>CAVLJG010000004.1:70131523-70745977 GCA_963669975.1 Acanthoscelides obtectus | reverse complement strand
TATCTTTCCAGATTTATCCCAAAATCACTTTATTTTTTCCTGACTTTATTCGAGTTGGGATTTCACAATAAATTGTTACTTATTCTCCTCCATCACCAATTTTGTTTTTCATATGGAAGCTATACATATATTTGTACACTTAAATGGACCCTTCAGTCCTAAATTCAGTGTCGCATTTCCTTTGTTGGCCATGAATTTGTTTTTGGATGAAAATTATAAGGAAATAAAAAGGTACGGCGAAACCTGGACACAAAATGAAAATTTTATTGATGGTGATAATAATTATCATAAATAAGTAGAAGTAAATGATAGCAGATGTTCAAAATGTTGTCCGTTATTTTGTAGGCAAAGCCTGACTCTTCTCTGCACACTGTTCACTGTTCGATTTATTTACCATCTTCTCAGTCTTCCAAACTCTGTTTGAGGTCTGGTCTGATATACAAAATGTTTTTCTTGAACAACTAAGTTTGTCAATCAATGTCAATGTATGACATATTTTTGAACTCAGAATAAAAAACTCTATTACCTGCGCAAAAAATCTAATATGGCGTCCATAAAAAGAATAAGGTTAATGCCGGAAGACAAGAGACGAAACCTCATATTGAAATTCAAATTATGCCATCTTGTAGAGGAGAAAAAGTAATGTTGTTAATCTGCAATTTATTTTGAAATCTCACTAAAAATAAAATCAGAACAAATTGAAACGATTTTGGGAAAATTCGGTTTTTTTCGTCTCAGTCCGGAAGTACTTTGAATTTCGAAACTTTTCTAAGCGGCATTTTGTTGATTACCTTAATACGGAGCTTCGCCTCCATCTAAGCTACTTCGTATCTCTTACAGTTTCCGAGATCCCAGTGGTGAGGGTCGAATTTGAAACGCCCTGTATAGTGATATATAAAACAAAACAAACGTTTATTCTGATATCTGAAATTTATTTTTGATAGATTTTTCTTCTGCATACTGTTCCACTACAGCTGTAGCTACTATATCCAAAAAACGATAATGCTAGTATATATTGGTACAACACTACTTTAACATTTTATAGAAACATGTAAAATAATCAAGTTCCTGCATGTTCTGCAGTAGCCTTCAGTGGATCCGGGACAAACGCCTATTCAAGTCTGATTATGTCTAAGTGAGGGATATCTGTTTCCGTGATTCCAAGTTTACGAAACTTATTTGACCGAGTTGCTTAATGAATGTCGCCATCTAGTACATATACAGGTACTGAATGAATAAGTTAGTCACAAGAGCAGTATTTATCTGTTGACAATAATTCGTATAACTGCGGATTCCCTGGGAAAGTAACTTATTTGCCCTTAATCATGAATACAACCAACTCCATAACTTCAAATCCGTAAGACACGTGACAGATACATTTTTAGAACCAGGTCGCAACCATGACGTTATTGTAAGAATACGTTGGTTATAAATTGGTGCCCTTGAATTAGAACCGCCGCCAAAAGTATCTGCTAATATTCACTGGAAAATATACTATTTGAATTGCACCAGCTGGGTGTGACATACTTTTCAGATACTACTAAAAACATATTTTTTACGTTTATACAAATTTTTAATGTCTCTATGAAAATATGTTATAATGTGTATTTAGCATTACAAAGTGCATTCGTATATAGTTATTCTAGTTGCATATAAAGAGATTTGTGGAAATTGTAGTGAAAGTCGAGAGTGGAACATGCCAGTGGAGTATACATTTTGTGAATTTCAAAAATGAGATGTTTTTCGGATGTTATGACATGTGCATCACGAAAAACCATGTCACTTATTTCCATCGGTCGGTCTGTCTGCCTGTCCGCTCATCATTGGCCCATCTATAACTTAGAAAGTACCGCCCGGATTTGGATGAAATTTTTACACAATGTTGCACCTACATATGTCAAGGACGAAAAAGCTTTGTAGTTTTTGAAAATCGCTCCTGTAGCAGGGGAGCGACGGGACAAAGGGCGAAGAAGAATAGAAATCGTTCTAATGTAGGTGGTGGGGGAGGGTATATCTATGTACCTAATGACATATTTCTCACATCATAGTCATAGAGAAACGTTTTCAATATGCATTTCTGCTTCTGTTCTCTGAGTTCACCGGCGGGCGTGCCGGTCTCGTTAAGTGTCCCGCTATTACTGATGCGTCGTGCGGTCAGGTATGGTGAAGAATCTATGTATCCAGATGATCGGTTCTACCGCTAGGCCAGACAAAGAATGTATGGACTAATTGTATAGACCTATTTGACTGACAAGATCCGTTTAATGTCTCTGTTACACATGTTCGTGAATAACTTTTTTCTCAGAGAGTCTGACTTGTGCAGAACATAGTCCTTTAACCCACCTAACGCTATTTTTCATGTTTATATAACTTTTTAAAGTATATGTCCTATTTTCAAGTATGGCACCTTTAGAAATTTAAACTAACGTTTTTGAAAAATAGTAAGCCTCCTAAACTATCAATTTATGTATATGTCTTAATTTCTTTTTACTGTCATTGTTTTTTTCAGCATTTCATTCTTGTCGAATTTGAGGAACAATCTGAAGTCCAAAATCTCCTGAAAAATACCTCGTATGTTGACGAAACACTAATTGTTCCAACATATTCACAACTTTCTATGGTTCAAGGCCCAAAACAAGAAGTCTCCGAAGGTGAGACAAATCGATGGCGCTGTTTTGTCTATCGAAAATGGAACTAGGATTTTAAGTGACCACGAAATCATTAGTTCACTGAGACAGTGTGAAAATGTAAGCGTAATCATGGTTTTAGTACTTTTTGCATTAATTAATTTAGTGTCCTTTAAGATATCAGAACAAATGAAGTTACTGTATTCGTTAACCAAATTGAATTACCTGGGCTCGAGGCTGAGGTATCTCACAGTGTTACAAATAGATAATATGGTATCAGGAATGTTCCCGCATGCTCAAGCTTATCCGTTTGGTTCTAGTGTAAATGGTTATGGAAAAATGGGATGTGATTTAGATCTAGTTCTAAGGCTTGTTGATAAAAAGGTAAGAAAATAATATGAATGTATTCTCAGTGACATTAGAAGTGTAACACCCAGAAAAAATAATTTCATCAACTTGTTTTTTTGGCAACATAATGACTATATTTAAAACATGCTGTGGCAACAATTTCAACGTTTTATCTCTGTTTACCTTTGTTAAAATGTTATCTGTTAGTTTCCGTGAAGAAAGCAGTTTCATTTACTAGTGTTAAGCGTAACCAAATCATTATCACCATCTTAGCGACTTTGACAGGTGTAGAATTATTGCCTATCGAGATGTTGATTTGTCCTATCGCGAAATTGGCCGCCGTGTTAATTGTACTGCAATGACGGTAATGCGTGTGTGGATAGAAGGTAGAGGAACACGAAGAAGACCAATTGGTCCACCGAGGCGTACCAAAGAGCGTCAAGCTAGGCGCTTCAGACACTAGCCCTACGAGACCGTTTTGCTGCTACGCGTCAGATTGCTGACCAGTGGTTTGGAGAAGAAGGCATCGAGCCTTTAGACTTTTTCATATCGCACACGGTTAGTGCTTCCTCTGACTGCGGATTACTGTCGTCAACGTTTGAACTGGAGCAGAGAACGGCAACATTGGGAGGTAGAATGGCATAATGTCATCTTCATCGACGAATCGCGATTCTGACTAGGTACACATGATGGTCGTGGAAGGGTAAGACGCCTCCGTGGAGAACGGATAAAGAACTGTATTCAGCTGAGGGGTCGCCCAACTCATTATTAATTTTATTTTCTTATTGTCAATAAAATTTCATACTTTCATTCTTGATGTAAAACTACCTCATTGCCAAAACATCAAGTTGAAGAAATTGTTTTTTCTGGGTGTAACACTTCTAATGGCACTGAGTATATTATTTGTCATTATCATTGAAACATCATCTTCGTGATCGTAATTAGTGTCGCTATCCTTATTGTCATTTGGAGCCCATCCTCACGGATGTGTGCCAGTGGGTAGTGAAAAAAATGATAAAATACCGGTAAAGTTTGACAGGAATGAACGGCAATGAGTTGTGCTACCTTAATGAGAGGATTTTTATCTAGGAGTTTTTTGGGGCAAGTTGATAAATCGCTTCATGGATTGATTTGAATATAGCTGTTGGAGGAATCCCTATAACGGGATATTGAAACGCAACTAGATCATGAATATTTCGTCGATAGATCATGGGAATTATTGAATAATTAACTGAAAAAACTCTTGATACGCATAAATTTGTCCTGAAGTGACTTTAGGACCTAACTGTCACATATTCCGGAAGGAATTATTTTCCTTCCAAAACATGTAATAGCTTATTCACATGGCACTATTGAACGCTCCTGACATTATCATTATCGCCATTGTCGTCCTCTTCATTCTTATCGTCATCTTCACCCTCTTCGCTATCGTCTAATGGTAACGATGATAATTCATCATCATCATGATCTTTATCGACATTATTCTTAAAGATCAAATGACTTGTGCCACGCCTTTTTTTATAAACAAAAGGAAATGGTGGAGTGTTTCTCCCTAGGTATGGGCTGCTTGCCTCATATTCAAAATTTACTTTGTGAAAAAATCCTAGAGAGAGAAAGACTGCTTAAAAATCTACTCTCTATTCTCTGTGAGACAAAACTACTCATTAAAACACGCGAAAATGAAAAACCATGTACATTGTTAAAAGTAAAAATGCAATGGAGTAAGATCATTAGACGGTGCCAATGTAGGCCCTGTCCCGCATTTGAACTCGAAAAGGCCAAACAAAATCAAGTACACTCTAAGAATTTCAGTCAACAATAATAAAAGCACCGCCATCGGTTTTTTGGACAAAGAAAAACTGTTATGGAAAACCCTTTCTATTAGACTTACAAGAATATACAGCACCTATTTCAATCAAATATTTAATAGCAATCTCTGAATCTCTGCTATTTATACGAGTCACAGCGGACTCAAATATTTGATATTCTTTACTCTGAAAACGAATTCGATAAGCTCTTTTGGCTTCCAAAATTACCGGATTGCTTGTACCCTGTTCTCAACAGAATATCGTACCTCTATTTGTTGTAATTTTGCTTCCTGTCCTCCACTCCAGCAAGCCCCTGGTTTGGTGACCTGTTTTGGAAATCTTGGATATGCTCCTTCTGGAGGAGTGGGATTGTGTTTTCATCCTCTCTCTGCTCTGTTGGTGCTTCCATTTTAAAGAAGAGCAGGAAGGTCGCTTTGTCAAAAACCTGAAATCCCTGCTGACTTTCTTCACAGCCTTGCATGGGTTAGAGAAATCTGACACAAAATGATAAGGTTTTCTTTCCTTTCCCTTCACAACAAGAAATGAATGATGATGGATCTCGCGTTCTAAGAATTCCGGACATAAACCTAGTCCACTCTTGGAATATCCGGGTGGAGGGTGGGCTCGCGAAAACGACATCGATGATAAAATCCCTTTCGCGATCATCTGAGGAATTTACAGCAATATTGATACTATTCACCGCTCTCTGCAGTCTAATTGTCCCGCCATGCTTGCAGGTTTCGGTCAGAACTGGCAGTGGCAGCAGAAACTCGCCCAGACCGCAAAATTTGGCATTAGAACATGCTGAATGGAAAGGACTCTGAGACCTTTTCTCTACCTTTTGTTGGATATACCTGTATGTTTGTTTCGCTGACTGGTTTATGTATGTCGGCTGCCTGTTCGTCAATATCAGAAATTATCCAGTTGGGGTCTAGGAATACATGCCTCCGTACAAAGTAATCCTCCTGCCCATTCCAGATAGTCGTACAGGATTTTCATTCTCTATTATCCTTCAAGAACTTAGACTGGTCCGGACTTGATTCCTGCCGTTGTACTGGAGAGATGCGCAGCGTAGCTTGTTCCAGTTATTTCGCATATCTTCCAGATATGTCCAGCCTATCCCAAAAAAGGATCTAAGACCGACCCTTACAACTACAGGCCTGCTTTCTATTATGAGTAAGGTGATGGGGAGGTGCATAAATCGGACCTTCTGGAATATCTCGAACGTTACGACTTGATTAGCGACAGGCAGTATGGTTTCCGAGACCAGCGATCCACAGGGGACTTCCTAGCTTACTTCACGCAACTGTGGAGTAAACTCACCCAGTTTTATGGTGGGGACCATGTCATTGCTCTTGATATCACAGAAAGTGTTCGATCAGCTGTGGCAGGCTGACCTCTTATGTAAACTTCCATCCTATGGCATCCCAGCGAAGCTTGGCAGATTGATGGCTGACTTTCTCTCTGACCGCAAGATATCCGTCGCAATTAACGGGTTCTCGTCTTCACCCCACAATGTCAATGTAGGTGTTCCCCAGGGATCGGTCTTGGCTCAAATATGGTTCCTCTTACATATCAACGGCCTCCTTCCCTTTACAATCAATCCGATCCACGGCATTGCTGATGACAAACTTTCTGTAGCAACCGATGATGTATCAAAGGTACTTGATAACTTTGTAATTTGAAAAAGGGCCTCTGAGGTGGCCGAACGTTGGTAAACAGCCAATCCTACATATGTGGCTTCATTTAGCGGCCAGAAAAACATGGAGGTTTATTAGGTAAGCAAATACCTGAATATGCTTCACATAAGAATCTTTCTTTAAACCCTCTGAAGAGGAAAAACATTTAGTGTCCGAGTTAAGTTTAGGTGCGTTGAGAGCTGGAACATTTTTAGGTAAATCCCACGCATTCGGAATCTGATCACTTGGTCTCTCTGTCTAATCCTAAAGTAATATACTTTGACCAACGTGAAACTAATTTCTTATCCAATGGAATCTCCTGAGGAAGAGAAGAGCCTGGATCAGCCCCTAAAGTGGCCTGAATTTGTGAGTTTGAGAGGATGCAAGTTCTGATTGATTCTCCACTCCGGACTCAAACAATGGAGGTATAAAGGAATTGGAAGAGGAAGTCTGTTTCCATGGCCTTCGCGATCACCAGACTTAACTTGTCTTGATTTTTATTTATGGGGACGGTTGAACGACATCGTGTTTCAGAGTCAACCTACAACCAGAGAAGATATGAAAAACCGGATTCGTAGTGCAGTTGCAGTTTTGACCATCCATGAGAGGCTTCAGGAATGCCTAGATCGTGATGGACAGCATTTCGAGCATTTAAGGGAGCATTAAAAACCATTCTTTTTTAAATCGGTCCTTATTAGATCCACAACTTAATTATAAAAAGAGATTCCAGAAAAATTAGTTTCGACAAATAAAAATTTAAGGGATTTCCGTATAAAATGTTCTTTGGCGCAAATTCTAGGTTGAGAACAAAATATCGAGATGCGGTTTTCGCGAGCTTGTTTAGACATCATTTAACTACTTGTTCATAAAAAACAGAATTTGAAATGCCATTTATAACTGTTGTCATTATTATTGAAAAGGATAAGATATGTTTTGGTTTCAGTTAACCCATAAGAAATATTGTATTCGAATATTTCGTTTGCACTGTGATGTACTTACTTTACTGTTTCAACTTAGTGAAGCATAATATGCCTTTTGATATTTTTTAGAGTTCCGAAGAGAGCAGACTGATGTTCCATTGCAAGGTTTCCAATGGGTCGGAGAGATCTACAAACCAACGGCATATAGAAGCATTTGGTGACATGATTCACTTGTTTCTTCCTGGATGTGTACAAGTAAGAAGGATAGTGCAGGCTAGAATTCCTATTATAAAATATCACCAACAGCTGACTGATGTGGAATGTGATTTATCGATAGGAAATATGTAAGTTCCTTTTTGCATCATAAAATTAACCCTCTCTTACTTCCTTTTACTTCTCATGCCAATACGACACGGCAGTATTGTAATCGTAAAAAAAAAATTGAAATCAACTTATGTTTCTCGGATGTTACACGTAGTGTAACCTCGGAACTCTTTTGACTGAATAGCTTTTTGAGATAATTAGTGGAATGTGTTAAAATACCATAATATATACTATAAAAAGCAAACTAGCATTCAAATTAGAGAATATATGACTTAGCTTGCGTAATTTAATAAAGAAGTATTTAATGTTATGTCTTTATACGTACCTGATGTTTGCATATACCGGTGTTCTTTAATGATATGCGAATATTTAAGGGTGTGAATCTCCATGAAAAATTAATTTTAGTTTGCTTTATAAACTATGGTTCAAGAATGTTTCCTTACAAAAACTCAGGGTGTTGAAGTTTTAGGAAAAAAATGGAAATTAATTAATATTTTCAGAACCGCTTCATATATTTCACTGATATACGTAGTGAAAGTTAATAAAGTTGCATATTTTTCAATGCAAAAATAATATTTAGCAGTGGCGTGCGTATGGGTATTGACTTTGATATTTTTAAGAAAAAAATAGTACGCCAATGTTTTTTTGCCATAATTTTTGAATTCTCCGTTCAATTTAAAACAAATGATCTCTCTTGAATTGTTTTCCTTCGATGCGCCATTTTTGAGTAACAAATAAAAACCGTTACATTGTCTAACTTGCAAAATTATTAATAATTTAATGGAAAAATTAAACACATTAGGGGTAATGAACAACAACACCACCGCGGCGAATCCAACGATTTTGATAAAGTTTTTAAGTAATTACGAACCGCTACACTGAAATGCACTGGTGCATCATCATGCATGTACCACATATTGTTTCTTATTACTAATGGAACATCAAGCAGCAAAGGCAACTGTTGTTGAAGAAAATTGAGGTAAGTCTGTCCGTCAAGTCGTCCCGGCAAGAAGAATGGGCCAATAAAGTGGTTGCCAATATTTCCTGCCCATACTTTAACCGAAAATTGGTGTTGGAAATGGGTTTTGGTTAGGGCATAGGGATTTTCTTCTGCAAACAAATGATTATTGTGGAAATACTAAATGGTATTTTGAAAAAAATTAGCTTCGTCCGTGAACAGAATCATTGTCTCCGTAGGTGGTAGACGGTCTCTGACTGTCGAACGTGGAGGTACCACCCGCCGGATCTCGTAGGCGGAGCCAGAATGTGTGCATGTTGCATGCACACGTGTTCCCTCGCCAGAGTCCGTGTGGCGTTCCCCCTTTCCCCTGTATCCCCCTATAGCCCCACGGTGCCCAATGGGTGTTTAGGCCTTAGGCTTTCGTGGTAGTTGGAATATATAAAAAAAAATTTGATTCAAATTGCGGATTTTGTGTAATTTTTTGAAGATACCACTGATAAAAAGTCACACGCCTTGGAAAATCAATGGGAAGTAATGCCTGTACTCTGAAAATATGGTAAGGATATGACAAAAAATCAACTAAAATTCTAAAAACAATTTGATGTCAAATATTTAAGTGTTTAGCGATCTTCCTCGTACTCGTTTCAGGATGTTCTTCGACTTCGTGCAGCACTGCTTCCTCAATTTCAGGTGTTCTCACCCTTGGAGGTCTACCTTCAGATGTTCCTTTTCGGACAGAACCAGTTTCAACAAGACGACGATGAATATTAGAAAAGGTTCGACTATCTGGCACGATCAGGATATCTCTGGCGATAAATCCGTCTGGCTTGCTCACCATTACCGTCGGCAAGGCCATATATGTAATGCATTTCCGCCATTTCTGCATTTGAATAATTCACCATTATTAAAAAGATTGTAAAAACTAATTAATGAAAAAGATGACTTGTCAGATGTCAAAAGCCAGTGACATATTCCAGAGCAACTAGATATTTATTGCTAAATTGCATTCTTCAATTATTATTGCATTAATTTTCTCGGACAATAGAACGGTTTTTATTTGTTTACTCAAAAATGGCGCATCGAAGGAAAACAATTCAAAAGAGATCATGTGTTTTAAATTGAACGGGGAATTGAAAAATATTTTTTATTTGGCAAAAAACCATTGGCGTATCATTTTTTCGTTAAAAAATATCGAAGTCAATACCCGTACGCACGCCACTGTTAAAGCTAAAAATTATTTTTGCATTGAACAATATGCAACTTGAACTTTCACTACGTACTAAATATCAGTGAAATATCTGAAGCGGTTCTGAAAATATTAATTAATTTCCATTTTTTTTCCTAAAACACCCCGAGTTTTTGTAAGGAAACATTTTTGGACCATAGTTTATAAAGCAAACTAACATTAATTTTTCATGTAGATTCACACCCTTAAATATTCGCATATCATTAAGGAACACCCTGTCTATACGTATATATGTTCATAAAATAAAAAAAGGACATTTATAACTCATCAACCTCACACGAGGCGTAGAAGAGCTCGGATACCTTTCAATACCAATGATTTATAGAAATCTAATTCAACGTTATTTCACATATATCTTGTTAAAACATATATGAAATACCCCCACATATCAGAAACATCAGGACTCAACATCTTTTCTAAAACAATGTAAACTATACATCAGGGCTGTCCAACTTAATGTGGCCCAAGGGCCACTTCAAAAGAAAAAGCAGTTTGGAGGGCCGGATTATAAAATCTTTCTATACAACATTATTACTGAGTTAATGTAAGAATTGTGCATATTCGGTATTTGAGTAATTTATACATGTGATGTATACATGACCCGTGAAGCGGGCCGCAAGAAAGGAGTTCGCGGGCCGTATGTTGGACAGCCCTGCTATACATTATAATAAATAGTTAAACATTGAAATTTTAGACACATTCAACTAAGCAGCTATCGATTATGTACTAATAAATGTTGCTAATATTTACTTAAATAATTCACATACAATATTTTTTTTATTTTGATTAAACACTGCTATTAAATTAGGTAGGTGCTTCATTATAATGTAGTATACCTATAAAAGCTATGTAATACCACCATATTTATAAAATTATATTATATCAGTTTATTTGACACAAAACTCAACAGTTCAAATGTTACCACCTGATTATATCAACATTTCACAAAATTGATCTAGAGTTTTAGAAACTCGAAATTCTAGGGCCGAATTCATTCGTTTATTTTTTTGTATTGTATTAAGTGCAATGCCGTGTAACTTACTACTCCGAATTAAGTATTATTACGCAGAAAAAATTACAATAAATGATACAAATGGAAAGCAAAAATTATGTTAATGTATCCTAATTAGTTTTTCGTTCATGATTTATTGATTTGATTCTACCAACTGATGTACAACCTTAGTTTTGCTTTAATGGGAAATATGAATTAGTAAAGGGTGGGCCATCCATTCGTTTCTTTTTTAAATTGGTATTAAAACTACACTCTTCAATAATATGTAACACTGGATACTTTATCCAAAAGAATACACCTCTCCTATTGTGAAGTTATGTTTTCTTTTTAAATTGTATGAGACTTCAGGCTGATAAAACATGATATAAATCATTAAAGTATGAACCTCAAAATAGAGCGCTGACACGGAATAGTAGAAAACTGTGAAAATCAAGGAGGCCCTAAAGGCGTCCTACAGTTGTAGGAATGACTGACGATACGGCACTTAACCCAATTTTGAAGCACATTTTCGATAGTTTCTGGGTCTATTTCATCAATAGACGGATATTTTCCTTAAGAACATCAATTGTTTGAGGATCGTTAGTGTACCAGCGGTCCTTAACAGTACCCCATAGGAAGTAATCCATGGGCGTCAAATCACAGCTGCGGGCTGGCCAATGAACGTCTCCAAAACGGCTAATAACGCGATGACTGAACTTGGTAGGTGCTTCATTATAATGTAGTATACCTATAAAAAGCTATGTAATACCACCATATTTATAAAATTATATTCTATCAGTTTATTTGACACAAAACTCAACAGTTCAAATGTTACCACCTGATTATATCAACATTTCACAAAATTGATCTAGAGTTTTAGAAACTCGAAATTCTAGGGCCGAATTCATTCGTTTATTTTTTTGTATTGTATTAAGTGCAATGCCGTGTAACTTACTACTCCGAATTAAGTATTATTACGCAGAAAAAATAACAATAAATGATACAAATAGAAAGCAAAAATTATGTTAATGTATCCTAATTAGTTTTTCGTTCATGATTTATTGATTTGATTCTACCAACTGATGTACAACCTTAGTTTTGCTTTAATGGGAAATATGAATTAGTAAAGGGTGGGCCATCCATTCGTTTCTTTTTTAAATTGGTATTAAAACTACACTCTTCAATAATATGTAACACTGGATACTTTATCCAAAAGAATACACCTCTCCTATTGTGAAGTTATGTTTTCTTTTTAAATTGTATGAGACTTCAGGCTGATAAAACATGATATAAATCATTAAAGTATGAACCTCAAAATAGAGCGCTGACACGGAATAGTAGAAAACTGTGAAAATCAACGAGGCCCTAAAGGCGTCCTACAGTTGTAGGAATGACTGACGATACGGCACTTAACCCAATTTTCAAGCACATTTTCCATAGTTTCTCGGTCTATTTCATCAATCGACGGATATTTTCCTTAAGAACATCAATTGTTTGAGGATCGTTAGTGTACCAACGGTCCTTAACAGTACCCCATAGGAAGAAATCCATGGGCGTCAAATCACAGCTGCGGGCTGGCCAGTGAACGTCTCCAAAACGGCTAATAACGCGATGACCGAACTTAGTGTGTAAAAGATCGATGGTTTCACGGCTAGTGTGGCATGTTACGCCATCCTGCTGGAACCAGATATTGTACAAGTTCATGTCGTCTAATATTGGCCACAAAAAACTCCTCAACGTGTCTCTGTAGCGTTCCCCGTTTACCGTCACGCTGTTACCATCTTCATCTTGAAAAAAGTAGGGACCAATAATCCCACCACTCCAAAAGCCACAAAAAAACAGTTACTCTTTTTGGATGCATTGGTTTTTTTATGACATGTGGATTTTCAGAACCCCAAATCGTCCAGTTCTGCTTGTTCACGTAACCTCCCAGATGGAAATGGGCTTCGTCCGAAAAGATTATTTGGCCACCAAAATTGACGTCACTTTCCAATTGATTTAGAGCCCACACAGAGAAACGATATCGAAGCGGATGGTCATTTTGTTTCAACTCTTGCACAAGTTGCACCTTGTAAGGAAATAATCCCAGGTCGTTATACAATATTCTCCGCACAGAAGTGCGACTGATGCCCACTTGTTGTGCTGTGTGACGAGATGACATTCTTGCGTTTTCACGCACACTCTGGGCAACAGCAGCGGCTGTGAGTACGGGTCGAACATGCTCATACCGTCTGTTATCCACAAGCTGGCCAGTTTCACGAATTTTCGTATACCAGTCGCGGACGGAGCTTCTTTGCGACCACATAGTCTTCTCAATTTTCGCAAAGTTTCTGCAACACAGCACTCACTTTGAAAATAGTTTTTCCATATTTCCCACCTTTATTCAAGATTAAAACGATCCATTGCTCGCAGCGGAAGTTTGACACAATATATCTGTCAATATGTTGAGCATGGAAGTGTTACCAACTGTCAAAATGATACCAAATTAAAAAAAACAACTGATAGGCCACTCTTTATTTAGTATAAATAAGATATTTTAATAATAATCAATTTAAACAAAATAAAAAAAAACAGTAGAAGCACAATCGATCTAATTTCGAAATTTGCTAATCTATAATCACAATTCATCAGCTTTTTTTGTACCTCACCAAACATTTCATAGCTTAAAATGTGCTAATTTTGATAACATCAAGTCCGCCCTTGATTTTTTTAATTTTCATCAATACAAGTTTAATAATGACCCAGTTATATGATATTAACAATTTAGCGTGTCTAGATAAATCTTGTATTTCCGTCTCGGTCCACACTAGCGAGCATTTCACTATGTCAATTTTCTCATAGAACACCCTATATAACTTCCAGACCTTTGGAGTAAACTGCTTCTCTCTGGTAACACCTCTGCGATGTAATTATTCTGGACACAGGTCTTGAAGAAAATTAAACTGAAAAAGAAAGCTATGATCATATATGGAATATATTAGTTAAAAATAAAATCAAGTAGATTTACTTCGTGCTTTCCATGAATTGATATAAATTTCATCAATTACTCACATATATGGTGACCCAACGGAAAGGTCGCATCCCTAAAACTGTCGTACTGGAGCCACATAGTGCGGGGGTACACCATCTTGTTGGAAATGAATCTATTTTTCAAAATTATTAACGTCATTTTCTAATCGTTCGGTAATTCGTGGATCTATTTTATTTTCTAACATGTCCAAGTACATCTTGGCCGCTAAGTTTCCAGGAATAAAGAAAGGTCCTACAATACGATTTCCGAAAATGCCCGCCCACACATTTATTTTTTCAAGATATTGTGAGTGTATCTTTCGAAAAAAATGTTGATTCGAGTCACCCCAATATCGGTAATTAAGTCTGATTACAGCAGTACGTAAATAGAACGTACACTGATTAGAGAAAAAAATATTAAATAACAGATTTGCGTTGTTGGTTAAACGTTGGGACATTAATTCGCAAAACTGCAACCTTTTATCAAAATCGACTACATTAAGCTCATGGACAAGTTTTATCTTGTACGGGTGAAATTATTGTCTTTCAAAATCCTTTGTACTGTTGAGCGTGTAAACCCTGAAGTAGCCAGTTGCGAGTGCTTTGGGTGTTGTCAAGTGCTACGTACCCCAAAAATGCTATTTCAGCTGCTCCAAATGCGCAGTAGTCATCTGACCACTTTTAGTCTGATATTATTTAGAACAGGTTCTCAAAAATTTAGCACTAAATTTGTTCACACAAAATTATGTACTAAATGCTGTCTGACACTGTCCTTAATTTTGTACGCAATTTAGCGTACTAAATTTACCACAAAATTTCGTAGTGTGACAAACGGCCTCTTGTGTTATCTGGTGAGAATGCCTTAGTTAATGGTGTTACCGGTCCGAATACTGTCTGATTTGGTTGATCGGGGATGCGGAGTGTAGGTTACAGGTCGAATAATTTCATTAGACAGGAATAATCAAGCTGGCGTTGCCATTTATACACCCATGATAACCGGCTGCGTACTATTGAGGGTAGCTACTGTATGACATTTAAAGTATCATTTTATATTCACTAGTACTATATATAGTATACCTAATAATTTATAGTATAAAATGAATTATTATACAGGGAGTTCGAAAAATAGACGGACATATTTTAAAAAAGTATGATAAAAAGTGTCTATAAAGATGGGTCCGGAAATGCAGAGTTTTCAAGATACAGGGTGATAAGTTAACAAAAATATTAATATCTTAAAAAATATTTACTCGATTCTGCTGAAATTTGGCACTAAATAGATTAAAATTATTACGTCCAGTGCCGTCCTGGGGGGCACCTTAGCGAATATTATTGGCAAAAAATTCACGCCACTGCCTTTTTTCTAACTATAATATTTTTTGTTGTTTGATTAACCATTTAAAAATAAAACTTTTTGCTTCTCGTATTTTTTTGTATTTCACTTCGTTTCCGAGAAAAAAAAATAAAAACAGTTTTATTGCATGTCACTGGACAAAATTTGTTTATTAATTTTTGCTAAAAAGTCACAAGTGCATTGGAAAAATTGAAAAATGTCTATGAAAGAGTGTTATTGCAACTTTTCCAATAGGTACCATGACATGAAGTACACTACAACGAATGTTGGAAATGTCCACCATCCATTTCTGTACACCTTCTCAAGCATTTACGATTTCATTTCTTAATTCTTCTACTGTTTCTATGTGAGTAGCGTAAGCCATCGTCTGAAGGTGTCCCCATAAATAAAAATCTATTGGATTTGTCAGCGGAGCGAGGTGGCCGGTGAATTGATCCACCTCTTCCAAGCCAATTTTCACCAAAGGTGTTATCCAAATGAGTTCCAACAGGTATTTCCAAAAATGAGGTGGAGCTCCATCGTGCATAAAAGTTATTTGATTTCGTACATTCAGAGGAACTTCTTGTAGCAGTTAAGGGCAATTCTTGTTGAAGAAACTCTAAGTAAGATTCGCCCTTTAATCTTAAGGGTAAAAAGAAAGTACCAGTTAAATTGTCACCAACAATACCCATCCACACATTTAAAGAAAATTGTTCCTGGTGGCGACATTGTACGTGTGCATGAGGATTTTCGACACTCCATACATGAGTTTTATGGTAATTAACAATACCAACCTGCCGAAATCCTGCTTTGTTCGTAAAAAGTATGGTTTTATAAAATTCCTATCATTATTAGCCTCTTGTTATTACCATTGGAAGAACTGTAAACGAGGTAGAAAATCTCTTGGTAATAACGCTTGCACACGTTGGATATGATAGGGATACAAAAGTTACTCGGTGAGAACCTGCCACACAATGCTGTTTGAATGATTATCGCCTAATCAAGTTGCTATAGTCCTGGTACTGATACCAGGATTTTGTTCCACGGCACGTAAATCTGCCTTGTCAAACTCAGGCGTTCTTACGGACCTCGGCCGGCCTCTATCATTGGTGGGAATGGCACAACTTCCTAAATAACATTATTGTCAAAAACATCACGAAAATAAAGTAAGAAAATTTACGTCTTTCCCGTAATCTACGATCTACGCTTTCATAGGTTTTACTATCTGTAAGTTGCCGATGGGGAAACGCTTCTGCATACAGGCGCATCGCTGCGTAACAGTTACTATAAGCACGTGCATACATTACCTGCATGTCTGCCATTTTCACAAAATTTTAATTTTCCATCACAAACACCGAGACCAAAGCTTTTTAGAGAAATTTTGCAAAGAAAATTACGAGAATAATTCTTTTCTAGAATAACTGACGCGCAAATATCAAATCTCCATGCAGAAATGATTTTTTGTTTTCCAAGACACTTGTGATTTTTTTAGTAAAAATTAATAAACCAAACAAACGAAGTGAGATACGAAAAAAGTTCAAGAGGCAAATAAGTTGTATTTTTAGATGCTTAAACAACAAATATTAAAAATACAAAAAGGCCGTCGCGTACATTTTTTGCCAATAATATTCGACAAGGTGCCCCCCGGGACGTCACTAGACCTAATAATTTTAATCTATTTAAGGCTAAAAGGCTACAACGAACCATACTGCCAAATTTCAACAGAATCAAGTAAATATTTTTTGGGATATTGATATACATATATATATATATATATATATATATATATATATATATTTTTTTTTTTAAATTTATCACCCTGTATCTTGCAAAGTCTGCATTTCCGGACCCATGTTTATAGAAACTTTTTTCATATGTTTAACAAGGAATCGCCTCCTAAAATATCTCCGTCTATTTTTCACACCCTGTATAATAAAAATAAATCAAACCGAAAAGGGTTAAACAAAGTGACAACCCCCTAGAAAGAGAAAAACTAAGGTTTGGCCTTCACACTATCTAAGGAATTAACTGTAAAAATTCATCATACATCCTTACAGATTTTCACCTACAGATGGACTGCATTATACTGAATCATTCTCATTGCTTTCGTTTTTAGGTCTGGCGTTTACATGTCCGAATTCCTGTATCTTATGGGAGAAATAGACCAAAGAGTGAAACCGTTAGTGTTTACAGTGAGAAAATGGGCAGAATTAGTGGGCATTACAAATTCCTCGCCAGGACGATGGATAACAAATTTCTCATTGACCCTAATGGTACTTGCTTTTCTTCAGAGTACCGTTAAGTGGACAACCTATCTTACCATCTTTGAATACGTTGATAAAATTAGCAGGTTTGTATATACATACATGGTGTCCAGAAATTGGAAGGAAAATCCTGCAGTTGCAAATAAACTGGTGGATAGGTTCGATATTTTCGGAACGGAAAGAGATATCGAGTTGCGGTATTAGGGAGGTTCTTGACCAACTCTTTGAGAACACGTAAAGGGCTCGAGCGGTATATTTCTTTCAGTTATCCAGTTATACAGGGTGAGCAAAGGAAGGTTTTTTAGCAAAGTTTGAGGTTATGTGAGATTGTCAATTTTTGATTGGAAATTTTTCGTTGCTTCTTTTGACTATCCTGAAAAAAGTGATTTGTCAAAATTTTCGAAAGTTGGCTGACTTAAATTATCGAATTTTAAATAAGTGTAACATTTATCCCTAAAAAGGGTAATTTTTGGGGGGTTTCTCTTGAGAATGGGTATTTTTTCTCATACTGTTGCATAAAATGGAATTTCTTGCGCCCGAGAGAAGATTCAAGCACTCATTGAACGTTATTGCATCCAGCGACGTGCAGTAATTGGTACTCTGACATTATGTAATTTAAACCGAATTTAGAAATTTTAATATGCAATTTAACAGCTTAATAGACAAATCCAAGTTACTACTCTAAATATAGGGGTGTATTCCAGTGGCGTAACACCAAAAGCACTTTTGGGTTTGGTAAGAAGTGATAAAAACTTAAAAATGTTTGTTTTCAAAATGATATGATGCTGGCCAAGACTGCTATTCATCTTCTATCTGGAATTTTTTATGTTTCTCATTCAACATTGGCGTACGCATCTTCATTGGAGATGTTTTCTAATAGGACTCTATTAAATTTTCAAACATTTATTGATTAACATTAACAATATGTAACATTTTAGAAAATTATAATTTGAAGACATGTTAAATACCTAAATTATTTATTTATGACAAAAACGAACGTTTTACAAAACCGCAGCAGGTATTTTAAACAATATTGTTAGTACCTTGTAAGGCCACCCCGCACATAGATCGCAGCCTGGTATCTTCGTGGCATACTTTCCCGAAGGTTAATTAATTCTCGGGATACGTTTTCCCACTCTTACTGAATGGCCTCAGACAGTTCCATTGTATGAGCATTTTATCTTGAGCGCACTAAAAATTTTAGCCGAGACCTCGCACGCTCAATTATATTTAGGTCTGGAGACTTTGATGGCAGAGACAATAATGTAACATTTTTTTCTCCCAAAAAGTTTATAACCGTACGAGCTCTGTCTGGCGTTATCATCGATGAAAACAAAATCCACCCCAAAATCTTGTGAAAAAGGTACAAGAGCGTTGACTGTCCTGTTTGAAATAAACGGTTCGATTTTACCAATTGTGCATGACCCCAGCCTAAACAGTGATGCCACCTCCACCAAACTCCTCTTGTGGGGCCGTGTTTTCTGCATAAGAGTGGTATAGATTGAAGTGTGTTTCATCGTAAAACATGCAATTTTGCCACTGCTGATGCTAGTTTACCCGCTCCTGTGCCCATTGGTACCTGGCGACTCTATGATTGTTCAAGAGTCGGGTACACTTGGCGCGACGCCTTGCTCTGGAAGAAATGCTACTTTAAATTAGTACATAGCAAATTTTTTATAACATTTACATATCTTAACAAATTAGAATTTAAACTTCTCACAGTACGATTGGATGCTATTATTCCACTGTGCCGCCGTAAGTTTTTATTCCAGGTTCTGGATGAAAGGGCCCGCCTTCGCCTTACTTTCTGCGATAAATGTCTTTCGGCCCGACCTCGTATTTTTTATGGATTACCTCCTCCATGTAGAACGTTTCCCTGGTATCCTGATATCTACGCCTTAAAAATTATAATAAAGCTACATCATTCACTAAACGACCTTCTCCCAATAATCTAATGCAATTATCTCGAGACATTTTTGAGAAAATATAATTATACTTTCAAGTCTACCGTCAGTATTATTGTTACAATTGCAATAGCATGTTTGAGGTGTAGGTAGTTAGGATGAAACCGGAGAAACGTCCTATTTGCATGGAGAGGGTAATCAAAAAATAGGTAGAGCCGAAAGACATTTATTGCGCCAAGTTAATCATTCGATTACTAGAGTTATAGCAAAAATTGAGAATCTGACATAGCCCCAAACTTTGCTCAAAAAATGACTTCCTTTGCTCACCCTGTATAAGTGGATAAGTAAAAGAAATATGCCGATCGAACCCTGTACGTGTTCTCGAAGAGTTGGTCAAGAACCTCTCGAATACCGCAATTCGATATCTCTTTCCATTCGAAAATATCCAGATTTGAATTTGGGTAAAATTTTCCAGGTTGCAAAGCAACTACTCGTATCCACCAGTTTAGGTTCCGTCATGACCTACTATATAAAGATTTTATATTATTAAAGAGATTCTTAGCATTTTAGTTTTTTCTGAAAAACTTGCCTGCGTTCAGTTAATTTCGTTTCATTTCGATGTGACTGTTAACGTTGTTGCATGTTTGTTTTAAAATACTCAACATTAAGTATTCAATCCCACCCAGCATTGTTATTATTATTATATATATATATATATATACATATTATCTAAAAACTTATATACCCGTAGGTGTAAGGTGTTTTTTTCTTAATATGGCGCTAATTCCACTTGAAAACCGGTCCTCACGACTGCATTTGACACCCTGTAGTGTGAGAGATTCACGTATGATCACCATGCCCATGAGTCCAAAAAGCAAAGCTGGTTGGTTATTGGTAATATCTAGATGGAATTTTTGTTATTTGCACTCTGCTGTCATTTTCTTTTAATTGCGGTTATAATGTACTATTATCAGATTTCGCAAATATAAAAAAACGCCATTTCAGGACATAAAGGAAAAAACGACATGATTGATGTTAAAAAATATTTTAATTCAAACCACCATCTGCTATTATACGTGCTAACAGTTTTTTTTATAAAACATCTCAACCTGTCAGAATAAACACTAGCATACTCAAGGTGGCTTTAATTTTGCAATACAATCTTGTTGCCAAGTTCAGCTCAGCTTGATATACAAAGTACCTATAGCAACTCTAATAAAAAGATAGTGGACTTAGGGCCAGCGATCTTGGTAGCGATAAAACAGGGTCGAAGTGCCAGATCCACCTGTATGAATGTATATGGTTGAAGTGGCCTCGATCTGGCTGAATGTGATGTGCCGGAGTATTGTCGTATTGCAACAAAATGTGGTATTAATTTATATACAGGGTAGCCCAACGGAAAGGTCGCACTTCCATTTGTGTCTCTGCTAGTATGTTTTGGGAAACACGCTCGGACACGTAAATTTTGATTTCTAAGAGGACGCCTTTTCATTTATAGCCGTACAATACAACGTGATCCAAAAATAAGATATTGCGTTACACTTTACATTTTTAAATGCAAACCCCCATTTTTTTAATCTTTAGATTTTCCATGAGGTTTTTAGTACGTAACTTTTGTATAATACGGTTTATACGTATCTTCAATCGTTATGAAGCTATTTGAGTTTATAGAATTCTAGAAATTGTGATGATAGGGGGTTATATTGTGAAAATGATAATCAATATAGTTCCCATAGGAACAAGACTTTACTTTAAAATTAAAAACAAGTCTCCGAGTATTGAAAAACAAAAATCAACTTACATTTTACATGCACATTAAAGTTAAAAAGTAAAAATTAATTTGTTATAAAGAGATAGGTCAATGTGGTAATAAGTGCTGAAAGTGGTGTCCATTTACCTTCATGCAATAATAAAGATTTTGTTCGAATCTATTCCTCACATTTTCAAGCGTGTCTTGAGTTATTTGTCTACATTCAGCCGTAATCCGCTGTCGAAGATCTTTAATGCAATCTGGCTTCGTACTAAATACTTTACTTTTCAAATTTCTCCAAAGAAAGTAATCTAAAGGACTTCTGTTCGACGATCTCGGCGGCCACTCGATGAGGTCTCGTCCGCCGATCCACTGAGTCGGGAAATGGGTGTCCAAAAACTGTTGCACTGAAGCCACATAGTACAGCGGTGCACCATCTTGTTGGAAATGAATGTAATTTTTATTGTAATTAACGTCATTTTCTATTATTCCGGTAATTTGTGGCTCTATTGTATTTTCTAACATGTCCAACTACGTCTCGCCTATCAAGTTTCCAAAAATAAAGAAAGATCCTACAATATGATTTCCGAAAATGCCGGCCCACACATTTATTTTTTCGGGATATTTCGAGTCACTCCAATATCGACAATTATGTCTATTTACAGCACCATGTAAATCGAACGTACTCCGAGAAACAAATATTAAATAACAGATTCGCAAAACTTTGTATCAAAATCATCTTCATTAAGTTCATGGACAAGTTTCATCTTGTACTGGTGAAATTTATTGTCTTTCAGAATTCTTTGTACTATTGAGCAAGCAAATCCTGAAGAAGTAGCCAGTCCACGAGTGCTTTGGGTGTTGGCATTTCTAACTGGTCGATTTTCTCAACGGCGAATGTTAGACATAGATCCAGTTTATTCAAATTTTCTTATCAACTTAGCCACATACTTACCGTTAATATACTAAATGACATAGAAAATGCAACACCGACTAAGAGTGCTGTAATTTTGAACATACTTTACAAGTTTTGGGTCTACTGATAAATAGAAAGTGATTAAAATTTTACCTACACCTTAATGTTAAAATGATGTGTTGAAACTCCTCTGTTCGCTACAGATTCGTTAAGTCGTCGCGGCATTGATTGGATTAGGTGATTTCTGTCTTCTTGGTGTATTGTATCCCAGGCCATCTCATCTGAATTTGGTTTCGTAGAGCCTCCAATGTTTGTGGAGGGTGCGGTGAATTTTGCAACCTTCTTCCCATACGTGTTCGATGGCGAAAGGTCTGGAGATTGAGGAGGCCACTAAAGCATATTTACTCCGGACGCTTCTAAAAAGTATACACTAACACTTGCGACATGAGGTCGTGCATTGTTCTGCTGTGTAAGTGGAACTTGGAATGTTTCCAAAAAGGGAAGCAGATGTGGTTGTAAAACTTCGTGGATATACCGCTGGGCAGTCATGCTACCTCGAATGAACACTAATCGTGACCTGTTGCCGGAAGCAATAGCATCCCATAGCGTAACACCCACAGTGCGATGAATATGCCGTTCGATGGAATATTCGTCGTTCCGTCTATCGCGACGTCTCCTCCTTACACTTGCGCGGCTACCATGCGTGCCCAAACAGAATCTGGACTCAATCGCTGAACACGACTGAGTTCCATTCCATATTCCATTCAAGTCTCTCGCTGTTCCATACCAATCGTTGCCGACGATTCTGTGGGATCAGAAGTAATACAAGAGAGGAACGCTATGAACAGTCCAGAAGACCTTATTCGGCGATAAACTGTACTTATTGTTATTGCCCTTCCTACAGCACCACACCACTGGTTAGCCACTACCTTATTGTGGTAAATCGATCTCTAAGAGCTAGTTGCCTCAAATAACGATTATGTTGCTCTGTAGTCGGTCTTTGACGTCCAGTTCCTCTAACTCGTCGATTTCGGCATTCTTGGAATAACGCTCGACAACATCTCATTAGAGTAGCTTCGTTTCGATTTACCCGATTAGTGATTTCTCTAAAAGAAAATCCTCCTTCACATACCCGATTATCCGACCCCTTCTCAAACTCGGAAAGATGAGTGAAATTATCGCGTCTTCGAACTCTGAGCATGATAATGCAATGAAACAAATGGAACCAAGACATAAAAATTACTCAGTATTAAGTAAACATGATAGCAAATATGTTTACAAGTTTTTATCAAAATTCGATAAATAATTATGGGTGTTGCATTTTACATATACGAGTATATTTTTGTCTGGATTTTTTTTATACTCCAACCACCACGAAGGCCTAAGGCCTAAACACCCATGGGGTACCGAGGGACTATAGGGGGATACATTCAGGGGAAAATGGGGAGAGGCCACACGGACTCTGGCGAGGGAACATGTGTGCATGCGACATGCACATTCTTGATTAAATGTTGGGACATTAATTCGCAAAACTACAATCTTCATCAAAACCGTCTTCATTAAGCACATGGACAAGTTTTATCGTGTACGGGTGAACTTTATTGACTTTCAAAATTCTTTGTACCGTTGAACGTGTAAATCCTGCAGAAGTAGTGAGTCCACCAGTGTTTTGGGTGTTGTCAAGTGCTACGTGTCCCAAAACTTCTACTTCTGCGGCTTCATTTCTAACTGGTCGATTTTATCGATGGCGATTACGGGGAATATTAGACACAGATCCAGTTTCTTCAGATTTTCTTATCATCATAGCCACATACTTATCGTTGATATTTTTGTCTGAAACGCATTAAACAACTGGGCAGTAGCTCATGCAATGCTCCCATTTTCGTCAAACAGTTTTATTTCTACCCTTTCTTGAATTATTATTTTTTGCCATTTTCCATATTAAGTTAGTCGAATTTCAATAGCTTCACAACGATTGAAGTTAGGTATAAACTTTATTATACAAAAGTTAGTAAAAACTTCATAGAACATCTAAAAATTTAAAAAAATGGAGGTTTCCATTTCAAAATCTAAAGTGCAACGCATTATCTTATTTTTGGATCAGTCTGTATTGTACGGCTATACATGAAAAGACATCCCCCTAGAAATCAAAATTGACGTGTCCGAGCGTTTTTGCCAAAATATAATAATGCAGCTGTCGTGTTTTTTTTCCAACAATAGAAAACGTTCTGTTCAGATGAATAAATAATATCCTGTATATCAGTGGTCGCCAACCCGTCGATCGCGAGCTGCCAGATAAGGCAATTTTGGTGGCTCACAACATATTTTAAAAAGGTGTAAAAATCATAGAAGCTTCCGTAAATTTTGTAAATTCACATAATAAGCACAAGCATCCGCAACACTGAGGTGAGCGATCTGTTCGAGAACGATCGATTACTTTGATCGGAATAAATACGCAAGGGGCGACAGTGCGCCCAGTTTAAAGCTGAACGGCACAAAGTCCAGCGGTTGGGTTAGAGTTGGCCTGCAATTAAAAACATTATGAGCAGTAGTAAGAAAATGAAGACATACCATTTCCATTCCGAATGGGAAGAACAATATTTATTTACAGAAGTTAAAGGTAAAACTGTATGTTTGTTATGTAATACATCTGTTTCCGATGCTAAAAAAGGGAGGCACTATAAAACTGTACATTTGAATTTTGAAAAATCATTCCCATTACGTTCTGCAACCAGAAAGAAAACTGAAACAATGAAAAAATCTGTTAATTGGACAACAATGTTTTTAAAAACAATCGACAAAAGTACGGCTGCAACTGCAGCATCATACCGGGTGTCCCAGATAACTACACAAAAGAAGAAACCTTATGAAGACGGGAAAATAATAAATAGGCGTTTTTAGAAGCTGCAGATTCAATATTTGCCAACTTTAGAAATAAAGACGAGATAGTGTCTGCTATAAAATCTATGCAACTTTCTGCTAATACAGTGATGAGACCAGTAAAATTGATGAGCAGTGATATAGTTTTACAGTTAAGAAATGACATCGATAACTGTGCTTATTTTTAAATGCAGCTGGATAAATCCACAGATGTCGTTGATACCTCTTAGATGGCCGTGTTCGTCAGGATGGTTTTTAGTGACTTTACGAATAAAGAAGATCTGTTAAAGTTTATTCCACTAAAAGGACATATTACTGGGCAGGCCTTCTTTTAAAAATATTATTTCTTCTGAGAAAATTCCAATATTGAAAACGGTAGGCTTGACCACCGATGTCGCTCCAGCTATGGTGGGTCGTGATAAGGTTCTCGTGGGGTTATGTCGTAAAGATGAAAGTTTTCTGCAATTTCTCTGTTACCACTGCATTATCCTTCAGCAATCATTATGTGGACATTTTCTAAAACTAAACAAAGTTATGAAATTGGTAGTAAAAATTGTAAACAAGACTAGAGCTCAAGCGTTACAAAGAAGTTTATTCAAAACCTTGGCCGATGACATTGACTGTCAATACGAGGAACTACTTCTTCACTCTGAAGTCCGTTGGTTAAGTAGGGGACGAATGCTGAAACGTTTCTTTGATATCATATTTGCCATAGTTAAATTTATCAAACAACGTGATGAAACCGATTCTGGAACTGGAAAATTCAATCTGGCTTAGAGAGCTTTAGGGTAGAGACAAAGAACTAGCAGAAATGATTTCTGATATAAAAGCGTTTTTCAAAAAGCTTGAGTTTTGGGAACAAAACTTTATCGATGGCGATACCAGGCATTTTTCTGTTCGCTCAGAAAAGATATCTCAAAGTCCATTAGAACCATATGACAGAAAATATCATGTAGAAATAGTCTCTAACTTGAAGGATAACTTCAAAAATCGTTTCTAGGATTTCAACGAAATTGCTATAGTGGTGCAATTTGTTGTTTTACCCTTCCTGGAAATTGATATCCAACAGTTTGCAACTTCTTTTAGCGAAGATATCGCTACGACAGAAATGAGAGTGATTGCGTTTCAAAATGATTCAGCTTCAAAATCATTAGTCTCAAATACAAAATGTATCTGGCTTTCAGTAAGTAAAGATAAATATTTTATGTCATGTTGCTTTCAAAGTGAAAGCGTTATTTAGTTCAACCTATTTGTGTGAATCTTCTTTTTCAAATATTAAGTTTATTAAAAACAAATACCGTAATCGACTTATAGATGAACATTTGGATAATTATTATCGATTGGTAGTGCGTTGCTTTTTTTATATTTAGTTACCTTTATTAAATCATATGTGACATACCACTGTAGCTGACGAAAAATTTTGTTTATTTTTCAAACACCTACGATTGGTAAGAATGGATGTAATGTAGTATGTATTAGTTATTAGTTTATTTAAGTTTATTAGTATTAGTAAAATAAACACATGTATGTCGCATACAACTGCATAATTTCATTTGAGTTGGCTTACATTGCTTACGACTAGGTATCTCACTGTTTATTCCAAAATTATCGAAGTACCTCATCACACTGAAAAAGTTGGCGACCACTGCTGTATGTGCTTCCTCCGCAACTGACACATGAATCGTGTCCATGGTAACTCTGCGGTTACAATGCACATTACCATTGTTACCAGACCCTTTTTGTTGGAAATGTTGGTCAAAATTATACCACAATCAAGGATCTTTATAACAAAATATGTCCACCATGGACGAATATCTTTTAGAGGTGGATAAGTTGCATTTTTTTTCATTTCAGATAAAAATAACAAATATATTACTGAAGATGGTATCAACTGCACAAGTCTCAAGAATATTACCAAATTCAATAGAAACAGTACAAATACAGATACCCTAGAATCTTTATTGAAAGAATTTTTCCAGTACTATTCTCAGTTTGACTTTTCTACAAAAGCAGTTTGTCTCAACGAAGCTTTACCTATTACTAAGCCAGAATTCAGTCCATTATATATAGTCAATCCATTGGAGAGAAGTTTAAACGTTAGTAAGAATGTGAGCGCTGAAGAAGTTGACAGATTCAAGATGGAAGCGCGAAATGCATTGTGGGCGTTAGAAGCCGAAGAACAGTCGGTCGGAAACTGGGGCTTATCAGCCATTTTCAGTAGGTATGAATCCCCATATAAAAGATTTGGTAGTTACATGTCATGGTAAAGCCATATGTTGATATCTAGATAGTCTGAAATTATTTTGAGTGGGCCATATTTAATCTGCCGAGAAAACAAAATGGAAGCCGCTTTAGTACGACAAAGTTTCAAAGTGATCTCGACCGGAATTTCCTGCAACAACTCGAAAACTATAAGCGTCAGAGTAACTACGCACACAATGGGAAATAATCTCTATAAAAAATCAGGTTAAGTGGTTTAAAGGTAGTCGTTCGGTAGTCAGAATATGAAGACATATCGGCCATCCGCCTCACCGCTGCACCGTTACTACTTCGCCGCAGGTAATCGGTGTCGGTCCTCATGATTGTGCGTTTTTGTTTTAGATACAATTTAAGCGTTGTATGTTGTATTATTTAACAAAATTTTATCACTTTGAATGTTTAGGGTGGCCAACTATGAATGCGAGGTACTGTATCTGGGAATCTATCCATCGTAGAGCCTTGCGGCAAAAATACTTATTACTAAAAACCCGGAAAATATTTTCAAGTTTCTGAATTGTGATGTTTCTGTGAATTCCACTACATTAACTTAACAAAAAATACCTTATCTTTAAATTCGAGGATAATCTGAACCTTTTGTGTTTGAGAATTTTTGCTGTATCTCTAAAAATAAAGTGGGGGTATTCAAAGGTTTCCGTAAAAAACACCATCTTCGAAACGGCTGAGCCGATTGGGCTACGAATGTTATGGTATTTGAAGTTTTGTTAGCTTCACATGAGGTCGCTAGATGGCTTTTTAATAGAGTGCCCATTCCTAGGCCAAACCCCTTTTCAATGACTTTCTTTTTGCAAATTTAATAGTTTATTGATTATGTAAGTTCACTCGTATAATATGTATATCTTTGTTTCTCAGCAAAAAACTCTACAGTTTTTCTCCGTTAGTTGGCTTCCTATAAAACATATCTTCTTCAAGGCCACTCAAGATTCCTTCCTCTAGAAGGTTACGTATTCTGTGATTCGCTTTTCAGCTTCCGTTGAGGTCGTGGAGCAGGGGCCTTTTTGTCGTTCTCCGGATTCTGGGATATTAGGCTCCATGCGCCCATTCACGGACTAGCACCCTTTTCTTTTTGTTGTGTGACTTAAGTTTAGTTATTTTGGGTGCTACGTCTTCCATTTTTTTTATGGGATTTTGACCCTCAGCGGTAAGTTCTTTTTTATATACCTTCGGACCGCGTGCCTTAATGCGTGTCCTGATGACGTTCATTCAATATCTGCTTTCTTTTTGTCAATAGAAACAGAAGAAAATCCTCGTCTTTTCTCCCCCAGTCAGTTGCATCATTGCAGTTTTACAAATTGGAAGCCATCCCCTTGAAAAAACCCTGATGTGACCTGGTAAAATATCATTCTAATTAACCATTTCATAGATACATTTATTATTGCTTATTGAAATTCTTAGAGACTATTTATTTTATTAGACATTCTACGTATTCAAATATGGGGGCAATGCCTACATGGCATCTTCTATTACATTGATCATGATTTTGATTTTTGAGCTGCCATAACTTTTTAGAACAGTTCAGTACATTTTAATCTTTTTTTTGCCTTTGCTTTACTTTTCCTATACGAAAAAAGTGTACATGGTTTCGCTTCAAGTGCGATTTTTTTTAATGAGTAGTTTTATCTCAGACAGAGAGTAGAGTAGATTTTTAAGCAGTCTTTCTCTCTCTAGGGTTTTTTCCTGTTACCATCATAATTTTTGGGACCGAGGCAAGCAGCCCCTGCCCAGTGACGTGCCCACTACTGGCTTCCTTTTTTTTGTTCTTTTTGACCTGGGATATATCTCGGCTGCGCCTAGCCATAACTGAGAGAAGACCTCCGCCCAGATAAGTGTAGTTTAGGCGTAAAACATATATGTAAAGCGTATACCATGGTAAACGCCAACTAATTTTACTTTGCGACAGTTTTTATTAATATCCTTTCTCGCACTCCAGTGGTGGAGCATATGTGCGTTTTGTTCTTTTTAATCAATATATTGTGATCCATTTGATATCTTGTTTATTTGGCTCTCTCTCTGTGTGTACTGTTACTTAAATTTCGTCATCTCTGTTAGATTCTCCTTTTGTGTGGTGGTCAAGCAAAACAAGTTCCGACTAACATCTCGGGGAGTTGTGGCTTAATCCGTCCTAAGTCACTGGCGCTCTTAACCCGCCCCTACTCTCCGCTTTATTGAGCTAGGGCCTAAATTTGCACGTCACTAGACAACTGTTTTGCTTGGACCAACCGTTAGATAGCATTTATCATTGTGTTTTATTAATTAACCAATAAAAGGCGTGGCAAAATGCATTGGTATAATTGTTTTATGAAGAAGTAGCTAAATGCTAATTTTATTTTTTAAAACTAATGTTTCTGGAATTTCTTTTTATTATTAAGTTGTGTCCCTAAAATGGACAGATTTAAAAAAGAGAGATTTCTTAAATGCTCGAAATGCTGACCATCACGCTCTATGCATTCCTGATGCCTCTCATGGGTAGACCAAGCTGCAGCTTCAATCTCGGCTCTGTTTATGTTACGTATTGCATTACGAATCCGGTTTTTCATATCTTCTCTGTTTGTAGGTTGCGTTTGAAACACGATGTGCTTTAACCGTCCCAAAAATGAAAATCAAGACAAGGTGATCGCGAAGCCCATAGAAACAGACCTCTCTTTTAATCATCTCTGTTGAAACACTGCATTAATATGCTCTCGCACAATAATAGCCAAATGTGCTGTGCAACCATCCAACTGCAAAAGCTAGTTTTGCCGTGTTTCCAGTGGCACATCTTCCAACAACAACGGTAATTGATTGTCCAAAAAGTCAATAAAGACATTGCCGTTCACGGATTTCCTGAAAAAATATAACCCAATAATTCTGCCTCCCAGTATGCCAAACCACTCATTTAAACACCAACGCCCTTAACTTAATACAACCAATGCAGATTTTCTGCAGGCCAATAATGCATATTGCGCAGATTATCTCTCCCGTCACTATTAAAGGTCGCTTCATCGGTCCAAAGAATTTAAAATAAAAATTCACTATTTTCGCATATAATGCCTAATATCTAATGGCAATAGTACAACCTCCGATGAAAGTCTTCCTGTTTCAAGGCCTGATGCAAAACGACATGATATGGGTGCATTCTAAAGGTAATTAAAAATAGTTAAATTTAAATAAATCCTTATATTTTGATGGCCATTAGAACTTACCTATGGTCCTTCAAAATATTTTGAACCGTTGTTCGTGATATGCTCAACTCAAGGCATAATGTCCTGGTGCTGACATGAGGATTTCTTTCAATATATCCCAGTACGCGGTTAATATTTTCTTGTGTTCTTCCAATTATTTCCCGTTGAAACGTAGGCTCATAAGTTCGCCACTAATCGTTAAAAAACTCTCGCATGGCAAAGACGCCGATTTGGATATCGAGTCGCGTAAACTCTTTTTGCTACTGCGGCATTCTAAAAACATTTAAAATAAATTGCAAGCATAGCAACAGCTTCGTTCGTAAAACGGATTTGGTAAGCACAAAAATTGCTCAAAGAAACGCGAAACTATTGACAATTTGACGATAATTTATGTTTTGATTAGGTATTTGTTTTGTTGTATTCCAGGGCCTGGTTCTATTAATTGTCTTTTTCGTATGGACCCCTAGTGAATATGCATTTAAACACAAAAATATGCCTTTTGCTATTAGCATTACTTTGCAATATTTTCAAAAAGCGTGATTTTATTCTTATGAATAAAAAAGAATTCCAGAAAAATTAGTTTAAAAAATAAAAATTTAAGGGATTTTCGTACAGATTTTCTGTGGCCTGAATTTTAGGTTAGGAACAAGATATCGAGATATGCTTTTCGCGAGCTTGTTTAGACATCATTTAGCTACTTTTTCATAAAAAATCATACCAATGTATTTAATTTTCTTGAGAAAATTAACCCATTTCTGACGGAATGTCGAAAAAAGCCCTCTAGCAGTTTTTAACCCGGCGTTGGTACGGTGGCGTTTACAAACATTAGTGGTACGGTGGGGTATGAGCATTCATTGAAAGAGAAATCCATCAAGAGTGCAATTTAGGTGTTGTAGGTTATTCCATTTCTGTTTTTTATCAAATTTATATGTGTAAAGGAGAATGTAAGAGACCATCGCATCAAAACTACGTTTTTTGGTGTTTCGATGAATATTCAAACATTTATTGGAATAGGTCAAAGTTTGACAATGTTAAAATACATACATTGCTATTATATTCTAAGAAATGAAAAAGTTGCACTATACTAACACAATATCATGTATTATTTTTGTTTTGTTCAAAACATAATTCGCATGTTATCATAGAATGTTCTAAGCATACAAATTCTTTGCAGAGTGCACAACAGTAGAAAGATTTCCTGTCTTTAGAACGATCACATGTATAACATCGTTTTGACTTTCTTTGTTTTTTGCCAGGATGCTCACAATCAACGATATTTGCAGAAGTGGAAGCACCTGTAATTTCGTTCATTTTCCTTTTCAGACATAAAGATATTCTGGGATTGTTTTGTCGATTTCTCATATGAGGCATAATCATTTTTAGTGCCAATTCTTTGATAAATTCGCGACGTTCGATAGAGAGAGTTCCAACATTGGAAAGGTATACCACAAAAGCGTTGATTGATGCTGTATTCAATAACGAAAAAAATATGGTCAAGGGCCACCTTCTACTATTACGTGAAACATTATAGTTACTGCAACGTCGACACCACCTTTTGTCAAATTGTAGAACGTTATAATTTCTGGCTTTTTGTCATCTCCTGTGCTTTCGTCTATCATGTCTGAATGGTGTAGGCTCGAAAGAAGCAGAACATTTTTTCCTTTTTTGGGAACATATGAAACGAGTGTAACATTTTTCTGAAATGCAAATATAGATGATTTTTCCGCTCTATGTTTAGTCTGTAAAAACTGCACAGGAATTTCTTTTTTATTTTTCCGTAGAGTACAGACCGAAGTCAGCTTATATTCTTGCAATAGTCTTGTCATAAGCGAATAGCTTGCAAACCAATTGTCGTAAGTTATATTGCGTCCAGACTTTTGAATCGGCTTACAAAGGCGTAAAACTATATCCTCTGGTTTGTTACTTTGTTCAAATGGACCAGATGGCTGCTTGCCAACATAAACTTCTTGATTCAAGACGTAGAATGTTCGGGCATCTACCAATGCAAAGATCTTGATTCCATATTTTGCCGGTTTGTTTAGGATAAACTGGCGAAAAGAACACCTGCCTCTAAATGCTTCAAGCTTTTCGTCAACTGTAACGTATTCACTGGGAGTATATACAGCGAGAGAGTTTTCCACAAACCTGTCAAAAATTGCTCTGATGGGTGCAAGCTTATCCAGCTGGCGCCTTTCTGGTCTTGTTGCACTTCTGTCAAACCGTAAACATTGTAGCAACAAACTAAATCTTTTTTTACACATTGTTGACCTGAAGATATCAACTCCCAAACCATCAGTAGACCATAGGTCGTCCAAATTTTGTCTTGCCGACTTTAAAACACCAGCTACATATAGAAGTCCCAAAAATGCTTGAAGTTCTTCCAATGTTGTATGTTTTGTGAGATGTTGAGTATCAGGGCGACTATGGTTTTTTGCTTTTTCATTTAGCTTGTCATTGGTATATTTTACAATATCAGAGAGCATTTGTTCCGTAAAAAACATTTCCAAATCTGCAATGGCTCTTTGATGTTTTTGGAATCTGTTTTTACTCCAGGTAAATGAGAAATTATGTTTTCAGCTCTTGTCTTCACAGCTAAATTTCCACAAGTTTTGCTCCATTTTGTAACTCCATCTTTTCCCATGTATATATCATTTGATGTGCACGTTGTAGCCTCGGACAGGTGAAGTATATCTTCCTATTTCTTGCTCTGTATCAGAATTTGTAGACCTTTCACTATTATTTTCTTCTGCTTCCGATCCAGATGCTGCTTCTTGTTCTAGCTGCTCATTTTCAGAGTCTTCTGCTCCTACTGCTTCCCATAGCTTCAGTAACCTCTCTTGCTCTTTTTCCCAGTGCGACATACTAAAAATATACCTGAGGTAATTCAAATTAAATAAAATTACAAAAAAACACACCTTGGAAAATGAATGGAGCCACTAAAAATAAAAGTGTACGGTGGGGTATGATTGAAAATTCTTATGTAGCGGTATCGGTACATGCACAATCGCAAAGTGATTATTAAGGTCTTATCCGAAGATACACGAAATCTCGCGAAGCTGCTGGCCATTTATGATCTGTTATGACGAGGTAAAGTGCGTTGGGGTATATTATACCCCACCGTACCAACGCCGGGTTAACAATCGGCTCAGCCGTTCCGAAGATACAGGGTGTTTTTTACGGAAACTTTTTAATACCCCCCACCACTTTATTTATAGAGATAAGTACAGCAAAAATTGTCAAACAAAAAAGTGCACATTATCCTCGATTTTAAAGATCAGGTACTAAATCAAATAAAAATTTAAGGGATTTTCGTACAGCATTTTCTGTATCTTAAATTTTAGGTTAGGAACAAGATATCGAGAGCCGGTTTTCGCGAGCATGTTTAGACATCATTTAGCTACTTTTTCATAAAAAAAATCATACCAATGTATTTAATTTTCTTGAGAAAATTAACCCATTTCTGACGGAATGTCGAAAAAAGCTCTCTAGCAGCCATATGTGAAACAAACAACACTTCAAATATTACAACATTTGTAGCCCAAGAACAGCTGTTTTCAACTAGCCCAAGTTTTTAACAATCGGCTCAGCCGTTCCGAAGATACGATTTTAAATATCAGGTATTTTTTGTTAGGTTAATTCATATAGCGGAATTCACAGAAACATCACTTTTTTAGATTCAAAATTGCATTTACGCGCCCTGGCGGCCATTTCAGAAACTTGAAATATTTTTCAGGCTTTCCTCTTGGCCGTTGGCAGATACAGTGCCTCGAATTGTTAGTTGGCCACCCTGTACAATTGGCACTTTTTTATACCGAAGCCGCTCTCTAAGCAGAAGCCTGAATACCAGGGCCCTGCGGCTGGTATTAAAGAAACTTTGTTAATCCGATTTTTGGACTGCCTAAGCTCAGTTGAACTGGGAAAAGCATCAGACAGATGCGTCCTAAACATGTGAGTAGTACTCGAGGCTAGGTATTGTCTCTGCTTTGTAGAGAGTGAGGTGGTTTTGTGTAGAAAAGTACCTCTCAGCCCTAAACAAAAAGCCTAGTTTTTTCCCGCTATTGACGAGATGTTTGTGTCACATCAAATCCTCGGTTATCCGGCATGTAGAGTGTTGATTGATCGTACAGAAAAGGAGGTCCTTGATATTAACTGAAACAAGTTCACTGTACTGGTGCCACACCTAATACATACTGTGCTTTTCTTTAATGTCCCCCTCCCCTTTGATTTTTTTAACGTGTCAATTCAAAAAATTAAAACTTGAGATCATGAAATTGATACGTGGATACCAGGCGTATTTTTTAATTCACCGGTTGAACCACCGGTGCAACTAATTATCCAATTTTACTTCCTTTAATTTCCGTCTGAGCGACAGGTTGTACACCAAACTTGTTATATAGTTATGCTTATGAATATGGACAAATTTATAAATTATTTCCCTTATTATCTCTGCATCAAATCTGTCCACTGCTGATTTCGAACTTCGCTTGGAAACAGTTTTTCTTGGGGAGACAAATTTACTGCCTGTGGGTTTGATCGAACCTTCTTTCAGAATGTGTTTCACTGTATTGAGTGATACACCTGTGGCCTCTGCTACTCGATTCATCAGCTGATTTAGAGGTAAAATAGTTCCCCTGCCTCCTTTTCACGGCTCATGAATTTAAAAACATATACAATCTGGCGGCCCTGGCTATGGACAACCTTGTTCTGGTTCTTATCATAGATCTGAGTAAAATTATCATATTGAAGTTCATGTTTCTCTGAAAAGGTTCGCAAATAAAATATCAATAGAAGCATGTGTGTGTTTAAGATTTATTTAGCATGATTGCTACAATTACATTCTTTTAGAAAACTAAACAATTACATAACATACAGATCTTTAGAAAAACATAATTTGCATCCCTAAGAATTTCACTGTTTATGAAATATTCCTTTAATTTTTTTTAAACATCTTTAAATTACAAGTAGACTTTATATCATTATTTAGTTTATTAAATTCAAGTAATCCTTTCTGAAATATTGATTTGCAGGTTATATTACTATTGGAGTTTTGTAAATGGAAATCTATATTTGTTCGTGTATAATAATTGTGGTAATGATTATCCAATTCTATGTAGTGTTCTAAATGTTGATTAATATAATTAAACGCATATACGTTACATCTCAGGTAATCACGCTTTATATGTGAAAAAGAAGAAGAAGAAGAATCTTCAATGCTAACGCGGTTACACTCACATATTGGATATAAAAACAATCTTCACAATACCTAGTCTATCATAAGAGATCGAACACACAAAATCGTAATCTACATACGCACTCCAAGGAGTACCGATAGTTCTCCCTTAGATGTTCAAAGTGTAGTGCCAGACAGTCTGCGACGAAAAAGTCGATATTCTTGATTAGGGTAATATTTTTCCCGCTGCTCTAATATTTGTCTTCTGCGCATACACATAATGTAACGGTCACGGCCCACGACGTTTTAAAACACCTCTAAGCATCGATTTGAAGTGTTACATTTTTGTCAGTTTCAAACCTTATTTACAGTATTTGCAAATAGGACTACATGGCCATCAATCAGATGATATAAATAAATAGACTGAAATACTATAAAAACCTTTAATATCAAACAAAATGACTTTTATGGACACATGAACGCCCTGCTTGAAATTCCTCACGGTGTATAGGAGCCCTGAATTAAATAAAACTCAGTCTATCAGACGCGTCAAACTAAACTTTTTCCTTTGATTAAATAAAAAATAACGTCAAGAAGACAAACGTTATACTTCCTATGCATTCGAAACAACTTTTAGACCAATTTTCCATGTGGTGGAATGGCATCAGAAAGACGTATATTTTGCCTGAACCGTTAGTATACTATTTGGGCATTCCTTGGGAGCTCTGGTGTAAAACTGTTCGTCAACAATGTTTGATAACATTATAAGAGCTCTCGATACGTACTTATATTCTATGATCTATAATATTACCTCACGGAATCAAGTAACCTCATTAAATTAAACTTCAAGCATAATGCTCGTATATACAAGGTGGCTCAACGAAAAGGTCGCACCCCCATTTGTGACTCTCCTATTTTCATTTTAATTAACGTCATTTTCTATTATTTCGGTAAATCGTGGCTCTGTTCTATTTTCTAAGATGTCCAAGTACGTCTCGCTCGTCAAGTTTCCAGGAATAAAGAAAGGTCCTACAATATGATTTTCGAATTTTTTTTCAGGATATTGCGAGACCTCTCGAAAAAAAATTGTGGATTCGAGTCCCTCCAATATCGAAAATTATGTCTATTTATAGCACCATGTAAATAGAACGTACATTCATCCGAGAAAGAAATATTCAAATTCTACTGTTGGGCATGTAAATCCTGAAAAAGTAGCCAGTGCACGAGTGCGTTGGGTGTTATCAAACGTTACGTGTCCCAAAATTGCTATTTCCTTTCTCCATTTCTAACTAGTCGATTTTCTCGATGGCGATTATGTCGATTATTATTAGACAATTTTCTGATCAACTTAGCCACATATACTAAGTGACATATAAATCCGAACACCCAGTTTAAATGGTTTTATTTTAATAAAAGATGGTGAATGTATTTATCTTACTGTAAATAACAAGTGAAAAAATTGTCAGCCTTATCAGTTGGACATTCCGGTTTTTATACTGCTTTTTTTTAATTCTCTAACGCTCTAAAAATGAATATTTGAGCCGCAGTAAAGAATCAACGTTGGCGGATTTTGGTTCTTGACATCCTTTACGATCGGTTACGATGCCTAGAGTACGGAGACCTGTACGATTTCGTCAACTTAGTGAGTTTGATAGGGGCCGTATAGTGGGACTTCGGAAAGCTGGACTTTCTTTTCGGGCAATTGCAGTTAGAGTGCAAAGAAGTATAGACACTGTGGTTAGGTGTTGTCAGGCATGGCTTCGAGAAGGCCGTACGCAAAGAGCAAGGGGCACTGGACGCCCCCGTAGAACAACAGACCGTGAAGATCGCCGCCTAATATTATTGGCCTTAAGGGACCGTTTCTCCACTACCAGGTCCATTGCAAATGAATGGTTTGCAGAACACGGAAGACCTATTGGCATGCGAAGTGTTTACCGACGAATGAGAAGTTTTGGCTTGTTTTCATATCGGCCACACTGGGTCCTCCCTTTAACTCGAGAACACCGACGTACTCGCCTTGAGTGGTGCAGACAACGGTCACTCTGGGATCAGGAATGGAACAGTATTGTCTTTAGTGACGAGTCTCGATTTTGTTTAGTCATGCACGGTGGTCGTGCCAGGGTTAGAAGGCGACGTGGTGAAAGGAGGAATCCACAGTTTTTTGTTGAAAGACATGTTCATCACACTGTTGGAGTTATGGTTTGGGGCGCTATAGCTTATGGTTCCAGGTCACCTTTAATCTTCATCAGAGGTAACATGAACGCGCAGCGTTATATCCACGAAGTTCTAGAACCCCATCTTTTACCCTATCTTGACACCCTGGCAGATCCAACTTTCCAACAAGATAATGCCCGACCACATGTTGCAAGAGTCACAATAGACTTCTTTCAACATAATGATGTCACATTGTTACCATGGCCATCAAGATCTCCCGACTTATCCCCAATTGAGCGCGTGTGGGATATGATGGGTAGGAGATTGCTCAATTTGCAACGTCCTCCTCAGACTCTAGAAGCACTTCGAGAGGAGTTGATGGTTGCCTGGAATGAGATACCACAGGAGGACATTGACCACCTGATCAGAAGCATGCCTAGGCGCGTTGGAGAATGCGTAGCACATCAGAGTGCATCCACACATTATTAAAGGTCAAAGGGCTTTAAAGCAGTGCAATCATTTTGAAATTTTTATCATTTACTTATTATGCTTCATTAAGTACTTATACAAAATTTTATTAAAATAAAACCATTTAAACTGGGTGTTCGGATTTATATGTCACTTAGTATACTTATCGTTAATATTTTTGTCTGGATATAATGCATTAAACAACCGAGCAATAGCTCTTGCAGTGCTATAGTAACATAAAAAAATTGCTATACACTCTCCTCTAACCATATACAACCCCCAATGTTTACCCCTAAAACTGTTTTAAAAAATGATCACTCCTCTAAAATGTCAAAAACGAAGTTTGATTTTCATTTTTCTTTCCTTTTTGGCATTTTCCGCCGCCATTGGACCGATTTTTAAAAACTACATTTCATCCTTGGCAGTAGTATCATTGTGCAAAAATTTAATCAAAATCCGAGCGGTACTTTTCATGTTATAGGCGGATAGGCCTACGGAAATCAGTGTCATGGTCTTTCATGATGTACATGTCATAAACAAGTAGTCAGATTCAAATCTATTTGGTTTTTTCGCACATACCATTTTAAGTGGTATTTTTTGAGAATCCAACACTTCTATTTTCTAAGACATTCACTGATCGCAAAATTACATCATCGGCCCTTACTTCTTCGAAGACGGTAATGGCAATGCTGTTACCGTGAACTCGGAGCGCTATGTCGAAATGATCACCAACTTCTTTTCACCTGAATTACGACGACGACGTGTTCCATTCCGACGTGTGTGGTTCCAACAGGATGGGGCAACCGCCCTCACAGCCAGAGCTTTATTTCCAGGTTTGGTGATGGCCTTCTCGGTCCCCAGATTTGTCCATCTGCGATTTTTTCCTATGGGGTACCTCAAGGCTTGTGTATACGAGCTCAAGCCCCGAACTCTAGACGAGTTGAAGGAGGCAATTCGCCTGAAAGTCGCTCAAGTTGAGAGAACTATGTTGGAGAGAGTCAACGCGAACTTTCAAGAATGCATCCAGCAATGCCTCGTCAAAAAACGGTCACCACATTACTGATGTGATTTTCCACACTTAATTGTGACAGACGCTATTTCATTGTGAACCCGAATCCGTCAATAAATTTGTTTTTGAGTAAAAACTACCTATTTTGTGGTTTTTTAAAAACCGTCCGATTTTTGTGTCGAACCCTGTATAAGAAGTTGAAGATAATTTTATAGAAATTATTTCTCATCTTGTGCATATTTACTGTAGCGCTTATATATTTCGAGTTGCTGCAAGGAATCTAGGTCTTTTTCTATAAAAACACACACAAAATAGTTTCGGACCATCCTAAGGAATATATCGGGTGTCAACAAAATCGTTTTACAAGGCACTATCCAATTGCTGTTTAAAGAAGAACCTTGAAATTTTGTGTGAAGATATGACTTATAAAAACTCATTATCCATTAAAAACAACTGAATATCGCTTCCGGTTTATTTGTTGTCATTCTTTTTCAAAATGGCATTTACGCCAAAAAATGGCGGCGTTTTGGCAATACCTATGGATTTTTTGCCGAACTACCCGCTGAAATAAGAGGCAAAATCGATTCTCTTGCAGCTTCTGCATTGACTTGGCAAAACAAAAAACATATAATAAATTTGCGGCCATTCTAGTTTTTGCTTAAAATGTCAAAATATATTCAAAATTTTCTCAGAATGTTGAATAGGAAACGGTGTTTTCTAAATACTACTAATAAAGTATGTCGGATTATCGCTAGAAAAATTTCCACTATGAGGAACTTGTCTTAGAGAAAGAAAGCTGGAAAATTTTGGAGAGCGATATCATTATATCTAATTAGAAAATTAGTATTTGTTATCACCTAAGCACAGTTAATAGGTATTTACCTAGCCACGTGACATAAAATATCTATGATTTTCATTTTTTATTATAATTATTTTGTTTTCTTTTCTTTATTTTAAAAAGCCAGAATTGTAATAATCAACAGGGACGAATATTTCACTGGTTTGCACGGAGATTTTATTTGTTTATTTCATTTGAAATCAGTTAGTACTTAACTGCTATAAAGTATAATGAATTATTTAAGAGATCATCAAATCGACATGCTCCTTATTTATGGTGAATGCCAAAAAATATTATATCAGGAGCAGTTTTCAGCTCGTCAAGCTCCATCTGACGCCCATTATCCTTGGCTCGTAGAATATTTGAAAAATGAACATAACGATCCTGTTAATGGTAATGGTTTTATAGTAAGCGAAGAAAGGTATATTCTTTAATTCACAAGTTGAGCTACTAGTTAGCCAATTTTGCGTCCTTTAATTTCCGCTGGAACGACCGGCTGTACATAAAACTTGTCTTTATATTGATGGTCCGTATTCCACCGGTGCCAACAGCATCCACCGACGTTCGGGCTCGGTTGATCCACGATATTCTAACCTCTACATTTTGTCACTTTTTGACAACTACAGTTTTGTGTGAATGGAAGAAGAAAAGATTATATTGAAATTATTCTACAGCATAGGAGTCGCGTGAAATTTAATGTTTTTTTTAAACACAATTCGGAATATACAGAGCATCTGAAGGCAAGTGATTTTGTTTTGAATTATGCATATCGACGATCTCAAATCAATACCTCGTAAGCGAGAATGTCGATTTTCTGATTTTGTTGTTTTTATTCCTGTATGCAAACAGGATTGCTCAGAAAATCCATATCGATGGTTCTTATTCGGAAATCATCAACGATCTCAAATCAATGCCTCTTAAGTCTGAAAATGTCGATGTATGCATACTGGAATCAAAACAGAACAAAATCAGAAAATCGACATTTTTCGGACTTACGAGGTATTGATTTGAGATCGTCGATATCAGAAAATTTCTTGGTTTTCTGATTTATAGTTCTTATATTGATAGTCGGAGCACAAATTCTTTCCGCTGGATAATTTCTTCATCCGAATTATCACTCGAATCGCTTAGCAAACGTTCCACGACAATACCAACTGCTACGTACATTGCCATAATTTAAATGATACGGTGTTCAAATTAACAAGTATCCACGATAAAACAAAGGTTAGGTTTTCCCATATGTACAGCAACCTGAAGGCTAAAAATGCGTCTTTTTATTAACCACCACTCAACGGAACCGGTTGCTGACGTCATCACATCAGCTGTCAATCATAAGTTCACCGGATCCATCAGTGATGGAATCAACCGGTGAATTAAAGAATATAGGTATAACCTTTGTTTTATCGTAAATGGATACTTGTTAATTTGAACACCGTATCATGTAAAATCATTATGGAAATGTACGCAGCAGTTGGTATTGTCGTGGAACGTTTGTTAAGCGATTCGAGTGATGATTCTGATGAGGAAGTTATCCAGCGGAGAGAATTTGCGCTCCGAGAATCAATATAAGAACTATAAATCAGAAAACAAAGAAATTTTCAGATATCCATGATCTCAAATCAATAGGGGCATTGATTTGAGATCGTCGATGCTTCCCGTATAAGAACCATCGATATGGATTTACTGAGAGCATTCCTGTATTCATACAGGAATAAAAACAGAACAAAATCAGAAAATCGACATTTTCGGACTTACCAGGTATTGATTTGAGATCGTCGATATGCATAATTCAAAACAAATTGACTTGCTTTCAGATGGTCTGTTTATTTCAAATTGTGTTGAAAAAAAAAACATTAAATTTCACGCGACTCCTATGCTGCTAACTTCATTTTTTCACACAAATCTGTAGTTGTCAAAAATTGATAAAATGTAGAGGTTAGAATATCGTGGATCAACCGAGCCCGAACGTCGGTGGATGCTGTTGGAACCGGTGGCATATCCACCATCAATATAGAGACAAGTTTGATGTACAACCGGTCGTTCCAGCGGAAATTAAAGGACGCAAACTTGGCTAACCGGTTGCACCGGTAGCTCAACCGGTGAATTAAAGAATATACCTTATACCTGAAGTCGAAATAAACGTCATTGCGTCCTTGAATATGATGCTTCTACTCGCGAAATAGGTGAGCAGAGTCAAATTTCCCACGAAAGTGCAAAACAAATGTTAAAGAAATATGGCTTTAAATCTTTTAAGTACCAAATTCATCACCATCTGTTTGAAAATGATTTTCCAAGACCGCTTAATTATTGCAAATGGTTTTTGAATAACCTGAACATAAATGCTGTCTTCCATCACCATATTATTTTTTCGGATGAATCCAGGTTTACTGGTCTAGGGATGTTTAATCGAAACAAAACTCGGTATTGGGATAAGGAGAACCAAAGGTGCCTTACAGGAACGTCTTGGAGTGAATGTTTGGTTAGGCGTAGCACGGATTAATATCATTGGCCCTTTTCTATCAACCGTTAAATGGTGATATGTACTTATTGTACCAAATAGAACATTTTATAGAAAAATCTGCAGACAACGAACATTTATTATACCAGCGGGATGGTGCCCCTGCCCACAACTCTAAGGTTGTAACTGATTATGTACTTAAATGTGCGATACGATGGAAATTGGCTAGGATCCAACGGACCAATCCGTTGGCCTACAAGGTCGCCAGATTTAACCCCTCTGGATTTTTCAATTTGGAGCTATTCAAAAGAAAAAGTTTATGCCACTCCTCTACCGTCTCTAGAAGTATTGGGAAATAGAATTAGAACAGCCATTGAAAATATATCTCAAGAACATTTACGAAAATTGTTTACAGGAAACATCAAGAGAGTCAGGTTGTGTCAACAACTCGGCGGCCAACGCATAGAACACTTAATTGAATGATTTATCCTAAATTTTAATTAGTAATTTATCTTCTAAGTTATTTATTATTTAGTTGCTTTTGTTACTTAGTTTTTACTATGCTAATTTCCGTTATTGTTCTTGTTATCGTTAGTAATAAAAAAAATACAAAAGAAACGTACTGTTGAGCACTAAGTAAAAACAAAAATGGTCCCAAATTTATGAAATTTTTTTTGCCAACTAATTGTAGAAGCGGCAAGAGAATCAATTTTGCCTCTTAAATTAGCGGGTAGTTTGGCAAAAAATCCATAGATACTGTCAAATCGCCGTCATATTGAATTGGGCATAAATGCCATTTATGCCGCCATTTTGAAAAAGAATAACAACTTGTGATACATCGTTGAAAAGGAAATTTTAAGCTCGAAGCAAATATGTAAAAATATATACAGAGTCCTATTTAAAATTCTTGTTTCATACTTTTTTCCGGTCAAACCGGAAGCGATATTCAGGTGTTTTTTAATGGATAATCTGAGTTTTTATAAGTCATATCTTCACAGCCGGTATAGTATATTAATTACTGTATTACATCTTATTAGCCTTTGGCCAAACTTTATCGCGACATGTAAATCACACCCTAGTGATTCATACATTCTGTTTCGAAAATAGAAAAAGGCAGCAGTTAAATCCCAATCCAGTTCAAAAGAATAGAATCATGAACGTTACTGCGCTTTTTGATGAGGAACACGAGGAAGGACAGCGTGAGACAGAATATAAAAATACATTATCAAAAAAGAAAATACAAAATATGAAGAGGGACACAAAGGAAAAGTTAGGAAATACTATAAAACAGCAGAACAGCCAGAGGTAGAAATTTCTAGGTAACGCTTGTTGATATCAGCCAAGAAAAGTAACTACATTAGGAAGGTAAACATGGTCTGTCGTGAAGTGTGCTTTTTGATTCATCGTTAAAATTCCATGACCATGTCACAAAAATAGTACAAAGCTCATACAGTGCCTAATTCGTTGATTCTAAGCAAAGCAGAATATGCTGATTCTATGTTTGGTCCTTGCCTGATACAAAATGAATCTTACAGTTTGCAAAAGTTTCAAAATGCATGTGTCCGTTATGCAGTAGGTGTTCCCCGACGAGAAAGTATATCACTATATTTGAAGCGTATTCCATGGTTAACTATGAGAAAAAGGTGGATAGTACATCTGTGGTGATTGGTGCATTCCGTTCTTTGTAATAACTTAAAAGATAAATTATCAATCAACATCGTAATGCCAATCTCAAATTTGTCGATCATATTATAAACATTCCTTATCATAAAACAACTAATTTCGAAAAATCTTTTTCTTATATAGGAGCTGTATTGTATAATAAAATACCGCATTCAGTCAAGCAGCTACCACTTAGTAGATTTAAAGGACAAATCAAGGAGCTCATATTTATTGACGACCTATCTATATTATAACTGTAAAAACACTCTTGTTTTTTCCTAAACTCTTAGAAGTTATTAAATGTTATTTTAAAGGTGCTTGTAAGCAATTAGTGCTCTGGTTAGGAAGTAAGATCACCTGCTAGCTGAATCCTCGCCAGGGAAATAAAAGGAATTTTATTATTATTATGTGTCTCGAATGTTGAATTCGAAGCAATTTTTGGTCATCCGTGAGCTTGTGCGGAACTAACCGTGGACACACCTTTCTCATGCCCAAGTTTTTGGTTAAAATGTGATGGATTGAATCTTTAGAGATATTTAATTCCATTTCTATGTATTTCAATGAAGATTTTGGATCTCATTTTTGGTAAATTCACGCACTTTTTCGACAGTTTCTGGTGTAATCGAAAATTTTGGCTGGCCAACATGTTCGTCGTCTTCCAGCGATTCATGACCATCTTTGAACCATGTAACCCACTCTTGGACTCGGCTACGAGATGAACAATACACCTGCATCAACATCTGATGCGTTTCGGTAAATGTTTTACCAAGTTTAAAGAAAGATGTACCTATCCAACCTCTTCGATAAAATAGATGGCGCTTCTTGTATCGGATATCTTTCAGAAGTCCTGTTTACTTTGCGACAGACCTTGTATTATTTAATGATGAATGTACAGTACAACCATAAAAGGGCGAGGGTTCAGAAAATGTGAAATAATAATGAAATAAGATCATGTGTCATCAAAAAACTCACTAAAATTAATGGTTCATTATTATAAAAGCTGTAGAGGAAATAATATGTGTTTTCTTTTTTCTGGTATGAAATGATTGTGATTTTCATATGAATTTGCTCATCCCCTGAGTCTCAGAGAATTGCTGCAGTATTATGTCACGTCATAGATCCCAAAAAAATTAAATAACGTCGGTATGTTTTTTTGATAACGAAATTGGGAAATTTGGAATCATAATTTCTTCAACTTCCTCAGTAACACGTTCACCCAAAAAAGCTAATCCCACATTTGTCTCAGACAGATACCATAGGTGTCTTTTTTTGTAACTATCAGCACATTTTGACGCCTTCATCTGGTTGTTTAAAAGCTGTAACAAAACCAGATCATTTTTCGATCCATCGACTTATGGTTTTTTCGCCCCAAAAACGAACGTTCCTTGTTAGAAATATGAAAAAAAGTTTCTATAAACATGGGTCCGGAAATGCAGAGTTTTTAAGAAACAGGGTGATAAATTTAAAGAAATGTTTTTATTAATATTTTAGAAAATATTTACCCGATTCTGTTGAAATTTGGCAATATTATTTGTTGTAGTAAGAATCTAATTTAGCCCTAAATAGATTAAAGGGGGCACCTTAGCGAATATTATTGACCAACAATGTACGCACCTGCCTTTTTGTAACTTTAATATTTGTTGTTTGATTAAGTATCGAAAAATACAACTTCTTTGCCTCTTGTATTTTTTGTATCTCAAATAGGTTTATTAATTTTTGCTAAAAAAATCACACGTGCCTTGGAAAACAAAAAATCAACAAAATGTCTAGAAAAAAATGTTATTGAAACGTGCCCACTAGATACCTTGACATAAAGTACGCTACAACAAATTTTGGAAATGTTCACCATCCATTTCCGTATACCTTTTCACTCGACGAATCATTGAACGGACTCGAGCTAAAATTTGAGGTCTATTTCTTATTTCTTCGCACGCATTTAGTTTCAATTTCTTAATTCCTCTATTGTCTCTATGGGAGTAGCGAAAACCACCGTCTCAAGGTGTCGCCATAAATAAAAATCTATTGGATTTAAGTCAGAGGAGCGAAGTGGCCAGTGAATTGGTCCACCTCTTCCAACCCAATTTTGACCAAAGGTGTGTTATTCAGATGAGTTCTGACCTGTATACTAAAATGAGGAGGAACTCCATCATGCATAAAAGTTATTTGGATACGTATATTTAGAGGAACTTCTGGCAGTACGGGCAATTCTTGTTCAAGGAACTCTAAGATTCCCCGTTTCATCTTAAGGGTAAAAAGAAAGGACCAATTAAATTGTCACCAACAATACCGATCCACATATTCAACGAAAATTGTTCCTGGTAACGACACTGTACGAAAGCATGAGGATATTTGTCACTGACTTGAGTGTTATGATGATTAACAATACCATACCACCGAAATCCTACTTCGTCTGTAAAAAGTATGTTTTTTTAAATTCCTATTATTATTAACCTTTCGCTAATACCATTGGCAACAGTGTAAACGAGGTAGAAAATCTCTTGGTAATAATTTTTGCACACGTTGGACATGACAGGTATACAAAAGTAGCTCGGAGAGAACCTGCCACACAGTGCTGTTGGAATAATTACCCCCTAGTCTAGTAGCTATAGTACTAGTACTGATATCAGGATTTTGTTTCACGGCACGTAAAACTGCCTCGTCAAACTCAGGCGTACTTACGGACCTAGTACGGCCTCTAGCATTGGTCGGAATGGCAAAACTTCCTAAATAACATTGTCAAAAACATCACCAAAGAGAAATAAGAAAATTTGCCTCTTTCCCGTAATCTACGGTCTACGCTTTCAAAGATTTTACTATCTGGAAGTTGCCGATAGGGAAACGCTTCTGTAAACAGGCGCCTCGCTGCATAACAGTCACTATAAGCACGTGCATATATTACATGCATGTCTGTCAGCTCCTCAAAAGTATAATTTTCCATCACAAAAACCGAGACAAAAACGTTTTAGAGAAATGTCGCAAAGAAAATTACATGAATAATTCTTTTCTAGAAGAACTGACGCACAAAAGTCAAACCTGCATGTAGGAATGATTTTTTGTTTCCCAAGGCACTTGATTCTTTTCGCAAAAATTAATAAACCAACTTTGTCCTGTGACATGAAATAAAATTGCTTTTATTTTTTTTTCTCGAAAACGAAGTGAAATACGAGAAAAATAGAAGAGGCAAAGAAGTTGTATTTTTATATGCTTAATCAAAGTTACAAAAAAGGCAGAGACGTACATTTTTTTGCCAATGATCGCTAAGTTGCTCCCCGGGACCTAATAATTGTAATCTATTTAGGGCTAAATTAGCTTCGTAATACAGTAATAATAATAATAATAATAATGCCAAATTTCAAAAGACTCGTGTAAATATTTTTTTTTATTTATCACCCTGTATCTTGAAAACTCTGCATTTCCGGACCCATGTTTATAGAAACTTTTTTCATATTCTTTAACAAGGGAATCACTTTCTAAAATATCTCCGGAGATATTTTCTCCGACTATTTTCCGAGTATCCTGTTTATGAGACTGGCAAATGGACCTGTTGCAACACGGAACCAACAGACAAAACGGTGAAAATGAGATTTCAACTTAATGTGAATTTAAATTTTTATATCTAGCGACAAGCACAACATCTGTTATATTATGATTGAGGACAAATTAATGTTCTTGTTTATATTCATATAACGTAGTTTGTTATTCAAATACATTGTTGTAGCGTCAATAATAATTTCCATTGTTTTCTCGAAATTACCCTGCTGTGTTGCTTTTTTTCTTGTTCCGTAATGGGGTCCAAATCGTACGTCGCTTTTGGCTCCAGGCAACGGTAAGCCAATGAGCTCTGAAAATGATCTCTAATTGATATTGCCCTAATGAAGACATCGAGACAGTGGTTTCAGAGTGGTAAAACTCACCGTTGGTATGTCAAGCCGAATGTGGGAATGGCTTTTTTTGGTCAAACCTGCGAAGAAACAGGAGCTGAAACGATATGAGAGTAAAACTCTGATGTGCTGAATTATTTGAGATCTACGATGTCGCAGAATACAGCGATTCTCTAAGACGTAGCGTGAATGCTATAAAGGTGGTCAATGATACTGCAAAAAATGAATAGCTCTGAAGTTTGACGAATCGGTTAGAAATGTTGGTTAGAAACGGACATTTCTTATTGTGGGTAGTCGAGCAACACAGAAAGCTGTCCCCAAGCGAACAAAATGACCAACACACAGATGTTAAACATAATCATAATGCCTGTTAATCCTAGTACATATTTAAAGTTATTATTTCAAGTTTATGATTCCTGGTTTTCCCAATAAAAATAACAAATATTGAAAATTTCGTATTTATTGCTTTTTGACTTCCTACTTGGCGAGAATCGATCCAACGGCGGCGGAAAAAGTGCCAAAACCGAAAGTTTTTTGACGTTTGTTGAGTAAGTACAAGTTAGGAGCTAGGTGAGAGGTTATGAAAGAAGGTGTACTCTCTATATCTATGGATGTATGTACAATTTTTGAATATTATAACCTCCTAAGATGTTTCAATTTTGCTGGTTTCCACCTTACTGCAAAGAATTGCTCCCAGAATGGCATTTGTTTGAAATGTGGTGGAAGTGGACATCAACCCCAGAACTGTGAAATACCAGAAAATGAAGGAACTTTTCCAAATTGTAAAAAATCTAATTCAAAATGTAAAACAAATTTCGACATACACCATTCACCATTTAATAAAATTTGCAACATAGTCCAAATGGAACAATTACAGGTAACAGAATATTCAAACTATATTTACCATATAAATATTCAAGGATTTCTATCTAAAAAAGATGTCGTTTCATATTACTTGATATCAGTAAAGCCGGTGATGCTCTGTTTAACTGGAACACATTTCACAGAGGGTGTTGATGATGAAGAAATTGGAATTGAAGGTTATCAAATTGTAAGTTTACGGCCTGAGTGAAAAGTGCGTTCTGCGGTGCGTGGAGGTTTAGTGTCTAGGAACTTTCTTTGTCTGGCCTCAGTGAACAGTCAGCGTTCATGGCTTCATATGACATTTTTGATATGTGCGTAATGGGTGATTTTTTTGCTAGTATCTTTTTGGCAACACTGTTTTTGACAGATGACGCGTGAATCGTGTCTTGTGTCATTGTCAACATTTTTCAGTTTGGTCTATAATTTAACCATGAACCGACTTACGAACGAACAACGCTTGCAAATTATTGAATTTTACTATCAAAATTCATGCTCGGTTAAGAGAGTGCATCGAGCACTGCTTCCAATTTATGGGCAATTTGGTCGGCCTACTGAGGAAGCTATCCGGAAACTTGTGACTAAATTTCGAACCCAGTTTACGTTATTGGACATTAAACCACCAACACGCAGACGTAGAGTGAGGACTGAAGAAAATATTGCGGCTGTATCCGCCAGTGTTAGTGATGACCGTGAAATGTCGATTCGCCGCCGTTCGCAGCAATTGGGCCTCTGTTAGTCCACTACGTGGAAAATTTTGCGACAGGATTTGGGTGTAAAACCTTATAAGATACAGCTGGTGCAAGAATTGAAGCCACACGATCTCCCACAACGTTCCCAATTTGGTGAATGGGCCTTGGCAAAGTTGGAGGAAGATCCACATTTTTATCGAAAAATTGTGTTCAGCGACGAAGCTCATTTCTGGTTGAATGGGTACGTTAACAAGCAAAATTGCCGCATCTGGAGTGAAGACCAGCCAGAAGCATTGCAAGAGCTACCAATGCATCCCGAAAAAATCACTGTTTGGTGTGGATTATGGGCCGGTGGCATCATCGGGCCGTATTTCTTCAAAGACGACAATGGCCGGAACGTAACTGTGAATGGCGAGTGCTACCGTGCGATGATAACAAACTTTTTTTTCCCAAAATGGGAGAGCTGGACTTGGCTGACATGTGGTTTCATCAAGACGGTGCCACATGCCACACCGCACACGAAACAATGGCCCTATTGAGAGGCGAGTTCGGTGAACAGTTTATCTCACGTTTGGGGCCCGTCAATTGGCCGCCTAGATCTTTTGATTTAACGTCGTTGGACTATTTCTTGTGGGGCCATGTTAAGGCTAATCTCTACAGGGATAAACCAGCAACGATTGACGCACTGGAAGCCAATATTGAAGCATTTATTCGTGAGATACCGGCCGATATGTTGGAGAGAGTGTGCCAAAATTGGACCTTGCGCATGGGCCATCTAAAGCGACCGTTCTATCGACTCAAATAAAGATTTAATCGTTTTTTAAAATTTTTTGTGTTTTTTTTTTTTGAAAATCAAATCCTATACCTTTTAAAAAAATCACCCGTTATTTAGAAGAAAATTCAGTTTTAAAATTTGACTTGTGCAAGGAAGATCCAAGTCATGCTAAGCAAAGAAAAATATCAGGATAATTTTCTACATTGTTTGAAAAACTAAGATCAGACGAAAAGAAATTCAGCGAGTAAACAAGAATGTCAGTGTCAACATTCGATTACATATTGGAAAAATAGATGCACGTTTAAAAGTAACAGCTACTATTTTCCATTTGTCAGATTCAATAACGCTCTAAAACACAAACTGAATTGAAATGAACGCACTCAACGATCCACCAGACCTAAAAATTCACGCTCCCTACAACGCTAGGTACAATAAACAGAGATACGAGAGATGTCTTTTAAGTTTTGCATATGGAAATAAAACAACACGGTAGGTAGTTTTAAATGACTTTATTGTTTTTCGAAGTATTCTCCACGAAGATTAATACACATACGCATGCGCTCGAACCAATTTTCGAAGTACTTATTCCACTCGTTTGCTGGCAGATCCAAAACGGCATTTTTGAATGCGTCAACTGCTTCTTCTGATGACGTGAACCTTTGACCACGCAGTCTGTTTTTAATTTTCGGGAAAGTAAAGAAATTGTTAGGACTTAGATCGGGACTATATGGAGGATGGTCCAATAATTCCACGTTTTCTTCCGTTAAATACTGCCTTGTTTTTTGGGCTCCGTGCGAGCTTGCATTGTCTTGGTGGAGGATGATTCTTCTTTCGGGGTTGATTTTTCGAAGCTCGGTGATGACTTTTGGCAAATAAATGGTGGTATACCAATCCGCAGTAACAGTTCTTTGCTCATTAAGAGGAATTGTTGCAATATGACCCGCTTTTTGACACACATGTAGCGACCATCTTTTTCGAAACACTTCTAGAACGGATGACTTTTGTTGGCTTTTCTTCACCTTGGAACAGCCGACTGTCGTTTATTTTCTGGTTCATAACAGTAAATCCACGATTCATCACCACTAACAATGCTGTACACATATTTTGAGTTTACGGAATTGAAATGCTCAAGCGTTTTTTGACACCAATTAACCCTGGCTGCTTTCTGCTCTTCAGTCAACAGGTGGGGTATCCAACGAGAAACTAATTTTCTTTCTCCTAATTCTTCATGTAAATTTTTTTGAATTGAGGTCTTTGATCTTTGGTCACATGTCTATCTTCAATGATGAGTATGCGCACAGCATCGACGTTTTCCTGGGTGAATGCCGTTTTTGGTGCACCCACCCTGGGATCGTCGCTAAGACTCACCCGTCCACGTTTGAATTCGCCCTACCAACGGGAAATTGTCGAATGATGTGGCGCTTCGTTGCCGAAAACAGACAGTAACTCAGCAAGGCCTTCTTGTTGCGATAGTTGTCTCTGAAAGTTGTAATAAATTATGGCGCGAAAACGTTCTTGGCTGAGTTCCATTTTTCTAATCACTTGGTGACACTTGAAAATTCACTGTAGTGAGAACACTGCACGTATTGTTGTGAAACTTTGAATTTAACCCTGTAAAGCTTAGTGGGGTTTCGCATGACCCCAAAGAAAATTCAAATGTTCACTAATTTTTTGTGCATAAATTGGCAACATCGGAGATCCCGCTATGTTCATTTGAGGTTAAAGTGTGTGTGTTGTTGGTCGCACATTTTTGTTCAGTGCAATAGTTTATATGATATTTTGTGTTTGGGGTGACGAGTAACCCCAGGTAAGCTTAAACTGAGATGATCCCAAATTTGAAGAAACTCTGTTACGATGGAATGAAGAACTCGACAATGAACCTGATTCAGATAATGACGGCACTGACTATGACGACCATGTTTCAATTCAGTCCGACAGGGAGAGCACCTACTCAACGGATGATAGTGAAGTAGAGAGTGACAGAACAACAACTTCCTGGCAAAGTAATAAAAGAAAAAAATGGACATATTTGGAGCACTGAGCTTCCATGTCGTACTCGAACAGCTAAGCGAAACATTGTTTTTTAGCGCGAATGTTATAGATATTATAGTGGTGCATACAAATATGGAAATAGAACGACAAAGAGGGAAATATGTTGCTAATTGTGGCTTTTTTAACGAGACAGACGTTGAAGAGATCTTGGCTTTGATAGGACTGCTTTATATGACAGGTTGTAGAAAAGACAATCATCTAACTACAGCAGAAATGTGGTCAAAGCATGGACCAGAAGTGTATCGATGCGTAATGAGTGAAACAAGATTTAGATTTTTGATATCTTGCCTCAGATTTGACGACAAAACCATGAGAGACCGAGAAGATAAACTTTCTCCAGTACGTAATATATGGGAAATGTTTATATCTAACTGTACAAAATACTATACTCCTCACAGTTATTGTACCATCGACGAACAGTTATTGGGATTTCGAGGCAATTGCCCTTTTAGAGTATATATTTCATCAAAACCTGACAAATATGGAATCAAAGTTGTAACGATGTGTGATTCACGCACATATTATATGGTTACTGCTATTCCATATATCGGCAAAGAAAATAGGCCAGATAAAGAACCTCTCCCAGCTTATTACGTAAGAAAACTGACAGAACTCATTCACGGAACCGGACGCAATTTGACGATGGACAATTGGTTTACTTCCATCCCACTGGCTGACAAAATGCTTGTTGACTACAATTTGACCATTGTGGGTACTCTCAGAAAAAACAAGAGGGAAATTCCTCCATCATTTCTCCCAAACAAACGAAAAGAAATTATGTCTTCTCAATTTGGATTCGACAACCAAAAAACCTTGGTGTCCTTCACACCCAAGAAGTCTAAATCTGTGCTACTTTTATCGACAATGCATTCTGGTAGTACAATAGATGAAAATAAAAAACCCGAGATAATAAATTTTTACAATTCTACCAAAGGAGGTGTCGATACCTTTGACCAGATGGTGCACACATTCGGTATCCCGCAAAACACTCAGGTGGCCATTACGCTTTTTTATGCTATAAAACCTGACAAAACCCATACCTCGAAAATTGAAAGAATCAATGATGAATATTCTAGATATGAAAACAGAAGAAAAAGTTGATCCACCTCCAGCAAAATTGCTAAAACAGACTCGCTGCATTTTATGTCTAAGAACAAATGACCGAAAAACAAAAACTGCCTGTGCGAAATGTTTCAAGGCTGTTTGCAGTAATCATCGAGCTGAAATATGTACCGAGTGTTTGAAATAAATGTTTTATTATTGAAACAAAAGTATCTATCTTTTATATTTTGTTCATTAAATAGGAATATATCACTGGGGTTATTGGTAACCCCGCCTAAGCAACTATAGCCGTGCTATTCGCCTAAGCGCTCCAGGGTTAAGTTTACTAAAGAGTGAGGTTAAGATTCAGTACTGACGTTCGATCCGCGCGCGGCCTACTATGTTTCTATATGCAAAACTTAAAAGACATCCCTCGTAGTCACGCACGCTCCACGACCCGCGTCGCTGCACGCTCGCCAGGAGCGGGTACTCAGGCCCCACACTAAGAGCAAACACAATTTCCAGACATACAGCTACCGTGCAAGAGTATGACATCATCAAAAAAATCTATTTTTGGAATCTGTGCCTGGTTTTTATTGTATTTTATTATTAAATCTTGTTTATAAATTAGAAAACACTATATTGTTATGATTTATATCCAAAATGGTGAAATTATGAAGGAATCAAAAATTATTATTTCATATTTACGCTGTAATTTCAAGTATACAAATTTTAATCGAAAACGCTCTGGCCGATCGAAAAAAAAAACAACCCAAGCTGATGATAGACACATTTTATTGATAAGCAAAGAAAATCGGTTCAAAACAGCACCGGACATTCGTGCCGAAATCAACAAAACCCTGGCTAACCCAATTTCGGTGTATACTGACAGACGTCGTTTGCGAGAAAAGGGTTATTTTGGTCGCGTTGCTGTGAAAAAACACTTCTACGATCACAAAACAAGCGGAAAAGATTATTGTTTGCTCAAAAATACGAAGACGGGTCAGTTCATCAGTGGAAGTCTGTGTTATGGACCGACGAATCAAAGTTCGAAATTTTTTGATTTAGGCGACGCCAGTATGTTCGTCGAAATAAAGATGAGCGTTATAATCCCCAATGTATTGCCCCAACTGTTAAGCATGGCGGAGGCTCCGTGACGGTCTGGGGGTGTTTCAGCTACGATGGTGTTGGAAAACTGGTCAAACTCGAAGGGATAATGCGGAAGGAACACTATCACAATATTCTTCAACAAAGAGCCATTCCATCTGGCAATGGTTTGATCGGCAATGGATTTATCTTTCAACAAGCTAATGATCCCAAACACACCTTCTATCTGTGCATGAACTATCTGCGGTCCAAGGAAGAGGAAGGTGCAATCATCAAAGCACGAGGTTCACACATTGATGAAAAAACCTAATTTGACTTTTCATGATATCTTCGTTATTTTTAAACATCTTTATAAGAAATTTGGATATAATAAACATACATAATGACAAAATAGCTAGCCTTTTTTGAGTTTATATACGAGATTCGTTCACAAAATGATGCTTAAGGCAAGAAAAACCAATCACAAACTCAAAAAATTGATTTTTTCGATGGTGTCTTGATACTTTTGCACGTTAGTGTATTTTATGTGAAATAGAAACCAGAGTACATAAAATTGTAGCTGTTCAGTACCAATAGTGGTATATCAATGTTGAATTGAATGTTAAGCACAATTATAATGTACACATTTACTACCGATCTCCAACTGGAAATATAAACAGATTTAAATATTTTTCGAAAATATGTGTGAAACATTTTTATCGAAACTTCATCACGGTACATTTGGGTGATTTTAATATAATAAAATAAAAGAATCAAGACTTCAAGACGCAAAGAAATTTAAACAGGTACTCAGTTTTTATGGACTATGGCAAAAAGTCTGTGATCACACCAGAATTACAAATCAATCAAGAACAATTATAAATTTGATAACGAACGAACAAAATTTAATTGCAAAAGTTATGCTTACTCCTAAGATTAGTAATCAATCATGGACATGTTTTGAAGTTGAAAGTATATTTGATGCTAACAAGAGGAAGAAATTACTAATATTAACCATGTAAAATTACGAGAAGCTCTTTTACTACATGATATGAAATGTTTGTTGATGTTGATAGCTACTGTACAAGCCTATTGGATAATGTTGAAGTTTGCATGAAAGAAGCTACAGTCAAGACAACAATTCAGAAAAGGAAAAATCCGACAACTTGATTCTCGCAGACGTTCAAGGATTCTAAATTAAAAAGAGACTACAATTATAAACAGTTTATGATTACTGGGAGTGGAAATGAATGGCTAAAATACACAAGATCAAGAAACCAATATGGATCCGGCCCTGCCTCTTTACCGAGTCGCAGCAGTTTAATCGGGCTCTTGAAAAAGTTTAATTTCTACCAGTAAAACAACGTAATTTGTGCATAGTGACATATCCATACCATCAAGATAGAAGCCAGCAGCCTACTGTGAGTAAGAAACCATCGAATTTTCATCGATATTCCGCTGTTGAAGCAATACAGCAGTGTGTGCTAGCCACAGTGCTGAGATTTCCTCCTGCGTTTGTGGAATTCACGTCGCACAAAAAGACTCCTTCATCGTCGTGTTACAAAACACAGTACCGTACTCAGATATGGTCACAGCACATCTGAAAGAAGGCAATTGAACCAAGAAAGATGTCTCTCCAAAGTATTCCTACAACATCAACAAATATCACCAATGCTCCATCTTATTCTACTGTACTAAATCAGCCAGTCACTTACAAGCATCCCAATAAAGATCAAGCCATCGTTTTCAATTCCATCGAGGGTACCAGGATACAAGATTACCTCTTGGAGCTGGGCCCCATAGTAGATCCAAAAAATATAATATTCTGCTCCAGGATTTCAAATAACCGTATATGCATTTATTTCTCCAACAAGCAAATAGTCGACAAATTTCTCAATAATCCTGGAAAAATCGAATTGCAAGGACAAGTTGCACATGCACGGCGACTAGTAGCACCTGCAGATAGATTAGTCATCTCAAATGTCTGCCCCACAATACCGCACGCAAAAATCAAAGATAGCATACAACGTATAGGCATCAAAACAGTTTCGCCTATTTCATTTCTGAAGATCGGCGCACCTCTTCCTGAATATAATCATATTTTAAGTTTCCGAAGACAGGTATACAGGGTTATCCAAATTAAGTGTCCACCGTTGGTAACTTTGTTATTAGTAAAAATACAAAGTTGTTTAAATTAGCAAACTAGTAGCATTTTTAACGCTGGTAAAAATGAGAAATAAAAAAAAACAATTGAGAGTCGTTATTTTGATTTTTTTCAGTAAAATACCATTTTTTTAAATGGAAACCCCTGTATATTATATTTTTTTCTGTTGAAGCATCAAATTTTAAACAAAAAAGTTGATAATGACTTTTCCGCTAAAGTCAAAAATAAAGTCAAAATAACGATAAGTATTTTTAATTATTTGCAGTATTATAATATTAAGACGGCTATGAAAACAACATGGCGTTCGCGATTTGACAGCATTAAGATAAGCGACAAATTGTTAAACTGGACATACTCGCAACTAGAAGGCTTTGGAAAACAATGATAAAATCAAATAATGTCAAACATTAGTGTAAATACTTGCTTATAAGCTTTATTGTGTCATTAATTTAAAGAAAAATGTTCTCCCATGAAGAAAAGTGTGATATGTTAGAATGCTATTTAGTGTGCAGAAAATCCTCCTTGAGAGCAAGAGAATACTACAGTGAATTATATCCCGCTCGCATTCAACCGTATGAACGATATTTTCCGAGACTTTATCGAAAATTTAGGGGCAACGAAAATGTTTTTGCTAAAACAAGGGCAAAAAAAGAATTCATAATAAGCGAGGCCACGGAAATTGCAGTTATTGGATATTTTGAAGCTTATCGTCAGAATTCACTAGCAGATATTCTCAAGGACTCTAATTTCAGTTATGGTACTGTTCAAAGGATTTTAAAAAAATACAAATTTATTCCGTATAAGTACCGACCAGTTCAAACGCTTTTGGCAGGGGATCCAGAGAGAAGACTTGTTTTTTGCCATTGGTATCTTAGCTTCTGTCGCCAAAATGTAAATAACTTTCGTTACCTTTTATGGACAGATGAATCAAATTTTTCAAATTCTGGAATGTTTAATAGAAAAAACCACCATTATTGGTCAAGAGAAAATCTATTGTTAGTACATCCAAGAGGCCCACAAGTCCGTTTCAGTTTCAACGTTTGGTGCGGTATAATTGGTTCAAAAATTGTTGGCCCGTTCTTTTATGAGGGAACCCTAACTGGTGAAAGATATGTGTAATTTATGTCAGGAATTCTGACTAATTTCTTACACGAATTGGATCTTATAAGTAGACATCATCTGCATTTTCAGCAAGATGGCGCACCTGCCCACAACTCCAGAGGTACTTATCATTTTCGAAGTACTACTTTTAATGATCAGTGGATAGGAACAAATGGCCCAATACAGTGGCCTCCCAGATCACCAGATCTAAACCCACTTGATTACTTCTTGTGGGGTTACTTAAAGAACCAAATTTACAAGCGAAGGTACGATAACCTTGACGCGTTAAAGACTGCAGTTAGGGAAAAGATAACCCAGATAGATGGTAATACCATACTTAAGACAGTTCGAGCAGTTGAAAAACGTGCCCAAAAATGTATTGAAGAACAAGGTGGTGTTTTCGAGCATCTTCTTTAAAAAAAATTGTTATTGTATTTTGTAAGATTATAAGTTGATGTTGAAAATAAAGTTTGTCGATACAATTTAATTGTTTCAGATTGGAGGCCATAACTTCAACAATTTGTAATCTAGGAGAAAAGTTATTGTAAGCTTTTTTGTTTAAAATTTGATGCTTTAACAGAAAAAAATATAATATACAGGGGTTTCCATTTAAAAAAATGTTATTTTACTGAAAAAAATCAAAATAACGACTCTCAATTGTTTTTTTTTATTTCTCATTTTTACCAGCGTTAAAAATGCTACTAGTTTGCTAATTCAAACAACTTTGTATTTTCACTAATAAAAAAGTTACTAATGGTGGACACTTAATTTGGATAACCCTGTATATTGAACCGCTAGAATCTGAAATTCCCAATTCTCTAGAAATCAGCCACGATGACCTTACGTATCGAGTATTCTTATCTCTTGATAGTCAAAGCTGCTTCAAATGCAAAATGTCAGGTCACATTGCTTCTCGATGTCCAGCGTCCTCCAACTCTTCATCCACAACACAAACGCTTAATGAAACCCCAAGCCCAACTACAACCTCAGCAACTGCTCAGCCAATAAATGACCCATCAGAGACCAGCGCTACCGCACTTAATTTGGCGCAGGCAGAATCTTCGATGTCAACAGTAACCTCCGTAAATTCGATAAATACAACTAGTGCAAACAACAAGAGAAGCATTTCCGAAATAACAACTCCAACTTCGGAAGCAACACCCTTCACAGATCCCAACTTAATGCCAGAACTTGTTATACCCAGACAAAATCCAAAGAAAAAGCCAAAATCAGACCCTACGCACTCATATATTCTAGACGACAATATGGAATCAGTAAAATTGCTCATAAATAGCAGCGATGAGAACTACATCCTCGACTATAATCAGCTGAAAAGCCTCCTTGAGAATACCCATGGTGCAAAAGACACAATAAGCATTGTTCACGAGTACACAGCAGATATAAAATCACTCATTGAAATGCTCTTAACAATTTATCCTCATATAAAAGACAAAACAATAAAAAACCGCGTAACCAGACTGAGGAAAAAACTAGAACGCCATTTAGAGAATAAATCTAACGATTCTTATGACGAAACCTCTTCAGTGGACTCCACATTTTAATATGCTATCATTCAACACTATTATCCAGTGGAACGTAAATGGATACTTCTGCCACCTGAATATGCTAAAGCTTCTGATATCCTCCAAAAACCCAGATATTATGTGTATACAGGAGACCCACTTCCGAGGAAACCAATCACATACTCCTAAGCATTACCAAGGTTTCTTCAAAAATCGCGCACAAGACACAGCTAGTGGAGGAGTGTCTATTTATGTGAAAAAAGAAATACCGGTGATGCAGCTCAACCTCAAAAGTAATTTGGAAGTAATAGCAGTCTCGTTAGACACAGAACTGGAAGCACTGTTAGATCAAATTCCATCTCCAAGAATACTGTTAGGTGATTTCAATGCACATAACTTCGCCTGGGGATCACACAAAAATGATATTCGTGGCAAAATAATAAGCGACGTCATAGATGGATCCAACCTGTCTATACTCAACAACGGAAATGCAACTCGATTTAATGCAGCTAATGGCAACTTTTCCGCAATTGACATAACTCTATGCTCACCCAACCTTATCACACAGCTGGAATGGGACACAACGGATGACCTTTACAGCAGCGATCATTATCCAGTAATCGTGACGAATACGAAACAGATAACTGACACCCCTACAGAAGTACCAAAATGGAACTTGAAACTTGCAAATTGGCAGCATTTCTCAGACTATATTGAACAAAACCTTCAAAAAGCAGTGATAAGCGTTGACATAGATTTAACAATAGAAAACTTTAATAACCTAATAATAGAAGCGGCACATTTGAGCATAGGAAAAACAAAACATATGAATAATAATCACAATCCAGTTCCTTGGTGGAACAAAGACTGCGAAATGGCGATAAAAGATAGTAAACACGCATTCAATAGACTTAAGAAACACAATACTTCTGAAAACCTGAAAGACTTTAAACTGAAAAGAGCTCGAGCACGCTTATCTATAAATAAACACCAAAAAGAGTCCTGGCAAAATTACGTAAGCAGCATTAATAGCTCCACCCCCCTCTCTAAAGTATGGAAGAAAGTCCAAAATATATCAGGAGACAAGTCATACAGTCGTATAAAAGCCATTAAAGACGGGCAAGCACTTTACACAGAAAACGACAAAATTGCAGAAAGCCTATCTAAAGTTTATTATCAGAAATCTAGTAATGAGAGCTACTGTCAAGATTTCCTCGCATATAAACAACAGGAAGAAGCTACTCACATAAACATAACCCAAGATAATACTAATCCTGTAAATTCCCTTTTAACAACAGCCGAATTTGAAGAAGCACTAAATGACCTGAAAGATACGTCCTCAGGCCCAGATGATATACCCCCTATCTTTCTGAAATATCTTCCAGCGAACGCCAAAAACCATCTCCTACAAATATACAATATACTCTGGATACAACATGTATTTCCTAGCTTATGGAGGCAGGCCATTGTTATACCTATTCTCAAACCTAATAAATCATCACTCGACCCACAGTCATACAGACCCATTTCATTAACTTGCGCAATGTGCAAACTCTTAGAAAAAATTATAAACCGTAGGCTCATTTGGAGCTTAGATCAAAAACAGTTACTCGCTGGCTAACAATCTGGATTCAGAGCCAACAGATCCACGTTAGACAATATAATTGACTTGGAAAATCATATACATGAAGCGTTTGACAATAGACAATACTCACTAGCTATATATTTTGATATAGACCGCGCCTTTGATACTGCGTGGAGGCACAAAATCACAACAACGCTGAAAAAATGGGGCTACAACGGAAATATACTGGCATTCATTTTGAACTTCTTACGTGATAGAGTCTTCCGAGTAAGAGCCAATGGAGTCTTGTCTACACAAAGAAACCAAGAAAATGGATGCGATTAATAAGCCAATACAAGTGAGATTATACGCCGACGACATGATCTTGTATGTAAAAGAAAGACATCTCGATACAGCTAAGAATTTACTACAGATACAACTAGATAAATTATTGGAATGGTCCAAACAATCAGGATTTACCTTTTCGCCAGAGAAAACTAACTGTATAATATTTTCGAAGAAACCAGTAAGGTGCAAGCCAAATCTAAAGTACAATAATATTCAACTCCATTACACAACAGAAATAAAATTTCTTGGCATTATATTTGATCAACACTTGAACTGGAAACCACACATCCGAGAACTGATTCAATCCTGCCAAAAAGCAATCAACTTACTGAAATGTTTAGCAAACAAACGATGGGGGGCTGATGGAACTACACTTTTATACCTCTACAGGTCCCTAATCCGATCAAAAATGTATTATGGATGTATAGCATACGCATCGGCAACAAATTCGACCCTTAAACAACTAAATGTCCTGCACAATAATGCTCTGCGCCTTATACTTGGTGTTTTTAGGACCACACCATGTGACAGCCTATACTGTGAAGCTGGCGAGGCACCGCTCTACCTCAGACGTCAGATCTTGAGTCTTTCATATGCAACCAGAGTTCACTCTAATCCAGCAATTCCTATCCATAGTCGCCTAGTAGCTACTATGTCACAGAATGGCATGAATATAACAAGAAGGGGCTCTTTCTGCCAGAGAACAAGTTTGCGTCTCAGATCACTAAACATATCGTTCCCCCCTACCTATCGCACTTCAGCATCCTCTGTCCCACCTTGGCTGATCAACTTACCTGACATCAACACCAGGATGACAAAGCTTAACAAGCACGATGTACCTCACGAACTAATAAGACAGCGCTTCAATCAGCTTATGCAGGAACATTTGGAACACCAAAAAATTTACACAGATGCAGCTAAAGTAAACTACAAAACAGGCGCAGCAGTCATCACACCGACCACTATTATTGCTACGAGATTACCAGATGAAGCTACAATTTGCACGGGTGAACTTCATGCTATAATGGAAGCTCTCCAACATATCACAGAGAAGGCAGCTACAAACTGGGTAATAATATCCGATTCACTGAGAGCTCACTCACAATGATTGGACGAGTTTACGTGAGTAACCCGTTGGTGATCAGTATCAAGGAGCATTTACATCGATTACATACGGAAGGCAAAAAAGTTAACTTCATTTGGGCTCCATCCCACGTTGGCATCCGGGGTAATGAGGAGGCAGACCAAAAAGCAAAAATCGCAGCGCAAGGAGAACTATCAGGAACAACAAAAATACCATTCTCGGATACAAAAACTTACTTCACTTATAAAATATATCAAGAATGGAACAGTGAATGGAGAAATAAAAATTCTAAGCTCTTAGAGCTCAAATCATCTATCGGGCCATGGCGCTGTATTACCCAGAATCGAAGACATCAAATAGTTATAACCAGACTACGACTCGGACACACCCAGCTCACTCATCGGCACCTTTTCAATAGAGAACAACCACCAACCTGTGACATTTGTGAAGAAACACTCACCGTTAAACATATCTTAGTGGAGTGCCCACTACTGGAAAGTGAAAGACTTCAACATAATATTAACGGAACTCTAGCGGATATTATAGGGGACAAATGTGACATTAACCAACTACTTATGTATTTAAGAAAAATTAATGTTCTACATAAGATTTAATCACATCCACCGCTAATAACCTGTAAAGGTTGATGCGGGTATTTCTTTGAATAAAAAAAAAAGAAACCAATATGTAGCAGTTCTACGAGATGAAAAGAAAAAACATTACAATGCCAAAATTGACGAGATTAAAAATAATAGCAAACCTATGTGGAAAACGTTGAAATACATTGTTTCTCCTATTAGAAGAAATATACAACATATTTTCGTACTTATTGTTTTATTTATCCAAGATAATCTCTTGCTTCAATACACTTGTTACATCGATTTACAAGTGATTCAAATGCCTGATCCAGCTCATTTTGTGGTACTGCCTCTAGTGAAGTTCGACGATGGGGTAATATCAAATGAAGAAATAATAGCAGATCGAATGATTACCTTTTTCATAGAAAGTGTCAACGACATTATAAGATCAATTATTGACGGGGATCCCAACCAATGTCCTGTTAGATCAGATTATAATGCATCACTCAGTGAGTTTAGAACAATAAATATTAATCGTCTCAAGAAGATTATATCAAAAATTAAATCAAATCAAAATAATAGTGAGATTTTGTCTAAAATTGTGCTTAAGGAATGTTTTGATATTATTCGAGCAAGAATATTATTCCTGATAAATTACTGCTTAAAATACGGCGAATTTCCAACAAAACTGAAGAGTTCTACCATAACTCCTGTTTCCAAAGTTAATAATTCTAAGTTGAACACCAATATGCGGCCAATAAATGTCTTGCCTGATGTTGAAATTTTTTTGAAGAAATTATTAATGAATAGATCATCGAATTTATTGAGGGAAATAAAATTTTAACCAAATTACAAGCTGGATTCAGGAAGAAATACTCAACTGAAACGGCAATACAAATGGTTTTACAGGACTGGAGGAGATGTATGGACAATAGGAAACACACAGTAACAGTATTTTTCGGCGTCTGAGACTATTGACAGGGATAAATTACTTTCAAAATCGCATGACTACGGATTTAAAGGATCTGTATTCACAATTCTACAAAACTACTTAATTGACATAAGTGAAAAAACCAAAATTGGATCTACATAATCAAGGTCAAAATATACTTCTGAACCACAAGGTAGTAAAATAGGTCCACTACTATTTATTTTATACATTAATGACATTTGTCATATTTTAGATTATTGTAAAATTCAGATACTTGCAGATGATACATTAATGTAGGTACATCAGATGAAAATATATGCACTGCTTTAAAATTGGTTAAATGTAAATACACTAAAATTAAATACTTCTAAAACCAAATGTATGCTAATAGGGAAATACCTAAATGAAAATATTATCACAATATAAATGGTGAACTAATTGAAAATGTCGAATCAATCAAATATTTAGGTATATATATATATATATATATATGTTATATGGCCATAGTAACTACGCAGTTATTATACAATGTTGCACCAGACGCTGTGTCAGCATATGATAACAACTTCTCGCTAATTCGTTGCTAGAATAGTGCCTTTGCTGTTTTCTACTAATTCTTAGTCAGCTTTCCGAATGTATAAATATATCCTGTTGTTCAATACCCGGCTAGGCACCGTAACAGTCACTTATATAAACTTTGTTGTTCAATACCCGGTTAGATTCCGTAAATGTCACATTTGTAAACCTTTGTATTTTATATGGTCCTCAAATCCAAATTTTTTTAAAAGTTATTTCTAAATCTAATGATTTAAGAAATTGGTGTCAGAAGTGGGATAGCTTCAACGCATTAGAACACGTGCATACTAACTGGTGCGGTGGATGTCCATCCTTTAAGCTGAAAAGGACCAACGAGCCTTAAGAAGAAAGAAACCCATTGAAGAAAGAAAACTACAAGTAAGAAACTACAAAGCAACAAGAAGAAGGAAAACAACAGGAGACACAGCGAGCAGCAGCCACCCAACTGCAGACAGACTACTGGAAACATCGCAAGAGATCCACTAGCCGCCTGGAGAACACGACTGCCTCCCGATGTACCCTTGGTAACGTACAATTTCAATCTAACTATTTTTTGCGATTTATCTCTGTGTGTGTGATTTTTACATCTTTTATTTGCATTTTTGCGTATTTACTCTATATATTGTCGATTTTTACGTATTTTTCTATTTTACATTTATATATTTTTGCGTTTACCCTTGACATTATTGAATCTTTGTGAAACAACTTTCCATTTAAAATGTCTACTAACGGTTCAGATGATTACCAACCAGCTGAAATTCCTGATAACGTTCATGCGAACATTGAACCTTATAGATTATCTGAAATATTTTCGATTATACCCGAGTACGATGGAAACCCGATATTACTTTCGACCTTCATCAACGGGTGCCGAACGGCATATCAAATGGCCGTCGAGGAGCAGCGGCTTCTCGTCGTTTTACATATTAAAAACAAACTTCGCGGACGTGCCGCCGAACTTGTGAACAGTCGAAACCCTTCCACGTGGGAAGACATACGGTCCCTGTTAGAAACGCACTTTGGAGATCTTAGAGATCTCACATCTTAAATCGCGGATCTTCAACACATGCGCCAACTCCCCAACTAATCACCCCTAACCTTTGCATCTAGACTACAGACGCATGCAGCCAAAATGCATTCCGCCGTGAATAGGCAAAATCTAAATCGCGTTCCCTCATCGAAACGATGACTTTAAATTGTCTATTAACAGGATTAGACTCAAAAATAGGACCTGTTGTGCGATCAGGACATCCCACGGATATCTTGACCGCAGTTTCGTATATCAAACGAGACTTACAACTCTCATATTTGGAACGACAAAAATTCGCCAGGGCCCCAAACCCGAATCAAAATTCTGTTAATCGAAGACCAAACACCAAAATTTGTAATTTTTGTAATCGTCCCGGTCACTTGGCAAATGAATGCCAACGGAGACAACAGTCTACAAGTTTTGCCCCGAGACAGTTTAACCAGCCCCAGCCTCAAAAATACCCTAGGCCGAATCAACCTATGCAAGTTAGACCGTCTACATCTAACTACCATCAAAATTCTAATCAATATCCTCCCAGACCATCTGTAATACGACCAAATGCGCCTAACGCGAGTGCGCCAAGACCCTCTGTAATTCAGAGCAATCCAAATTTCCAAAACCCTAATTTTCAAAGACATTTTAGACAAAATCCTCCGAATCGAATTAATTATGTCGCTCCTGATTCTTACGATTATTCCGACTACGGTGAACCAGACCTATACAACACGCACTACGCTAATGGTTATGACGATACCCAACACTCCGCCTACACGCCTACACGATTTTTGTTACGAATATAATCAAACCGCCGATACATTTGTTGACAACGCTTATTCGGACATACAACAATTCCAGGATTTTCAGACCAAGTGTTTGAAAGAGAATTACCCCCTGCGGAACCGCGATAGTATGTGCGAACTTAGCGAACCTCAGTTTCTCAGTGTCGAGGACGCGAACGCGAAACCGTGTGCGAGCGTCAGCAACACACGCGATCAGATGTTCATATAAACCCTCCGTTTATAGTCCCGTCGACAATTCACCCCGTTAGCCCAGACAACTTATATTACATTAAAGATGCTACTGGAAAATTCAAAATTCTCATTGACAGTGGTGCAGGTTGATCCATTTTCAAACGTAACACTTGTCAAAATTATACTAATCGTGTCGCAGAAAATATCTCTATCCGAGGTATTACTGACGAAAAAATTAGTATTACTGAAGCAGTCCTAGTCCCATTTGCTCCCGATGATTATCACAAAATTTATGTCCATGATCTAGATATTTCATTCGATGGCCTTCTTGGGTCAGATTTTCTTGAACATTATGATTGTATTATTGATTTGAAAAATCGTCAATTGATTACAAATTTCAAAACAGTCCCTCTTTTCAAAGAAGGTGACGAAAATAATTCCAAAGCTTCTCAATTTAAAGAAAAGTCCCAAGCTTCGCAATTTAAAGAAAATTCTGAAGTTCAAAATGTTATTTCCATTCCTCCCAGAGTTGAACAAGTTGTCAAAGGCGAATTCCTTACTACAGTATTAAACTGTAATGCCATTCCAAAAAATGTAATTTTACCCCAATTAACTTTCGAGCCCTTTAACGAAATTTCTATCAATAATTTCAACACTTCTTTACAAAATCAAAGTCAGTATAACCGTAGGGATGTTATTAGAGATCAATTACGTCTCGATCATCTCAACGAGGAAAAAAAAGAATTAATTAGGAATCTTTGTTTAGATTTTTCGGACATATTCTATTTAGATCGTGATAGCCTGTCATTTACAAACGAAATTAAGCATTCCATTGATACCACTACCAGTAAACCAATTTTTACCAAATCCTACCGATACCCTTATGTCCACAAGCAAGAAGTCAAAGATCAAATTTCAAAATTACTAAAACAAGGTATTATCGAACCTAGCACATCGCCATGGAATTCTGCGGTGTGGGTTGTACCAAAGAAAATGGACGCCTCTGGTAAACAGAAATGGCGTATGGTGATTGACTATCGTAAGCTTAACGAAATCACCATCGATGATAAATATCCCCTGCCAAACATTTCCGATCTACTTGATCAATTAGGGAAATGCCAGTACTTTAGTACACTGGACTTGGCATCTGGATTTCATCAAATCGAGATAAATCCAGTTGATGTTCCTAAAACTGCATTTTCAGTTGAAAACGGACATTACCAATTCTTGAGGATGCCTTTTGGTCTCAAGAACGCTCCTGCCACGTTTCAACGTGTCATGGACAACATCTTGATGGGTATACAAAACGAAAGATGTCTTGTATACATGGATGACATAATTGTCTATTCCCCCTCCATCCAAGAACACATCAGTAGGCTTACCGAAATTTTTAAACGTCTTCGGAAATAGAATTTCAAAATCCAGCCTGATAAGTGCGAATTCATCAGAAAGGAAGTAGCCTATCTTGGTCATGTAATAACCCCTGATGGCGTTAAGCCCAATCCAGATAAAGTGGATTGCATAGAAAATTTCCCCCAGCCCAAGAATCCTAAAGAAATAAAATCTTTCTTAGGTCTTGCAGGTTACTACCGACGCTTTATACCAAACTTTGCCAAAATTGCGAAACCCCTTACCAGACTATTACAGAAAGACGCAGTATTTGACTTTGATAGCGAGTGTATTAAGTCATTTGATATTTTAAAAAATGCTTTAACAACATCTCCTATACTGATCTACCCCAACTTTGAAGAGCCTTTTGTGCTTACAACAGACGCAAGCGCTTTTGCGATATCTGGCGTTCTTTCCCAAGGTTCCATAGGTAAAGATCTCCCGATAGCCTATGCATCTCGTACACTCTGTAAAGCAGAAACGAGATATTCCACCATTGAAAGAGAACTTCTAGCTATTGTCTGGAGTGTAAAACATTTTAGACCTTATTTGTATGGTCGAAAGTTTAAACTTGTAACAGACCATAGACCCCTTACGTGGCTTTTCTCTTGCCGAGACACCGGAAGTAGATTAGCAAGATGGCGCCTCAAGCTAGAGGAGTACGACTATGAAATAGTGTACAAGCCAGGCAAGGCTAATAAAAATGCCGATGCCCTATCACGTATTAAATTACCCAAAACTGTTAACGCCCTTACCCATAGTGACGAAGAAGGAGAACCTTCTACCCAATTTTCCGAAAGTGAATTTGATATCTTTGCCCGCCTTTACCAAACCACATCCCTAATCGATTATTCCAAAATCCAATTTTCAAATTCCCAACTCCTAGACAAAAGTCATAAACATATCGTCACGTTTTTCAGACAAAACACACTATCTGATCTTCACGAAAAAATTATCGAAGACATATTCGAGGAAAATCTTGATTTTTCTGCAGATAAAATTAACATCGCGACTAGCAAAACAATTAAAGATAGAAAATACTATATTATTCCTGTGCCATACGATCCCGTAACTTGCATACAGCATCTTTTCTCTGTGATTTTAACCAACAAAGGTGTATTCGACCTGTCCCAACAAATTTACGTTGAAAATAATTTGGACTTACCGATTTTAGAAATTTTCTCTTTTATTTTTTCGGATGATAATATCAAACTTATCGTTTGCCAAAACGTCACCAAAACTCCTAGTCCCGATGAAATCCCCGTCATTTTAGATCAATACCATTGTTGTAAGAAAAACATTCATCGAGGAATTAATGAAACAATTAGGCGAATTCGTGAACGATATAATTGGCCCGGCTTAACTAAAGACGTTGAGCATTTCATCAAAAAGTGTGAAATTTGTCAAAAGACCAAAATTTGGCGTAAAAACCTCAGTGCCCCTTTTGTAGTAACTGAAACCCCTAAAGCCCCGTTCGAAAGAATCAACATTGACATTTTGGAAGTCCCACCTAAATGCTACGCTCTCACAATCCGAGACGAGCTAACAAAATTTTCTCAAGCCTATCCAATTGGCGACAAATCTGCAAAATCTGTAATAAATACTCTACTTTTATATTTCCAACATTATGGTACACCTCTCCGAATACACTGTGATTACGGAAAAGAATTTGACAACGCCCTCATGACTGAAGACCTTTGTAGTCTTTATGACATTAAATTAACTTTTTCTAGTGTCAGTCATCCCCAGGCCAATGGCTCGATTGAGCGATTTCACGCCGCTTTATTGGAAATGATCAGATCCCATGTATCCGAAAATCCCGACGAACATCCCTTCAATATTCTTCCCTATGCTGTTCAGTGCTACAATAGCACTAGAAATAAAACTACTGGCTTTACACCATACGAGCTCGTGTTTGGCCACACCTCTGGTCGTCCGCCCGAACACGTATATTTAGAAAAAGAATTGATGTCCAAGTATGTTCGAGACATTCGGAATAAACTCGAATATTACTACAAAATTGCCTGCGTGAGAACTGACGAACAGAAGCAAAAAGCAAAAATTCGCTTTGATAGTAGAGTGTCACCCAATTTACAATCATATAAAGTTGGCGATAAAGACTTTGTGAAACAGTCTCAAATTTCAAACAAGCTTCAGAACAAATTTGATGGTCCATTCGAAATTACTCAAGTTTTTGAAAATTCCGCGCTCCTTAAGAACCTAGAAACAAATAGAATAAGTAAAGTTAATTTTGACAGACTGAAACCATGTTTTGAGACTTAGTTTCTCTTTCAGGTGCAGTCTGCTGTTTCTTGCGGCTGTCACAGCCCAGATAGACATCAAACCGATTAACAACACCTTAGGTATCTATTTTTATGAAGACGCCCCTCTTAAGATTTCCAACGAAATTTGGACACTCCTTGTATATAAAGACTTAGATCTCATTAAGAAAGCACTTGACGATAACAACTATATTCTGGAACACTTATCATATCTCGTAGACAAACCCACCAATCGTATGAAAATATTTAGTGGCGAAATTAAAACTCATACAAGTCTCCTTTATCAAATCGTTCCTTGGAATCTAAATATTATGCGATCTTCGATGACACTGTAAGCGCATCGCGGATGAAACGCGGTCTGATTAACGCTATAGGTACCATATGGAAAGCAATAACCGGCAACCTCGATTCATCGGACGGTGAATACTATAACGATTGTATTAACAAAATTTCTAAAGATGAACATGAACTCGAAAACCTCATGAAGAACCAAAATGTCTGTTACCATGTCGGTTATCAAGAATTTTAATAACACTATTCAAAAACTTATGATTGATGAAAATACGTTTAATGAAGATATTAAGGTTATTGAAAACAAAATTTATGAAATTTCAGACGATCTTGCATTTTATGAAGCTAAATTCCAGTTTTTAGAAGTTTGCGAACAATTAATGGAAAGCTACATGTTTCTAGAAGAGACAATTAATGATATTCTAAATTCAATTACTTTTGCTCGTTTAAAAATAATACATCCTTCTATTATCACTCCTCAAGACTTAGTAAATTCTCTTCAAGAAATCTCTCACACTTTGTCGAGAAATAATTTACCCCTTTCGGTTAATTTGGCAACAGTGTCAGAGTACCTCAATCTTATGGAACTCGAAGCGTATCAAACTAAAACAAGAGTAGTATTCGTCCTACGCATCCCGTTATTAGAGCCCGAAATGTATACTTTATACAGAGTGATTCCTCTACCCATTCTCGATAAACGTACTGGTTTGTTTCATGTAGTTTCCACTATACAGAGATACATTGCTAAAGATAGCGATTCTCTTTTGTACGTTTCCTTTCAAAATTCAGGTAGTTGTAAAGTTCTTCAGTCTCAGGTGAAAATCTGTTTCAACCTCTTGCCGTATCCAATAGACAGTAATGCAGTCTGCGAAGCACAGTTGTTGCGAAATCCGGTCGATCTGCCGGCAGCCTGCCAAATAGCAATTGTGGCATTGCAAGATTACAAAATCCAAGAACTTGCAACCAATTTTTGGCTAATCATCATATCTAGCCCTCTGCCAATTACTATGAAGTGTGGACAACGAGAGACTACCACCAAAGTGATAAAAGTTAATTCACTTTTAAAAATGCAACCCGAATACAGTGGCTTTGTAGGCACCACGAGATTACATTCTAAATATTCTGTTAGCTTGTTTGTACAAGAATATCACATACAAAAGTCACCCTGTAGAAGTACCCTACAAATGCTGTGAACATCTCCCAGACACAAAATTTACCAAAAGTAAAACCGATCAAGCTAATTCAGCAAGATCGATACTGAAGAACTCGAAATTGCCAATCACAAATTAAACCAATATTCTGAACAACTGGACAAAATTATGAACGAGCCGTTTGTTTCGAGACATCTCTCATGGTTCACGTATTTCATCATCACCCTGTTAGTTATCATCGTAGCTTTGTACCTGTTCTGCAAGTGCAGAAAACGTAGACCACTCAGCATCTGCGCATCAAATGATCCAGCCGATGGCCCATCTCCAGGAGCACCAAAAGTCCGGTACATTCCCAGACTCTTTTCCTCGACGTAGACCAACCATCCAGCCACATGAAGAACACATCGAACTGCAGTGAGTGTTCCGTGAAGTGTTTTCACTGTTCAAAAAGTCATTTTCAATTTTCGATTGTATCTTATTATTTGTTAGTTCGAGCTTTGCTTTTTGATGTTATTTTGCATCGCCAATGCATTTATGCTAGCAATTTTATTTTTCAGAATCTGTATTTTCTGATTTTACTTTTGCAATTTTACTATTTTTATATTTTTACACCTTTTTATATTTTCACAATGTTTACAATTTTACACTTTACACTTTTACAATTTTTATAATTTTACAATTTTTACATTTTTCAATTTTTGTCAAAAGTTATCGCATAGCAACAACTTTTTGTAATAGGGGGGAGTTGTTATATGGCCATAGTAACTACGCAGTTATTATACAATGTTGCACCAGACGCTGTGTCAGCATATGATAACAACTTCTCGCTAATCCGTTGCTAGAATAGTGCCTTTGCTGTTTTCTACTAATTCTTAGTCAGCTTTCCGAATTTATAAATAGGCCTCGCGGCCATATCCTGTTGTTCAATACCCGGCTAGGCACCGTAACAGTCACTTATATAAACTTTGTTGTTCAATACCCGGTTAGACTCCGTAAATGTCACATTTGTAAACCTTTGTATTTTATATGGACTGAAGCTTCAGTCCTCAAATAAATTTTTTTTAAAAAGTTATTTCTAAATCTAATGATTTAAGATATATATATATATATATATATAGGTGAAAAATTAAAGCTTCCGCCTTTTGTTGGGTACTTCGACAAAATTTAAGCAAAGAGGACTCTTTATACTTTTTTTAATTCTCTCTAGCTTTCAATGGACTTTGCCATCATCATCAGGAGCTGCAATTACAATGATAACAGTAGCAACAAAAGTGTAAAATGAATTTAAATTGAATCAACTTACAGTAGTATGTGAGGATGTTGCTAATTGTTGTTTTCGTATAGGATGAGGGAAACGTCCAGTAACATGGTGAGAGCTGGATACATGGTACAATGGTTAAAATTATATAAGATATGACAAGACAACTTAATGACAGATTAAAAATTATTTAGAAAACATTAGAGCATTACGTCGTGAAGCAACTTGATGATTGCACAAAATGGTGGTCATGGAATAATGAGTGAGATGAACCTTTGACAGAAGGCCGAAGGTTGTCAATGTCTGTGTTGAAAGATGGAACGAATTGTGGGCGTGTGCCAAAACGTTGCCAAATCATTTCAGATGACGTGATTTTCAGAATGTTATGTAAGAAATTGTTAAACCGACCAGAGGCAGTTGAATAAACTATATTTTAATTAATGGGAATTTTAAATTAACAATTATTAATAAATCGTGAGAAGAGAATTATTAGATTTTGAGTGGAAAGAAATTTGTTGGTGGAATCGGCCAAAACACAGATTATATTTATGGTTGTGAAAAGTCGAAATTTGGTGAGATATGTAAGTTCTCTAATTTTTCGCAGTTTAGCAAATATGAGTAAATGACATTCAGTTGTTTAATATCTGTCTTTTTGTTGATACAGTTGTTATTCATGAAAATGTGGGACATTTCCTAGGACCTATGATTCATAGGTCAGACCTCCAGATCTCTTAAAGGAAGGATTACATCACACAAAAGTGATGCTAGGCTTCATCCTGAAAGATGCGCTCTAGCATCTCATGTTAACACAACAGGGCATACTATGAATTACACAAGTATCAAAGTTCTTGATAAAGAAAAACACCTTTCCAAACGTTTATTCCTGGAAATGTCCCACATTTTCATGAATAACAACTGTATCAACAAAAAGACAGATATTAAACAACTGAGTGTCATTTACTCATATTTGCTAAACTGCGAAAAATTAGAGAACTTACATATCTCCCCAAATTTCGATTTTTCACAACCATAAATATAATCTGTGTTTTGGCCGAACCCACCAACAAATTTCTTTCCACTCAAAATCTAATAATTCTCTTCTCACGATTTATTAATAATTGTTAATTTAAAATTCCCATTAATTAAAATATAGTTTATTCAACTGCCTCTGGTCGGTTTAACAATTTCTTACATAACATTCTGAAAATCACATCATCTGAAATGATTTGGCAACGTTTTGGCACACGCCCACAATTCGTTCCATCTTTCAACACAGACATTGACAACCTTCGGCCTTCTGTCAAAGGTTCATCTCACTCATTATTCCATGACCACCATTTTGTGCAATCATCAAGTTGTTTCACGACGTAATGCTCTAATGTTTTCTAAATAATTTTTAATCTGTCATTAACTTGTCTTGTCATATCTTATATAATTTTAACCATTGTACCATGTATCCAGCTCTCACCATGTTACTGGACGTTTCGATCATCCTATACGAAAACAACAATTAGCAACATCCTCACATACTACTGTAAGTTGATTCAATTTAAATTCATTTTACACTTTTGTTGCTACTGTTATCATTGTAATTGCAGCTCCTGATGATGATGGCAAAGTCCATTGAAAGCTAGAGAGAATTAAAAAAGTATAAAGAGTCCTCTTTGCTTAAATTTTGTCGAAGTACCCAACAAAAGGCGGAAGCTTTAATTTTTCACCTAACTGGTTTAGACGACAATGACCACGTCTCAAGTTATATATATATATAGTAAACTAAAGTTTGAGGATCACTATGAATACATTATTTAAAAAATTGCCAAATAACGAATTACTTTTATAGAGCTTCTCATAGTCTTGATATGTATTCCAAAAAATAGTTTATAATACAATTATTCCACCGCATTTACTATATTGTTCAACTATCTTGTTTACTGTCAATGAAGCTGCATTCTCAAAATTACAAGTCCTGTAAAATAAAGCTATGAGAATAATATTGAATAAAATTAAGTACACTAAAATAAAATCTGTGATACAAGAATTGCAGTGGTTGAATATAAAAAATTTAATATCATATTTGATTCTTATTTTTATATTTAAAATAAAAAATTATCTTTTGCCACAACATTTAAAACACTACATAGAATTGAATAATCATTACCACAATTATTATACAAGAGGAAATATAAATTTTTATTTACAAAATTGCAGTAGTTACGTAATTAGCAAATCAATATTTCAGAAAGGATTACTTGAATTTAATAAACTAAATAATGATATAAAGTCTACTTGTAATTTAAAATGTTTAAATTAAAATCAAAGGAATATTTCATGGACAGTGAAAACTCTTAGAGATGCAAATTTTGTTTTTTCTAAATGTCTGTATGTTATGCAATTGTTTAGAGAATGTAATTGTAGCAATCACGCTAAGTAAATCTTAAACAAACAAAAGTACACCGATCATTTTTGAAGAAGATCTCTTTAGGGGTAAACAATTGGGGGGTTGTAGAGGGGTGGGGGAGACTGTATCGCAATTTTTCGATGTTAGTATGTTAAAGTACTTCCAACCCCGGTAATTCTACGCGCCTATTAGACAGATTTCACACATCATAGATTTTCCTATACATTTGCCCTTAAAATTTAGAAAAGTTTTCTCCTCGTAAGACGAAAAGTGAACGTCTTACGCAATATATCAAAGTTGAGGATAATGTGAACTTTTTTGTTTGACAATTTTTGCTGCAGGATAGGAGAAATCTTGGAAATCAAGGAGGCCATAAAGTCGTTCTACAATAATGGTAGAAACAACGATACGGCCCTAAGAGCAGAGATATTCGGAGTAATGGAATTCCATAATGAATATATTCAGCGGAGTGGTCAGACATCCTGACCATTACATCAAGAAGGTTAAACGAAACTATACTGTTAGTACTACTTATCATGTAAAAACATCTTCCTAGAATAATGTTTATTATACACCAAATTACAACCCTTGTGTGTGAATTTCATAGTACATAAAACGTATCTAATGGCTCTCTCCCTTTTTCCCCGCAACTCTTTTAAAGTCTCCCATGTTGGTAGTAGATATGGGAGAACCTATAAATGCCAAATGATCGATTTGAGTCACTTCAGCCCCGCCCATATTGTCCTTGACAAACAGCTGGATGTTTTGTACATTTTGAAATTTCACGTATCGTAAATTCACTGGATTTCCTTCCAAGTCTTCTGGTTTCAATCTAAAAAAAGGAATTTATTGACATCTAATATACGTGCTTATGGAATGGGTTAGAAACTATAATTTTCAGACAAATTTTTTACAACTCAATGATGATCAAATCATTACAATGCTCAATAGAAAAAAATGCGGTTGAACTCCCTGGTATTTTAGTTTGAAATCGTCTATACAGTGGTGCTAGCCCTAAGTGAGAAAAGTGATTTTTTTTAAAAAAAGTAGTGAGACAATAGTGAGTTTATACATAAAAAAGTCAGTTAATTTTCTGAGAAACTGAAATCATAATGCCCAATTTAAACGCACAATATAATAATTAGAAGGGGGTTAAAAAATTAGAATAACATTTATAAGGTATTTGTCACTGTTGCGTTGACGTAAGCAAAAATGATTATTCTTCTAAATACGGGAGTCGTCCTTATTATCTATTAAGTTGCTAAATTTATTGAAGTTTGATATAGTTATTATAGATGAGTATTCTCACAATTTCTAGAATTTTATTATAAACTCAAATAGCTTCACAACGATTGAAGATAGGTATAAACTTTATTATGCAAAAGTTACTAAACACTTGAAACATCTAAGAATCAAAAAAGAGGGATTCCATTAAGAAATCTAAAGTGTAACGCAATATCTTATTTTTAGATCGCCCTGTATTTGTACGGCTATAGATGAAAAGACCTCCCCCTAGAAATCAAAATTGACGCGGCCGGGCGTTTTTTTCCAAATCACAAATAGGGGCGCGATCGTTTGGTTGGTCTACCCTGTATGTATACGTGTCGTTAAAATATTTCCCGCATGTATGAAAAATTGATGGTGGCAACGTGGAAGTGATTTGATAAGTACATGGTGTATTTTCTGGCCGCAATAAACCAAATTACAGTAGTTGCAACGGAAAATATTTCAACACGTTCCAGTAGAAGGTGTTTTAGGGTAGTGAACTTAAATACTACATGACGGGAAAGTTGGAAACGGACACGGACAATATTGAAGTTATATACCCCTATTTTTGTTCATACAATTATTGGTCATGAAAATGTGGGACATCTCTAGGAATAAACGTTTGGATAGTTGTTCTCCCCTATCAAGAACCTTGATGCTTGTATAAGTCATTGAATGTCTTGTTAGGTTGACATGAGATGCTAAAGCACACCTGTAACGATGCAATCTGGAATCACTTTTGTGTGCTCGCCTCTTGTTTTTCGGCACGGTATTATGTAAAAAACCTCTAAATGTCAAAAAACCTATAAAATGTCATCTTGCAGACTATACCCTATTTCAAGAGTATCCATCTCAGTAGAATCACAGCTGGTTATCTAGTAATATTTCAAAATTCCCCATATCGGCAAAGGACACAATTCTGACGGATCCGTCAATCCCAGGTAGACAGCCAAATATTGTTTTGGTTTATTGTACGCTACAGATTCATTTTGTACTTGCTAACAGCTATTTTATTTAGAAAAGTTCATTTGCTTACAAAAAACAAAACGCTACAAACAAATTTTACTAGATTTACACCCTATTTATTATTGCCAACGTCGCAGACTAATACAAAAATGTCATGTGCTAATCAGCTGTTCACCTTAGTAGACGAGAAAGCGTGATGTATACCCGTGACATCGGGTATATTTATAGAGTGCAGTGAATAAGTGAGGTTAGGCGGAGGTAAACATACGAGGAATTACCCAAAAATAACCGGATTGCAGTGGGCGGAGCTTGTGTAGTACACATTTCTGCCCCTAGAGGCGTACAGCACAACTCATTACCAGTTCAGTGCCACCTGAGTTGTCGATCTGGCTTGTTTCGTTCTTCTATAGTCATTATTTTTGCTACAGCTGTTTCGTGCTTGTTTCGTTTTTTACGATGGCAAGCTTCAGTGAGCAACGTGCAGCTGTAAAATTTTGCTTTCTAATTGGTAAAAATGCTGCTGAAACTGTTTTAATGTTGAAATAGCTTACAAAGATGATGCTATGGGAAAAACCCAGGTGTACGAGTGGTTTGCTCGATTTAAAAATGGTGACATGTCGATCGATGACAAACCTCGCTCTGGCCGTCCATCAATTGCCCTAATCGACGAAAATGTTGAAAAAATTTGAGAGCTTGTGCTATTTGGAGGTTTTAAGACGATTGCGAAACAGTGTTCGGCAAAAAAGACCCGATTTGTGGCAGTCAGGATACTGGTCCTTCCACCACGATAATGCACCTGAGCACACAGCCATCTCTGTTCGACAGTTTCTGGCTAAAAATGGCATGGTTCGGCTGCCTCTCGCACCTTATTCGCCTGACCTGGCTGCGTGCGATTTTTTCTTATTTCCACGGATGAAAAGGGGCATGAAAGGACGCCGCTTTGACGTTGAAGAGGTCAAGAAAAACGAGGGAGGAGCTGTCAGGCATTTCTAAGGAAGTCTTCAAAAAATGCTTCGAGCAGTGGAAGCACCGGTCAGACAAGTGTATTAGTTGTAGTGGACAGTATTTTGAAGGAGATGAGGTTACTTTGTGAAAAAGAAAATAAATAGCTTTTAAAAAATAATTCTTGTTTTTTTTTGGGCACCCCCTCGCACACCCTATTTCACGAGTATCCATCACGCTTTGATGTCTACTGCGGTGAACAGCTGACCAGCTAGTGACATTTTAGCCTGCAATGTTGGCTATGATGAATCGGGTGTAAATCTAGCAAAAAATTGTTTGTAGCGTTTTGTTTTTTGTATGCAAATGAACTTTTATAAATAAAAGAGCTTTTAGCAAGTACAAAGTGAATCTGTAGCGTACAAAAAAAACAAAATACGGTAAGAATCTACTTTAGCGCATATCGCAAATATTACATATTTTAAAATGAAAGACTAGGATTTTTTCTTCAATGATCTCTCTGCTTGCTATTTTATAGAACTTCAAAATTGCATTTTTGGTGGTAATACTCCAGAATAGAATAATGTTTTATACGCTGTTTTTTGCTTTTTGCACAAAAGGATGATCTAAATTATAAGAATATATCGTTGAAAAATCACGGCTGGTTTTTAACCTAAGAAAAAGGTTAAAAACCAGCCGTGTAATAAGCTGAAATAACAGTGCAAAATACATATCGTAAATGATGATATTTACTTGGTAAACTGTGTATAGGTGTTGAGTTGAGATTTTTTAATGTCTTCTTGAAATTCCTTAACCATTTTGTTTTACGTATTTTCAATGAGATCAAAGTTTTTGCGTTTATAAGAAATATTTGAAAGTAGAAATAATTCTGAATGGCCATTTTATAACGTTTATGTCTTGACAGATAAGATAAATGATGTCCATTGTTGCCAAGTTGTACCTTTTTTGGAGAAATACGTAATAAAAAATGAGGTTATTTGCAAATCTTAATTTAGTGAAAATGGCTTGTTTTAGTTATCCCAACATTTACTGAAAATCAGATGAAATTTTGAACAGTACGTGACTAAACAGTGGAAAATGTACCAGCGGCTCACGTGACATAAAAAAACAAAAGGCACCAGCGGTCATTGCATATAAAAATTATATTAAAATTGTGATTCTTCAATTAGACGTACCAACCTAGGTCGCCTAGGTCGCAGAACTCGCAATGCTGTAAGTTAAAGATTTAAACGAAGAAGTCAAACTGACGAGCAACGAGAAGCGAGAAATAAAGTTGAACGGATCGAAGGACTTAAATTCAACAATGAAGCTCCTGGATTATGTTGCGTCAGTGGAAAGAGTAAATTGACTCCATTGGTACCACCACCGGAGCCACTACATTCATTGGGTTCCAGAAATGGGTCAGACTCATATCCAGCAATACAACAATTGCTTTCAAATGACGTCATTTGGCGCAACAAAATTCATTAAACATAATTTTATGCCTACTTTCTAGGTAAGTTGATGGGGGAATGACAGTACTGCCAACGTATTTTGCTAGCCACATGGCCACACTTTGCTATACAATTACCTATATTCCATATATTTACCCTTCTATTATTCATCCCAGTTCATAGCTAAGACAGGAAAACGTCTTTCGGGTCAGCCAGTAGGAAATAAAAAATTAACGATAAATGGAGAGGAGTGGAAATGGAACGTCAGCATAGACAAATTGGAAAAAAGAGTGAAAAAACTAATAAGCGAATACGACAGAGGGGAGGTCATGATGAACCAAGCGATGAATAAGGATACAGGTATTAAAAATATACAAATCAGCAAAGTGCTAGTGGGGACATGGAACGTAAGAGGTAAATTCGAAGCAGGAAATTGAATCAATTGATTAGAGAAATAAAAAAGTTCCAATTCGCTACAAGAAACAAAACAACTGGTGCTAGGAAGTGTTTGAAATCGATTATTTCTTATTTTTCAATAGTGGAGGCAAAAATGGATGCTAGGCACAGGATTCGGGGCCAGTAAAGGTATTAATACAGCAATTGTGGAGTTTAAACCGATATCAGACCGACTGTGTCTTCTTAGATTGAGGGGGGAAAATATCAGAAGATTACATTGATCAATATTCACGCACCCTCGGAAGACAAAGGCATAGAAATGAAAGAAGACTTTTATAATAACCTAAACATGGTTTACGAAAATTTAGATACGACCTTTAGATGCGAATGCTAACACAGGGAAAGTATGATGTTTTTAGACCGACAATAGGGATATTTAGTAAACATGAAGAAACTAATGAAAATGGGCAGCTCCTGATCGAATTTGCTAAAGAAAAAAATATGATTATAGTGAGTACATAGTTTGAAATAAATGGCTACCTGGCGGTCCCCGGATGGAAAAACTGCAAATCAAATAGATCATGTTCTGAAAGAAAATGACGACAGAAAATGTATTAAAAATAAACAATCATACAGAGGACCGGATGTAGACTCTGAACATTAGGGATAAAACTGACACAACTTGTTCCAGTAATGAAAAATAAGAATAAAAGGTGTATGGATATAAAGAAACCGATAAGATTAGCGACATGTGAGGAACAAGAAAAATACAATAAATATACTAGTAGTGAACTAAATAATGTGCAACTACAGGGTCATATAAACAAAAATTGGGAGAAAATAAAACAGATCATGAGTAGAGCTGCAAGTCAAAGTAGCAATTGTGTGAGCTTCAAGAAAAATAATTTGTTCGATAATGATGAAATTAACGAAAGAAGTAAATTAAGGATGGAAATGATCACAAAAGGAACAGACGAGGCAAAAGGTGCGTATGAAAAACAACGAAAACAAGTTAAAAAAGTTCTGAGAATGAAAAAGAGAAAATATGTGACAAATAATCTAAGAGATATAGAGGACAAGTATAAGAATAGGGAAATTAGAAACTTGTATCAGGGAGTTAGTAGATGTCAACAAAAGCCGATATTTAAGGATAAAGAAGGCAACAATATAAGTGGGGAACAGGAGATCATAGCAAGGTGGAAAGAATATTTTAACGAATTGCTAAATAACAAAAATGAAATGGAACTGACAGGTACAGTTGTGTCAACTAGATACGAAAATAAAATGAGCCTTGGGTGTGATAATATAATTGCTGAGATGTTCAAATATGGTAGAGAGATACTAGAAGAACAGGTACACACAATAATCAGACATTTGGATTGAAGAAGAACTACCAAAGGAATGTACAGAGGCAGTTATATGCCCCATTCATAAAAAAGGCAACAAAACAGAATGCCATAATTATAGGGGGATATCACTTTTAAACACATACAATTCTCGCAATGCACATAAAGGACAAATTAACAACAGAAATGAAAAACATTGTTGGTGAGTAACAATCAATGTGGTTTCAGACGAGGTAGAAGTACAACCGTCCAAATATTTACACTCAAGGAACTACAGGCTGAAAGTTATGAGCAAGGTCTAATAACTCTGGTAGTATTTATCGACTTTAAGCGAGCATATGACAGAATAAAATGAATCCAAATGTACAGAGCATTAGAAGAGTTAACATAAATACTGGAATATCAGACAAATTTGAAGTCAGTGAAGGAGTGAGTCAGGGGAAGCCCCTGTCAACCATTCTTTTCAGCCTATGCGTAGAAAAGGTGATGCAAGAAGCGAATATCAACAGGGATGGGATACTGTACTACAGAAAACACCAGTGTTTGGCTTTTGCAGATGGCATAGGGATAGTAACGAGAGGCAAACAGGAGCTACAAGATGTAGTGAGGAGACTAGATTTAACGGCTAGGAAACTGGGGCTATATATAAATGAGATTTAAACCAAATTTATGGAATGGGCTGATGTTAGAAGCAAAATTGGGAAAAAATTGAAAATAGAAGCAGAAGAAGGAAATACGTTTTTGAGAAGGTGGAAAGATTCTTATACCTAGGCACAGTGTTCACAAACAAACCAAATACCAAAGAAGAAATACATGCAAGACTAATGTCAGGGAACCGATGTGCATATGCACTTATACGAATACCAAAAAGGATTCTAACGCACTCAGCTGGCACAAAGAAAAGAAGAGGAAGACCAAAAAGCAGATGGAAACAGGAAGTAGAAGAGGACTCACGAGCAATAGGAGTGCAGATATGGAAGAACAAGGCAGTCGATAGGGGAAAATGGAAGAACCTCACTTTCCAAGCCTTGGGCCTACTAGGCCTTTAGTGCTTCCGTATATATGAAAAATTAACATTATTAACCCACATACCACATTTAAAGCTCAATTTGACAGGCAAAATTTTCTAATTCTATATTTCCTAAACAAATGAAAAAAGCGGCTAAAAACAGGCCAACATTCATTTGTTACTTCTCTGATCAATGTTCAAAGAGTACGCTAGCGTTTTTCACGAATTTTTTTTTAATTCAATACACTTACGCGGAAACTACTGATATTAAAGCTTTCCGCTCAGGACGACTTTTGATCAAGAATGTAAGGAAGATATCATACTAAAACTGTAGCCAATTTGACCGGGAAATATTTCCCATCAACGTTTTGGTGACCAGCGCACCCTGTATAGACGATATATCATTCTAAAATAGTAGGCAATTGATTTTGCATAAGAAATGTAATGCTTTGATGACAGAAAGTACGTAAAAAATGTTCCTGGAAATCGACAGACATCCAGTAGATTTTTCAAAATTATGGTGATGTTTGCCGTAAGCTCAATCTTTTTTTGAAATTTATTTAGCTTGAAGACCCTGTAATTCAGAAACCATTGATATTAGGACCATAGCCCAACGGATACTTTTGATCAGATTGATATAATAACATTTCAGCCAATTTGACCGGAAGTCATTTGCTGTAAGAAATCTGTAATCTCCAAATGAGTTAGGTAATCTGAAAGTCTCTTTACAGAGTTTTTTTTGTTGCTGATTATGAATTTATTATCAAAATTAGTATACAGGGTGGCCCAACGAAAAGGTCACACCCCCATTTGTGACTCTCCGTACAATACAGGATGATCCAAAAATAAGATATTGCGTTAAACTTTAGATTTTTAAATGCAACCCCCCATATTTTTTTTTAATTCTTAGAATTTCCAAGTTTTTAGCAACTTTTGTATAATAAAGTTTATACCATTATAATAAAATTCGTCTGAATTAATACTGATAACAATGGAATGCACGTCAAAAAATAATAATCATGGATACCAGCAAGAATATTTAGCATCAGTCAATGTCATCGTACGTTATAGAAAAACTTTGTCTTTCATTGCAAATTGTTAATTTACCTACCTAGTTGTAATAAATATTGAACAATGACTTATTCTATTCAAGAAAGGGTAGAAAAAACAAAACTGTATTACCAAAATGGAAGCTTTCCAAGAGCTACTGCCCGGTTGTTTAATGCGTAACATCCAGGCTAAAATATTAACGATAAGTACAAAGTAAAAGTTTTGCAATATGACTTAACAAACGGACGCGGGAGGCTGCATGTTGAGACATGTCCATGAGTGCATAGTAGCCACGAGTTACACATCTGTTGATTTTTGGTTTGTTTGTACAGCCTGTTTGCTGACAATCAGCAAACTGATAGTCGGCGACAAGTCATGACCTAGTTTACGCAGTTATCTGCCACAGACACGTCGCTGACTGTATTAATTGCGTACATCAGAACGTTACGAGTTGGCTGAGGGAGGTCAGACCGATTACCAACAACTAATCCGCTGTTCGTACAGAAACTTCTGACTGTTTGAGACTGTCAAATCAGTCAGCAGATAATTTTCCAGTAAATTATCAGAGCTCGAAATCAAGTAAAATAATTATTCGAATGAAAAATTTTTCAGAATGAAGTAGACAATTTTGAAAAGGTTGGGGGTTAATTTGCTGTAAACCAGAATGATCTAGGATTTTTCATCCAACTGTCCAAATGTGCCCGAATTTTCCTTTAGACAGGAAAACATGGACACTTTCAAAAAAAAAATAACAGCACCCAAAAATGTCAAGTAGATTTATTCAGTAATTAATAATAATAATAATAATATTGATAATTATAATAATGTCTTTATTCCCACCAAAGAAAATACAAAACAAGTTGCAAAACAAGTTTTATATGAACATATAGTGGGAGGGGCGAAGTTCGGCATAAAGTATAAACATAAATTCGAAGAAATATGATTTCACAGATCGAATGACAAGTTGAAGAAGTAAATAAATAGTAAGAATTCTTAATAAACGTCTGCAGTGATTATGCATGAGAAATGTACAACGTATTGTGAATGACTTTTAATAAAACTCGGATAGTAGGGTTTTTGTTCCCTGTTCCCTTGTCGCCCAGCCTCGAAGTGTATGCACAGACAGTATTTATCTATTCTAGCTATGTAAGTCCAACCCAAAGCTGATGAAAATATAAAGAAAATAACGAATTCTGGAGATTTTGTGATAGCGCTTTTTCTCACGGGTGCCCACGGAGAGGGAGTGAAAATAATAATTTCCCTATACAGGGTATTTTATATTATCAGCAAAATGTCGCTTAGAAAGTTTTGAAATTGAAAGTACTTCCGGAAAGAGACGTAAAAAACGAAATTTCTCAAAATGGTTTTAATTTTCTCCTGACTTCATTTGTGGTAGGATTTTATAATAAATTGCACATGAACTCTGCCACATTTTCTCCTCTACAAGACGGCACAATTAGAATGTCAATATGACGTTTCGTCTCTTGTCCTCCAGCATCAACTTTTTTCTTACACACATGAATAGAATTTTTATTCTGATTGAAAAAATATGTCATACATTGACATTGCAAAACCATAGTTATTCCATAAATTCCTAGGTAGGCCTTGAAATTATTAGATTTCATTTGTTTGCATAGAAACAGAGTCTGCAATACTGTGAATACCTCTGCTTATTTATGGTTATTATTTTTATTAACATCAATAAAATTTTCATTTCGTATTCAGGTTTCACCATATCTTTTTATTTTCTTTTAATTTTCATCCAACAACAAATTTATGGTCAACTAACAATCACTGAATTTAGAGCTGAAAAGTCCATTTAACTTTACAAAATTCCAATATAGTGTCCGTATGAAAAAACAAATTTGATGATGGAAGTCGAAAGAATAAATGTCGAATTGAAAATTTGACTACGCCATCTTGCAGACGAGAATAAGTAACAATGACAATATGCAATTTATTTTGAAGTCTCATCTCAAATAGAGTCGGGAAAAAATAGAGCGGTTTTGGGATAAATCGTCGCTGGAAAGACAAAGATGCGTAACTCCAATTTAGCTATTTTACAGGAGGCGCAATTGTTCTTTAAGCACTAGTAAGAATGGGAGATCCGTCCACATACGGATTTGCCATATTACGTTAACTATAAGGAGGAGCGATACGCCACTTCGTCATATTATATATATATATATACTCGTATATATATATATATATATCCACTTTTAGAGATTTCTGGTGGTGCTAACTCCAAATGGACATTTTCCGACTTACGCCCCTTTGTCTTTCCAGCGACGAAATCTGGTGAGCGAAACAAACATCTGATAATTTCAAGGCCTACCTAAGAAATTCTGTTTTTCTTAAAGTAATCAAAGTTTGACAACGTCAATGTATGACCTATTATGCATTTTTTGAATCAAAATTAAAAACTCTATTCTTCTGTGCAAAAATGCAATATACCGTCCTTAAGAAAAGTTGATGCTGGAGGACAAGAGACGAATCGTCATATAGAAATTTTGATTATGCCTTCTTGTAGAGGAGAAAACGTGGCACTGATAATGTGCAATTTATTTTAAAATCCCAATATAAATAAATTCAGGAAAAAATCAGAACAATTTTGGGAAAATTCAGATTTTCCGTTACTCTACGGAAGTACTTTGAATTTCGAATTTTTATAAGTGTCACTTTGTTGACTACCCCATTTAAGCGACTTCGCATCTCCTACAGTTTCCAAGATCCCAATGGTGAGTGCCAAATTAGAAAGACTCTGTATATGCAGACTCTTACTAGAAGAAAGAAGTGAAAATACTTCAAGGATTTAATAACGTCTTTGAATAATAAAGGGTGTTATACACTAAAAAGCTAAAACGGCTGAACCTAACTACAATTATCAGGATCTGCTTACATAGCTATAAGTTTCACAGAGTTCTCAACATGGACAAAAAGAACTGAGACTACGAAAATAAATAGAAGTAAGACTTAAATCGCGTAATTACGCATTTTGCAACTGTAACAAAAACTTTCAAAAGATTAGTGATCACAAAAATCGTATTAATTATGCTTATTGAAAGTTATGTCCTCTATTGTTCAGATTTTTCATACTGTATTCATAATCTTCATTTTGCTATTACCGGGTCAATAAACAAAATATTGAACACAAAGCACTTTGGCGCTGGCTGGTATTTAAAATGGGATTTCATTAAAATTTCTTCTGCCACTTGCTCACCTGAAAATGTTACAAAGACTTATTTCTGTTGAATTGTGGCACTGTTTTCTCTAGAAAATTAAGGTTTTTGTGTTTCATTTTTTTACAACGAAGCAGCCGCGCAGATGAACCCTACATGCCAAGGCTGCTTTCAGGAGCTTAAAGAAACTTTGTTATTCCCATTTTTGAAGTATCTATAGTTAGTAGAACTGGGAAAGTCTCATGTAGATTGTTTCACGATCTCTGCACCCTCGGCACAAAGGAGCGGTCTTATCGGCCAGTTCTGGATGTACGAAGTTCGACACGCTTACGATAGGAGGCCGAAGTCAGGTAGGCACATCGCGGGGCGACACCATGGAACAGAGCTCTGAGGAGCAAAGCCCGTTGGCGTAGCTAGATCGCCAACGGCCCGTTGGTACGGAAGTGTCCTCAGACCGTCCATTAGAGAAAAGTTCATTAAATGCCTCTTGCGAATCAATTTTAGTCCTCAAGATAGTTCCGACATACTCTGATACCTGTCACTGTCACTGGTTGACTGGTGTCCTCTGATCTGTCAGAAGGTTCTGTACTAACCGCGAATTAGCTGTCGGCAAACAGTCAGGAACTGTACGAACAGGTAACATCTCTCTGATTCTGATTTTGACAGTCACCGACAAGTTACCGACTACTGTACGAACAAACCATTAGTTGTTCGTGCGTATTGATAGTGCAAAGTGCTGACTATGGCATCGTGGTCACATAGTGAGATAAGGGCAGTTTTACGGTATAACTTTACGCGTGGTATAAGCAGACCAGCACTTAGAAAAAATGACGCTTGCATTAAAGAATCGTAATTCCAAAAGGACAATTTCACTCTGAATGACGTTGAGAGCGAAGGAAGGCCGCGAACGTCAGTAACAGAGGATACATTACTGCTGTGAGGAAAATGCTTGACGAAGATCGGAGAGTGACATACCAACAGATAGAGGAGACCTTACACCTTCATGCACCAGCAATTCATTCAATTTTGCATGGACGCAAGGAAACTTTGTTCTCTCTGGGTACCGCATAGACTGTCGGACGAGCAGAAGACTCGTCATACGACTTGGTGCCGAAAGATGCTGAAAATGTTTGATAAGCGGCAATCTCGGTATGTGAACAGCATCGTGACAGGTGACGAGACTTGACTTCATTATTACGATGTGCCGACCAAGGCTCAAAACAAAGTTTCTGTGTTTGATGATGAGGACACATCCGTAGATGTCAGAAAATCCCGATTTGTTAAGGAAAAAATGATAGCTGCATTGTTCAAATCGAGCGGGATTGTGGAGCGTGTCGTTTTGGTCACACAGAAGACAGCCTCAGCTAAGTGGTATACGGAACAGTGCCTGCCTAAAGTCATAGAGTTTATAAAAAACCTGCGACCAATGTCAAGAATAGACACTTGGTATCTCCACCATGACAACGCTCCAGCTCACCGCGCCAAAGCCTGCACTGAGTATTTGACCACTACTGCACTGACACTTCTTGAGCAACCTCCTTACAGTCCAGATCTTGCTCCTGTGACTTTGCACTGTTTCCTAATGTGAAAATGAAGCTGAAAGGAAAACGGTTTTCTAGCGAAGAGGACCTTCTGAGGGCTTGGGACAACTTGGGACAACGAGTGTGCCGCACTCCCGGGTAAAACTTGGCAGAGCTGGTTTAAGGACTGGTTTTGGCGGATGGAGAAGTGTATTGAATGTGGTGGAAATTACTTTAACCAAAGTCAATAAATAAAGTGTGTATTGCAAAACTTTTGTAGTATCCTTCGAAGTGGCTAAGTTTATAAGAAAATTTGAAGAAACTGGATTTGTGTCTAATATTCGCCGTAATCGCCATCGAGAAAATCGACCAGTTAGAAAAGAAGCCGCAGAAATAGCAGTTTTGGGATACGTAGCACTTACGAGTATCCATCACGATAATATGACAGCTGGTTATCTAGTAATACATCAAAATTTCCCATATCGGCAAAGGACACATAATTCTGACGGATCCGTCAATGCCAAGTGGACAGAGCAATATTTTGTTTTGTTTTTTTGTACACTACAGATTCATTTTGTACTTGCTAAAAGCTCTTTTATTTAGAAAAGTTCACTTGCATACAAAAAATAACACTACAAACAAATTTCTGCTAGATTTACACCCGATTCATTATAGCCAACGTTGCAGACTAGCACTCGTGGACTGTCTACTCCTTCAGGATTTACATGCTCAACAAAAATTTTTGGAAGACAATAGGTTTCACCCGTACAAGATAAAACTTGCCCATGAGCTTAATGAAGACGATTTTGATGAAAGGTTGAAGTTTTGCGAATTAATGTCAAATTGATGTAATTGTCGATATTGGAGTGACTCGAATCCACATTTGTTTCGAGAGGTACACTCGCAGTATCCTGAAAAAATAAATGTGGCCACCATTTTCGGAAATCATATTGTAGGACCTTTCTTTGTTCCTGGAATCTTAACGGACGAGACGTACTTCGACATGTTAGAAAATACAATAGAGCCACGAATAATAGGAAATGACGTTAATTATAATGAGCATTACATTCATTTCCAACAAGATGGCAGCGCTGCATTATGTGGCTCCGGTAGGACAGTTTTTGGACACCCATTTCCCGAATCAGTGCATCGCCAGACGAGGCCCCATCGAGTGGCCGCCGAGATCTCCGCACCTAAGGCCCGTATCGTCAGTCGTTCCTACAATTGTAGGGCGCGTTTATGGCCTCCTTGATTGTCATAGTTTTCTACTTTTCCCTGTCAGCACTCTATTTCGAGGTTATGTCACAAATATCTATTTGCATCAAATTGTGCATGCTTTTGATTAATATCATGTTTTATCAGCCTGAAATTTCCTACAATTTAAAAAGAAAACATATCTTCACAATAGGAGAGCGCTGACGCTGACACAGAACAGGTGCAATCTAGAAATTTTTTAAGGAGAGAAAGCAGTATGACAAACAAGGAGGCCATAAACGCGCCCTACAATTGTAGGGACGACTGACGATACAGGCCTAAGTCCTTTAGATTACGTTCTTTGGGGGCATTTGAAAAATAAAGTTTTTAGTACGGAGCCAGCTTCCAATCAAGATCTTCTCAACGGATTACGGCTGAATGTCGACAAATAAATCAAGACATGCCTTGAAAATGTGAGGAATAGATTCGAACAAAATATTTATTATTGCATGAAGGTAAATGGACACCACTTTCATCGGTTATTACCACATTGACCTACCTAATTTCTATTTTAACTTTAATGTCCGTATAAACTGTAAGTTATTTTTTGTTTTTTAATACTTGGAGACTTGTTTTTAATTTTAAAGTAAAGTCTTAATACTATGGGAACTATATTGATCATTATTTTTACTATATAATCCCTTATCACAATTTCTAGAATTTCACTATAAACTCAAACAGCTTGACAACGATTCAAGATAGATATAAACTTTATTAATATGTTACTAAAAATTTCATAGAGAATCTAAAAATTCAAAAAAGAGGGTTTCCATTGATGGTATGGTTGTAACGGATTAAACAGCCGGGCAGTAGCTCCTGCAATGCTCCCATTTTGGTAATACAGTTTTGTTATTTCTACCCTTTCTTAAGATGAATAAGTCATTGTTCAATATTTATTATAACTAGGTAGGTAACTTAACAATTTAAAATGAATGACAAAGTTTTTCTATGACATACGATGATTGATGTTAATGTTTTTGCTGGTATCTATGATTATTTTTTGCCGTGCATTCATTACTATCAGTACTTAGTCGAATTTTAGCAACTTAGCCACATACTTATCGTTAATATTTTTGTCTGGATGTAACGCATTAAACAACCGGGCAGTAGCTTTTGCAATGCTACCATTTTGGTAATACAGTTTTGTTATTTCTACCCTTTCTTAAGATGAATAAGTGATTGTTCAATATTTATCACAAGTAGGTAGGTAGCTTAACAATTTGAAATGAAAGACAAAGTTTTTCTATGACATACGATGACACTGACTGATGCTAAATATTCTTGCTGGTATCCATGATTATTAATTTTTGCCGTGTATAAGTCGAATGCACCTTGCACCCTACTGAGTGGGGGCCGTGGCAAATGCTTGTTCCGAAAGTTGTTGTATCCAGTATACAACTTCTTCCCGTTCAAGTGATTGTCCACACGTTAAGGAATACCTCAGTACCGATTGCCGGGTGGCGGTACAAGTCCGCCAACGGGCCACTTTAGGTCTATTTAACATCACCAACACGTAAAAAGAAGGTGGTAGACAAGGACCAGTCGACCGAGGCAGTACCACCCGCTAGCTTTTCCCAGGGTGTCTTATAAATGTCCGCATGTTTCCACACCTCAACTATGCAGTCGGTTATCCTCCAAAACAAAGAAATTAATGATGATGGATCCCTCGAGCACTAAGAGCTCCGGACGTAAACTCACTCCACTGTCGGAATGTCCGGGTGGAGGGTGGGCTCGAGGGAACAACATCGAAGATAAAATTTGTTTTTCGAACATCTGCGGGATTAACAGCAACATTGATGCTGTCCATCACTACCTGCAATCCAATCGTTCCGCCGTGCTTTTCTTGGCGGAGACTAAAATCTCAGAGTCTGCACCGATTAACCATCTTAACTTCCCAAACTACGAGGTGCACTCCAATCTGAGAAAGAACGGGGGAGTTGTGGCTTTTGTCCGCAGCAGTCTTTCCTGCTCCAGAGATGTTTCTTTGGAATCAGATCGGAAGGACATTCTGTGGCTTCGCCTCAACTCCAAAACATAACCCAAATTTATTTACTGCCTTTATCGCTCTCCCTCGGACCATAACTGGGATGACCTACTCGAATACCTCGCCGTCCAGATCGACTTCCTGAACATCAATCATCCCGCTTCAGAGGTAGTTCTTCTCGGTGATTTCAATGCCCGTAATGCGCTTTGGTTGGGCTCAAACAAGACCGACGCAGCAGGTCGTGCAGTCGAAGCGTTCGCTCTTACCCCAAGGGCTGACTCAGCTGGTGACGAGCCCTACTTTTTCCCCCGCATCTCGTCACACGCCAGTAGCCTGCTTTTTGACCACGCATCCTGTCCCTTACAGCACTGCTGTCCTGTCACCCCTGGGTAACTCAGACCACGGTGTTGTGGAGGTTAGGTTTCGGTCAGAACCCGCTGTGGCATCAGAAACTCGTACAGGCCGCAAAACTTGGTATTACGGACATGCCGACTGGGAGGGGTTCAGAGATTTCTTCTCTAGCTATCCTTGGAAAGATGAGTGTTTCACTGACGCGGATGCGTCGGCTGTCTGTTCTTCGATAACCGAAATTATCCACGTCGGAATGGAGGAATACATCGCTCACACAGTGAAAGTGCCTAGACCAGGGTCCAACGTCTGGTTTAACACATCGTGTGACGCTACTCGCCAGCAGATCAAGGTACACAGAACCTTCTTACAAAACCCCACTGTAGAGAACAGACAAGCCGACGTTGAGTCCAGAAACAAATATAACGAAGAGGTTCGCAATGCCAAAAACCAGCACTATATAAAAGTTAGACATAGGGTAATGTCGCAGCGCAATGGCAGTCGGTCTTTCTGGACGCTGGCCAAGCAGATCGAAAAGAACTTCTCACACAGTAGCCTTCCGCCACTTACGTGTCAGGATGGAACCATTGTATTCAAGTGCCGTCAATTCAAAGGGTTCCCTACACTATGCGGGAGGTAACATTCAGGCATAAGACCGTAAGACGAGTACTCTTGTCGCTCGACATCAACAAAGCTTCTGGTCCGGACTTGACTCCTGCCATTGTACTGAAGAGGTGTGCACCGCAGCTTGCTCCAGTTCTTTCGCGCCTCTTCCAGATATCTTATGAATGCGGCACCTTCTCAGAAAATTGGAAATTTGCTCATGTCCAACCCATCCCAAAAAAGGGCACTAAGACCGACCCTTACAACTACAGGCCTATAGCTCTGCTTTCTGTTTTAAGTAAAGTGATGGAGAGGTGCATTTATCGCGAGCTTCTGGACTACCTCGAACGTCACGGCTTGATTAGCGACAGGCAGTATGGTTTCCGGCACCACCGATCCACAGGGGACCTCCTAGCTTACTCACTCAATTGTAGAGTAAACTCATCCAGTCTTATGGTGAGGATCATGTCGTTGCTCTTGACATCACGAAAGCGTTCGATCAGCTGTAGCACGCTGCCCTCTTAAGCAAACTTCCATCCTATGGCCTCCCAGAAAAGCTTTGCAGATGGGTGGCTGACTTTATCTCTGGCCGCAAGATATCCGTCGTAATTGACGGGTTCTTCTCTTCATCCGACAACGTCAACGCGGGTGTTCTCCAGGGATCCGCTTGGCTCCGACACTGTTTCTCTTACATATCAGCGACCTCCTTTCCTGCACGATCAACCCAATCCACAGTTTCGCTGATGACAGCACTCTACATGCAGGAATTCAGAGTGACAAGCCGATCTCTGCCGCTCAGCTGGAAAAAAGAAGACTAGCGAGGACTTCCTCTCTGACAAGAGACCTGGAGGTTATCACTGCTTGTGGACACAACAATCTTGTACTCAATGCTTCCAAAACACCGTACTGTATTTTGACGAACAAAAAGCGTCCTTGCGCTCACCCGGTTTCGATGGATGGTCGAGTTCTGCCAAAGAGCCATTCATTTCGGCTGGTCGGAGTCCAGATCACCGAGGACCTGATCTGGCACGAACACATCTCGTCAATAGCTGCAGCCGCTGGGAAAAAGCTAGGCTATTTGTTTAGGGCTAAGAAGTACTATTCTCCGCATGACCTTCTCCTCTATACAAGGCCCAGATACGAGTATTGCTCAAATGATGATCGATGACTCTTCTCTAACAGACAGTCTCGGGACTCTTTCGCACCGGCGGGCTGTCGGCGATCTAGCTCTTTTCTACCGTTACACCAACGGGCTTTGCTCCTCAGAGCTCTCTTCCATGATGCCGCCGCGCGATGTGCCTGCCAGACAGACTCGTCTGACTTTGGCGTCCCATCCTAACCGTATCGAACTTCGTACATCCAGAACCGGCCGATACGACCGCTCCTTTGTCCCGAGGGTGTCGAGATTGTGGAACAATCCACAAGAGGAAGCTTTTTCCAGTTCTATTATCCTTAGGCAGTTCAAAAATCGTATTAATAAAATTTCTTTGGGATCATCATAGCAGCCGCGGTGTTCCGGCATTTGGGCTTCTGCCTGCGCGGCTGCTTCGATATGAAAAAAAATTATTATAAACTTAAATAGCTTCACAACGATTGAAGATAGGTATAAACTTTATTATAGTTACTAGTAGTTACTAAAACGGAAAATCTAAAAATTAAACAGAAGTGGGGGTTTCCTTTCAAAAATCTAAAGAATAACGTAATATCTTATTTTTGTACCACCCTGTATTGACGTGTCTGAGCGTTTTTCCCTAAATATACCAGGAGAGTCACAATGGGAGTGCGATATTTTATTGGACCACCCTGTCTGTATTTTGAAATGGCGGAACCAGACTGTCACAATAAAACAGTACTAAAACAACATGTTTTCCTCAAAAAAACTCACGTATTTTTTAGATCACAGTGATCCGAATTTTACGAAAACGGATAATAGTTGCAACATCGTATATATTTTATACAAAAAAAAACACTATGCAAATTCCGGGAAAGCGCTACATTGTGGTAACTAAATTTCTAATATACTTACTCTAAATCTTGTACACTAGTGAAACTCTCTGCTGTATCAAAGTCGAGGGTTTTAGGTTGATTTATGAAGAGTCGTATATTTTTTGGGCCCTTATCAGCTGGTGCTGTAACCTTAATGCTATGGATCTTCACAGCTTGATTGAATTCAATATTAATTATGAGCTGAAAGCAAGTATAAAGTGAAAATTGTAGCAGATTGAATGAACGTTATAGTTTGAATTATTTATAACGCGTCGGCTTTACATTTTACAATTCAGTACGGAATGCTTGGGGAATTTTATACAAGGTGTTTCAGAAAGACATGAATATATTTCTAGGGTAGAAAGTACACCCAAAAATAACAAAAAAGTTCCTACAAATATGGGTGCAGAAACTGCCCTACCGAGATACAGGGAGCCGTAGTCATAACAACCATGTATGGACGTAATATTACTCATAAACAAATACATTTTGGGAAAATCTATTAATGGGATGTTATACATGACATTTTAGGGCACATTTCTAAAATATTGGCCATTATACAGGGTGTCCCAATTTTGACCTACATATGGAAGTTGTGATTTTTCAAATGGAATGCCTCAAATTTTATTGCATATTTGGATAAACCAATTCAAAAGAAGAAAATTCATATGACATACTATGGAGTTTTGGTAATTAGCTACTGAGATATAAGGTGTTTTGTCTAGAAAAACCCCCCACTTCGGCAACCCCTCAGACCGCCATTTTGAAATTTGTAGTGCTGAATTTTGTATCAAAAAAAACTTTCACACCTCAGCTTTTATCTTATTTGTTACTTTTTTGAATTTTAATTTTTGCTCATACAGGGTGGTCAAAAACGCAAACTGTAGTTTTTCTCAAAAATTTCAAGTGAATCGTCCTGTATATTTGAGCAAATTTTGATTCAATTTTTATAAGCTTTTTTCTGATACTAGACACATAAGGGTTTTTATAGCTATTTTTACGGCTTAATTGCCTAAAATATGGCATCATCCTTGGAAACAAATAAATTCTTGATTAGTTACAAACCGTCAACATTAGCTTTGTGAGCAATATAATAAAAACGTGTTTAAAAATGAATTTTTCTAAAGAAGAAATGGTGAATATGGTGTTCGTTTTGGGCGACGCCCAAAGAAATAGTTTCCTAGCATCTCGCATTTATAAGCAACGGTACCCTAATATGCGACATCCAAGGCCGGAAACATTTTCCACACTATGAGAACGTTTTGAATCAAGTGGAACAGTGGAATATAGTAAAAAATGTATAAATAATCCAAGTGTCAACAATGAGGCGAATCAGTTGGAGGTTCTATTAAAGATGCAGGAAAATCCCCACTTAAGTGCACGACAAATTGGAGCAGAAGCTGATATATATCGAAATTCTGTCCAGAGGATTATTCACAAGCATAAGTACCATCCATATCACCTATGCTTGCATCAAGGCCTTTGTCCTCAGGATTTCGCAGCTCGAATGGAGTTTAGTAGAATAATCCTAAATAAAGTGAGTGAAGACACTTTCCTTGATATAGTTCTTTTTAGCGATGAGGCAACTTTTAATAGCATATGTATTGTCAACAGGCATAACATGCACTATTATGCGACGGAAAACCCTTACTGGGTTAGGCAAATAGATTTCATAAACAAATAGACCTTGAACGTTTGGGAAGGAGTTATTGGCAGACAATTTATCGGGCCTTTCTTTTTCGACAACATATTAACAGGTACAGAATACTTGCATTTTTGGATCGAGCATTTGCCTTTACTTCCAACATGACGGCGCACCTGCGCATTATCATAATCGTGTGCGTAACTATTTGGACACCTGGAGTAACAATCGTTGGATTGGTCGTGATGGGCCTATATCTTGGCTTTCTAGATCACCAGATATGACACCGATGGACTTCTTTCTATGGGGCTACGTTAAGCAAGAGGTTTACAGATATCCACAATCTACCCCGGAAAATATAAAGGAAAGGATTCAGGATGCTTTTCTGAACATAAGGGAACACATGCTGAGGGATGTGCAACGGTCATTTATCCAAAGACCTCGGCTGTGTATTCAACATGGTGGAGATCTTTCGCTCAGTTTTTGTATATTAGGTCTTGAGTAGTGGTAGTTGTTTGTTTACCTTGTTATAGTTGTTTTTCTCTATTACGCTTGAAGCTGATTTATACTGCTCTGATTGTTATTAGTTTTTACGTCAAATCTGTACTCTTAGTGGCAATATGGAACTAACCCACTGTTTGTCTTTTGTTTCCATGGATGATGTAATTTTTTTCCTTAATTTTGGTGTATTGTTCTATTAAAAGCTTAATAACTCAAATCTAGTGATTTTATCTGAATCAAACCTTATACCAAAAAACGCTTATAGAAGATTGAATCCAAACTTGCACAAATATACAGTGTGATTTGAAATTTTTGAGAAAAAGTACAATTCGCGTTTTTGATCACCCTGTATGAGCAAAAATGAAAATTCACACCTTACATCTCAGTAGCTAATTACCAAAACCCCATAGTATGTTATATCAATCTTCTTCTTTTGAATTGGTTTATCCAAATATGCAATACAATTTGAGGCATTCCATTTAAAAAATCACAACTTTGATATGTAGGTCAAAATTGGGACACCCCCAATATTTTATAAATGTGCCCTCAAATGTCATGTATAACATGCCATAAATAGATTTTCCCAAAATGTATTTTTTATGAGTAATATTCCGTCCACACATGGATGGGCCACCCTATATACAGGATGTAAAGTTAGTAGTGGATTAACGGAAGTAGAGGGTCTCAAAACCTATCAAATGAACCCCTATATGTGTGGTCCGAAATTTTATACCTTAGGAGATATTTGCAATTTTGTGAAATTTCGAAAAAAAAATGGGATAATTAACTTTCAAGCGCAATTACAACTAAACCATTAGGTTTAGGGCTGTGACTTTTTTTTTGAGATGAGCTAATTGGTTAGTTTTAGAAACCAACGCAAAAAATCTTTTTTGTAAAAAATCTCTTCCATCCCTCAACTTTAGAGGGCGGTAAAAAAATGAGGTTGTATTTCATTATTCATTTTATTGTATAAACTATTCATATTCAATCCATGTATAATAAACCCTGAAAATTTTAGCTTACTACAATAATTGCCTCACGTTAAAAAATCGGTATGTTTGACGCAGGTGGGTGTAAACGAGAAATTCTATTTTAAGAGCTACAGTCCAACCGACTTGATGGATTTTGATATATGAGGTACTGTGAGATTCGTCCTAGCAGTGCGAGTAACACTGTTTGTAAAATTGAAATGGCGGATTTTTTACGCAAATAGCCAAATCAGCTTAATGAGCTTGGGCATTCAACTCGGCATTCCAGGTGCGGGAGCGTTCAATCTTCGGTCCGACCGAAATTACTAAGTCAGGCAATGGTGCAGCGCGGAATTTGATCTAGCGTTTGGCATGTGAGTAGAATCATGTCATTTTCTCCGCGAGATTGTGCAGACATGCATTACTATTATGGCGCTGCCCTAAGAAATGCTGTTAGAAGAGGTGGACCACATTCGGCGGTATATCCCGACTACCGCGTTTTTCTACGCGCCCATAATGCGTATATGGAGGGCCGCATACTAGGCACTCATCGTCAGCTAGGAGCGCCGAGGATACGCCCAGAAGAAATAGAAGATATAATAGAAGCCGCCGAGAGAGATCCCTCTATAAGCACCAGAGCCATTGCCCGAAGCAAAAACATATCCCATACTTCAGTGCAAACAATACTACGCTCGGAGAACATGCAACCTTACCATGTACAAAAAGTGCAAGAATTGCTTCCAAGCAACTATGCATAACGAGATCAATTTTGTGACGATATGTTGAGAAGGTGCGAAGAGCATGAATATTTTTTCGACAGCATCTTATAGATATAGACACATGAATCCAACTTTAACCGAAATGGAATATTCAACATGCGCAATTTCCATTCATGGAGCGTGGAAAATCCACACGCTATTCGCCGACACAGCTTTCAACTTATAGGCTGGAGTACTCAAGAAAAAATTAATTGGATCATATGAATTGCCCGCCATGTTAAATGATCAGTCATATTTTGCTTTTCTACAAAGCAATTTGCATGAGCTGCTACAGGATGTACCTTTGGATGTCCGATTTATTATTATTATTTCCAATGCGATGGTGCCCCATTCCACTTTGCACGGAATGTACGTCATTACTTAGAAAGTGCCTTTCCTAGGCGTTGGATGAGTAGAGGTGGACACACGATGGCCTCCAAGGTCACCCGACTTAAATCCTCTAATCTTTTTTATATGGAGATTTTATAAGGGGATAATCTATACATCTGATTATACAAATGTCAACCAACTGCGCCAGAAAATTGATGAAGCAAAAATAAAAATTACGGAAAACGCCAATTCATTTCAAAAACTAAAGGACAATTTTATTAAAAGGTGTCGCTTGTGTATAGAAAATAATGGAGGCAATGTCAAACATGTTCTTTAAAAGTTAGTTAAATTAAATTATGTTCCACATTTGTTGGTAAATCGCCATAAAGAGCGGCTAAGCACAATAGGGTCTGTACTTGTAGGTGGTAAGGATTCTATTGCGTTTCTTACGTTTATAGTATCACAACAACGAATGTGACATGATACACTCATCGAAGTAAGCTGACATTTTCAGGGTTTATTCTACATGGATAGAAATAGTTTTTCCAATAAAATGAATAATGAAATACAATATCGACTTTTTTACCGCCCTCCAAAGTTGAGGGATGGAAGAGATTTTTCACAAAAAAAATGAATTTAAGATTTTTCGCGTTGATTTCTAATAAGCTCGGTTGTGACATAACCATTGCTAAAACACAGCTCTAAACCTAATGGTTTAGTTGTAACTGCGATTGAAAGTTCATTATCCCGTTTTTTTTTTCGAAATTTCACAAAATTGCAAATATCTCCTGAACTATAAAATTTCGGACCACACACACATATATGGGTTCATTCGATAGGTTTGATCCGTTGATCCACTACTAACTTTACATCCTGTATATATACAGGGTGTAATTTAATTGATGGCTAAACATACAGGATATGATTCCTCAGCTCATTTTAGGAAAAAAAGTTTATATGAACATATGTCCTAAACCTCAACTTTTGCGCTATAGGGTGTTAAAATGTCAAGGAAAAATTCTTATCATAACTTTAATACTGTTCTAGATATTTTTAAGAAATTGACATGCGCCAATAGGCACTTTTTTATGTAGAATATTTATATATATTATAATATTTCTACTAGCGACGTCCGTACGGGATGGATACTGGAGGCTTTTCGAAAAAATTTGGTACGCCATTGCTTTTTCCAAGGCAAATTTGACCTCTTGACTTTTTTCCGCCCGATGCACCGTTTTCGCGTAAACAATAAAAACCATTTTGGCTATTTTAATCAATTGACTTTACTTGAATAATAATTAAACAAAAACACATTTTACCTACAAACTTCCATATGAGATTTCAGCGATTTTGCAATGCATGAAAACTAAAAAAAGTTTGTACTAAGTTTTGTTTTCTAAATAAGAAAATGGGAAACAATAAGTATTACCACAATTGTCCTAGTACTTGTTTCTCGATGTTCCTCAATTGTGTTTAGAACAGCTTCCTTTAATTCTGCTGTTCTCACCGAGCGATGTGCCCCTTTGGAAGTACTGTCAATGCTAAGACTCCCAGTTTCATGTAGTCTTCTGTGTATTCTAGAAAACATTCTGGCATCGGGAATGATACGATTTGGATACCGCTCTTGATACATCCGCCTTGCCATAAGCGCATTTCCGTCAGCAAGTCCGTAGGTAAAATGCAAATCTGCTAAGTCTGAATTTGTAAACCTTGACATATTTTACTTATTTTCTCTTTATTATTGATTAAAAAAACTTTCACAATCTAAAAAACTATCACGTTTATGAATACTTGTCAAAATAAGACCGCAACGTAATCGATCAAATGTCATTAAAATAATTTCGTTATACCACAAATGCATGAAAATGGTCTTCAAATGTATTGCAAAGAAATGAGGATTTCCAAAAATAATATATTTTTTAAAAGGACATATGTTCATATAACATTTTCTTCCTAAAATGAGATAAGGAATCATATCCTGCAGTGTTAGCCATCAATTAAATTACACCCTGTATATTATATCTTATATCTAATTGCTTGGGTTGAAAGGGTGTAGTTATGAATCACCCTGTAGAAATAAAAATATCTTCCAAGGATCATATTGTTCGACATAGTTTTAAATATTTAATAAATGCCTTGGATGTGGATGACTGATAAATGCAAAGACATACATACTTGTTCATCACAGTCAGACTGAAGATATCCCCCACCAGATGAGAGACAATGTGTAAAAGGATGTTCATCACTTTCGTTCAAACATTCACTTTGGGGCTTCGTTATAAATGGTGTCAGATCAGCCTAGAAAAAAGCGTATAGCTAATATTTTCCAAATCGAAAACAAAACACTTTCAAAGCAAGTGTCAAGCGCTCACGTGCTGACCGTTCTTAGTAGAGTTTAAATGTCAGTTGTCATATCCCCTCGATCAAGATACGACCTACGTAAAAAGTGGCAAAAAATATGACAACTAGTCATCCGTATAGATGAAGAATAAGCAGTCAATTATGTGCTGCAGTGGTTTCTATTTTTTATTGTAAATATCTACAGGAAAGCATATGATAGTTTCGAAGCTTCCTAAAACGTTATATTATGTCTGAGGCCAGAGAAGTTAATTCTCAAACAGCTTCTATCAATGCCAGGTTATCTCAAAAACCGCAGTTAACTTTAATCAGAAAATTATCTGCGAAACAACTAGGCAGTTGTAGTTAAACCCCGCTAACCTTTTTGGCTTGACAGTAACATGAGTTTTCGCGGAAGGCATAAGGCACAAACATCGAGCGTCACCAAACACACACACACACACATATTATGACAGTTCAAACGTAGAAGCAGGGTCGCCAGATCAACAGTTACGGGTTAGTTAACCAGAACTTAAAACGAATTTAAGAAGAACTAATAGTTAACTTTGAAGTTATAGCTACCAGACTTGAAAGTTTGCCAGTGATTAAAAAACCGGGCCTTAGTGTATGTCTTGAGCGATAACATCAAGATTGATATTTCAAATATGAAATTATTTATCCATGCTACTTTCAGGTACATTAACGAGATAACGACGGCAATATCTACGAGGCAGAAGACAAGCAGTTTATTGTCAAAAGCACTTCCGCTTCTAACATACAAAAGATGATTTTTGTAACGTAACTCAATAATTACCTGCCTGTATGAAAGTTGAGTAAATTTGTGTCCCGGTAATATTAATATACTTATATTAAACATATCTGATATTAATTCCTACAGCCGTTCAATATAAACATGTTTTTTCTTTGTCAGTCACCGTTTTACTAAATACACTCAGTTACAAAATAAACACAACAAGCAAAATTTTGGATAAATTTGGAACGTGATAACTTTTTACTTTTACGAGGGATGTCTTTTAAGTTTTGCATATAGAAACATAGTAGGCCGCGCGGATCGAACGTCAGTAATGAATCTTAACCTCACTCTTTAGTGAACTTAAATTCAAAGTTTCACAACAATACGTGCAGTGCTCTCACTACAGTGAATTTTTAAGTGTCACCAAGTCATTAGAAAAATCACAACTTTCAGAGACAATTATCGCAACAAGAATGCCTTTCTGAGTTACTGTCTATTTTCGGCAACGAAGCGCCACATCAGTCGACAATTTCCCGTTGATATAGAGAATTCAAACGTGGACGGGTGAGTCTTAGGCCCGTATCGTCAGTCGTCCCTACAATTGTAGGGCGCCTTTATGACCTCCTTGATTGTCATAGTTTTCTACTTCTCCGTGTCAGAACTCTATTTTGAGGTTATGTCACAAACATCTATTTGCATCAAATTGTGCTTGCTTTTGAGTTATATCATGTTTTATCAGCCTGAAATTTCCTACAATTTCAAAAAGAAAAATCTGACCGTTTCAATTCCGGAAACTCAAAAAATGTGTACAGTATTGTTAGTGGTAATGAATCGTGGATTAACTGTTATGAACCAGAAAATAAACGACAGTCGGCTGTTTGGGTGTTCCAAGGTGAAGAAAAGCCAACAAAAGCATCCATTCTAGAAGTGTTTCGAAAAAGATGGTCGCGACATTTGTGTCAAAAGCGGGTCATATTGCAAAAATTCCTCTTAATGAGCAAAGAACTGTTACTGCGGATTGGTATGCCACCATTTGTTTGCCAAAAGTCATCACCGAGCTTTGAAAAATCAACCCCGAAAGAAGAATCATCCTCCACCACTACAATGCAAGCTCGCACAGAGCCCAAAAAACAAGGCAGTATTTAACGGAAGAAAATGCGGAATTATTGGACCATCCTCCATATAGTCCCGATCTAAGTTGTAACGATTTCTTTACTTTCCCGAAAATTAAAAACAGACTGCATGGTCAAAGGTTCCAGAAGAAGCAGTTGACGCATTCAAAAATACCGTTTTGGATCTGGCAGCAAACGAGTGGAATAAGTGCTTCGAAAATTGGTTCGAGCGCATGCATGTGTATTAATCTTCGTGGAGAATACTTCGAAAAACAATAAAGTCATTTAAAACTACCTACAGTGTTGTTTTATTTTTATATGCAAAACTTAAAAGACATCCCTCGTAACCCGATTTTACTAATTACTTGTTCGGCAGAAGGTAGGTACACTCATTGGCTTTGATTTAGATATGATTTCTTAATTGTAGCCACGGTTTGCCTTGTTGAACAGGGTAAATCAAAATGATGTTTCATAACACCAACTTTCAGGGACTCTGTGGCGTGGCTCCAGTTGCCAACTAGACCGGAACGCTTTCCATTAGCAAGAACCACATTTTATCTATAATCTGATGTTTTTATTCACATCAATATCTACATAGTGGCCAACTAAGAATGCGAGGTACTGTACCTGGGAACCAATCCATCGTAGAGGCTTGCGGTAAAAAAAGTTCTTACTAAAACGGCCAAGAGAAAAACCTGGAAAATATTTTCAAGTTTCTGAAATCTTGAATCTAAAAAAGTGATATTTCTGTGAATTCCGCTATATTAAGCTAACAAAAAATTCCTGATCTTCAAAGTCGAGGATAATGTGAACTTTTTTTATTTGAAAATCTTTACTGAATCTCTAAAAATTAAGTGGTGGGGGGTATTCAAAGGTTTACGTAAAGAACACCCTGTATCTTTGAAACGGCTGAGCCGATTTTAACAACTTGGGCTAGTTGAAAAATGGCTACAAATGTTATAATACCTATATGAAGTTTTGTTAGTTTCACCTGTGACCGCTAGAAGGCTGTTTACGATATTCCGACAGAAAAGGTTAAAAATTAAATGCATTGGTGTGTTTTTTTTATGAAAAAGTAACTAAATGATGTATAAACAAGCACGCAGGATGGTCCTACCATCTAACTTGAAAGTCTTATCGATAGTACTCTGCGAGTTTCTGTCATGTGTGAAAGCTATTAGTTCGATTTATTTACTGAAAAGTTCACCCACCAATCCAACACTCACCAAGACGTCGGTCACCAAAAACCAGCAAGTAAGTGGAAGTCCCTACATTTCTAAACGTAAACAAACACCGGTGCGGTACGGTCAGCCGTACTGCACCTAGATCCATGCGGAGTTCGAGCAGTACCGCCAGGGGCGGCTCCAGAATTTCTCAACCAGTCTCGCACTAAAACTATCTCAATCTGATAATAATAGAAAAAGTACAACTACTTCATCATCATACTCCAGCAGCCTGTCAGCAAAACACCATCAAAAAAAAAATCCTTTATTGCAATTGACTGGATTGTAGGGCCCAAAAATATACTGTTCGCACCAAGAATTGCTAACGGCCGAAGAATCTGTATGTATCTGAGTAACACTGATAGCGTGGACAAAATAATCACTGAACACAGATCCATAAAGATCCAACACTACGACATAGAAATAAGACGACTTGTTACACCTGCTCAAAGGCTAGTTATTTCAAATGTCTGCCCGTCTGAGCCAAACTTACCTACGAGTTGGAATGCCGGAAAATGTATACAATCACATTCTCAGTTTTCGTCGACAAGTGTATATTGCACCAAATGTTAGCGAAATCATAGAGACTACCACTATTACCTTTGAGGAAAATACATACAGGATATTTTTCTCCGTAGACGGACCAAGCTGTACTCTTTGCAAGCAAACGGGACATACAGTGGAAAAATGCCCCAAATCACAAACCAGAAATGAAGACGCCGAAACAAGAATGGAATTACACTCATCTAATGTACATAACAAAACTAATACATTGAGCTTAAACATGACTGCAACCATATAAGACAACTCTGCATCAGAAGAAACTCGACCTAAACGACAAATCTCAACATCCCCCGTATCTACTAACACCCAGCCTACCTTAACTGAAGCCCCCACTAAGGGAATCAAAACATCAAAAGTTTCTGAAGAATCCTTGGAACCCGCCGAGGAACTCATAAACTCACGGTTTACGTCAACCAAGCTAAACGTATCAGAGGTAGCGTACATCATAGAAAATACATATAAATCCAAAGATATAATAGCAACGTTTAGAAACTACACAAATATCATACCTGATATGAATCAATTTTTGGCTGAACTATACTCACATTTAAAGGATAGGAACACAAAAATAAAAATTAAAAAAATCAGAAAGAAAATAGGGAAACATCTAGAAAACCTATAATCCAAAAACAGTGAAGAAAAGGATCTAGAAACATCCGATGGCGAAGTCTCGGGATCCTCTTTTTCAACATACTAGATTTTTTCATGTTTCTAATTCAGTGGAACCTGAACGGGTACTATACCCATAAAGAAATGCTCAACTTACTAATACGTGAAAATAATCCAAAATTAATCTGTCTGCAAGAAACCCACCTCAAGAATAATAATCACAGCCACACACTCAAAAACTACTCTAGCTTTTACAAAAATAGACCAAATCAGGGTAGAGCAGTAGGAGGAGTAGTAATATTCACCAAAACCTCCATACAAGCATAAAGACTCCCTTACAGATCTGGAAGCTGTTGCCGTTTCGATCACATACCACACAACCATACATATCTGTAATATATACATACCACACCCAAAAGATATAGACTTGATCGCAATAGAGTCTTTGCTGCTACAAATTCCCACCCCCAGAATCATAATAGGAAATTTTAATTGTCATAATATATGCTGGGGATCAGACTTCTCTGAAAGATACGGCATGGACCTAGAAAACATTCACTAGGTTCAATGCTCTCAATGGGAAATTCTCGTCCATTGATTTATCTTTCTGTGACCCTTCTTTAGCCCCTTTTCTCCACTGGAACTCCCTATCTGACCTCTATGATAGTGACCACTAAACTATAACTATTTACCGTAGTAAAGATGATGCTTCTTGTGCATCCACTACACAAAGATGGAAGTTGAATAAAGCTGTTTGGGATAAATACCAACAGAAGGTTGAACAACGCTTACCATTACTTGCCAGCTGTGAAGACGTCTATATCGAGATCAACAGCCTGATTCACGTTATAAAAGATGCCGCTCACATTGCCGTAGGAAAAACGAAAACCTGTAACAGGCTACCAGTCCCACGGTGGAATCAACAAGTCTCTAATGCAATAGCCACCTGCAAACATTGTTTCAATGTCCTCAAGAAACATAACACAGCCGAAAATGTGCGAAAATTTAAACAAGGTAGAGCGAGCAAAAGCCAGATATCATATCAAGAAAATCAAGAAAGAACCCTGGCAAAGCTATGTATCCACTATTAACTCGTCTACACCTGCATCGCAAAACTGGAATAAAACCAACATCATCAGTGGATCAAAAACAAGCGACGAAATAACTTCCATAAAATACAATAACCAAGTAGTATCTGACAAATCAGCTATCCCAGAAATCTTTACCGACGTCTACTCAGCACACTCTAACGAAATCAACTACAGCCCTTGTCTTCTCCAGTACAAGTCACAGATTGAAGGAGATACTATCACCGTACCAAACGATAACAGTCCAATAAACAGCCTTATTGCAATAGAAGAACTGGAAGAAGGCACTAAGAACATCAAGAAGTAAATACATCTCCAGGTCGTGACGATATTCCATACTCTTTCTTGAAACACCTACCCTTGACGGCAAAATCAATCTTGATAGATATGTACAATAAGATTCTGGTGACCCGACAATTCCCTGACGTCTGTTATGGTTTTTAGAAAAACAAACAAATTAACAACTGACAAAATGGTTTCCGAAGCAACAGGTCTACGACAGATAACACTGTAGTACTGGAATCCACCATCAAACAAGCATTCGCAAACAACCACAATGTTATAGCTGTATTCTTCGATATAGACAAAGCTTACGACACCACCTGGCGATATCTTATTATAAAATCCGCGATTGAGATGGGAATCTAATGGCATCTCTTAGGTTTCATACAAAACGTTCTGAGTAACCGCACCACGAGGGTGAGAGCCAACAGAAAGATGTCCAACGAAAGAACATTAGCAAATGGAATACCGCAGGGTTGCGTGTTAAGCGTCACACTTTTTTTAATAACGATCAATGGATTAATTGAACTATTTAAGACCCCAGTAAAGGCACTGATGTACGCAGATGACTTAGTTATATACTTACCAACGAATAACTTACCCACAGGACAAAGCATCATACAACAATCAATCAATAAAATGGACAGCTGTGCAGCTACAACAGGTTTTCGTTTCTCCAGCGATAAGACCAAATACCTTATATTTAGCAAATCTAGACGCACCACTGACAATATCGTACTCTCTCTAAACAGCACCAGAATTCAGAAAGTTGATAGTATAGTTTTTCTTGGGATGACACTTGATTCGAAACTGAAGTGGGATCTACATATAACAAAATTAATAACATCGTGTCAAAAACGTTTGAATCTTATTAAAGTCTTAGCAAATACTTTTTGGGGAAGTGACTTCTGATCACTAATGAGAGTGTATCGCGCTATAATAAGAAGCAAAATTGACTATGGGAGTATATGCTATACAACCGCAAGTAAAAGAACTTCACCGGTGAAAAGCATCCATGCCCTAGCCCTAGCTAATGAGTCCCCGTTACACCTTCGAAAAGAATACCTTGCTCTACGCTATGCCGTCAAAATTTCAAGCCTACCAGATAATCCTGCTCACTAGATTACTGTCAAGTGTTCTTCCAGAGGATTATACAGCAACTACAAAGACGTATTATTCGCACCGACTTCAACCTAAACAATCTTCAGCACACGTACTCATATTCGTTATATTCTCCCCCATGGACAATGCGCCTACCCGATATCAATACATCACTGAACTGTTACACCAAAAGGGAAACCAATCATATAGTCATCCAAATTAAATACCGAGAATTAATTGAACACTACAAAAAGCATTTGTTCATCTTTACAAGTCGCTAAACGGAGTGGGATGTGCAGGAATTCAAGAAAACAACAATAAAAGAGCATCTCTTCCTCATCACAGTAGCATCTTTACCGGAGAACTCAAGTTAGCCCTAACCATCGCAGAGGCAACCGCAACATGGAATAGACTTATTCTGTCCGACTCCATGAGTGCACTGAAAGGAATCAAGCAATTATACTCGCAGTACCCTATTCTTAAAGAGATAAAGTGTAATGTATCAACCTACTAGCCAACAAAATGAAGACAGTGAAATTCCTATGGATACCGTCTCACGTAGGAATAGACGGAAATGAAAAAGCCGATCGAGCAGCAGCTGCCGCGGTGACCGACGCTAATCTAGAAATAATAAACACACCACATACCGATTGATGACCCTGATAAAACAACACATCTGTACTATATGGCAAAGCCAATGGAACAATAGCACCACCAAACTGTGAGAGACTATTTCAAGTGTGACGGAACACCTCCTTCTACCCAGAAGAAGACGCGACCGAGTGATTATCTCCCGTTTGCTAATTGGTCATACGCTAGTGACACAAATACATACCTGTTCAGCAACGCAGAAGCCCCAACATGCCAAACCTGCCCACTGCCAGACTTACCGTGAAGCATATACTCGTACTCTTGAGTGCACTGCTACGCAAGACGCAAGAAACCATGCTTGCATACCAGAATCCATAAAGGAAGCCCTCATCACGTACTACGAACGAACACTACAGATTCTCAATAATTTAATCTAATACCTTATGTATTGTACGTAACTATGTACCCTATCATTGTAATCTTGCCGTCCAGCCACTAATAACCCTGCGTGATTGATGCAGCTTTTGTGTTTTCTCAATAAAAAGAAAAAACAAGCACGCGAAAACCGCATCTCGATATCTTGTTCCTTACCTAAAATTTCGGCTCAAGAAAATTTTATACCGAAATCCCTTATATATTTATTTGTTTAAACCAATTTTTCTGAAATTCTTTTTTATGCATCAGAATAAAATCACTCTGAAAATATTACAGAATATCGCTAAAAGGTAAGTAATGCTAATAACAAAAGGCATATTTTTTGGGTATATACGTGAAAGACAATTAATAGAAGCAGGCCATGGAATACAACAAAACAAATACCTAATCACATAAATAATCCTCATGAGAATTGTCAATAGTTTCGGGTTACTTTGAACAATTTTTGTGCTTACTAAACGCATTTTACGAAAGATAAAGCTGTTGATATGCTTGCAGTTTATTTTGAATGTCTTCAGAATGCCGCAGTTGCAAAAAGAGTTTATGCGACTTGATATCCAAATCGGCGTCTTTGCGATGTGAAAGTTTTTCGTCGATTCGTGGCGAGCTTACGAGCCAATGGTCGTTTTTGGCCTACGTTCCAACAGCAAAGAAAATATTACCTGCGTACTGGTATATATATTGAAGGAAATTATCATGTCAGCAGCAGGGCATTATCCCTTGAGTTGAGCATATCACGAAGAACGGCTCAAAATATGTTGAAGTACCATAGGTAAGTTCTAATGGTCATCAAAATATACTTATTATGATCTAACTTTTCTTAATTACTTCTAGAACCCATATCATATCGTTTTGCATCAGACCTTGAAAGAGGAAGACTTTCATCGGAGGTTGTACTGCCATTGGATATTAGGCATTATATGCGAAAACTGAGAATTTTTATTTTAAATTCTTTGGGCCGATCAAGCCACCTTTAATAGTGACGGGAGAGACAATCTGCACAATATGCATTATTGGTCTGCCGAAAATCCGCATTGGTTGCGTTAAGTTAAGGGAGTTGGTATTTAAATGAGTGGTGTGGCTTACTGGGAGGCAGAATTATTGGGTCGTATTTTTTCGGAAAATCCCTGAACGGCAATGTCTTTCTTTACTTTTAGGACAATCAATTAGTGTTGTTGGAAGATGTGCCACTGGAAACACGGCAAAAACTTGTTTTTACAGTTAGATGGTTGCCCAGCACATTTTGCTATTATTGTGCGAGGGCATATTAATGCAGTAATTCCAACAGCGGCGGATTGGAAGGTGTCCCATGGCCTTCGCGATCTTAACTTCTTGATTTTTATTTATGGGAACGATTGAAGAACATCGTGTTTGAGCCTCAACTTAAAACCAGAGAAGATATTATGAAAAACCGGATTCGTAAATGCAATACGTAACATACCGAGAGCCGAAATTGAAGCTGCAGTTTTGTTTACCCCTGTGATTGTCAGCATTTCGAGCATGTACGGGGGCATTAAAAACCTTTTTTCAAAATCGGTCCTTTTTAGGGCCACAACTCAATAATAAAAAGAAATTCCAGAAAAATTAGTTTGGAAAAATAAAAATTTAGGGATTTTCATATAAAATTTTCTTTGGCCTAAATATTAGGTTACGAACAAGCCCTCTATCGGCCACATGTGAAACTAACAAAACTTCAAATATTATAACATTTGTAGCCCAAGAATAGCTCTTTTCAACTAGCCCAAGTTTAAAAAAAACAAATGCTGACAAATTATAAGGCTAACTAAAACAAAATTTTGCAATATACTCGTAGGTCATGATGTGACCTAATTGGGGATGAAGGATTATCATTCAGTTCTAGACACTGTATTTTTACCTACAGTGACGAAGCGTACTAGCCCAATATGTTGTTCGCTAAGTTCAAAAGTGCGCCAGCTATATGTTTACGACATGATCCTGGTACCACCTAACGCAGCAACGTTAAGAAATGTGGTATATCCTAGACTCTAGAGAATGATCCAACAGCTTGGGAACACCTAACTACTCAGGTCTCTTACCAAAACACATAGATAGTTGGATGGCCCCGCATGACCGTCTTGCCCGTAGATTCGTTTTACAAGTTCTGTTTAGCTGGACTGTAATTGTTGATGCGTCTACGTATGCACTATCGTTTCGTGGTGGTGTTCGATATTTGTCTCCTGTCATCCGTAATAACTCATGTCACTGTCAAGCAAATAGGTCAGTCATTGCGGTTTAACTACAACTTTCTTTCTCATCCATACCTTGTCCTCAAATAAAAGTTATCGACCGTTTAGGGCAAACCAGTCATTGAAAAACGCTTTTTTAAATTAAGCTTCTTTAACCTTTCCTGCTCGACTTGTTACGGATTACACGGCACAAGCAAGGATCGTCTCAAAATGCACACAGTACGACAGTTAATTACTGGTTACTTAACCAGAGTTCGACAAAAGAATTTTCCCAGTTATAGTTACCCAACTTGTCAGTTGACCTGCGATTAAAAAAACGGGCTTGAAAGATACGGATTAATTATACAATTTACTCGAAAATAATGTGGCAAGCTAATATAAGCTAATAAGCTTTTTAGAGAAACTTACATGACCTGCCACAACTTCAGGTTCCTCACCCTCGTCGGCTCCAACATGTTGCTTAATTTTGTTTTCCAAACCATTTGGATCTGCTCCTTGCAATCTGTCAATTTTCACCTTGAGAAAAACAAAAAATTCACTATATGAACGATACCGATACTATTAATGGGTAGTGGTCCATTTTTTGAAAGATAGTAGAACAACACATTAAGCATGTATGTTCCTAAAATAAACAGTCTAGGATCTAGGAGATACGATTTTGTATGGGAACAATAGTGGTGTAGCCATTTATGGCGTTTGTATTTTACTTGACTTGCGCTATATAGATATTGTTCTGCTTTATCTATTTTCCCCATAAAAGACGAAATTCTTCCAATAATTACTACCATGGTGTACCATATTAATAACACGGACATTTCGTTTAGACATTTTAAAAATATAATTTTGGCCGCTTATTACGATATTTGGGCCACTATGTGGGGGAATATGCGTGGTTTTGTAGTAATGTAAATCTTTATTTGGATTATGAAACAATTATACAGGGTGGCCCAACGAAAACGTCGCACCCCCATTTGTGACTCTCCTGGTATATTTTGGGAAAAACGCTCGGACACGTCAATTTTAAATTCTACGGGAACTTCTTTTCATCTATAGTCGTACAATACAGGGACATGAAGCTTTTAGTAACTTTTGTATAATAAAGTTTATATCAATCTTCAATCCTGAAGCTATTTGAGTTTATAATGAAATTCGACTAACTTAACTTAATACTGATAATAATGGAATGCACGGCAAAAAATAATAATCAAGTATACCAGCAAGAACCTTTAAGCATCAATCAGTGTCATCGTATGTAAAAACCTTGTCTTTTATTTCATTGTTAAGTTACCTACCTAGTTGTGATAAATATTGAACAATGACTTATAATATATATATATAAATGAAGCCGCAGAAATTGCAGTTTTGGGACAAGTAGCACTTGACAACACCCAAAGCACTCGTGAACTGGCTACTTCTTCAGGATTTACACGCTCCACATTACTAACTAACGAAGACGATTGTGATCGAAGGTTGGAGTTTTGCGAATTATTGTCTTAACGTTTAATCAACAATGAAAATCTGTTATTCAATATTTGAAGACACAAGTGGATAAAGGTGTCATGTAACATTTTTTTAAATTGCTTTTTTGTATTAAACTATCCTTAAGGAGTGATTCTTTCATTCTGTGATTATTTTGTTGCAAAAACAAGATCGTAACAAACTAATTAAACTAAATATTTAAAATGCCGATAAAGTAAAAAGTCCCAATAAAGAATGTCTAAAGTCATTTTTTTCCATTAAATGATTTTGTTTCATGACACCTTTATCCACCTGTGTCTTCATTTATTTGAGTGTACATTCTATTTTCGATATTGGAGTGACTCGAATCCGGCCGGCATTTTCGGAAATCATATTGTAGGAGCTTTCTTTATGCTTGGAAACTTGACTGGTGAGACGTACTTAGACATGTTACAATAGAGCTACGAATTACCGAAATAATATAAAATGATTGTAATTTTAATGAAAATCACATTCATTTCCAAGAAGATGGTACACCGCCGCACTATGTGGCTCCAGTACGACAGTTTTTGGACACCCATTTCACGAATCAGTGGATCGGCAGACGAGGCCCCATCGAGTGGCCGCCGAGATCTTCGGACCTAAGTCCTTTAGATTACTTTCGTTGGGGCATTTGAAAAGTAAAGTTTTTAGTACGAAGCCAGATTCCAATCAAGATCTTCGTCAGCGGATAACGGCTGAATGTAGACAAATAGCTCAAGACATGCTTGAAAATGTGAGGAATAGATTCGAACAAAATATTTATCATTGCATGGAGGTAAATGGACACCACTTTCAGCACTTATTAGCACATTGTTCTACTCTTTATAGCAAATTATTTTTTACTTTAACTTTAAATGTGCATTTAAACTGTAAGGTGTTTTGTTTAATACTCGGAAACTTGCTTTTAATTTTCTTGTTACTATGGGAACTACATTGATTATTTTTACGATATAATCCCTTATTAACACATTTTATAGAATTCTATTATACACTCAAATAGCTTCACAATGGTTGAACATACGTATAAACTTTATTATATGGGCCATGAATTAGTTAACATTTGAAAAAAATCGTATGAAAAAAACATTTGACATATTTTAAAAATTGTTTATTCACAAGAAAGCTAATTAGTTGGAATTCATTTGTTGAAAATTATATCATCTAAATGACCACCGTTACGATTTTTGCACTCTTCTAAACGTGTACCGAAGTTTTCGAATACTCGTCGGCATAAAGACTGCGAGATCGACAAAATCTCTTCGTTGATGTTTTCTTTTAGTTGACGGAGTGCACTTGGTTTATTGATGTAGACAGGACTCTTTAAATAACCCCATAAAAAGTCTGGTGGGGATAGATCTGGACTTCTGGATGGCCATGGGATGTCGCCTCGTCTGGAAATGAGCTTTTCCGGACACATTCCTTTTACCACCGGCAAGGACTCGTTGGATGTGTGACACGTGGGTCTATTCCCAATTCCAGTAACATCGGTGCCAAGAACTCCCGTAACGTTTTCACATACTCAGAATTAACAGTAACTGAATGGCAGCGAGGATCTTCAAAGAAGTAGGGGCCAATGATTCCTTTTGCTGAAATTGCAGCCCATACAGTTACTTTAGGAGAGTAAAGTAGCTTCTTGTGTTTAGCTTTGGAATTTTCGCTGCTCCAGTACCTGCAATTCTGTTTATTCACATGTTCGTTATATGGATGTAATTTCAAATCTAATCTCAAAATACGGCGTAATGATGTGCGGGATAATGCTATTTCAGCCGAACGTCGATAAATCTTGATCCCGTTGAACAGAAGCGGAAACTTGCTGCACGTTCTCTTCGCTCCGAGCAGTCCGTGGGCCGGTTTGCTTCACATTCAGTGTAGATCCCGTCTCTTCAAACCTCTTCACCCATTTCTTTATCAAAGGAGCACTCGGACACTGACTTAAGTCGTGTAAATTTTATTCAACGCGAAATAAGCGTCTCATAGTAATGAGCGAAGTGTTGTTTAAATAAAATTGTTTTACACAGTAAGCGTGTTGCGGCCCCGTGAAGCGATCCATTGCGAAAATCTCAAAATTTAAAAAAGGGGGTTTCCAATTGAAAACCTGAAGTGTAACGCAATATATTTTTTTGGATCCCTGTATTGTACGACTATAGATGAAAAGACATCCCCATAGAAATAAAAACTGACGTGTCCGAGCGTTTTTCCCATATACCAGGAGAGTCACAAATAGCGATGCGACCTTTTCGTTGGGCCAACCTGTATGAAAGAATAATATACACAGAAGTTAATACACGAAATGTATAACAATAGAGTATTTACTCTCAGGAAGACCTTAGTCGCAATCCTGGAGGTCAATGTAGTGTGTCACTTGAATGAGCAAATTTCCTTCCCCGCGCTTTCAGTAGCAAAATGCACAGAAAGTTAAGTGTACTGCATATATTCCTAGTGAAGAATTTTCGGCTGCCTCGGGTTCATCGTACTTTCATAAAATATGGAGAACTGGAGATGATTATGTCTAGAGGAATTAGAAAAAAACAAGATTCATAAAGAGCGCAGCTAAGCACAGAGAAACAGGCGTCCAAGGTTTGAATCAGATTCACAAGTTGCAGATACATCAAACAAAAATGTAGGAAACTATTGTACGAGTACACTTCGGCCAAAAAACTAGGGAAAATTACACTGATTAGGGTTAAATGTAAGAGTTGGCCATTGGCTAAATTTCGCCCCAATGAGACTAGGCGGTTGACTCAGCCCAACATAAAGAAACAACCTATAACGTCATTATTATCAGCATACTCAGAACTTGTTAATAAAAAAACGACATTCAAGGGACGAAAAACATTAAAATAGGTGGTTTGCTATAGTGGAAAAGAAAAAAGCTAGTTAATGAGACTAGGCGGTTGACTTAGTCCAACATAAAGAAAACAACCTATACATTTCTTATCAACATATAGTGAAAACCTGTCGATAAAATAGTGATACTCACGGGAGGACCTTATTAATCTTGAGATAATGGAATGTTCGCAAATCGCCTTCCAATCTCAAAATGTAATTAAAGATGCTCTACTTAAGGTTTCTTCGTATAGTGGTCGGTGACTGTGACTGGGATCCGGCCGTGTGAATTCAGTCTATATGGCATATAGCACAGTGAACGGAATTTTTGTGTCGGGATCTTCGACTCGGTTATTGACAGGTTGGCAACTGTTGTAAAATTATTAGGTCAAGGTCAATTACTGATGTGAACCATTTCAAGAAAATCTTTTTTGAAAATTTGTCTATGTCCAAACGATGGCACCAATTAAATTTCTGGTGTCTCAATAGCATATTTTGTAAGGCCACTGCTGTAGACATTACGTGAAATATAACTTTTATGAGATTTAATGTGTCTTACCAGCATTCTAGAAGTTAGGCTAATATATGACTGATCACAATTATCTCAAGGTATTGAGTAAACTACATTAGAAAGCTGTACAGGGTGGCCAACTAAAAATGCGAGATAGGAACCTATCCATAGTAGAAGGGCATTAAAAACCCTTCTTTTTAAAATAGGTCCTTTTTAGGGCCACAACTTAATAATAAAAAAAATTCCAGAAAAATTAATTTTGAAAAATAAAAATTTAAGAGGTTACTGTATAAAAATTTCTTTGGTATAAATTTAGATATCGAGATGCGGTTTTTGCGAGCTTTTTAGACTTCATTTAGCTGCTTTTTCATAAAAAACTCATACCAATGCACTTCATTTTTTTTGTATTCCAAGAATAGCTCTTTTCAACTAGCCCAAGTTATAGGTAGATAGATAAAGGGTGTTTTTTACGGAAACATTTGAATACCCCCACCACTTAATTTTTACAGATTCAGCAAAAATTGTCAAACAAAAAATGTTCAGATTATCATCGAATTTAAAGATCAGGTGTTTTTATTAGCTTAGTAGATCTAATTCAGCAAGCACTTATATTGAATAATTTTGGTTTTCCTGTTTCCTCTATCTAGTTTCAAACAATCATTTCTACCAGTTGCGTTTTGCCACAGAAACCGCGCATGTGGAGGGAATCAGTTGGTTCTATTCAAGTGAGACCAGCATTGCGAGTATGTGAGTCTTTATAATTTCAGATTGTCTATAGTAAAATGTTTCATGTCGAAATGTTAGTCATATTATTCTCTCATATTTCTATTCTACATAATTTGAATTACCTGAAAATTAATGACAAGCTTGATGGCATTTGAGTATCAAATTTACCTTATTTCGATAAAATATAAATGTGGGCATAGCAGATACCCCTTGCGCTGCAGCAGTATCTTGACAATGATCTACGTCTACTTTGAGAAAAGATGCTTTCGGATATTTGGCAGCTAGTTGTTGGAAAAGTGGAGCCATTCTTTGGCAAGGCCCACACCTGCAATAGAATATTACATTAAGTACTTCACCAACAATTTGTTATGTATATATACAGTAGCGGACAAAAGTTTGGAAACAATCATTAACATTATTATGAACTATTTCAGATACCGAAATTAACATTGTTAAGGAACAGATAATATAAATATTTTAAAGTCTACCTTTACTAATACAAGGTTGTTCTTATCCATATTCAAATTCTCTGAAAATGAAAACAGGTTTTTTTTAAATACCACAGTTTTTGTAACTACAAAAGTATGGAAACATTTTAGTTTTTCCGTATTTATTCGTCCTGCGATACTCTGATACGGCGTGCGGTAAATATCAGTGAGAATGGCAAAAGAAGAAGAATTTTCAATAGATTTAAGAGACAAAGTAATTGAATTATTTAGAAATGGTGTCAGGAATGTTGACATTTCTCAAAGATTAAAATGAACAAAGTGACGATTTCGAAAATTATTAGTAAATATCAAGAATAAGGAACAGCAACGCGTCCCAGGTGCGGAAGACCGAAAAAAACCGATTATGTTTTGGATCCCTACATTAAACGTTTGTCCCATGAAGATCCTCGAATGCCAGCCAAACAGATTTTCAAAAGAATCGTAGAAGAGGGGTGCCGAGATTCTTTCTGAAAGAACAGTGCAGAGACGCTTGGTGGATTTTGGGCTTTTTGGTAGGAGTCCAGTGCAAAAGCGTCTCATTTAAAAAAAATTGCCCGGCCTGAATTTGTTAAAACTCATCGAACTTGGACAGAACAACAATGGAATACACGTTTATGGAGTAATGAAACCAAATTCAACTTGTTTGAATCCGACGGTACGGCATATGTGAGACGTCCAATACGAAAAATATTCGACAAAGAGCATCAGTTGCCAACAGTTAAGCACAGTGGAGGCAACATCATGGTATTTGATTATGTAAAAAATATTTGGCAAAATATCCCAACTGACGTCAGTAAAAAAATGGTGTCTTCTATGAGCAGGCTATGCTACAAAATATTAGCTAAACAGTATTTTTTAAATCTTTGTGTAGAGTTATTGTAATTAATTTTGTAATAATAAATATATATTCACACTTGTGTGGTGTTATTTTTACTAACTATGTATATGAGAAAAAATAATCCTTAATAATAAAGAATAAAAATTTTGCGCACTTTTTAAAAATCACTCAAAATGTTTCCAAACTTTTGTCCGCTACTGTATAAAGGAAAGGTATATAAGGAATAGATAAAATAAAGGGCAACATCCGCAAAAAGAAGGAAAGTGAGTTTGAGCAGAAAACAGGATAGGTACCCTGAACGATACGTATATCTGATTGTTGGCTCCATCAGGCCCAAAATGAATGCCTATATGCAACTACAAAAGTAGATACACACGCCTTTACATCCGGATAGTGGCGTAACATGAGGAAACGAAGATGGAGAGGGAAAAAATAACACACGAAGTCACCAACAAGAGCCAACCTACACATTGTAGAGTAAAATGGCCAGAATACCTTAAATTTTCAAGGCAACATCTAACCAAAACTGTATATATACGATATACATCATAGTCGAGCCTTAGCTTTTGGAGGATGTCAACCTGCAAACTCGGACGCATATGTACTTCCAACATGACGGCGCACCTGCGCATTATCATAATCGTGTGCGTAACTTTTTTTTTCTTTATACTCCAACTACCACGAAGGCCTAAGGCCTAAACACCCATTGGGTACCGTGGGGCTATATGGGGATACAGGGGAAAGGGGGGATATGCACACATTCTGGCTCCGCCTACGAGATCCGCCGGGTGGTACCTCCGCGTTCGACAGTCAGAAACCGTCTACCACCTACGGACAATCACAACATCCATAGCCAAGAAAAAAATTTCTCCTGGGACGGGACTCGAACCCGCACAGCGACTGATCAGGAGACCGAAGAGTCTACTACTGCGGCCACCGCTGCTGCCTAATGGACTCCTGGAGTAACAATCGTTTAATAGAACAACACACCAAAATTAAGGAAAAAAATCACATCATCCATGGAAACAAAAGACAAACAGTGGGCTAGTTCCATATTGCCACTAAGAGTACAGATTTGACGTAAAAACTAATAACAATCAGAACAGTATAAATGCTTCAAGCATAATAGAGAAAAACAACTACAAGCCCCTTCCCACTTCAGTTGGCCCAACTATTTAAATCTTAGTTTTTTTCTTATCAAACACAAATAATAAAAATTTAGCAGGGTATTATAAGTTTAAAATCTTAACAATGGATATTTTGATAATATATAGTAGAAAACACCAAATTTATTACTTCTAATCAAATTTGCAGCATAAAAATAACACATGTTGCAATTACAGCATATCAACCTATTTTCACTTCAATGCAAAATAAGTCTATAATTTATAGGTGGCTGTGAAAAATAAAAGCCATGACAATTGTTTTTATTAATCACAGCTGTCAGAATACGTTTAAAATAGTTTTGGGTAGTGAAGGTTTTCAAAATGGGTAGAGGAAAGGTTATTAGTGAGAAAATTCGGTTACTGATAATTAAATTTTTTAATTATGGGAAATCAAACTTAGAAATTGCAACTTTGTTAGACTTATCGCGGTACAGTGTGAGAAATATTGTTAGAAGATATAACGTAACTGGCCCAGTTAATATTAAGCCACGATATGTGAAAAAAAGTAATATCACAAATGCCGACCGAAGAGCGTTAAGAAGAATAATCGTGAAAAACAGGCGTGCCAATTATTTACAATTAAGTGTTCTGTGGAGTGACGCTGTTGGAAGGAGAATTTTTTTTTGTTCTGTTATTAGCACTGGTCGATGATCAACTGGCCAGATCGTTATGTTCAGTTTAATGCTATGCTTTAATAGAAAATAGAACATCCATTACTTAATATTACTATTGTATATTATTTCTATTATAGTTACATACAGTATGCGAAAACATCTTTTTTTAAGGTTTTTTTAACCAATACTTTTTACTTATTTTTTCCTTTTCTCTATTTTGTTTGTAAGATTGTTTTTTTTATTATGCATATCTACATATATATATTACTTTATACTGATCTGCTTTTTTTGTTTTGTTTTTCAATATTTTCTTCTTTCTTTCATTTTTTGAAACAATATTACTGTAATTTACATTTTATAATGTTAGGCCTACTTTCCGACAATGCTTGTATAACAGTTCGTAAACTTGCTGGTTCTCAGAACTGAGAATTGATTCTAAATTTAGAGGCAGGAAGGTGATTCGCTAAAATTTTATACAATTCAGAATTTTCTTTGTTGGAACTTGTACATTCTAATATTAGGTGTTGCAAGGTTCCTATATTTCCACAACTGCAAAGTGGATCATCTCCGTATCCAATTCTTGATTTATGATGGGGCGTCAGGACATGACCACTTCTTATTCTGCTCACGGTTGTAATGTAAGTATGATTGGTAATTCCTTGAAACCAAGGTCTGCTTTGAAGAGTATCTTGTATACGTTTCAAGTATCTTGCTGTTGGACTGATTTTGTAATGGTTCTTCCATTTATTCTTTAGTCGTTGTCTGATCAGAAAATGAGCGTCAGTAAAAGGAATCTCCATGCCCGGAACGTAATCGCCTCTAGTTGTAGCTCTTTTTGCAAAATTATCTACCATCGCGTTTTCTTTTATACCTGAGTGGCCTTTGATCCAGGCTATGTTTATAGTTTTGTCGATTCTATTCAGCTCCTGAATGCGCTTGATGATGTTCGCAATTAGATGATTAAGATCTGTAGTGGGGTGATAATTCTCCAATTTTGTTACAGCACTTCTACAGTCGGTAAAAATAACAAAATTGTTATTTCCATGGAAGTGGAAACAGTATTCAATAGCTTGGTTGATCCCAACCAGTTCTGCTGTGTATACCGAACATTCCGGTGGCAACTTGAATTCTTGGTGATACGAATTATTGCTGTGATAAAATGAACATCCCGCTAAATAGTCTTTCTTCGAACCATCCGTGAAGATATATTCCCATCCACTCCATCGTGTTTGAATATCATGCCGGAATTTGTAAGGTGTTGATAAAGCTAGTTCGGAATATTTCGTGAAGATAAATTTGGGTGGAGAGTTATATGCAGAATATACAGGTATGAAACATGGGTTGATTTGATTAGTGTGTACCTTCTTGATTGTAGGAGGAAGCCACTCATAACTCTTTACGATCAGAGGAAGCCTTTTGTGTTGCCAGTATTTCGCTGTTAATCCATGAAAAAACAAATGGTGGATCTCGTTAATGTATCCCCTGCTGACCAGTTTAACCAGGGCTTTATCGCTAAACATTTGTCGTCTTAATTGAAGAGGAGGTTCGATACATTCGACCTCCATGACAGTGATGGGAGTGCTATTCAAATATCCGATACATAGCCTAAGGCACTTATTTTTGATCTGTTCTATTTTTTGAAGATGAATTCTAGATGCATATCCATAAAGTATTGATCCGTAGTCCAATATTGATCGAACTAAGGTCCTGTAAAAGGTTAAGCACACTGCTGGATCTGCTCCTCATTTCCGATGTGAACAGGACTTCAGAATGTTAAAAGCATTCTGACTTTTCTTTAAAATGTATGTAATATGTTTTTTCCAGTTAAGTTTTTTATCTAGTACAACTCCTAGATATTTGAAAGAAGTTTTATAAGATATATTCTGCCCAGCCAGAGTGATGGTATTTGAAGGACTAAGGCGAGATCTGGTAAACGTACATACACAAGATTTTGAGTAGGCAATGGAAGATCCATTATTCTCAAACCGTTCTTGTGCAATGGAATTCGCTGTTTCTAGAAGTTCCATAGATTGAGATAAATTTTTGTTTTGGGTACTAATGGCATAGTCATCTGCAAACATATATTTTAGCATCTCTTGAATTAAAAGCTCTATCAAAGTCATAGGAATATATTATATACAAGATGGGACTCAATATACTCCCTTGTGTTAGTCCTTTAGATGTTGATCGTGGTCCAATAGTCTGCTCAGAGGCTCTGATGAAAATGTTTCTATTGCTATACAGTAATAACAAATGGTTGGCAAGTTCTTTTGGAAGACCAATATTTATAATTTTACTGTATAGTATATTCAAGTCTACATTATCATAAGCTCCCATAACGTCTAAAAATATTACAGAAGTATGCGTGTTATTCGAAAATCCAATTTGGATATCAGTTGTTAACTTTATCAGTTATTCTTGAATAGACCGTCCTTTTCGAAATGCGTATTGCGAGCTTGGGAGCAATTGGTTTTTCTCCAAGTAGAATTCCAACCTGTTCTTTATGAGTCTTTCGTAAGTTTTCAAAACGCATGAAGCAAGTGAAATGGGACGATATGAATCTTGATGATGTTCTGGTTTTCCAGGTTTCAGAATTGGAATAATTATATAATCGTACCAATCTTTCGGTATTTCAGCATTCCCACAGTATATTTGATTTAAAATATCCAATAACGATTGTTTCGTTGTTGCAGGTAATTGGTATAACATCGAATAATGAATTTGGTCCTTTCCCGGAGATGTATTGTTGTTCTGTTTGATGACTCTCTGTAATTCTACCATGGTAAAAGGTTGCATCAGTTCATGGTTAGTCCACGTTGAGATTCTTCTTTGGATGTTTTTACTTACATAATTTGGGGCCAACTTACAATGAAATTCTTGTACCCACTCTGCTGAAGCTTCTATAACATGATAATTACTCTGTCGCCTATTTTTATACAAGTTAACTTGCTTCCAAATTTGTTTAAGTGGGGTGTTACTATTTAAAGATGAACAATATTGACGCCAACTTTCTCTTTTGACCTTTTTGAATATTTGTTTGGCCTTCGCGTCAAGTTTTTTAAAATTAAGTAAGCTTTCGAGGTTTGGGTTTGTCTGATATAGTCTAAAACTATCCTTACGTTTTTCTACTGCTATATTACATTCTTTGGTCCACCATGGTTTTCCTTTGACATTATTTTTGTTTTCAAATTTCGGAATAGAAACTTCAGCTGACTGGTTAACATTTTTGATGAAAGCTATAATCTATAACAGGTTCTACATAAGATCTATTTATACTCTCGAAACAGAACTGATTCCAGCAAGCTTTGTTTATGTTCCATTTTCTATTTGATGCAAATGACAATTTTTCTGGAGTAAAATTATAATTGATAAGTATAGGCAAATGATCTGAACCACATGGGTCTGGCAAGGTTCGCCATTCTAGCTGATGGTGAACTTGAGGTGAACATAATGTAAGATATATTGCTGATTTTGATTGATACTTTACATAAGTTGGATCTCCATTGTTAATAAAACTGAGATTACTGTCATCTAGAGCTTCACTCAGGATTTTCCCAAATACGTCATCCTGAGCACAACCCCATGAAGTGTGATGTGCATTAAAATCACCTCCTATAATACATGGACTGTGTAAGGAACTAAAAAATTGTATCCATTCCTGTTTAGTGATTTTGGTTTGTGGTTTAATATATACAAGGGACTAATGATATTTGAGAATATTTTAAACTATTTCTCATTAGTATAGCCACTCCTCCTTTGCCATCTGACCGGTCTTGACGGATAACGTTATAACCTTCAAATTTTACATATGTATTTATTTTAAACCACGTTTCAGACAAAAGTGCGATGTCCACATTTTGTTCTTCTAAAAGGTGTTCCAAATTACCTTCATTTGCTACAGCCGATCTACAATTCCATTGACATATCCTCAAAAAATTCATTGTGGTTTCTAAATGCATTGTATAGATTCTATTTTATGTTTTTCGAACACCTTGGTAAAAGTGTAAAATGATAAAAAATATACTGTAATTTTCTTAATTCTTAAAGTTATTTGTCTATATTTAATCTTTCTCTTATGGGATTAGTTATAGTTGATTTATTCAAGCTGTTGATGTTTGTTTCTCTAAAATTTGTAAGAACAAATATAACCAATTCTGAAACATGTTGGATGAACGTCTCATCTCTCCTATTAAATTCATGTATACAGTAACTGGGGTTATTAGTGATACCCCCGGATACCTGTGGAGTACTTATTTGACTCACAATTTGTCTCCTAGCTTCTTCTGTCAAATCTGGAGAGGAAGGCGAGTTCCGTTTCAAAGGTTTAGACAACCTTTGTGTAAAGTGCGAATTCGCATTTGGATTAATTATTGATGTTTGAGTATTTGAAGATTGATTTCTTTAGGCGTAATGGGATTATTTTTTGTAACTGAAGCGTATGTGGTTTTTGGCACCGCATTGTTTGAGTCTCTAAAAGAAGAATTAGTCATTGCCATATACTTTTTAATTGCCTTTTGCCTCTCAAATTCATCACATTTTGAGGTTTCAAATGAGTAGTGACTGCCACCGCAAATTAAACATTTTTGTACCAAAGAGTCGTTGTGGCATGAGCTAGTAACATGTTCTTCGTGACATTTTGCACACCTAGGCTTGCTTCTACATTGCTTACCCAAATGACCATAACGCATACAGTTATGACACAGAATTACTTTCTGTATATAATAATTTACATCAAAAAGAACGTGATTTATAGCGACACGCTTAGGCAATTCTTGCGCTTGAAAAGTAACTACAACCTTATTTATAGGTAGATATTTAATGTCACCATTTTGATCTGATTTCCGGTGCATGCGTTTAACCGAATCCATCGAGAAAATGCAGTGGAATCGAAAGGTTTGATCCTTTCCAACAAATATTCGTCTGATAAGTCTTTGTCCACCGAAATAACACCCTGTCTATATAAAATGAATTTGGGTATATAAACGTCTATATTGATAGTTTTGAATAAAATCGTTTTATTTAACAGAACATTTGCTGCTGATAGATTATTTAACATAATCCTCACCCTATTGCGTCCAATCGATTCAATTCTTTCAATCATATTGTCAACTTCAGGAATATTTTTGAGAATAGTTTCACCAACCTCAACTGGATTTAATTTACCTGAGAAATTTGGTTCATTGTTTTCGATATAAACATGATAGGGGCCCTTATCAGTCTGCTTATATGTTAAAAGCGGTCGATCTGCTTTTTTGGGAGATAATATTGTTGGAAGTTCTACCTGCATTACTCCTGATTGTAGATCATAGTCAATTGTATTATCATTACCGACCTGGGAATTATGTTCAGTAATTGCATTCATTGAATCCTCCGATTCCTTCCTTTTCTTTCCAGGGGGCAAGCCCCCCTGGGAGAAACTCATATATGTTGCGTGGTCCTGCTCAGACTTGATATACCTAAAACTACTTAAAGAACAGCTAAGTTTCGGCACTAATTAAATATTCAAGCTCGGAATCGAACAAAAATGATGTTCGCTCGTCACGTCACTTTGACGTATGAAGGAGAATTTCGAGGTCCACAACTCATAGAGGCCCACAAACTGGGATTTAGCACTTGCAATTTTTGTTATAAAAAAAGTGAAGTAAAAACCCTAAAGTTGCACAACTTGTTTATAGGTCAAAGAAAAGCCACTATTCACTCCACTGCAAAGAAAAATTGGCTTAGATGGGCTAAAGAACATAGACAATGGACACCTCAACAATGGTGTGCAATACAATGGAGTGATGAGGCCCGATTCGAAGTTTGCGTTGGTTACAGTCGGAGTAGAGTAATTCGCAAAAAAAATGAAGCATTCCATGTTGACTGTCTGAAGAGAAAAGTGAAATTTCCAGCATCCATTATGGTCTGGGGCAGTATGTCATCAAAAAGAGTAGGAAAACTTCATTTTATTGATGGAAATGTGGATACAAACAAATATTTGGCAATTTTAGAAGAATCGCTTTTACCAGTGATGGAAGAATGTTTGACATCCGGCCAAGATTTTGTGTTTCAGCAAGATGATGCAGCGTGCCATACCTCAAAAAAGGCTATAAAATGGATGGAAGAAAATAATGTACCACTTTTGAAATGGGTTTCTAGCAGTCCAGATCTGTCACCTATTGAAATTTTGTGGCACGAGAAGAAAAAGGTTCTATGACAACATCCTGCTCGTACAATCACCGAACTGAGACAAAAGCTTCAAGAAATATGGGACTGTTTTATACCAAATTTTTGCCAAAACTTAGTTAACACTATGCCACAAAGAATTTCAGCCGTAATAAAAAATTAAGGTGATGTTACCCAATGGTAATCTTTCACTTGTTGCTTTGTTAACTTCGCGCATTTATTGGCACATTGTTTATTTGTTCAGATGTTCTATTAGTTATAGGTCTAAGTGATTTCAAATATGTATTTTTTACGACTAGCGTGTATCTAAAATGTTTTTGAGAAAATAAATTGTTTTAGAAGTAAATAGTTTCATCATTTTAGTTTATAAAGGCATATTTTGGTACAAATCTTGAAGTGGGCTAACTGAAGTGGGAAGGGGCTCGTATAACATAAACAAACTACTATCACTACTCAAAACCTAATCTGCAAAAACTGCTCGAAAATATCTCCACCATGTTGAATACACAGCCGTAGTTTTTAGGTAAATGACCGTTGCACATCCCTCAGCATGTGTTCCCTTATGTTCAGAAAAGCATCCTGAATCCTCTCCTTTATATTTTCCGGGGTAGATGGTGGATATCACTAAACATGTTGCTTAACATAGCCCCATAGAAAGAAGTCCATTGGTGTCACATCTGGTGATCTATGAGGCCAAGGTATAGGTCCATCACGACCTGTCTAACGATTGCTACTCAAGGTGTCCAAATAGCTACGCACACACGATTATGAAAATGCGCAGGTGCGCCGTCATGTTGCAAGTATATATGCATCCGAGTTTCCAGGTTGAAATCCTCCAAAAGCAAAGGCAAATGCTCGATCAAAAAATTCAAGTATTCTGTACCTGTTAATCTGTTGTCGAAAAAGAAAGGCCCGGTAACTTGTCTGCCAATAACTCCTCTCCAAACATTCATCTCCATTTATTTTGGAAATCTATTTGCGTTACCCAGTAGGGGTTTCCGGTCACATAATAGTGCATGTTATATCTGTTGACAACACCTATGCTATTAAAAGTTGCCTCATCACTAAAAAGAACCTTATCCAGGAAAGTAGTGTCTTCACTCTATTAAGCATTATTCTACTAAACTCCATTCGAGCTGCGAAATCCTGAGGTCGAAGGCCTTGATACAAGCATAGGTGATATGGATTGTACCTATGCTTGTGAATAATCCTTTGGACAGAAGTTCTGCATATATCAGTTTCTGCTCCAATTTGCCGTGCACTTAAATGGGGATTTTCCTGCAACTTTAATAGAACCTCCAACTGATTCATCTCATTGGTGACACTTGGATTATTTATACATTTTTTACTATATTCCACTGCTCCACTTGATTCAAAACATTCTCATAGTGTGGAAAATGTTTCCGGCCTTGGATGTCGCATATTAGGATACCTTCGCTTATAAATGCGAGATGCTAGGTAACTATTTCATTGGGCTTCACCCAAAGCAAACACCATATTCACCATTTCTTCTTTAGAAAAATTCATTTTCAAACACGTTTTTATTATAATGCTTGCAAAGCTAATTTTGACAGTTTGTAACTAATCAACAATTTATTTGTTTCCAAGGATGTTGCGATATTTTAGGGAATTAAGCCGTTCCATAAAAGACATGCTAATAACCGAAAAAATAACCGTAAAAACTCTTATGTGTATAGTATCAAAAAAAGCTTATAAAAAGTTGAATCCAAACTTGCAAAAATATATGAATTTGAAATTTTTGAGAAAAACTACAATTTGCGTTTTTGACCACCCTGTATCAGCAAAAATTAAGATTATAAAAAACAACAAATAAGATAAAAGCTGAGGTGTGTAAGTTTTTGTTTATACAAAATTCAGCACTCCAAATTTCAAAATTTCTAGACAAAACACCTTATATCTCAGTAGCTAATTACCAAAATCCCATAGTATGTTATATCAATCTTCTTATTTTGAATTGGTTTATCCAAATATGCAATAAAATTTGAGGCATTCCATTTGAAAAATCACAACTTTGATATGTAGGTCGAAATGGGGACACCATATATAATGGCCATTATTTCAGAAATATGCCCTCAAATGTCATGCATAACATCCCATAAATAGATTTTCCCAAAATGTATTTGTTTATGAATAATATTCCGTCCACACATGTATGGGCCACCCTGTATATATATATATATATAGGGTGACTTTGAAGTTGAGTCATTAATTTTCAGATAATGATTGTAGAAGGAAGATAAACCAAAATATGTTTGTAAAAATAAAAAAAATAAAAATGTTACCTTGTTTTGTAAAGTATCCTCCCGACAAGTATTTCAGTGCGGACCTGTATTTGATCGTGCGGTCTTGGAGCACCGGCATACCCTCCTCTGTGAGGTCTTAAGTCACCTGATTCACGAGCCCTTTGTACTACATTAACAAAGGCACGAGGGGTTGGTTGCCCTCGATTGGGAAACGGATCCGCATAGATTCGTGATGCCGCGGCAGCATTTTGTAAAGACTCTCCCCCCCCGTCCCCCGTAAATAAGAATCATGTCCACAAGTTCAGCATTTTCGTAAACATGTGACATTTTTTATTTCGTTTGAGCCACGCAACAAACACCACTATTCACTCACGCGTTACCGACTGACTCATTGACTGACATCGTGATAAACGTTTCAAATTCTTTCGCTTTTTTGTTTCCGATGCGATGAACCGATAAGACGGATTTTATCCGTTGTCGCCAAACACAAGCACATAATATTATTATTGAGACAGGGCGGTACTCAAACTTCTAAAGGGCTATAACTTTGTTAATTTAATTTTACCAGAAAAATGTTAAAGGAAAAAACATTTCTTTTGATCAGATCTACTCATTGTTAAAATAAATAACTCAACTTTGAAGTATATATATATATAAAAGTAGGGAAATAATGGGTGAAATCCGCAAAAAGGAGGAAAGTGGATTCGAGCAGAAAATAGAATAGGTAACTCGAGCGATACGGATTTCTGCAGGTTGACTTCATCAGGCCCGAAATGAATGCACATATGAAACTACAAAAGTAGATATACATGCCCACACATCCGTATACCGGTGTAACCTGAGCAAAAGAAGATGGAGAGGGAAAAAACCACAACCACAACCTCGCGGCCGTTTATAGCCACTTGCTGTAGTACTTCAAGCCCAAAGGATCTACAGATGGGATTTATTTAGAAATAATTCCTGTTGCTATCCTGGGACCCTCTCACCTAAACTTTAGCCCTGATAGCCAGGTATGCATGTATGTTCCAGTAGGTTTAAAATATGTTCACTCAGTGTCACACCTATTCTTTGTTATCAGTAACACAGTACGTCCACTTGGAGCGTGCTCTATAATTTAGCTTACGGCGCCAAAACTATTGATCCGCTCCTGCCTCCCAAAAGTATTAAAAAAATCGTCTACAATAGAACGGTGTCAAAGAGCCAAGTTTTATAAAGGGAATGATATTTTCACAAGAACATCAAGAGTAACTTACCATGTAGCAGTAAAATCGACAACTACTAGCTTTCCCCCAGCATTCGCTAGTTCTGTTTGGAAGTGAGCTTCTCCTGTAATTGTTTTAACAGATCCCATTTTCTCTTTTTAAGAACTGAAGAATCACTGTATGAATCACAATACACACCAAAGAGAGGTTAGCAATGAACTGTCAACAGTGTCAACACTGATGAATCAAATCCAAGCGAATAACCAACATTTCTGTGTTATGTGCCGCGGTTATAATATGGTTCAAGATGACACACGGGTTGATGACGTCAGTTACACGAATCGCTTGAACGCGTTGGTTTTCACCGCGGTTTTGTTGCAAGTTGTTTATTTTAGAAAAGCGCGTATATAATCTCTGATTATTTTTATTATCACTTAATATTCGGTGCTTTTTCGTTTAGAACTGTATATGGAAAGTTTAAATAAGAAACCTTTCATAATATTCATGGGAAAAATGTTTTTTCTTTTTTTTTTTTTAATGATGGAACCATGCCTTTGTAGCTATGATAACTTTCAATTCTCTAAATTTTTCCGCATAACAAAGAAAACATTTATTGATTCAGCAGAAACTATGAAAAAAGAAATTAGCAAAACCGTATACAGGTGGATATCATCCAGTGAGTTTATATGGCCATATTTTAATATTCTTGTGGTATAGGGCTACACATGACACTTTGTTAAGCATAGGAACTACATTTAAAGTGTCCCTAACAACCGTAGTGAGTATAACTAATAAGGTGCTCCACTTTATGGTAAAACTGAAGTCAGCCTGTATCATTTTTCTCAAAAATGAAGCTGAAGTACAACAACAATATCCAATACCCGGCAAAATTCTAACTTGTCACATTTCAAATAATAACCAGAAATATAAAACTACTCTTGAGTTGGGTAAATACCACAATTTTGCGGTGATAACTATGACATATAACAGCTGATTCGTGACGTCACGGATCTTATAACCAAACTGATAACTACACTCGCTTGAACGGATTGGTAAATACCAACCCAAAATGGTAAATACCATTTCCATTTGGTTATCCGCTTGAATTTGATTATGGAATCGCCCCGTCCCATTTGTACAATGAAACGATAATGCGGCCAACATACGACAAAGAGGTCCGAGAGAGAGAGATGGAGGTCAGGGCAAAAAGCGCGCGGACTTGAATAAATTACATAGGAAACCCAGGATTTTAGAGAAGATTTAAAAGTTATTCAGGCAACTGGAACGAGATAAAATCCTGGAAACGTAATTATAATTAAAAAACCAAGTTTATTTATTTATATACAGGGTTATCCAAATTAAGTGTCCACCATTAGTAACTTTGTTATTAGTGAAAATACAAAGTTGTTTGAATTAGCAAACTAGTAGCATTTTTAACGCTGGTAAAAATGAGAAATAAAAAAAACAATTGAGAGTCGTTATTTTGATTTTTTTCAGTAAAATAACATTTTTTTAAATGGAAACCCCTGTATATTATATTTTTTTCTGTTAAAGCATCAAATTTTAAACAAAAAAGTTCATAATGACTTTTCCGCTAAAGTCAAAAATAAAGTCAAAATAACGATAAATATTTTTAATTATTTGCAGTATTATAATATTAAGACGGCTATGAAAACAACATGGCGTTCGCGATTTGACAGCATTAAGATAAGCGACAAATTGTTAAACTGGACATACTCGCAACTAGAAGGCTTTGGAAAACAATGATAAAATCAAATAATGTCAAACATTAGTGTAAATACTTGTTTATAAGCTTTATTGTGTCATTAATTTAAAGAAAAATGTTCTCCCATGAAGAAAAGTGTGATATGTTAGAATGCTATTTAGTGTGCAGAAAATCCTCCGTGAGAGCAAGAGAATACTACAGTGAATTATATCCCGCTCGCATTCAACCGTATGAACGATATTTTCTGAGACTTTATCGAAAATTTAGGGGCAACGAAAATGTTTTTGCTAAAACAAGGGCAAAAAAAGAATTCATAATAAGCGAGGCCACGGAAATTGCAGTTATTGGATATTTTGAAGCTTATCGTGAGAATTCAATAGCAGATATTCTCAAGGACTCTAATTTCAGTTATGGTACTGTTCAAAGGATTTTAAAAAATACAAATTTATTCCGTATAAGTACCGACCAGTTCAAACGCTTTTGGCAGGGGATCCAGAGAGAAGACTTGTTTTTTGCCATTGGTATCTTAGCTTCTGTCGCCAAAATGTAAATAACTTTCGTTACCTTTTATGGACAGATGAATCAAATTTTTCAAATTCTGGAATGTTTAATAGAAAAAACCACCATTATTGGTCAAGAGAAAATCTTTTGTTAGTACATCCAAGAGGCCCACAAGTCCGTTTCAGTTTCAACGTTTGGTGCGGTATAATTGGTTCAAAAATTGTTGGCCCGTTCTTTTATGAGGGAACCCTAACTGGTGAAAGATATGTGGAATTTATGTCAGAAATTCTGACTAATTTCTTGGACGAATTGGATCTTATAAGTAGACATCATCTGCATTTTCAGCAGGATGGCGCACCTGCCCACAACTCCAGAGGTACTTATCATTTTCTAAGTACTACTTTTAATGATTAGTGGATAGGAACAAATGGCCCAATACAGTGGCCTCTCAGATCACCAGATCTAAACCCACTTGATTACTTCTTGTGGGGTTACTTAAAGAACCAAATTTACAAGCGAAGGTACGATAACCTTGACGCGTTAAAGACTGCAGTTAGGGAAAAGATAATCCAGATAGATGGTAGGACCATACTTAAGACAGTTCGAGCAGTTGAAAATCGTGCCCAAAAATGTATTGAAGAACAAGGTGGTGTTTTCGAGCATCTTCTTTAAAAAAAATTGTTATTGTATTTTGTAAGATTATAAGTTGATGTTGAAAATAAAGTTTGTCGATACAGTTTAATTGTTTCAGATTGGAGGCCATAACTTCAACAATTTGTAACCTAGGAGAAAAGTTATTGTAAGCTTTTTTGTTTAAAATTTGATGCTTTAACAGAAAAAAATATAATATACAGGGGTTTCCATTTAAAAAAATGTTATTTTACTGAAAAAAATCAAAATAACGACTCTCAATTGTTTTTTTTATTTCTCATTTTTACCAGCGTTAAAAATGCTACTAGTTTGCTAATTCAAACAACTTTGTATTTTCACTAATAACAAAGTTACTAATGGTGGACACTTAATTTGGATAACCCTGTATACATATGTATGAAACTTGACAATAAATTCTCCTTTACACATTTGAAGATATAAAAATTAGTATTCAACATAAGTAATTAATAATTCAGGTAGCAAAGAGATTACATGTCTGCTTATAATTAACACGTTGACTGCCGTAATACTAAAAAAAATCGGTCCCTGGGGCCACCTTTTTTTTTTCTTCCAAATACTAGTTTTAGTATACTAGAACACCCGCACGTGTTTTGTGTTCCCAAAAAAAACTCTTTTTCACGTTTCTTGATGAGACCCACCGCATGGTCACGCGGCCTCAACATATGAAGTTTTACCCAATGGCCGCGTGCAACAAATGTTGTGTCTCACCGACTTGTATCGACCTGTCGACCGGTGCGAGCCGAACAATGTATTAGAAGCGAATGCTATCAGTGATGTCTCAGTCTAGTTTATGCGGTGTTCATCAGATGTTTTCCAGTCTTCCTAAGAAGCTATAAAACTTGTGTAGAGGCTCAATCTTCATCCCAAAAAGTAGTGCTCACTCTTGCAAAGGACTTGTTTGACAAGGGACGGACATACGGACAATTATTATCCAAGTATCGAGTTGGCAAGTGCATTACTTGCAAGGAACACTCACTTGGTTGGGACTCTCCGATCCAATCGAAAAATGAATCCTAAACAAGTTGTTGATAAAAAGCTCAAAAAAGGAGAAACTGGGGCAGCTGAAAGCAACTCAGGTATAATTATCCAGAAGTGGAAGGACAAAAGAGATGTGCTTACCTTATCCACAAAACACACCGATGAGTTACTAATCATCAGATCTGGCAATAATATAGAATTGCAAAAACCTGCTGCTGTGGTTGACTACAACAAACATAAAGCCTATATTGACTTGTCGGATCAAATGAAGTCTTATGCCACCTCATTACGCAGAGGGGTGAAGTGGTACCGCAAGCTGGCCATTGAGCTTCTTATTGGTAGTGCATTAGTAAATGCACATGTTTTGCACCAAGAAGTAGCCAACGAAAAAATGTCCATCACAAAATTCAAGCAGGAAATCGTAAACAGACTCTTAGGCTTTGACGTTGATCAGCATACGCATAGTATTTTTGAAGATCATCAACATTCTTTGGAAGATGTTGGTACCAACAACCGACGTCGATGCGCTTTTTGTTATGAAAAACTTCAAAGAGAATCTGGGCGAGCACATGCTCAAAGAAAAACTCCGCGAACAAAACTAAAGTGCACGTCATGTGAAAAATATTTTTGCATTGAGTGTTTTTTCCAGGTACATAAGCGCACAAAATAATTGTTGTTTTTATTATACATTTTCATGTTTTTTGTTCTATATTAATGAGAAATATATTTTTTGTTGTATTCTACTTCATAAGGAGGTTCCTTTTTGAATACCTTTCGTTTTATTATCTACGTATACAGGGTGTTCCATAATTATTGCGACAAAATGATAGGGGTTGTAGAGGGCATCAAAATGAACAATTTTTCCTTATAAACCCCTGTTCGGAAATATGCCGTTTGGGCTGCAGCAAAAAAAAAAGATCAGTTTCTTGAAACAGCTTACCTACAGTAATTGCTCAAAGTGTCCTCCACCTTGCTCAATACACACCTGTGCACGATTGTTCAATGATCGGCGAACTCTGTGGCATACCCCCGGTATGTCCTGAACATGTGCGGACGCGGCCATCACTCTTCCCAGTAGCTCTTGTTGGTTGGGAACAGGAGTTTCGTACACTAAAGCTTTCAGATAGCTCCAGATAAAATAATCCAGTGGGGTCAGGTCAAGTGACCGCGCAGGCCAAGGCACAGGGCCACCTCGGCCTATCCACCTATTTGGAAATTTGTCGTCCAAATACTGCCGCACTTGTAAAGAAAAGTGGGCTGGACCGCCATGGTGTTGAAACCACATGTTGGCTCTTATATTCAGTGGCACATTTTGTAATAGTTCCGGTAGCACATGCTGTAAGGATCGACCATAAGCATGCCCATCCAAACGTGGTGGAAGCAGATATGGCCCGATGATATGCTCGTCCACAATGCCGCACCAGATGTTAATTGAAAACTGATGTTGGTCTCTATGGATGGCTATGGCATGAGGGTTTTCTTCATCCCAAATGTGACTGTTATGGCTATTAAAATAATCGTCCTTTGTAAAACAGGACTCGTCAGTGAACAAAACGTAGCGACCAAAGTTTGGCTGCCTCAACTCCTGCTGCAGCCACCAACGGCAAAAACGTCGACGCGGCAGATAGTCTGCTGGACCCATGGCTTGGACTTTTAAAAGGTGGTACGGGTGTACGATAACAAAAATGTAAACACAGCAGGCTTTTTTTACAAACCGGTGAGACCATGAAATGTGCTAGACGAACATTTTGCAGCTGGTGAATTTTTTGTTTCTCCTATGAGCTCTTAAGGTAAAATTAACTGTAGTGCTCAAACGGCATATTTACGAACAGGGGTTTATAAGGCAAAATTGCATATTTTTATGCCCTCTACAACCCCTAATATTTTGTCGCAATACTTATGGAACACCCTGTATATCAGGCCATGAGTAACCACTTATAGGTCACGGATCCAAAAACCAAAAACAGTTTTAGACATTTACAGCCGTGATCTTTCAGTCCCATATTACTTATATAGGACTGAGACAACCACCCAGGCTCACACGGCTATATTACAGAATTTCTGACGAGACAACTAAGGTGTGTCACTCGGCTGTTATAGAAAACAACCTGAGACGCCACATTTGTGTCTCACGGCAGCCAACGTGTTAACTTAACTGCACTAATATGCTATTTCTTACATATAAAAAATAAGAGATCTAAGAAATATCACAATAAATACATGTTATTTTCTATATATCTTTATAATGTTCCAAATAGTATTTATGCACTAAATTTAAACCCTTATATATATACAGGGTGACTTCGAAGTTGAGTCATTTATTTTAACAGTGAGTAGATCTGATCAAAAGAAATGTTTTTTTCCTTTACCATTTTTCTGGTAAAATTAAAGTAACAAAGTTATAGCCCTTTGGAAGTTTGAGTACCGCTCTGCCTCAATAATGATATGTGCTCGTGTTTGGCGACAACGGATATAATCCGCCGTATCGGTTCATCGCATCGGAAACAAAAAAGCGAAAGAATTTGGAACGATGTTTTTACAATTATTTCATTCATTTGTATACAGTCAGTGTCAGTGAATAGTGGTATCTGTTGCGTGGCTCAAACGAAATAAAAAATGGCACATGTTTATGCGGATCGGTTTCCCAATCGAGTGCAACCAACCCCTCGTGCCTTTGTTAATGTAGTACAACGGGCTCGTGAATCAGGTGACATAAGACCTCACAGGGGACCTCACGATCAAATACAGGTCCGCACTGAAATACTTGTCGGGAGGATACTTTATAAAACAAGGTAAACATTTTTTTTTTATTTTTACACACATATTTTGGTTTATCTTCCTTCTACAATCATTATCTGAAAATTAATGACTCAACTTCAAAGTCACCCTGTATACATAAGGGTTTTTTCCTTGTACACTTTAATCTCTACAAAATTGGACGTGTTCCCACTAAGTTTGATCGTTTTTTGTTTGTTTTTCGACGATAGCTCTACCGCCACTGTACCGATTTTCAAAAACTGCAGAGCTTTTTCGTCATTTTCATAGTAGTAACCTAGGATCAAAATTTCATCAAAATCGTGATAGTACTTTCAGAGTTATCATTTATTTAATCTTTTTCGTTAGTTATGAAATGGAAATCAATATATTTCTCAACTAGTCTCGCCTTGCAACAGGACATTATAATGAAACAGCTGTAAGCACTTGATAATTTATAATTTACTAAAATACATATCCTTAGGCCAGCCATAACTCACCTGCGAAACGTACAAAATATTAGCAATATGAAAAAAGTATACTAATTTAATCCATTCTCCTCAAAAGTTAGTTACCGAACATACATTATTATGAAGAGGTAGGTATTCAATTCAAAATACTTCCCACATACCACTACTTATAACAAATAAATAATGTTTGTCGCTGCTACTGGTTCTAACCTAAAACCATCAAATACATGACATCTCGAACCATGCTTCCAACGTTGTAACGTCCTTTACGCGGGTCAAATTTACCGACAGGAGCCCGAACGTGCCATGTGGCGAACGTTGGACACATGCAATCCGTCAGCGCTCTCCCACACGATGTGGCGAATGGCCATGTGTCCAACGTTGTAAGGCATCCGCCACATCGTGTGGGAGCGGTTTAAAATATACTCTACTAGGCGCTATAAGACATTGTAAGTAACATTGCGAAATATACTCTACTAGACTCTTTTTATTTTGTTATTTTCATTGTCATAAAACTGTTTAGCTCTAACGTTATGATTCACATGTTAATATATTTCAAATCACAGTCAACCACGATGTGACTATACACCTCTCAGGTGGCGAAATATGGCAACGCAGCGCTCTCAAAATTCGCATCCATTCCGTCCTGTGATCGATAATCAATCTTCTCTGGTCTATTCTTCACCGTCACATGTTCTGGGTTGATATTTGCCGTCCAGGTAAGTGTACCATCACCGAAGACTATCTGAAGCGACATTTTTCCCGAAATCGTTGCACAACACTTAAAGCATTAGGCGTATTTTTTAATTTACCGGTTGAGCCACCGGTGCAACCAATTAGCCAATTTTACTTCCTTTAATTTCCGTCTGTAAATGACAGCTTTTTTTAGTTTTTTGGCAAACATTGCTACGCTTCAAATTTGATATATCTCCATTGGTATCCCTCAATGTTTTATTCAAAGCTTCTTTTTTATATAACATTCTAGTAAAATAGCAGAGGTAGCAAAATTGTCCGATGAGCTGGCAACGCAGCAATTTAGGTGACAAGAATGGCAAGGTCAACTGCTAAAACGTATGTCTATTCCGGGGTAACGACGGAGTCGGAGTCATATAGCACGTCAAAGCGGCAGTTTTCCAATCTTCATTTGCATTTTTTAAGCGGTGTGCAACGATTTCGAGAAAAATTTCACTACGGAGTCTTCTAGAGTCTAGTAGAGTATATTTCAATACTTGTCTTGCGAGGCCATGTTATCTTTACTCGGACCAATTCAGATTCCAGCAAGACAGCCAAGTTTATAAAGGATCTTAAAGCTAACATTTTGCGCAACATGCGCCATCTACCAACTCCCGGTGTAAATGGAAACTGTCAAAACTTCGAGAGGAAGGGGACATTCGATCTGTATCCGCTCCTGTTCACAACGGGATCTCGCGAAAATAATCTCTTTAGAAAATGCAAATGAAGATTGATGGTTTGACGTTCGAAATAGCTCCGTCGGTAACCCTGGATGGACAGACATACATTTTGACAGTTGACCTTGTTATTCTGGTCACCTAGATTGTGGTGTTGCCAGCTCATCGGACGACATTACTACCTCTGCTATTTTGCTGGAATGTGATCGACGAACAAAAAAACTGGACCGATGAGGTTCGATTAGGACGGATTTTTTTTTAATTTATTAATAAATTGCAACACCATAGCTATGTTTTTTAAATCACTGATTTAAAAGAACTAGAAAATTTATGAACTATTGAAAACTTTCATCTTTCCTAATAACCTCTACATTATATAACACGTACCGGCCGTCTGACACTCTACAGTGGCATGTGAAGTGTGACATTAAAATTATTGACCTGCTATCGAACGTTTCGTTCTTGTGATGTGCGTTGCCTACCAAGTAGGAAGTTCCGCAAACAAGTACGTCGGGGTATGTTTTGTTATCCGATGAAGTTCAGAGTTATTTTCAATATTAATAAAAGTTATTGTGGAAGGAGTGTGATTTGGATGCTATCCTACCACTGAGCTAGGTATTACGAAGGAACTTTCAAAACTTGAGGAAAGATGATTTGAAGCGAACTTATTTTAATTTTGATTATAGATAGTGAAAATTTATATAATTAGAGCGATTATTGAGAAAGATCGATGTTGGGAGAGAAATGGTGCTTTTCCAATTTTTCGCTGTTCAACAAGTATGCATAAATGACGCTAAGTAGTAGATACACATGCCCATACATCGGGATACGGATGTAACCTGAGGAAACGAAGATGGAGAGGGAAAAAAATTACACACGAAGTCCACAACAAGAGCCAACCTACACATTGTAGTGTAAAGTGGCTAGAAGACCTCGAATTTTCAAGGCGACATCCTAACCACAACCACACCGCCGCTTATAGCCACTTGAAGTGGTACTTCAAGCCAAAAGGATCTACAAAGAGAAAATTATCCCTCTCCATCTTCGTTTCCTCAGGTTACACCCGTATCCGGATGTATGGGCATGTACATTTTGGGAAAATCTATTTATGGGATGTTATACATGACATTTGAGGGCACATTTTTAAAATATTGGTCATTATACAGGGTGGCCCAATTTCGACCTATACAGGGTGTCCGCAAAGTTGGGGTTTTCCTTTACACGGCGTGTAGATCTTGAAAACATAAGCAACTTTTCTTAGTAGCATATACACCAATGTCTTAAGGGAACCGAGATAAAGGGCTCTGCAACATCAAAAATATCTGAATACCGTCCTGTAGCCGCGACATCCCCAAGTGGTACTAGGACACTAGCTCAACCCGACGACAGAACTGGGTCGGGGTCAGTGTGTCAGGTCAGTATGCAACCTTCAACCGACGGTTACGGTCACGCGTGTAGAGGTAAACGAACCCGTATAATCGATTGCATTTCAAAAAACAACAAGCGCTAGAGACGTGGCTAGAGAAGTGCAAGTATCAAAAACTAAAGTGTGGCAAACGCTGCGTGAAGAGGGGTGTATCCGTTTCACGTCCAACGTGTACAAGCCCTTCAACCTGACGATTTTCCAGCAAGAGTGCGGTTTTGTGAGTGGTTGTTGCATCATCATGACAATAATCCGGACTTTTTGAAGTGCATATTGGTGACAGACGAATCTACGTTCACGCGTAATGGGGTGAATAACTTTCGCAACACTCATGTTTGGTCAGTAGAAAATCCGCACGCTGTCCGTCGGGCACATTTTCAACAAACATTTTCGGTGAATGTTTGGGCTGGCATGGTGAACGGTAGGCTCATTGGACCATTTATTCTCCCAAATCGATTGGACGGGATGCAATACCTAGACTGTTTACGTCTGCTCGGTAGCGCATCTGCTGATTTCATTTTCTGTTGGAGCGGTATGATTTGGGGCAGAGACGTACTTAGCCCTTCTCGTCAACTGGAGAGTGAGTACTTTTTCCTTTATTTTTTTTTACTTGGTCGCCCTCGTTTCACTACACATTACCTTTGTTATTTCAAGGGTAGTTGTTTCTGAAAAGGAAAACCCCAACTTTGCGGACACCCTGTATATCAAAGTTGTGGTTTTTCAAATGAAATGCGTCAAATTGTATTGCATATTTGGATAAACCAATTCAAAATAAGAACATTTATATCACATACTATGGGGTTTTGGTAATTAGCTACTGAGATATAAGGTGTTTTGTCTAGAAAAACCCCCACTTCGGCAACCCCTCAGTCCGCCATTATAAAATTTGGAGTGCTCAATTTTGTATCAAAAAAAAAACTTGCACACCTCAGCTTTTATCTTATTTGTTACTTTTTCGAATTTCAATTTTTGCTCATACAGGGTGGTCAAAAACGCAAATTGTAGTTTTTCTCAAAAATTTCAAATGAATCGCCCTGTATATTTGAGCAAATTTGGATTTAATTTCTATAAGCTTTTTTCTGACACTAGACACATAAGGGTTTTTATAGCTATTTTTTCGGCTTAATTGCCTAAAATATGGCATCATCCTTGGAAACAAATAAATTGTTGATTAGTTACAAACCGTCAACATTAGCTTTGTGAGCAATATAATAAAAAAGTGTTTAAAAATGAATTTTTCTAAAGAAGAAATGGTGAATATGGTGTACGTTTTGGGCGAAGCCCAAAGAAATGGTTTCCTAGAATCTCACCTTTATAAGCATCGGTACCCTAATATGTGACATCCAACGCCGGAAACATTTTCCACACTACGATAACGTTTTGAATCAAGTGGAGCAGTGGAATATAGTAAAAAATGTATTAAGAATCCAAGTGTCACCAATGAGGCGAATCAGTTGGAGGATCTATTAAAGTTGCAGGAAAATCCCCATTTAAGAACAAGAAAATTGTCAAATTTGGGACCATTTTTGTTTTTACTTAAAATGTCAAAATATATTTAAAATTTTCACAGAATTTTGAAAATTTAGCTTTAAGTTTAATGTTCTTAATAATAGCTGAGTGAAACCAAGGCGGGTATCGGTGACTGTAATTCTTATACAGAGTTATGTGCCTGTCAAAAATTTGGAAAATGTTGCCATAAAATACATCAACAATATAATTAACATCAGAAGAGCAGAATAAAACATCCCAGTCAAATTGAATTAGCTCTTGACAAAGTCAGCCTTTCTGTAGTTATAAGTTATTTTACTATGATTGAATGTAAACTTAGGCTCTTTAATGAATATGGCAGTCAAATCAACAGCTAGTGCCGGGTGGTGACTATCTTCTGGCACTAGAGGTAGTTCATCACGCTTAACAGTACAGGGTTATTTAGTAATTACCACGTCTAGCGACCGACCAAGTTGATTTAAGACATTATTTGACTGCTTATAATTAAAAATGTCCAAAAAATTATGGCTAATGCGTGTCTTAGGGTCTAGAATACAAAAATATACCCTATTTCACGAGTATCCATCACGGTAGATTGACAGCAGAATATCCTAGTAATATTTCAAAATTCCCCATATCGGCGAAGGACAGGATAATTCTGACGGATCCGTCAATGCCAGATAGACAGAGCCATATTTTGTTTTGCTTTTTAGTATGCTACAGATTCATTTTGCACTTGCTAAAAGCTCTTTTATTTAAAAAAAGGTTCATTTGCATACAAACACATTTTTGCTATATTCACACCCGGTTCATTATAGCTAACGTTGCAGACTAACACAAAACGTTACTTGCTGATCAGCTGTTCACCTCAGTAGACGTCAAGGCGTGATGGACATTCATGAAAGAGGGTGTATGAAAATCAAGGAGGTCCTAACGGCATGTAGGAACGACTGACGATACGGCCGTTAAGGTGGTCAGGACACCTGAATCGCATTAAGCAAGCAGACTAGCTACACGAGGTTGGGAAACAAAGGTCAAACAAAAGGACGAGGACGATCAAGAAAATTTTTTGTAATTTGATTTAAAAAAATTAGCACCGCCTTATCGCCCGGCAACCTCTTGACTAAGAGGCATCCAATAAATATGATTATGGAAAAAAAATCGAGTTGGAAAATTTCTTCCAGGAATGCAAGGTTTTCGCCTCATCTATATGCAATCTTGTCTTGGAGACATTAATCTCGTGTGTAGTTTTCTCGAAGTTTACTCCAAGTATTAAGACACAAATTTATCACTTTTTGTGCTTGCAGAATTGGGTGCTTTTAGAAAGGTTTACACTAAAAATATCACAATTCCAGTCATTTTTACCGGGATACAAATTCTCCTATAGCCATTTAGCGTGAATAGGTACCTTTACATTTACACTCTTTCCTGCGGGATTGGAACGCCCCGTTCCAATCACGCAAATTCTCGGGCGGCCAAGCGTGGCGCGTCCTAATACGAATTGTCTTAAATATTGCAAGGGCTTGTCGCACGGTTTGAGTGTGTGGCGTGGAACGGTAAAGGATAAAAGTGGCAATGTAAATCAAAAACTGGCAACTTTCGCGAGTGATATTCGTGGCATGTGGAATCTTGAAATTTTCAATAGTTTTCAAGGCGGTTTTTATTTTCATAATGGATAAAATAATTAAAAAACGGAAAATAAGAGCAGCTTTGTGCTTGGCTGTGTATCTAAATATTCCAAATAAGAGACAAAGAAAGTATTGGGTGAAAACATGGTTGGAAAATCGCAACAGATATGGACATTTGCCTCTGCTCGATGAGTTGCGTGATAATTTTCCACGGATTTTAGAAATTATTTCAGAATGGATTCTGATTGAAATGGAATTTGTTGGATTTGGTTTCTCCAATGATTTATAAACAAGGCACAAAATTGCGTGAAAGCATAAATGCCGAAGAAAGACTAACAATTACTCTAAGATACTTAGCTACATGTCGTTCGCTTGAAGATTTGAAATTTTCAAGTGGAATATTCACACCATCTTTATGTAAAATTATACCAGAGTCATGTAAAGCTATACGTATATGAAGTATTAAGAAAAACATATTTACTAATTTGTCGTAAGCAACATTTTTTAAATATCTTTTTGTATATTCTCGGGATTTGATTTTCCATAAGCATGGATAAGATTTATCTATTTCAAAAAACTCTGAAACAACTTCTTTCCACCAATAACGTGAATCTGCCATATTACCTACCAAACAATTAACATAATTAGAACTTTGTATGTGTATAATTATTAATAAAATAATTACCCACGCTAGAATACAACTTATGCACGATTGCCCGCGCAAAAGTAAAATGTAATCCAATGTTTTACCTGCACGAAAATCACTGTAAAAGTACTGGTGGTGACGAGCCCCACTTTTTCCTTCACGTCTCGTCACAAGCCAGTAGCCTGCTGGATCTCTTTCTGGCGACGCATCCTGTCCCTTACAGCACTGCTGTCCTGCCCTCCCCCGGGTAACTCAGACCAGGGTCCTGTGGAGGTTAAGTTTGGGTCAGAACCCGCTGTGGCAGCAGACACTCGCCCAGGCCGCAAAATTTAGCATTACGGACATGCTGACTGGGAGGGGCTCAGAGACTTCTCTATCTTTCCTTGGAGTGATATTTGTTTTGCTGACGCGGATGCGTAGGCTGTCTGTTCTTCGATAACCGAAATTATCCACATCGGGATGGAGGAATACATCCCTCATACAGTGAAAGAACCTACTTACAAAACCCCACTGTAGAGAACAGAAAAGCCGATGTCGAGCACGATATAAAAGTTAGGCACAGGGTATTGTCGCAGCTCAATGGCAGTCGGTCTTTCTGGACGCTGGCCAAGCAGATTGAAAAGAACTTCTCACACAGTAGCCGTCCACCACTTACGTGGCAGGATGGAACGATTGTATCCGACTTAAAGGCCAAGGCGGAAGTGCTTGCCAAGATCTTTGCTGTCAACACCACCATGGACGTCGCCGCCAACGACCAAGTGCTTCAATTCAAAGAGTTCGCTACACTATGCGTGAGGTAACATTCAGGCGTAACACGAGTACTCTTGTCGCTCGACATCAACAAAGCTTCTGGTCCGGACTCGATTCCTGCCATTGCTCTGAAGAGATGTGCAGCCGAGCTTGCTCCAGTTCTTTGTTGTCTCTTCGAGATATCTTATGAATCCCTTCCCAGAAAACTAGACATTTGCTTATGTCCAACCCATCCCAAAAAAAAGGATCTAAGACCGACCCTTATAACTACAGGCCTATAGCTCTGTTATAAGTAAGGTGATGGAGAAGTGCATAAGTAGCGAGCTTCTGGACTACTTCGAACGTCACGGCTTGATTAGCGACAGCCAGTATGGTTTCCGGCACCAGCGATCCACAGGGGATTTCATACCTTCGGCCACGAAAGCCTTAGCCTAAGGTCTAAACACCCATGGGGTACCGCTGTGCTATAGGGGGAAACAGGGGAAAGGGGGAGATGCCACACCTACTCTGGCGAGGGAACACGTTTGCATGCAACATGCCTACGACATCCGCCGGGCGGTACCTCCGTGTTTGACAGTCAGAGACCGTCTACCACCTACGGACAATCACAACATCCATAGCCAAGAGAAAAATTTATCTTGGGACGTGATTCGAACCCGCACAACGCACGGCGACTGATCAGGAGACCGAAGAGTCCACCACTGCGGCCATCGCTGCTCTTGCTATCAAGAATGCGTTCAATCAGCTGAGACACACTGACTTCTTATGCAAACTTCCATCCTATGGCCTCCCAGAAAAGCTTTGCAGATGGGTGGCTGACTTTATCTTTGGCCGCAAGATATCCGGCGTAATTGACGGGTTCTCCTCTTCATCCCACAACGTCAACGTAGGTGCTCCTCAGGGACCGGTCTTGGCTCCGACACTGTTCCACTTACATATCAACGACTTCCTTTCCTGCACGATCAACCCAATCCGCAGCTTCCCTGATGACAGCACTCTACATGCAGGAATTCAGAGTGACAAGCCGATCTCAGCCGCTGAGCTGGAAAAAGAAGATAGCGACGACTTCCTCTCTGACGAGAGACCTGGAGGCTATCACTACTTGGGGTCGCAACAATCTTGTACAGTTTAATGCTTCCAAAACAAAACGAACAAAAAGCGTGCTAGCACTCATCCGGTTTCGATGGATGGCCAAGTTCTGCCAAAGAGCCGTTCATTTCGGCTGGCCGGAGTCCAGATCAATAGCGGCAGCTGCTGGGAGAAAGCTAGGCTATTTGTTTAGGGCTAAGAAGTACTTTTCTTCGCATGACCTTCTCGCTCTATACAAGACCCAGATAAGGCATAGCCTCGAGTATTGCTCATACGTTTGGGGTGCTGCCGCCCCGACTACATTATTTATGCTCAATGCTGTCCAGAGGAGGGCTCTCCGACTGATCGATGACTCTTCTCTAACAGACAGAAGCTTTGGCCTCCCAACCTAACCGTGTCGAACTTCGTACATACAGAACTGGCCGATACGACTGCTACTTTGTCCTGAGGGTGTTGAGATTGTGGAACAATCTACAAGAGGAAGCTTTTCCCAGTTCTACTAACCTCAGGCAGTTCAAAAATCGGACTAACAAAATTACTTTGGGATCCTCATAGTAGCCGCGGTGTCCTTGCATTTGGGCTTCTGCCTGCGCGACTGCTTCAGTAAAAAAAAATTAGAATAAAATCATAAGTTTAATTTAAAAGTGTACATCCGAATATAGTTTAAAAGATAACAAAAATTGATTACATTTAATAAATATGTTTGACCTAATCTACATTTTTATAGGTAACCATAGTTTCCATCTTATGAATGCTTGTTGAGAAAGATCTCATTTTAACGTTCTGTGCATTTTTAACATTAGCAGGTTCGGACTTAGCCCATCCTGAGGGCATATTCACATCGTTAATGGTGTAAATGTGGATATCAAAACTACATAGACAATCCAGCAATGGTAAATAAGATATTGATGAAGCTATCTGCTTCAGGACATCCCGGATTTCATTTTTGATCTGCTTCAATGGTTTATCGGAGGTCTGATCTGGTCCTGCATTAATGTCTCCCTCATACTCAATGTTGAAGTCCCAACGTTCCATCACTTCTAGTGTTTTTACATTGGTGATGACTAAGGCAACCTTATTAACGGTTCTTTCTATCAACCAACCTAAAAAATATGATTACTAAGTAATATCAGGGAATGCATAACCTCATTTCGAAAACACAGACAAGACTATATTCAAAATTTTCTATTTCGATACACAATGAGTGGACGTAGTATACAATAGGGATGTTACGGACGTTCCATTCCGATTCCGAAAAGTTGGTACTCCGATTGTTTTTAAGCTTCCGATTTCGAATTCTGTTCTGAAACTCTTCAATCGGAGGTTATCCAAACAATTTTATCAAATATGTTATTGAGTAGTGATTATGATGATACAATTTTTTTTATACCGAAGCAGCCGCGCAGACAAGCCTAAATGCCGCATCTGCTATGAGGATCCCAAAGAAATTTTGGTTAATCCGATTTTTGAACTTCCTCTTGTAGATTGTTCTACAATCTCGACACCCTCGGGACAAAGGAGCGATCGTATCGGCCAGTTTTGGATGCACGAAATTCGACACGGTTAGGATGGGAGGCCAAAGTCAGGCGGGTCTGCCTGGTAGGCACATCGCGCATCGGCATCGTGGAGGAGAGTTTTGAGGAGCAAAGCCCGTTGGTGTAGCGGTAGAAAGAAATGATGTAACAGGGTTTTTTTTCAAGGGGATGGCTTCCACCAATTTGCAAAACTGCAACAAGATGCAACCAACTGGAGGAGAAAGGATGATGATTCTCTTCTGTTTCTATTGACGCTGAGGGTCAAAATCCCATAAAAAAAATGAAAGACGTAGCACCCAAACCAAAATGACCAAACTTAAGTTACACAAAAAAAAAGGGTGCTAGTCCATGAATTGGCGCTTGGGGCCTAATATCCCAGAGACCGGAAAATGACGAAACGACCCGTGCACCGTGACCTCAACGGAAACAGAAAAGCGAATCACGCCGAACACGTAACGTTCTAGAAGAAGGTATCTTGAGTGGCCTTGAAGAAGATATGTTTTTTAGGAAACCAACTAATGGAGAAAAACTACAGAGTTTTTTTGCTGATCGTCAACGCCATAGTGAATCACTGAGAAAGAAAGATATAATACGAGTGAAATTATACAATCAATGAACTATTAAATTTGCCACTCTATTATCAATGAAGAGAAATTCAAATTACTGATAAGTGAAGAATAGAAAAAAAAAGGTTACGTAATTTTGGCACGGTACAATGTTTTTTGGATGTTACAAGACATGCACGTCACTCATTTCCCTCGGTGTTTGACTGTCAGTCTATACAAGTCCGATGTATAATGTGATGGAGGACGTCTTTTCACTATAGCCCTACAATACAAGGTGGTCCAAAAATAAGATACTGCGTTACACTTTAAATTTTTAAATGGAAACCTCTATTTTTTTAATTTTTAGATTTTCCAGGAAGTTTTTAGTAAATTTTGTATAATAAAGTTTACGAGTATATCTATCTTCAATCGTTGTGAAGCTATTTGAGTTTATAATAAAATTCTAGAAATGATAATATGGGATTATATCGTAAAAATAATAATCAATATAGTTCCCATAGTGACAAGACTTTACTTTAAAATTAAAAACAAGTCTTCAGGTAATAAAAAAACAAAATACAACTTACAGTTTACACGCACATTGAAGATAAAGTAAAAATTAATTTGCTATAAAGAGGTAGATCAATTTGGTAATAAGTGCTAAAAGTAGTGTCCATTTGCCTCCATGCAATAATAAAGATTTTGATCGATCTATTCCTCACACTTTCAAGCATGTCTTGAGTTATTTGTCTACATTCAGCCGTAATCCGCTGACGAAGATCTTGATTGGGCCTCGTCTGGCGAACGACTAATTTGGGAACTGTCGTACTGGAGCCACATAGTGCGGCTGTGCACCATCTTGTTGTAAATGAATGTAATTTTCATTATACCTAACGTCATTTTCCATGATTTCGGTAATTCTTGGCTCTATTCTATCTCACGTCCGAGTACATCTCGCCCGTTAAGTTTTCAGGAATAAAGAAAGGTCCTACAATATGATTTCCGAACACGCCTGCCCACACATTTATTTTTTCACGATGTAGCGAGTGCACTTCTTGAAACAAATGTGGATTCGACTCACCCCAATATCGACAGTTATGTCTATTTACAGCACCATGTAAATAGAACGTACACTCATCCGAGAAACAAATATTAAATAATAGATACGCATTGTCGATTAAACGATGGGACATTCATTCGCAAAACTCTAACCTTCTACCCAAATCGTCTTCTTTAAGCTCATGGACTAGTTTTATCTTGTACGGGTGAAATTTATTATCATCTTTCAAAATTCCTTGTACTGTTGAGCATGTAAATCCTGAAGAACTATCTAGTCCACGAGTGCTTTGGGTGTTGTCAAGTGTTACGTGTCCCAAAATTGCTATTTCTGGCGCTCTAACTGGACGATTTTCTCGATGGCGATTACGGCACATATTACACATCATATAGTTTATTCAAATTTTCTTAGCAACTTGTCGATAATATTTTTGTCTGGATGTAACGCATTAAACAACCGGACTCTTGCAATGCTCCCATTTTGGTAATGCAGTTTTGTTATTTCTACCCTTTCTTGAGATGAATAAGTCATTGTTCAATATTTATCACAACTAGGTAGGTAACTTAACAATTTGAAATGTTTTTCTATTACATACGATGACACTGACTGATGCTAAATATTCTTGCTGGTATCCATGATTATTAACTTTTGCCGTGTATAAGTCGAATTTTATTATAAATTCACATAGCTTCACAACGATTGAAGATAGGTATAAACTTTATTATACAAAAGTTACTAAAAACTACATGGAAAATCTAAAAAATAAAAAAATGGGGGTTTCCATTTATAAATGTAAAGTGTAACGCAATATCTTATTTTTGGATCATCCTGTATTGTACGTCTTTAGATGAAAATACGCCCCCTAAAAATCAAAATTGCCTTGTCTGAGCATTTTCCTCAAAATATACCAGTAGAGTCACAAATGGGGTGCGACCTTTTAGTTGGGCCACCCTGTGTAACTTTGCAATCACTGGCGTTGCGCGCACGGCGCGTGATGTAGGCTACTGCTAACTGAGTAACAAACTCCAACTGGTTAATACCCAGAACGCGACGTAGGCAAAATAAATGCTTCACAACGCGAAATAAAAGCGCACTAAAACTTCATTCGCGTTGTGGGTGATAAAATGTATCCACAACGTGTTCTGGCCAATTCTCTTTACCCAGTGCTCGAGAAAACAATATCTGGTCGCATCGTGTGTAACTTACTATACCCATAACGCGATGTATGTAAAAAAATCGGGCAGTGGGCGATTTCGGCTGTTGCGAATAACATCGACACTGAATCATCGCTACAGGAGAAATATTTAACATATATATTTTTGCGATATTTGGATATTACTAGAACGTAACACTTTTTCTGCGACGGTTTTTTTCTGAATTATATGATTCTTGAATGTACCCATTTCGTCTAACATTTAACTTGTGTTACTGCGTCTATGAATGGTTCTCTGAATATATCGTCAAGTAGATTGACTCAGTACTTATGACGCTTTGATATACAACAGACACGGACTTGAGCGATGCAAATATCTTGCAACAGAGAACTTGTGGATCGAATTTCGAATATTAACGCGAGTTTAATACTGCTATCGTTTAGGTAGTCGTAGATTTTGAAGATTGATTCAGATGCGGCGGCAATAAAATCGCTGGAACATAGTGTTACATTGTTTCAGAGATTCCTGTCTATTTTCAGGCATTGTTTGGAAGGGATGAAAATTGTGGCTTGGATGCTGTATGCGGTAAATGGTGGTAAATTGTTGCATATTTGGTGTCAGTGAAAGGTTTTCTCTTACTAAGAAGCTGATGCATAATAAATAAGACACACATATTTTCCCTACATCTGCCATGGAAACAAAACTATGATAGATTTGCTTTATTTATATAGTTTGATATGCAGAGTTCAAATATTCATCGTACCCAAGTGAATCTACCTGGCCACGATAGGATTTCGCCTTTGAAACGATTTGACTCATGCCTTTTCTTTGAAACTCTAACGAAGTTGCAATTAAATAATTCATCAGCCTTCGCCTCTGATTCCGATTTCGGTTCCGATAAACCAAATTTAAAACCTCCAATTCTGACTTAGGTTCCGATATCATCACTTCCGTAATATCCCTAGTATACATCAACCGCTTTAATACACAAGTAGCTTATGTCCAAAAATTCCATATTACAGAAGTCTTTTCTTTCTCCTTGCTCTTCCTTTTTCTCTCCGAAAGTTGTCACAGGTACAAATAAAGCTGCTTTTGCTGGATAGTTATGTTATACCCTCAACCCTAAAAAAGCTCTCTCGATCATTTCTTCTAAAAACTATTGGAAAAACTACTAGGTTCCATGTTGAATGACCGCTACAAATGCTATCCGCCTACAATGATATAAAGGCATCATATCGAAAATTGCACATCAGTTGTACAAAGTCAGTCTAAAGGCCTATTCATACTCCGCCGTGACGTGACAGTGCTGTGACCAGCACGTGATCCGCCCGGCGAAACTAAAAACATTCTCCTGGAATTTGGATGAATTGATTCACACTAGACCGGCACGTGGAAGTGGCCGTGGTCTCAGTGCCCTCGACAACGCCGTACCGTGATCATCGCATTGTTTTGTAACGATATTTTTCGATTTTCTCGACCGTGTTTTCATGTAATTTCGTGAATATTTTGATATAATTGGTCAAAAACATGAATGATGAAAAACTAATTGAATTTGTATGCGTACATCTCGTGCTGTAGATCCAGTAATATTCAAAATACCAGGACTTCCGTTTTCTTCTCGTTTCTTCTTCATCTTTCGTAGGCGGTAGACGGTATCTGACTGTCGAACGCGGAGGTACCACCCGGCGGATCTCGTAGGCGGGGCCAGAATGTGTGCATGTTTCATGCACACGTGTTCCCTCGCGAGAGTCCGTGTGGCGTCCCCCCTTTTCCCTGTGTTTCCCCCTATAGCACCACGGTACCCCATGAGTGTTTAGGCCTTAGGCATTCGTCGTAGTTGGAGTATAAAAAAATAGAAATCCAGAATTAATGCAATAATTGCAAGTTCATCAAATACTAGGTCGAGCCAAAAGACATTTATTGCTGTTAAAAGTAAGTAAAAACTCGATCATTTGAGTTATAGCCGACTTCCTAAAAATTTGAGAAATCATTTAGGATAGTCCAAAGATCAAAAAGTTGCATAGAAAAATCTCCAACATCAAAAATTGAGAATCTGACATAGCCCCAAACTTTGCTAAAAAAATATGACTTCCTTTGCTCACCCTGTATAAGTGGATAAATAAAAGAAATATACCGATCGAACCCTGTACATGTTCTCAAAGAGTTTGTAAAGAACTTCCCGAATACCGCAACTCGATATCTCTTTCCGTTCCGATTTGAGATTTCCATGTTGCAAAGCAACTGTCCACCAGTTACACTTTTCCGCACATACTGTGCCTTTTAAGCAACACAGATCGAAAAAATTCAATCGTTTCTGATTTTTTGCGTTGGAATAAGCAAAACTCGCGCCAATGAACTTTCATTCTTCATATCGGTTGCGGTACTCGGGTCTTCTTGTTTATTCAAATGCAAGAAAGCAGAACCAGTTGTGATGGGTCACAGTGATGAAGTATTTTACCTTTAGCCAACCTCAAGCAGTTTTATATAGTAACAATATTAATGAAAAAAATATTATTTCCCAGCGTATATGAGCAGGGAGATCCTGTTGATTGAACGCTGTGCTACATAGAACTCGGTGCAGTACAATCGAAACATTTCAATGGCATGGATTGACTATCATAAGACGTTTGACACGACGCTTCATGAGTTCATCGTGCGTGTGTGGGAATGTCTTGCGGTAGATGATCAAATAGAGAGATGCATTAGACAACTGATGCTGCTCTGGAAGACTAGGTTCGCAATCATGTCTGGTGAAACCAAAGTTCGGCAGAGTTGGTATCATTCAGAGGTTCTTCCAAGGTACTCTCAGTCCCCTGCTCTTCTGCATCTCACTGCTTATGCCGTCTGTTACGCTAAGAAATGTGAGTAGATACAGCAGTGGCATGACCAGCAACCGGAGACACAAGGTCATCCACCTCTTTTATATAGATGAATAGACAAATGCGCCATGGTTCATCTAACGAAAGACGGTACGGTGTACGTAGAGAGCTGGACGGGAAGCATTCTGCATCATCTACATGCCAGAGAGATCTATACCTACCTTGGAGTGGCGCAGAGCCATATCCAGGTTAGCGTGGTCAAAGAGTATTTCCGCCGGAAGTGCCTGCATCCACTCAGGCATATCTGGTCATCAACGCTGCCTGGTAAGAACAAAGTCGCTGTGACAAATATGCTTGCGGTCCCATTGTTATTGTACACCTTCGGGGCCATCCATTGGACAATGGACGAGCTGCGAAAACTTCACACCAAAATCCGATAAAGGATGATCATGCATAGAAGTTTCCATCCTAAGTCCTCAGTTCCACGTATATACCTTCCAAGATATCAGGGAGGGCGAGCGTCTGCATGACAGGGTGGTACTGAGCACTGCCTGTGTCGTTCTGAGGAGTACCGATCCCCTCATCCGCTTTATGCGCGAGAATGCGGGTAAAGGAGTTTTTCTTTTTCGAGCAGCCGAGCAGTCCATTACCGAGCTGGCTCCTGCTCAACTGAAGAGCAACATAAAAAACTGTTGAAGAAAATTACTTATTAAGGCTTCATAGAGACAAGCCTATGCATGAAATCTTCTGCAGACACACAGAGGAGCATGGCTTGTCTAAGCAGTTGACCTTCTCATTTTTCAGGTCTAGTGGCTTAAAGTCTAAGACTGAGGGGCTTATTATAGCTTGCCAAGATGGTGTATTTAATACCTTGATATACCGTAGTAGGGTTATCGGCGCTAGAGACGCCTATGTATCTCTTGTCAGCGTATAAAGTAGGTATACGCTGGCAATTTTAACGTCTATCCACAACACAGCTCTGTGAGTGCTATACTACCATTTGAGGCATTCTTACGGTATAGATGAAACACCTGGGCTACCCTATGCTCCAGGAACATTGAGTCCGTTGTGAAGAACGAGAAACGCCGGATTTACTGGAATTACTCGTTCCCTACGGTCAAGCTGGTGCAGCCGAATAAGCGCGACACAGACCTTCTCGACCACGAACGGAAGGCGATGTTCGTTACGCAATTTTCGGCTCCGGTCGAAGTGAACGTCGTCTGGAATGAGCAGGAAAACTGGACCAAATATCAGGAGCTACCCAATCAGCTTCGTAGGCTCTGGCCAGACCACACTGTCAGTCTGCAAGTCATGTGCATTGAATCCTTGGGTAGGATAAGGCACACACTGTTATCTGCAATTAAATCCATACCGGTTTGCTGAGCATCGGCAAGCATCTTAGCCGGAATAAAGCAGAAAGCGGACAACCTCGGTTCCCTCCGTCTACATAGGGCACACGATTTTCGGACCAGCTAGTTGCTTACCTCACTATGTGAGGAGTGGATAGTTGTTAATATTAACAGCAGCTTGGTGTGTCGGAGCCCAGGTTGCCTATTTTACTTGTGGAGAATGCTGACCATAATTTGTCGGATGAAATTTAATCGCAAGCAGATTACAATTACGCAATAATTTACGGGGCACATTAAGTTTTATCAATGTTAACAAAGTTTGGGAATCAGTGAGCCACAATAAAACCTTGAAAGCTAAACAATCATCAAAGACCAAGCGCCTATACTTCAATGTAGGTAAATGCAAATGTTCTTACATGTCAGCTCTATGGTATTCAGTCATGTTTAAGTTCATCTTTAACGCTGCAAGACGTGGAAATTTATACTGTACACCCTCTAAATCATTTTTATTACACTGGTACTGAGGAGACCATACTACTGTAGCATATATATTCAAGATTTGATCTTACCAAGGAGCAGCATAAAATTCGGAAGGTACTGATTGAAAAATACACAATTTCTCCTGACAAAGCCCAGCATCCGCATGTCCTTTATACTAACTTTGAGAACATAGTCTGAAAAGTTAAGCCTTTCATCAAAAAGCACTCGAAGATCCCTAGCGGTAGCCTTATAAAAAAGTGTATCATTATTTGATTTATAACCTACTCCTACTTTTGAAGAAACTTAAGAAGAGGCATTTATTAGAATTCAGATACAAGTGATTAAGCTGTGTCCACTGCCAAAGCGCATCAAGGTCCCGCTGAAGGCCCACCATGTCATCTTTCTGCGTAATTGTCATGTAAATTTTCTGGTCATCAGCAAACATAATTCCGTTAGAATAAATTAGACCATTAGGGGGGGTCATTCACAAACAAAATGAAGAGGAGAGTAGCACAATGAGACCCCTGAGGAACCGCAGATGTAATCTTGAAGTCCGAAGTCAGAGGCCCACTGATTTTTACAGATTGAGTCCTACCCTTAAGGAATTTCTCTAATCATCTTATAGTGTTTTCTGAAAAACCATATGCCGACAGCTTTGCCAATAAAATGAAGAAGTTCACTGTGTCGAAGGCCTCAGAAAGGTCCGTGTAGATTGCATCCACCTGGTGACCCTTTTACAAGACCTCCAACAGAGCAACGTTTTCTGAAGAGTATATGGGAACAAGAGGTTATACCGTCAGAATGGAATGAAGCAATAGTGTCCCATTCACAAAAAGGGCGATAAATCAGACGGCCAGAACGACAGAGGCATACCGCTTCTCAATTTAACGTACAAGCTACTGACCATACACATCAAAAATCGGCTGGCAATACGCACTGAAGCAATTACTGGAGAGTACCAATGAGGATTCAGACAAGGACGCAGTACCACTGACAAGATGTTTAGGCTCCGAGAAATCCAAGCTGAGAGCTATGAATATGAAAAACCGACTCTGCTGCTCTTGACTGTCAAGCAGGCATTTGATCGAGTAAAAAGGAAAAAGTTATATCAAGCACTCCAAGAACAACATGTAAGCCCAAAACTGATTAATATGTTTGAAATATCAGAAAACGGGGTCAATATAAACACCAGATTTACAGAAAAGATTGAAGTCAAAGAAGGAATCCGTCAGGGAGATCCAGTCATCGCTGCTATTTAACATTGTGCTCGAAAAAACTATACAAGAAGCAAACATAAACAGGGCTGGTTTAGTATATTACAAAAATCATCAGTGCTACCATTTGCTGACGACCTAGTTATTATAGCCAGAAGTAAATTCGAACTTACAGACACCGTAAAGAGTCTAGAAGAAAAAGCACGAAGCAAAGGACTGTACATTAATGTAGAAAAGACAAAATACATGGAATGGGCAGATAAAGAACTTAATAAAGGACAGCACTGAATAATGACCACAAGAAAAGGAGAAATCTATAAGTATTTACATCACAGCCGAGCAACAAAGAGGAAATACAAAAAAGAATAATGGCCGGAAATCGTGCCATATATGCGCTAAAAGGACTAATGAAAAGCAAAATTATATTCAGAGGAGCTAAAATGAGGATCGACAAAACGCTGGTAAGGCCCGTGTTCATGTATTCATGTGAAACATGGGCGATAACAAAGGTAGAACAAGCAAAGCTTGATATATGGCAACGGAAGGTTTTCAGGAAAATTTTTGATGGCAAAATGTTAGATGAACGAAGAACAAATGATAAGTTGAAAGAACTGTTTAAAGGGCCCAACATAACAGAGGATGGCAGAACATAGAGTACCAAAGGCACTATTTACCCATTCAATAGGAGGGAAACAAAGGAGAAGCAGACCCAGGACGAGGTGGAAAACTGAGGTGAAATAAGACCTGAGAAAATTAAACCTAAAAGCTTGGGAAAGAAGAGCAATTGATAGAGAAGAATGACGAAAAATCACCAATCAAGACCTGCAGTGCTAGTTTATTATATATATATACACATTTAGAGGAACTTCTAGCAGTACGGACAATTCTTGTTGAAGAAACTCTAAGATTCGCCGTTTAATCTGAAGGGTAAAAAGAAAGGACCAATCAAATTGTCACCAACAATACCCATCCACACATTTAAAGAAAATTGTTTCTGGTGGCGACATTGTACGTAAGCATGAGGATTTTCGACACTCCATACATGAGGGTTATGGTAATTAACAATACCATCCCGGCGAAATCCTGCTTCGTCCGTAAAAAGTATGGTTTTATTAAACTTCTCATTATTAACCTTTTGGTAATACCATTGGCAAAACTGTAAACGAGGTAGGAAATCTCTAGGCGAGAACTTGCCACACAGTGCTCCTCGTCGAATTCCGGCGTTCTTTCGGACCTCGGTCGGCCTCTATCATTGATGGGAATGGCAAAACTTCCTGAATAACTTTATTGTCAAAAACATCACGAAAAAGAAAAAAGAAAATTTACCTCTTTCCGTTACGTGAATAATTCTTTTGTAGAAGAACTAACGCGCAAATGTCAAACCTCCATGCAGAAATGCTTTTTGGTTTTCCAGTCACTTGTGATTTTTTTAGCAAAAATTAATAAACCAATTTTGTCCAGTGACATGCAATAAAATGGTTATTTTTTTTTCTCGAAAACGAAAGTGAGATACGAAAAACACACAAGAGGCAAAGAAGTTGTATTTTTAGATGCTTAATCAAACAACAAATATTAAAATTACAAAAAGGCAGTGGAGTACATTTTTGCCAATAATATTCGCTAATAATTGTAATGTATTTAGTGTTAAATTAGCCTCTCAATACAACAAATAATACCGATAAATTTCAACAAAATCGAGTAAATATTTTTTAATATATTAATATTTGTTTTTTAAATTCATTACCCTGTATCTTGAAAGCTCTGCATTTCCGGACCCTTGTTTATTGAAACTTTTTTCATATCTTTATCAAGGAATCACCCGCTAAAATCTCTCCGTCTATTTTTCGAACACTCTGTAAAGGTGGAGAGTATCATATATGGTACGGGTTAATTCTTGTACTAATCCACTGAGGGCACTGAATCTCATCATAGTGTTATACAAGGTGACTTCGAAGTTGAGTCATTTATTTTAACAATGAGTAGATCTGATCAAAAGAAATGTTTTTTTCCTTTAACATTTTTCTGGTAAAATTAAAGTAACAAAGTTATAGCCCTTTAGAAGTTTGAGTACCGTCCTGTCTCAATAATAATATTATGTACTCGTGTTTGGGAACAACGGATATAATCCGCCTTATCCGTTCATCGCATCGGAAACAAAAAAGCGAAAAATACTGAATGTAGTACAAAGGGCTCGTGAATCAGGTGACTTAAGACCTCAAAGGGGAGGGTATGCCGGTGCTCCAAGACCACACGATCAAATACAGGTCCGCACTGAAATGCTTGTCGGGAGGATACTTTATAAAACAAGGTAACATTTTTTTTTAATTTTTTTTTATTTTTACACACTTATTTTGGTTTATCTTCCTTCTACAATCATTATCTGAAAATTAATGACTCAACTTCAAAGTCACCCTGTATAATAAATCGTATTCAAAGTATTATGAATACACGTTGCAGACTTGTAGATGATCTCAGAAAATATGATCATATATCGAAGGCCTAGGTGAAAAATGCAAAAAACACATTTTTCATGTTCAAGGGGTGAAATCCACCCCTTCGACGGGTCCGAAGAAATGACCAAGTAGCTACTAGTAAAACGCTATTCATTTATTTTTAGCTTGTAACTCTGTTTCTAACTAGGTGGGGGATATACAAAGCTGCCTATGTTCTGAGGGTGTAAACTACCCCTACGTCAGGTAGACAAAAAAAAAACAATAATCTGACTTCTACGCCCACATATAAATGATGCGGTTTATTCATTTTTATTATTCATCAATGGTGTTAGCTTTTTTGAAAAGCTGCATACCTCTTTCTAAATATTTTTGTACTAAGGGTGAAACTACCCTTTTTGAGCCGGTCTGTTGCTAAAATTAGCTAGAAATACGATGCAATCATTAAAAAGTCAGTAGTTGGTACCAAAAAAATAGCTACTGAAAATTGGCTGCTAACTTCACGGAAAAATTGGCTGTAAGAAACTGGCTATTAACTTCACACCGGTAAGAGACACAACGTAGACTTACAACATTGACTTAACTTTGAATCTCTATCTTTTATGACTTTCATCGCCTGGACTATTTTTATAGTTGTACAAGTCAATTTTCGACATGATGTCTTTATCGTAGGCGAATAAAATTTGCAGGGTTGATCCATCATACAATCTAGAATATTACAGTATCAGATTTTAGGTTGGGTAATTTGTTGGCAGCCCTGGAGAGTAGAGGAGATAACATAATTAGTAAAGGTTGAAGTATTAGTTTTTATTCGGAGATTTATGGCGTTTGTCCTCAAATCCGCATAGTTGTCAGAAAAAACACACCCGTAGTACCGGTCGTTTGGCTGCATTTGCAAAGCTAAGTTCGAAATCGGATTTTTTATAAAATTTCACAAGTGGAAAAATCTTCTGGCGTAGAATTTCGGATAACACATATAGTGGTTAATCCGATAGGTATTGAGCTTATCTATAACTTTCGTCGATCCATCCATAACAATACAGCTTGTACATAAATCCAGCACCATCATCAACTCAATTTGTTTAAGAGTGAGAGTGAAAACATGGATATGGGCCATTAAATAATGTGGAATTCGAATCGTATATTCTTACCTTTAAGCTGGCCTAACGTAGTTGACAAAAATTCCTTGATTTTGTTATCAGTAGACATCCACATATTTAATCCATAATTTTCATCAGCTGTGAAACTTTCTGGTGGATACAAGCCTCTTTGGAATAGTATTGAATTAACTCCATAATCTGAAAGGATTTTGTATTTCAGATGCATAAATACCTTGTTAAATATTATGATACAGTAACATAAAATGCACATCAACATTGACACTTTTTCTTCTCTACAAGGTAACCTAATTAGAATTCCAATATGATATTTCGTCTTTTGCACTCAATCATCAGCTTCAGTCTTTCTGATGGACGCCATGTTGGATTTTTGTTCAGGCGAGTAAAGCTTAAATGTCTGCTTTCAAAAATGTATACATTACATTGCCAAATCTTAGTTACTCCAAAAAACTAATATTTTCATAAACGGCATTGAAAATGACAGCTTATCACAAGTTTATTAGATTACATCAATAGTTAAAGATTGCTTTAGTTTTTGAAAAACGTAATGTCTGAACAACTGAACCTCCCTACGTGGATGCTCAGCCGTAGAATATTATTATTCAAATGCAACATATGTACATCGGTTTAGATATAACGGTTGTGAAATGCGCTTAGCAGCCTGCAACATTGACGAAGCTTTTACTTACATTCGAAAACGTTTCTGTCGGTTTCTTAAAACTATACCGTTGACAATGTTTAAATGAAGAGTATTGCTATTTAAACATTTGAAGTTATATATCAGTCCATATCACAATATGTACTGAAAGTTTTTTGTGCCCAGTTATAATCGGTGATGAACAAAAAATAAATCACATCTCTAGTGAGTTCCGTTCCATCTACTATCCTCACTAGTAAGTTTGGTAGATATACAGGGTGTTCGAAAAATAGACGGAGATATTTTAGACGGTGATTCCTTGTTAAAAAACATGAAACAAGTTTCTATAAACATGGATCCGTAAATGCAGAGTTTTAAAGATACAAGGTTGTACATTTTTTTTATCTGAATCTTAAAATTTACTCGATTCTGTTGAAATTTGGCAATCCTATTTGTTGTATTAGGAGGCTAATTTAGCCCTAAATAGATTGAAATTATTAGGTCCAATGGCGTCCCGGGGGACACGTTAGCGAATGTTACTGGCCAAAAAATGTACGCCATTGCCTTTTTTGTAACTATAATATTTGTTGTTTGATTAAGCATCTAAAAATACAACTTCCTTTGCCTTTTGTATTTTTTTCGTACCTAACTTCGTTTTCGCATGTCACTGGACAAAATTGGTTTATTAATTTTTGCTAAAAAAATCACAAGTGCCTGGGAAAACAAAAAATCAAAAAAATTTCTATGAAAGAGTGTTATTACAACTTTTCCAGTAGGTACCATGACATAAAGTGTACTACAACAAATGTTGGAAATATTCACCATCTATTTCCGTACAGCTTCTCACTCGACGAATCATTGAACGATGAAATCGACCTAAGATTCGAGGTCTATTTCTTATTTCTTCGCAAACAATTACGATTTTATTTCTTAATTCTTCTACTGTTTCTATGAGAGTAGCGTGAAATCATCGTCTTAAGGTGTCCCCATAAATAAAAATCTATTGGATTTAAGCCAGGGGAGCGAGGTGGCCAGTAAATTGCTCCACCTCTTCCAACCCAATTTTCACCAAAGGTGAGTTCTGACATGTATACTAAAATGAGGAGGAGCTCCATCGTGCATAAAAGTTATTTGGTTACGTACATTTCGGGGAAGTTCTTCTAGAAGTACGGGTAATTCTTGTTGGAGAACCCCTTTCCCCTGTATCCCCCTATAGCCCCACGGTACCCAATGGGTGTTTAGGCCTTATGCCTTCGTGGTAGTTGGAGTATAAAAAAACCTCTATGTAAGATTCGCCGTTTAATCTTAAGGGTAAATTAAATTGTCACCAACAATACCCATCCACACATTTAGAGAAAATTGTTCCTCTTGTCGACATTGTACGTAAGCATGAGGATTTTCGTCACTCCATACATGAGTGTTATGGTAACTGACAATACTGTAGCGTTTTTCTGGGTTATTTTTGGGTGTGGATTAAAACACTGGATTCCACAAAAAGAAATGCACTAATTTATTTAACTTGATTAAACATTTATATGCACTATTTATGTCTGACTAATTCTTATGTCACCATTGACTGCACTATACTTCTCTTCGCTCTGCTACTCCACCATATTCCGTACTCTGCCTCCATCTGCCGGCCGCCGAGTTATATATAGTCCCAATTACCCCTTCGAGAAAAAACCGGGTGTACCACAGGGCGACATCTAGAATGTTGAGAGATCACTTCGAGTCGATCTAGAAGGCGATCCACTGTCACGGTCCTCACAATCCACACTCTTTCCAGGAGGTAGCCGTCTAGGATTGTGACAACATACCAGAAATCGAATGCCTGTATACCTAAAGACTACCTCAAGCATGCTTCGAATGATTCTCCATCCAATGTACAATTCAGGCTTTACCGCGTTTTGCCTTCTGAACCCTGTTGAGAGCATCGTTAATGGCCTCCAGAACTTTATATGGCCCGTCCCAGGATGATTGAAGTTTAGGCGACAGCCCTTTGCGCCTCTTTGGGTCGTAAATCCAAACCGTATCACCGTTGTCGTACCTCTGGTCTTTGGCATTAACGTCATAAGCTTATTTCATCCGGTCGCTGGCACCTTGAATTGAAACACGAACCTGTCTATGAATGGCGTAAATTCTTCTACGCAGCTCACTTACGTAGTCTTTTCCGGCAATGTCAGTCCCTGGTGGACAGCCAAACTTTAGATCGCATGGGAGTCGAAGTTCTCTCCCCATAACTATTCTAGCAGGGGTCTCTCGTGTGCTTTCATGAATCGACGATCGGTAAGCCAATAAGAAGAGGTGAAGAAAACTATCCCAGTCTCTTTGAGCGCTTGAGACTACCTTAGCCAGATACCGGTTAATTGTCCTATTCATGCGCTCCACCATTCCATCTGACTTTGGGTGCAAGGCTCTCTTCTTAATCCCAAGAATTTGACAGATACTTTGGAACAGATCTGACTCAAAATTGCGCCCTTGGTCCGAATACAATTCTAAAGGTACCCCAAATCGACAGATCCATTCCTTGACTAAAGCGTCGGCTACCATAGAGGCTTCCTGATTTGGCAGAGCGTATGCCTCAACCCACTTGCTGAACTAATCAATTATCACAATGATGTAATTATTCCCTGCTTTACTTTCTGGAAAGGGTCCCGCCAGATCAATAGTCATCCTTTCAAAGGGGCTCCCCACGTTGTATTGGCGCATCGGAGCTTTTGGTTTCCTTTGCGGTCCATTACTTGCCGCACACACAACGCATTTCCTGCACCAGTCTTTCACGTCCTCCTTGCTATTGACCCAGTAAAATCTTTCCCTCACTTTTCCCAGGGTTTTTGTAACTCCGAGATGACCTCCTGACACACCGGAATGGATTTCTTCTAGCAGCTCCGGGATCCGACATCTGGGGATAACGATTTGCCTTCTTTCCTCTTTGCCGGCGTGGTCCACCATTTTACGCAGTAAGAGTCCGTCGTCCATAACGAGAGAATTCCATTGTGCCCAAAATGATTTTATGGTAGGGGAAAACTTGGCAACTTCTTCCCAGACTGGTTTCCGTTGTTCTTTCATCCAGTTTAGAATTATTTGGTGATCGGGGTCGCCCTCTTGATCTTTAATGAGGCCTTTATTTTGCCAAGTATCACTAACGATAGTGGTTCTTAATACTTGGGCGACTTTCTCCTCTGCGCGCTGGCAATGCTTACAATCCTCTAAACAGAGTCTCCTCGATAAGGCACCTGCATTTCCATGGATTTTTCCCGCTCGATGTTCGATGTCGAAGTCAACCTCTTGCAGCCTCTCTATCCATCTTGCAACTTGACCCTCTGGATTCTTAAACAGGAGAAGCCATTTTAAAGCTGCGTGATCGGTCCGGAGTAAGAATTTTCTGCCATAGAGGTATTTGTAGAAATGTTCCATTGCCTTTACGACGGCCAGCAGTTCCCTCCGGGTAACGTAATAGTTACGCTCTGGTTTGGAGAGAGTTTTGCTAAAATATCCAATGACCTCTTCTTTGCCTTCCTGGACTTGGGATAATACAGCACCTATACCCACATTGCTGGCATCAGTGTCTAACACAAACTTTCCTTCTGGCAGTGGATAGCTGAGTATAGGGGCGCTTGTTAAAGCTTCTTTCAAGTGGGTAAAAGCTTGTTGGCAATCCTGATCCTATTGGAATTTGCGTTCCCCTTCTGTCAGCCAACAAATTAAAATGTCGTTTAATTGGGACGACGAAGCTGTGCTGCTCTTAATTGAAAAATTTCATGAAAATGATATATTATGGAATCCCAGAAATGCAGCACTTCACTAGCTTTCTATGTGACTGTCACAACCGGAATGATGCTTGACGGCTTTGCGCGGCTTGTGCCGGCGGCTTGTATTGCCGGCGGCATAGCCGCTCGGCATAAACCCGGCGGCATTGACACCGGCACTGTGTGTAGCAGCTTTTAGAATCGTGTGCATCAGCCTTTCAAAGGTGGCAGGAGCATTGCACAAGCCGAATGGCATCACATTAAACTGCCCACCGTGAATGCTGTCTTCTCTCGATCTTCAGGGGCCAATTCTACTTGCCAGTATCCACTTTTTAGGTCTAGGGTGGAAAATATTTTTGATCCAGCCAAGGTATGCAGAGTGTCATCAATACGCGGTAGAGGGTAGCTGTCACGTTGTTTAACAATCGGTAGTCCACACAAAATCTGGTTGAACCATCTTTCTTTTTAACCAAAACTACCGGTGAGGCCCATGGACTGTTGGATGGTTCTTGTGCTGGACTATATTGGTTCTTCCTTTTTGCCCAGTATCGAATACATCCCGATATCTATGTATTAGATGTTTCAGTTTCTTCCTTTGGTCTGGTCTTATGTCTCTGCCTGATGACGACATCAATTCTTCCAGTTCCTTAGGAATGACCCCTGAGTTTTCCACAGCTGGCATATTTCGAATGATTGCAGAAACTGGACAGCAGTGTCCCAGCTCCTAGCCCTTCTTCAAGGACACAGAGTGTTGACTGACTTTCATTAGTCTCACAGGAATAGTTTTATCGGCACGCACAAGTGCCTTTGCAACAGCTATCCCTCGGCCAATAGCCTCGTCATGGATCCTAGGTTCAATCACACGATCTAGGTAGCCATTCAACAGAATCATTTTTCGATATAACACGTTCACCGAATTTTGATTTCAATATGTCGATTGTTTCACCCGCTGCGCTGTGTGGCTTGTGGCACCGTCTTGTTGAAACCACATATCATTAATGTCTAGCCCATGCAATTGACCAAAAAAATAACGTTGCAACATGTCTCTGAAGCAATCTCATGAAAACCACACCATAGTTATTTTTTGTGAATGAAGTGGTGTTGCTTGAAGTACATGAGGGTTTTCATGTGATCAATACCGCATATTCTGTTTGTTGTCGAAGACGTTTAGTCAAAAATGCGCCTCATCACTGAAGATGATTTTGCGATGAAATTGGTCATTTTCTTGCAACATTTCTAGAGCCCAATTCGAGAACGTACGTCGGTTCGTATGACCGAACGGCTTTAGTTCTTGAGTTAACTTGACCTTATAAGGGTGCAGAACAAGATCTCTTCGCAAAATTCGCCATAGTGTGGTCTGAGCGGTGCCCAATTTTTGAGAACGCCGTGGAATCGACTTGTTATGTTCGACGGAAGCTTGAACGGCAGCAATAATCTCGGCACTTCGACCAACTGGCACGGGAACGTCCAGCAGCGAATATGTGGACTCAAATTTTTTTATTAGACTAGGAATTGCTTGTCTACTGGGACGAGAAATACGACCAAAAATTGGTGTTCACGCTCTTAAAGTTGCAGTCACCGATTTTAATTATTTGTAAGCGTTGTTCGTTTTCTTTACTGAATGTTTTGGCATTGCCAGTTCGGTAATTGATTTAAAGGTGCGTTCATAGTGAAATCAAAGTGGTCAAGTCCCTAATGGAAAACCGGCACGGGTATCACGTATCTTGAAAAGTGATATTATGCCGATTTTTTTTTGACATTATGCTGTTTTTTTTGACATTATGTAGGTTTTTCGCCAAGACGTTGACTTAGCACTTAGTTGTACATGTTGCTTAAACGTCATGAGGCTTGTTATCAATCTTTGGCTCTGGTGTGATGTAAAATCTGCTTCTGAGATGGCATTACTGGAGGTTTAAGCTGTAAGTTATATGTGTTGATGATAATTACATTGGGTTCTTGTCTCAAATACACTTAATTGAGATTCAAAGCTAGAACTTAGTTGCGCATCGACTTTTTCTTATCCATTCTGGAAATTACATACACAAATTTGCTGAATTTCAAAAATGAGAGAGATAAGAAATAATTATATTCACTGTACACTGTCGAATTACAAGTCATATACACGCTAACAGTAATTACACACAATGCGGGCGCGGCGATCATTTCCCGTAATTCTCCTCAGTTTTTCGTAATTTATAACTTTGAACATAACCTTCAGAAAGCACAACATATAAATAACCCGTCATATTCAGAATATTCAGTAATGATTTTCTCACACAGCAAATATCACAGATTTTATACACATGCAGACCAATACACATAATTACCCAGATGCGATCTTGTTATTCAACCAACTTCCTTTTCAGATATAAAAACTACAGACAGGGATCACTCAGCCTCACAAAACTATGCAACCAATAATGCGTGTTTTAGTTGAGTGATTCCTTCATAGATGGACGTTCACAACGATCCTAGTGAGCAAACGTGCAATGACTGTTTGCGCCCTAAAAACTACCTAGTCTGCAAGTTAACATCTTATAAGTTTTTTTTGACGTTTTGTATGTATTTTACTTGATACCCGTGCCGATATATTTTATCGACGGACGTTAAAAAGCCATAAAAAACGAGAAGACAGCTTCTCTGTACATCATATGGACACACCTGCTAGCTTGGATGGTGCGGACCACGGAAATGAAGTAAAGGTTAGCAGCTTCGAGTCGCTTAATTTATAGCACAGTTAAATTATGTAAATTCCTTGCCAAACCCGTATCGAAACAACGCGACTTATTTTAGATTCGCTATATTCAATGCAATTATATGGAACTATTAGTGTTTTTTATATTATTGCACATTGTTCAAATGTATAATTTATACATATAAACCAGTTTTCATACATATATTCATATAATGACCATACTATACGCATGCACGTACCATACAAGGTGGCCCAACGAAAAGGTCGCACCCCCATTTGTGACTCGCCTGGTATATTTTGAGGAAAACGCTCAGACCCGTCAATTTTGATTTCTAGGGGGACGTCTTTTTATCTGTAGCCGTACAATACAGGGTGATCCAAAAATAAAATAATGCGTTACACTTTCGATTTTTAAATGGAAACCCACATTTTTTAATTTAGATAAAACTTCAGCCTAACCCATAACTGGTGAGGTTGAGTCTGTCAGACTCCGGCTGATATTTTTTCGCTATAATTACTTCTTATATCAAGTGACAACAACCTACGCCTATTTATCTTTAGTTTGGATATGTGAGTCCTGTTTGCCTCGGTGGTTGCAGATCCTCATGGAACATGTGTATGTGTGCTTGTGTTTTTATACCTCAGGAAGTCTCACGGACCCCACCTCACTCTTATCGTAAGTTTTTGTGGTTGTTAATTTTAATGTTTGTTTTCACATATAAGATATTTTAGAAGGAATTACGAGCCAGTAATTCAAAAGAGACTGTTACAATAAACGGTAAAGACTATGAGAGTACGCTCACGATGCTATAGCAGTGATATTGTGAAAGCGACAGCGAGCAATCTCCGGATGATGACGAACAATTTGTGCTCGATGATGATATAACGCAGAAGTCGTTTTCAAGTGAAAATAGCTTTAACGAATCGACAACAGAAAGAAGAAACTTTTATGAAAAAAACATAAATGGTCCTCTATGGAATCAAAAAGAAATCTGTATAGCCAGTCATAATATAATTCTTACGCTACTTGGTCTCAAAGACGAAACTCTAAATTTAGGACATGAAGCAAATCCAGTTGAAATTTTGAGCACTTTTTTCATTGAAAAAATAACAGCCATTATCTACGAACAAAAAATTGGAACCAATGCGTCAAAAATACAGCGGCCCAACGCAAGTGGATTTGAAGAATGCTAACGATAATCATCAAATTTGATGTTTATAATAAAATTTATAATAAACCAAACATAAATACATATTATGAATAGACTACAGACTATCGCATAAAATTGAAATAAAACGGATACTAATACGTATTCTACAAAAATACTCGGGAGTCCGAGACTCCACATCACACTCATCGTGACAAAAGTGGCACCTCACCGGTTACGGGTTAATGAAGACGATTTTGATAGAAGGTTGGAGTTTTGCGAATTAATGTCCCAACGTTTAAACAACAATGCAAATCTGTTATTTATATTATTTTCTCGGATGAGTGTACGTTCTATTTACATGGTGCTGTAAATAGAAATAATTTTCGATATTGGAGTGACTCGAATCTATATTTGTTTCGAGAGGTACACTGAAAAATAAATTTGACAAGGAGAGTTCAGAAACGGGAAGTTCCGGACTTGGTTTGGGAAAAAGACTAGTAGGTTGTGATTGAGTAGGTTATTTATGCCAGAAGTGCAAAAGAACTTTTTGATCTTCGGCCATTTTGATGAATAATAGGCTATTTTTGAAATTCAGTATATAAACAACAGGGGGAGGGGCAGAAACGGGGAGTTTTGGACTTGGTTTGTGAAAACAGCTGATATAATACCTAATATTTTAGCTCCATTACGAGGGATGTCTTTTAAGTTTTGCATATAGAAACATAGTAGGCCGCGCGGATCGAACGTCAGTACTGAATCTTAACCTCACTCTTTAGTAAACTTACATTCAAAGTTTCACAACAAAACGTGCAATGTTCTCACTACAGTGAATTTTTAAGTGTCACCAAGTCATTAGAAAAATGGAACTCAACCGAGAACATTTTCGCGCCATAATGTATTACAACTTTCAGAGACAATTATCGCAACAAGAATTCCTTGCCGAGTTACTGTCTGTTTTCGGCAACGAAGAGACACATCAGTCGACAATTTCCCGTTGGTATGGAGAATTCAAACGTGGACGGATGAGTCTTAAGCTGGCTACAGACACAACCGCAAGCTTGTCCAGCATGCTCATTCAAGCTTTTTGTACAAGTATGCTCAAATCGCCTTCGGCACCACACGTACAAGTATGCTTGATAAAAGGAGAGGTAGTTTAATGAAATATGTCGAGCTCGGACGACGATGCGCTCGCTTTGATCGCTTTTGTTCTTGTAAAGAAAAAAAATCCAAAATGAAAAAGCGTGCGGTGTGGTGTAAAGAATGGTTGATGAAAAGGAAAACCTATTCTCACATTAACTTACTAAGTGAGCTGAAAATATATCCGCGTGACTGGCACAATTATCTTAGAATGGACGAAGAGACCTATTTGAACCTTTTGTCTCTTGTATCACCTTTGATTCAAAAGCAGGATACGATCATGAGAGAAGCCATAACACCACATGAAAGATTAACGGCAACATTGCGATTTCTTGCAACCGGGAGGAGTTATGAAGACCTGAAGTATTCAACTATTATTTCACCACAAGCATTAAGTTATATAGTTCCTGAAACCTGCCATGTCATTTACAAGGTGTTAAGAAGCAGGTATTTGAAGGTGAGTAATAGGACTATTTAAACTCAGTTATTTATTATTTTTTTGACGAAAAGATTTACAAAAAGTAGGTGCATGTGTATAATAAACTATTACAAAATAACATTAAGCATCGCTAAAATTTGAAATATAGGACGCGATAGAATGATTGGAATTATCATTGGGGGTTACTGGAGAAAGAGTTTCATAATGTGCCTGAGATTGAGGAAAAGTTGAGGGCAAATGGGAGTAATTGGTATTTAATTATTGAGGTGAAGGACAATCTGTAGAATATGTATTGTTAGTTTCACCACAAATACGATGGGACGGAGTCAACTGACCCATTTCTGCCATGAATAATGTATCGTTAATCATTTTTTCTGCCAACAATCTCTGAATATTGTTTGTTATGTCTCTCATTTTCAGAGCGACGTTTTTCCCAAAAATGTCATGTCTATTTTCTTTTAACTTAGGTTTTTTAAAGTGGCCTTCAATTGCGTCCAACACAGAATCACATTTGTCAATTTTGCGTTTAGGTGGTCGGGAAATGGTGCTTTTTTTGGGGTGGATTGTGTGGCCTCAGTTGTTTGACAGCCAGTATCATCATGTGTTGTTGACTCGTCCTCCTCAATGGGTTGGTCTAAACTTTCTATAGAATTTTCAGTTGGTTGGGCTTCAACTTCTTCCTGAAAATAATATTTAGCAAATATAAATACATATAACATCTACTATTAGATATAATGAGTTGTAATTATTTTGTACAAAATATCTCTGTATTGTTATATTAATTTATTTCCAGGTTCCACAAACTGAAAACGACTGGATTGCTATAGCAAAGGATTTCGAAAAGAGATGGAATTTCCCTCATTGTCTTGGCAGCCTAGATGGAAAACATATCGATATAATTCCTCCAGTCAACAGTGGATCTTTTTTTTTCAATTACAAACATAGACACAGTTTAGTTCTACTTGCCATAGCAGAAGCAAATTATAAATTTATTTTATTTGATTTCGGTACAAATGGCAGAGTATCAGATGGGGGTGTCCTTCAGAATACAGAATTTTTTAGAAGACTTCAGGCCAAATTATTAAACATTCCCGGAGAAAAAGAAGTTGCAAATGAGTCACGAAAGCTACCGTTTGTTTTTGTCGCAGATGATGATTTTCCTTTGAGGCCTGACATGCTGAAACCATACAGACAGAGTGATTTAACTTGTATTGAAAAAAAAAATGTACAACTACCGATTATCGAGAGCACGGAGAATCGTGGAGAACGTCTTTGGGATTATGGCAGCACGCTTTAGAATTTTTCACACCTCTATCAATTTAGAGTTATATCACATCGAGGAAATATTGAAAGCAACATGTGCTTTACACAATTATTTAATGTCGACTGTAAAAGGAATTTATGCTCCACCGGACTCTTTTCACTTAGAGGACATAGAAAGTGGTATGATTCGCGTTGGCTTGACCCCTGAAAGTTCTAACATGTCATCATTACAAAGGTCCCATATGACAGGAAGTACGCCATTTAATGCTAAACAGGTTAGAGAAGAATTCAGGAATTACTTTTCCAATGAAGGAGCAGTACCTTGGCAACACAACTTTACACATTAATAAAATAATATGGTAAATTAAGTGTGTGTGGACTTTTTATGCAAATAAATAAACTACTTATGTATAAATATGAAAAACAATAAAACTTACCTCTGTCTCGTTCAAGTTAGATACTGATTTTCTAGGTGTTTCTTGATCTCCTAAAAAGTGAAACAGGTGGTAGTACCAGAGTGTGGGCCCATAACGTTCATCTGCACCCATTTCAGAGTGTTCTGCATCTTCAACTTTTTTCTTTTCTCTTCTATAATTAGTCCGGAAGGAGTTTATCTTTTTAACAACTGCATCCTTGTCGGCATTAACATCAATTAACATATATTTTTGTAATAATCTTCTGTACGCTGCATCCCTCTTTGCTTTGTTATGATAATCTTTGGATTTAACGTGCCAAAGACATGGCTGATTTTGATATTCTCGAATAAAATCTTCCAATAATTCACGGTTAACCTTTTTGAGATCACTAGTCATGACGAAAATTACTCAAATGCTACTACGTACGACCAGTCACGATATTTTCAACACAACAGGAGAGACGCCAACTTGTGCAAACTTGACAATTTTGGGTACACACGTACCGTTTTGCTTGCGCAAGCGCGCCTAATTCAAGCATGCATAATTAAAATCAATTCAATCCTCAAGCTGCTTGTACAATTACGAAGCTTGCACCACATTTCCCTACAAACATTCAAGCGTACTTGTACACAAAGATTGAACAAGCATGCTGGACAAGCATGCAGTTGTGTCTGTAGCCACCTTTAGCGATGATTCCAGGGTGGGTGCACCAAAAACGTCAGTAACCCAGGAAAACGTCGATGATGTGCGCAAACTCATCATTGAAGATAGACATGTGACATATCGCGAGATTGAGGCGTCCTCGAAGATCTCATTGACCTCAATTCAAAAAATTTTACATGAAGAATTAGGAGTGAGAGAATTAGTTTCGCGTTGGATACCCCACCTGTTGACTGAAGAGCAGAAAGCAGCCAGGGTTAATTGGTGACAAAAAAACGCTTGACCGTTTCAGTTTCGGAAACTCAAAAAATGTGTACAGCATTGTTAGTGGTGATGAATCGTGGATTTACTGTTATGAACCAGAAAATAAACGACAGTCGGCTGTTTGGGTGTTCCAAGGTGAAGAAAAGCCAACAAAAGTCATCCGTTCTCGAAGTGTTTCGAAAAAGATGGTAGCGACATTTGTGTCAAAAGCGGGTCATATTGGAACAATTCCTCTTAATGAGCAAAGAACTGTTACTGCGGATTGGTATACCACCATTTGTTTGCCAAAAATCACCGAGCTTCGAAAAATCAACCCCGAAAGAAGAATCATCCTCCACCAAGACAACGCAAGCTCGCACACAGCCCAAAAAACAAGGCAGTATTTAACGGAAGAAAACGTGGAATTATTGGACCACCCTCCATATAGTCCCGATCTAAGTCCTAAATATTTATTTGCTTTCCCGAAAATTAAAAACAGACTGCGTGGTCAAAGGCTCCAGTCACCAGAAGAAGCAGTTGACGCATTCAAAAATGCCGTTTTGGATCTGCCAGCAAACGAGTGGAATAAGTGCTTCGAAAATTAGTTCGAGCGCATCAGATGTGTATTAATCTTCGTGGAGAATACTTCGAAAAACTATAATAGAGTCATTTAAAACTACCTACCGTGTTGTTTTATTTCCATATGCAAAACTTAAAAGACATTCCTCGTAGTAAGATGGAACTGATTGTCGATGTTTACGTTCAAGTGTGAAACAACATCATTTTTCCTGGTCTCATAACGAAATAATAAAATTCTATATTTTTCTGGATTTATGATACAACCCTGTTCGTATAGCTGTCACCAACCTGTCAGTGATCGTGTCCAAGATTCCGCCACACAATTCCGTTCAATCTGCTACCCTATATAGACGGAATTCACATGGCCGGATCCCAGACACAGTTGCCGACAAGTCACCGACCACTCTACGAACAAACCTGTAGTTGTGATCGACAGATTATTTGCTTATATTACCAATGTAGTCCTGCAATGATGAAACAGTGTCTTGTATGAAATCAATAATGAAATGGTAGGTGAGCTGGATGTCATCAGCAAATGATGTATAGGGTGAATGTGCCAGTAACCCGGACACTACCAGTAGTCGGACAAATATTATATTATCGGTAAAAATTTGAAATCCTAACTTGCTGGTAATTGGTACCAGATTTATCAACCAATTTGTGACAGTTTATACAAATTTCACATCCACAGTTGTCATATTGACAAAATAATTAGCGGGTCAAAACTAGGATGTATTCGATTCATCAATCTTTGTCATTTGTGTAGCGAGTGACAAACTTTGAAGGCAAGTAGAATCATCAGCTGACAATATATAATAATAATAACTATGACTTTACTAGAATTAATTATGCTGATGCAGGGCCGTATGCTCGGCTGTTCGATTTTCGTCCGTCGGAGCGCATGACGTCACGCGGAGAGTGATAATCATTTGGGTTCATATGGGTATGAACGTGCATATTTTCACCTACAGGCCAAACGGCTGGACGGATTTTCACATATGAGGGGTCGTTGGATTCATCTTAGCGGTGCGAGTGACACCAGCTGCATTGAAATTTTATAAAAAACAAAATGGTGGATTTTAATAAATGATTTCAACCTTGTAATTCCTACTTCATAGGCTACAGATCAACCGGCTTGATAGATTTTCACATATGAGGTGTCGTTGGATTTGTCTTAGCGGTGCGAGTGACACTAGCTACATTGAAATTTTATAAAAAATCAAAATAGTGGATTTTAATAAAATATTTCAACCTTGTAATTCCTACTTCATAGGCTACATATCAAACGGCTTGATAGATTTTCACATATGAGGTGTCGTTGGATTCGTCTTAGCGGTGCGAGTGACACTAGCTACTTCAAAATTGTATACAAAACAAAATGGTGGATTTTAATAAACGATTTCAACCCTGTAATTCCTATTTCACAGGCTATAGCTTAAACGGCTTCTAGCTCCACAATAGAGCGTATCGTATCTTCACTGTAAAAACAAGATAACTCCATTTTTCTACATTACCTATATTTTGATCCGGAAGAACATCCTTGACCTGAAAAACAGTTTTTTTAGCTTTTTTAGGGCAGTCAATGTTGCTGCTCTTCAACAGAAGTTCTATAAAATTTTGCTTTTTTGACACTATTCCGTCCCCATTGAATATAGTGAATACCTTGTTCAGCTTCTCATTTGAATCATGAAAGTTGCTCAAGGTTTTGATAATCCACTCTCACTAAGATGGTCTATCCATGATTAAGTTTCATTTGAGGAACTTCTTAACCTCTCAGCCTGCAATTTGTTGCAAACAAAGCCGGCCAAATTTTCCAGCCCGTCATACTCGAGCTCATCTATTTCTTCCATTAAAACTTGCTCAGTATAGCTGATACTTCAGGTGCATTTAGTTTATTCTCGTTAATGATGCGGTTAGTGGTTAGTGGAATGTCTGGAGTATGATCTGACTCTACGCTGCAATAGGTACTCTGAGTATGCGCCTTCGTTTCGCCCCAACATATATGACCTTATTCTATATTTAAATTCTAGAGGACTTGTATCGTCATGAAGACCATCTTTTGCCTTAATTACTCCGAAAAGGTTTTCTATCACATCTTGATTAAGGCGTCTTGTTAACAGGTATTGGACGCTGAAGCGTCGTTTCAGATCCTCTAGAGCATTTTCTAGCAAACCCTAGCGCTTTTTGCATTGACTTTGTCTTATCTTTTTGTGAGAGGTAGCCATTTTTTTGCTAAAGTTTGGGTCTTGAGGAAAACTGTGGAACTTCATGTCTTTGCAAAGATTCCGTTTAGACGGATTGTCGGAATTACATCTCACAACAGCACACCGCATTTCTATCAATTTATCAACCACACAGGGTATATAAGATATGTATAACTAATACAAAAAGTCACAAAACCACCAAAAAACACCAACAAATCGCACTATATAGTATTAACCACGATACACGTGAACTGCAGTAACGTTACAATCCTGCCGCTGGTAACCACGAGCCGATAACTCTCCGGGTGACGTCACGAAGCTCGGCCCACATGCGCAATATCCTAACTTCAGTGTATGTGTATCGTGATGCTGATGATTCCAGCATAGTTATTACTGACAAAAACACCACTGAATTGGAACATAATACTCAGCAGGTGATTGCAATTAGTGAGGAAATGCTTTGCAATGGATAATTTTTATTGAATAATGAGAAAACTGATTTAAAAATATTTAGAACAAAGCAATCACATATTGATATACCACAAAATATCACACTTTCTGATAGTAACATCAAAGTAAATCAGCAAACTAAAGTGTCAGGAGTAGATTTAGATGAATTTCTGCCTTGGACTCCACACATAAATAAAACTGCTTTGAAACTGAGTAGCATTAGCTATGAACTGCAAAAATTATTCAAAAAAGGACCATAAGAGCAATAAGACATGAAATTTAATGAAAAATGTAGAGGCGTATTTAAGTGTAGTGTATGTGTTTAATGACAGTACATGCACTTTACATTTTTGATTGTATTATGTTCACAGTGAAAAATAGAAACAATTTTCGCACGCAAAATAATCATACTTACTGTACAAGAGTTCTGAATGTTTTGCTGCCTCAGCATAGACTGACAGCAACTGAAAAAAACTCCTTTTATATGTGCGCAAAGTTTTATAATAAACTACCTAATCATTTGAAAGCGATGGAAGGTACAGGAGCCTTAAAAAGCTGAAACCATACTGTATTTCTGAGTACGTTTTAGTTTTTTGCTGGGGCATCAAGTTAGTTCCACATCTGTCATTTCTACAGATTATGTATTTGTGATTCTAGATTTGGAATAAATATTATTATTATTATTAATACTATTCTCTGTTCTTACATATGCAGAAGACATTCAAAATTCACAAAATAAATTAATCTTAATGTGTTATTTTAACATTTTGAGGTCAAATTGGAGTGGATGTTGACTGGATCATCATACTAGAATGGTGTGGTCATTATCATTCTATCTTTTTCTCTTTGAACATAAATACTTCTCTCTTGAAATATCTTAGAAAGATAACAAATAATGTGGATTAAGGCCAGTGATATTGTGTCCAAGAACTGTAATCAACAAATTTTCATAGCATCCCAATAACTGGCCACTTCCATTTTCTCGCATTTTTTCTCGAAACTGTGAAATAAGATTTACACTTCATTCAGGAATATGTCAAGAAAAAAAATAAATTCTGTATATGTAGGTAAGGTAGATTAAAGGAGACAGTCAAAGATGTCAGAAATTGCTTGAAATATGTAAACAGTATGGTAGTTCGATCTCAACAGTGTAGGACTGGATTAAAGGAAAAAATGAGTATCTTGTTAATTTTTATCTAGTCTGTATGTATTTTTGATGAAAATATCTATACTAAATGGACTCATTATGAGTGTGTTTATTTTTTTTCTCAAAGACTTGATAACAACTGATTTGAAAATTCTATTCTACTATCACAAATTTTTAACCCTTAACTGGTATCGTGGAGTATTTCGACACTCCACTGATGATATTTTTGCTATTTCAACATACTTTCAATCAACTTGTTTGCCTGATACTCCATGTATTCTCCTAAAATGACGGCATCCTGAGAATACCACTTATTTTTTACATAACAGAAGGACAGTTATTGAAAAAAAGGGGGGTTGGGGTGTCCAGACACCCCATGATACCAGTTAAGGTGAATTGAAATTTAGAGACTTGTGAAAAATGAATCGCCGAATATTGAGCCAAGCAGAATTGGAGACAATAGCTGAAAGGTTTGGAGATACAGACAGTGAAGATGAGACTCCAGCTACTATCAGAGAAGAGGTCGATGATCTGAGCGATGGCCCTAATGATCACAGTGATCACGATACTGAGTCAGAGATAGAACACTCTTCTGAAGCAGAGGAAGAGTTTGACCAAGAACTGACTTCAGGAAACTGCTACTATGGTCGAAACCGATACAAGTGGTCTAAAACTCCACCTGCACCATCTAGAGTCAGACATAACAACATCATTCATTTACCTGGTACTAGAGGACCAGCTCTAAAAAATAAACCAAATACTCCTTTAGATGCTTGGTCTCTTCTGTTTACTCAGAATATAATTGATCTTATTGTTGAACATACCAACCAGAAGGTAACAGACTTATCTGTAAGCTATGGTGACACCGCAAGTTTTGTAAATCACGTTGATGAAACGGAATTGAAAGCATTTGTTGGTCTCATGCTATTGTGGGGTGTTTTCAAATCTGGTCATGAAGATGTTGCCAGCTTATTTGCAATGACGGTACTGGCAGAGATATATTTCGGGCAACCATGAGCGAGAAGAGGTGTTTGTTCCTCTTATCAGCTTTACGTTTTGATGATTATAGTACGAGAGATGCCCGAAAAGCAACTGGGGATAAGCTTGCGCCCATATCAGAGATTTACGGAATAGTAAACGACAACTGTAAACAAAACTACACGTGCAGTGAATATGGAGTTGTGGGCGAGATGCTCGTGGGGTTCCGAGGCCGATGTTCTTTCCGGCAATGTATAAAAAGTAAACCGAGAAAATACGGAATAAAAATAATGTGCCTCTGTGACTCAAAATTGGTAGAACCTATATTGAATTCCAATCGGAACGTGACCGGTGACAATTGGTTTGCATCCATAGAACTCGCCGATGAGTTGGGTAGAAATGGTTTGACATATGTTGGAACGATGAGAAAAAATAAAGGTGAAATCCCAAGCCAATTTCATCACAAGGATGGCCCTGCACTCTCTTCAGAGTTTGCGTTCACACGTGAGAAAACTTTGGTGTCGTACGTGCCAAAGAAAAACAGAAGTGTAATTTTGCTATCAACGATGCACCATGATAAGTCTGTGAGTGACACCAACCGCAAACCTGAAATCATAGAGTTCTACAACTCAACCAAAGGAGGTGTAGACTCTCTAGACCAGAAATGTGCTGTGTCTTCCTGTCAAAGACGAACACGAAGATGACCCATGGCAGTATTCGGCGATATTCTAGATATTTCAAGAGTCAACAGTTATGTGCTCTTGAAGGCATCTAATGAAAACAAGAAGATGACAAGAAGAGAATTCACTATAATGCTGGGAAAATCACTAATCCAAGCACATTTGAAGCAACGGCTACAAGTAAAAGAACTTTCCTTGGAGTTGCCTAACACTATCAGTAAAATACTGGGCATGCAGCATAACAATACTGACAGACATGATGCAGCAGGGCCAGCGAGGCTATATGAGCGATGCAGCTATTGCCCCAGAAAAAAGGATAGAAAAGTCAAGTCAAAATGTGCTCAATGTCAAGAATCAATCTGCAAAGATCATTCCAGACAAGTAGTGAAGTGCTGGGATTGCAGAAACAGGTAATTTTCATTCAAAAACTATAACTCATAACAAAAAAAGAAAAAATACCATTAAATTATTGATTTACCCCTACCATTTTATGGCCACTTAGTATCAAAAAATAAAATGTACTCTTTTGAATTGCACGCTTAATTACCTTGCATTTGATGCCCCACAAGGCATATTTTGACAAGTTTTGAAAATTACCCCCACCCCCTTTTTTTGCTAATATGGGGTTGATTTCATTCATTTTCAAATGGGACCATTTGGCACCGCAACCCAGCTCAGGTGTCAAATTTCATCGGTTGTTGTATGATCACCATAACTCACACTATACCTATGGTATATACATGTGAGCTAAAAATACAGAAAAAAAAACACCCCTGCCAGAATTTTTGTTATGTAATAAAAATTAATTTTTTTGTTTCAGGAACTGAGAATGGACCTTCAGGTAGAAGTCTACAAGAAAGATCTAGAAAGTTTCATTTCAGTACAAAGTTGTGTGAAGCTAAGTAAGAGTATGTTTTTCATTTCTGAAAAACGTAGTATATGAAGATTTTTTTTATTTTTAGTGTAAAATGTTGATTATAGCTTTTAGCTTCTATAAACCTTGTTGTTCTTTAGAAAATAAAGTTTTTTTTAAAAAAAATTGTATGTGTTCAAAAAATATAAATAAAAATGGGGTATCGAAACACCCCACCATACAGTTACGTTGCTGGAAAGAACAATACCAGCTAAGGGTTAAATATGGTTCTGTCTAAAACTGGCCAATCAAATGCATCTGGCAATTCGAAACTAGCATGTTCTGTCTATGTACTGGCAAAATAGCACCTTTTTGATTACCATTTTTTTATAAAATGACAGGAACATCTCTAAATAATGTATCTGTTATCAGCAAAAAGTTAACAACATACATATATGATCACCTCCAAATGGATTTGTTGTATTATCTTGGACACAAAATTTATAGTTACACTTTGTATTCTGCCCTATACCACTTTTGTCTAAACTGTCAGACCACTGGCATATTCACCCTACAAATGTAGTTGAACGTAGAACTGTTTAAAAATATCATTCTATTATACTCTTGAAGTCAACATTGTAATTTTCAACACTTTCAGCCACATACAATTTAGTTTTGAATTCTCATGGTTAGTGCTTGTCACCCACAGTTTGCCGACTCTGCAACTGGTACTGTCCCCAAACGAGTGTTTTTGTCGCGTATATCGCTGGTCTAAAAATGGTGCAGTTATGACCAACAATTAATGAAGGCATTTTATTATAGTGCCTCCTGCTGCCCCATAAAGAGATCCTGCTAGTCACCATCTACTGTCGTTAAATCAGTTCATTGGAACCAGTTTGATTCCATCGTATCCAAAAAGAACAGCAATTTACGTGAGTTCTACATTTATGATTGCAAATTAGTTGATATTAAACAAATTTATTAGATACTCACTGAGGTAATCACAAAGAATTTCTGCAGAACCCTTTAGGGTAATTGCCGACTTAGACTTTTGTGCGTTGGTCGTCATAGTGCCAAAAATATTCCTTATGTTCGTTTGCAAGTACTGATATTTGAACCTCCTAATCAAAAGTAAAACGAGAATTAACACCAACTACCCAACTAGGGACGTGAATAAAAACTTTGAAGTTCAAAAACTCCGTCCGTTACATTACAATCACAAAACATATACATATAAACCACAAAACATATACACTGAAGAAGATCCCGTGCTATCCATAGAACAACATGGTTGATTTATCTTAGCGTCAGGCGCCATTTTTTCTAGGTGTAACATGGTTGCCTGATTGTGCACGAACGACACATGCGACGCTGCCAGCTCTTCGTATAAATCTGACACTGTTGTATAATTTTATAGTAAGCATTTCTAATGATATGAGGAAGATTTTATATTGTTATTAACATATTTTTGCTGTTTAGACAAATAAGTAGTCACAGTGTCAGTTTGTAAGTCTGTCAGGTCTGGCAACCCAGAAACCAGACAATTTTAAGGAAATAAGGGAAGGAAAGGAGAGGAGGAAGAACGAGAGCAAAGAGGAAGAATAGAATCTTTTAGGATAGGAAGCGTTTAGGCATTGTTAAAATCACTTCACAGATTTTGATATGATTTCAAAAATTTGTTTGAAAGATTTTGTCAAAATGCTTCAATTTTGGTTGTTCTAAGTTCCCGAATTAATTTTGATTACAGTGCGAGCCGCGACCTTTTGTGCTTGCCTACTTGTTCGACTGTGAAGTCCACTGACTCGCGCAACAGAGTGTGGCTATAGCGCCGCTGCGCCTGTTGCTTATCGTAGTCCCTTAGGTAAGGAGTCCTTACCTAAGGACATCGAGGTCTCTATGAAGAGTTTCGTTAGAGACAGTAATAGTGCTGATTTCGCATGTGTGTTTTGGCAATAAAACACCAAGCCGCACATGCGTAAGTCATTGCTGGTCTTATAACCACCTTATAGAGTCGAATCTTGTTAATCAAACTTAATTTTGATCGTTTGCATAATAATGGGTAAAGCTGTCGAAACGTAATTTGGAATTTAGTTTTTAGCGCTTCTATATAATTCCGCCAAGTCATCCCTTTGTCCAGAATGACACCGAGATACTTAGCGGAGGTTTCCCATGGTATACAAAGTGCATTCATTGAAACTTCAGACGGAACGCCGCGACGTCTTTTTGTACTGTAACAAGACTTGCGCTTTGTGGCTCGACGGCCTCTTCTCGAATCAGCGATGCGGACTATATAGTTCGACGGCCGGGAGATGGAAGCAGAGTAGAGTAGATCCATTGACGTCTTATCCAAAGTAGAGCAGAGTGGAGTATAGTTCAGTCAATGGCGCGACATAAGAATATAGACAGAGATAAATAGTGGTGTACATAAATGTTCTATCAAGTTAAATAAAATAGTGCATTTCTTTTTGCCTAATCCAGTATTTTAATACACACCCAAAAGAACCCGGAAAAACGCTACATTGGTGTCAGGTGTGGGGTGTGAATTATTGGACATTTAGTGAAAATAAATCGGTCGATTAGTGAAGAAAGAATGGCGCGATCGGTTGATTTGAAAATTGCTGATTTAAAGAGAGAGCTGGAGGAAAGAGAGTGCGATACGGCTGGAAAGAAAGCAGAATTACAGGAGCGGTTTCGTCAAGCACTGATTGAGGAAGGTGAGGATCCGGCTATTTTCATTTTTACCGGTGCAGGGGATATTGGTTTAATGCTGCAAAACCTTTCGACCAAGTTAGAAAACAAGCTCGTGGAACATTGTGCCAACCTAGAAGGAAAGCTCATGGAAAATTGTGCCGATCTCGTAGAAAACTCAGCCAAGTTAGAAAATAGGCTCATGGAAAATTGTGCAAACCTAGAAGGAAAACTCTTGGAAAGTACAAATTAGAAGAGAAATTTTTGGAAAGTACTGCCAATTTAAGAAAAGAAGTGGAAGATAAAATTATGGAAAATTCTTGCGAGTTGGAAAAACCGATTTTATAAATTTTAGAGGACAGAATACAAGAAATGCAAGGCAAGTTTGCCGCTTTAGACGTCAAGACCATCGACGAACGACAGCGTGGACTTCCGTTGGAAAAATCAAGTGAGGTTGGAGCTTCTGTTGGGTCGACTGGTCATCTGCGAATGAAACCGGCGCAATTTGATGGTACATCGCCTTGGAATGTCTACCACCGTCAGTTTGAGGCAGCCGCGAATGCAAATGGTTGATCATCCACCGAAAAGGCAACTGCACTCACTTTGGCCCTGCGAGCTATTCTTCAAAGAATATCACCCGAAAAGCAAAAGGTCTACGAACAGCTAGTAGGACATTTGGAGGCGAGTCCTTGCAGGAGTTTGAAGCGGATATTGCGCGGTTGGTACGATTAGCATACCCCGATGTTCAGGAAAGGATAATGGAGCGATTGGCAGTTCAAGCGTTCCTGGATTGATCTTCGTGATGGTGAAATGAGGCAAGCCTTACTACTAGCACATCCACCTAAGTTAACGTAGATGCGCTAACTTGCGCATTAGAATTCGAAACCGCTAAAAACACAAATGAAAGCCAGGTCCGAGTCCGCCAGATGGTATCAGGAGGAAACGAGTTCAAAGAGTCCGTCAAGCACATTAATAAGGAATTTGATGGTGAACGTCGCCGCCAGAACAGCAAGTTGGAATGATGGAAATGAGGAAAAATAGGGCACGTTAGGACACGCTGCCTAGAGGATGGTAATCATTGCCAGCGGGCAGAGGAGAAATATGCCCAAGTATTAAGAACCACTATCGTTAGTGATACTTGGCAAATTGAAGACATCATTAAAGACCAAGAGGGCGACGCCGATCTCCGAATAATTCTGAACTAGAAGAAAGAACAACGGAAACCAGCCTGGAAGGAAGTTGCCAAGTATTCCCCTACCATGAAATCATATTGGGCGCAATGGAATTCTCTCGTTATGGACGACGGACTCTTACTGCGTAAAATGGTGGACCACGACAACAAAGAGGTGAGAAGACAAATCGTTATCCACAAATGTCAGATCCCGGAGCTGCTAGAATCCTAGTAAGAGTGAGGGAAAAATTTTACTGGCTCAGTAGCAAGGAGGACGTAAAAGACTGGTGCAGAAAATGCGTTGTATGTGCGGCAAGTAATAGACCGTAAAGTAAACCAAAAGCCTCAATGCACCAATACAACGTGGGGAGCCCCTTTGAAAGGATTGCTATTTATGTGGCGGGACCCTTTCCATAAAGTGAAGCAGGGAATAAATACATCATTGTGGTAATGGATTACTTCAGCAAGAGGGTTGAGGCATACGCTCTGCCAAATCAGGAAGCCTCTACGGTAGCCGATGCTTTAGTAAAGGAATGGATCTGTCGATGTGGTGTACCTTTAGAGTTGCATTCGGACCAAGGGCGCAATTTCGAGTCAAATCTGATCCAAAGTATCTGTCAAATCCTTGGGATTAAAAAGACCAGGACTGCTGCCTTACACCCGCAGTCAGATGGAATGGTGGAGCGCATGAAAAGGACCATTAACCGATATTTGGCTAAGGTAGTCGCTAGCCATCAAAGAGACTGGGTAGTTTTCTTCACCTCTTCTTATTGGCTTACCGATCGTCGATTCATGAAAGCACAGGAGAGACCCCGGGTCGAATAGTTATGGGAAGAGAACTTCGTCTCCCATGCGATCTAAAGTTTGACTGTCCACCAGGAACTGATATTGCCGGAGATGACTACGTAAGTGAGCTGCATAGAAGAATGGACGCCATCCATAGCTAGGTTCATGTTTCAATTCGAGGTGCCAGCGACTGGACTTTTACTTCAGTATTATGTATTTTGTGCTTCTGTCTATAGAAATTTTGTGGGATATGGGAGATCTTTGATCTTATAACAGCATGTGTTATTAATATTTTGAGCTATCTTGACGAGTAACTGCTTTTTTGTATGTTAACATGTCAATAACACAAGCTGTTATAAGATCACTCATATCTATTTAGTTCAGAAGAAAAGTCTATATTGCAAATACATTCATATATAGGTATATAGTTTATAAATCTCATACATTTTTCTACAAACAAATCACTATTAAGATCATTATGGACCAGATGATTTTATTCCCCAGCCTTTGTTGACACTTGCTTAAATAAAAAATTTTCACTGTTATACATCAAATATGTTCGAAATATTTAAAAAAAACTATTTTAGAAATTAAATTTAAGCACCCTGTATTTCGGAAGCCACGCATTTTTCGACCCATGTTTATATAGACTTTATGCATTAATTTTAAAAGTTCTATCGAATCTTAAAGTTATGCAACAATAAACTGAAACACCCTGTATATCAATAAAATCAATCAGTTGATATGATAAGTGCGGTTCATATATCTTCGATGACTTTCTCCCTCGTCATTCAAAATCAGGTGGACGTGTTCCTCCATTTATAATTTAATAATTTAACTCAATTTTCAGCACTGCGAAGACAAATTTTCAATTGGATGCCTGTTTTTTAAATGACCTTGACATAAGACCTGTCACCCGCTAGTACCTCACAGACGTTAGGCGGGTACTCGTACCACGTGATTTTTTGACATTCGGACGACATCACATCAATGAACTGTCAACACTGATGGAATCGCCCCGTCCCATTTGTACAATGCGGCCAACATACGACAAAGAGGTCCGAGAGAGAGATGGAGCTAGTCAGGGCAAAAAGCGCGCGGACTTGAATGAATTGCATAGGAAACCGAGGATTCTTAGAGATTTAAAAGTTATTCAGGCAACTGGAACGAGATAAAATCCTGGAAACGTAATTATAATTAAAAAACCAAGTTTATTTATTTATATATACATATGTATGAAGCTTGACAATAAATTCTCATTTACACATTTGAAGATATAAAAATTAGTATTTAATAATTAATAATTCAGGTAGCAAAGAGATTACATCTCTGCTTATAATTAACTTAACTGCTCTAATATACTATATCTTACATATAAAAAATAAGAGATCTAAGAAATATCACAATAAATACATGTTATTTTCTATATATCTTTATAATGTTCCAACTAGTATTTATGCACATTTAAATTTATTTTTATAGTACTGTAGCTATCAACACTAAATGTAGTGGGAACACATCCAGTTTTGTAGAGATTAAAGTGTACAAAGAAAAAACACTTATATATACAGGGTGACTTCGAAGTTGAGTCATTTATTTTAACAGTGAGTAGATCTGATCAAAAGAAATGTTTTATTCCTTTACCATTTTTCTGGTAAAATTAAAGTAACAAAGTTATAGCCCTTTGGAAGTTTGAGTACCGCCCTGTCTCAATAATAATATCATGTGATCGTGTTTGGCAACAACGGATATAGTCCACCTTATCGGTTCATCGCATCGGAAACAAAAAAGCGAAAGAATTTGGAACGACGTTTTTACAACTAGTTTATTCAGTTCAGTTATAGATACAATCAGTGTCAGTCGCGTGTGAATAGTGTCTGTTGCGTGGCTCAAACGAAATAAAAAATGGCACATGTTTATGCGGATCGGTTTCCCAATCGAGTGCAACCAACCCCTCGTGCCTTTGTTAATGTAGTACAACGGGCTCGTGAATCAGGTGACTTAAGACCTCACAGGAAACCTCACGATCAAATACAGGTCCGCACTGGAATACTTGTCGGGAGGATACTTTATAAAACAAGGTAAACATTTTTTTTAATTTTTTTTTTATTTTTACACACATATTTTGGTTTATCTTCCTTCTACAATCATTATCTGAAAATTAATGACTCAACTTCAAAGTCACCCTGTATATATATATATATATAGGTGAAAAATTAAAGCTTCCGCCTTTTGTTGGGTACTTCGACAAAATTTAAGCAAAGAGGACTCTTTATACTTTTTTTAATTCTCTCTAGCTTTCAATGGACTTTGCCATCATCATCAGGAGCTGCAATTACAATGATAACAGTAGCAACAAAGGTGTAAAATGAATTTAAATTGACTCAACTTACAGTAGTATGTGAGGATGTTGCTAATTGTTGTTTACGTATAGGATGAGGGAAACGTCCAGTAACATGGTGAGAGCTGGATAGGTTGTACAATGGTCAAAATTATATAAAATATGACAAGAACAAGTTAAAAACAGATTAAAAATTATTTAAAAAACATTAGAGCATTACATCGTGAAGCCACTTGATGATTGCACAAATTAGTGGTCATGGAATAATGAGTGACATGAAACCCTTTGACAGAAGGCCGAAGGATGTCAATGTCAGTGTTGAAAGATGGAACGAATTGTGGGCGTGTGCCAAACGTTGCCAAATCACTTCAGATGATGAGATTTTCAGAATTTTATGCAAGAATTTGTTAAACCGACCAGAGGCAGTTGAATAAACTATATTTTTATTAATGGGAATTTAAATTAACAATTATTAATAAATCGTGAGGAGAGAATTATTATATTTTGAGTGGAATGAAATTTACTGGTGGAATCGGCCAAAACACAGATTCTAATTATGGTTGTGAAGAGTTGAAATTTGGGGAGATATGTAAGTTCTCCAATTTTTCGCAGTTTAGCAAATATGAGTAAATGACACTCAGTTGTTTAACATCTGTCTTTTTGTTGATACAGTTGTTATTCATGAAGATGTGGGACATTTCCAGGAATAAACGTTTGGAAAGGAGTTTTTCTTTATCAAGATTTATCTTGATTTATCTTGATTTATCTTGATAAAGAAAAACACCTTTCCAAACGTTTATTCCTGGAAATGTCCCACATCTTCATGAATAACAACTGTATCAACAAAAAGACAGATGTTAAACAACTGAGTGTCATTTACTCATATTTGCTAAACTGCGAAAAATTGGAGAACTTGCATATCTCCCCAAATTTCAACTCTTCACAACCATAATTAGAATCTGTGTTTTGGCCGATTCCACCAGTAAATTTCATTCCACTCAAAATATAATAATTCTCTCCTCACGATTTATTAATAATTGTTAATTTAAATTCCCATTAATAAAAATATAGTTTATTCAACTGCCTCTGGTCGGTTTAACAAATTCTTACATAAAATTCTGAAAATCTCATCATCTGAAGTGATTTGGCAACGTTTGGCACACGCCCACAATTCGTTCCATCTTTCAACACTGACATTGACATCCTTTGGCCTTCTGTCAAAGGGTTTCATGTCACTCATTATTCCATGACCACTAATTTGTGCAATCATCAAGTGGCTTCACGATGTAATGCTCTAATGTTTTTTAAATAATTTTTAATCTGTTTTTAACTTGTTCTTGTCATATTTTATATAATTTTGACCATTGTACAACCTATCCAGCTCTCACCATGTTACTGGACGTTTCCCTCATCCTATACGTAAACAACAATTAGCAACATCCTCACATACTACTGTAAGTTGAGTCAATTTAAATTCATTTTACACCTTTGTTGCTACTGTTATCATTGTAATTGCAGCTCCTGATGATGATGGCAAAGTCCATTGAAAGCTAGAGAGAATTAAAAAAAGTATAAAGAGTCCTCTTTGCTTAAATTTTGTCGAAGTACCCAACAAAAGGCGGAAGCTTTAATTTTTCACCTAACAGGTCTAGACGACAATGACCACGTTTCAAGTTATATATATATATATATATATATATATATATATATATATGGTGAGAGCTGGATACATGGTACAATGTTACTGGACGTTTCCCTCATCCTATACGTAAACAACAATTAGCAACATCCTCACATACTACTGTAAGTTGAGTCAATTTAAATTCATTTTACACTTTTGTTGCTACTGTTATCATTGTAATTGCAGCTCCTGATGATGATGGCAAAGTCCATTGAAAGCTAGAAAGAATTAAAAAAGTATAAAGAGTCCTCTTTGCTTAAATTTTGTCGAAGTACCCAACAAAAGGCGGAAGCTTTAATTTTTCACCTAACTGGTCTAGACGACAATGACCACGTCTCAAGTTATATATATATATATATATATATATTTATATATATATATATATTTATATATATATACTTTGAAGTTGAGTCATTAATTTTCAGATAATGATTGTAGAAGGAAGATAAACCAAAATATGTGTGTAAAAATAAAAAAAAATGTTACCTTGTTTAATAAAGTATCCTCCCGACAAGTATTTCAGTGCGGACCTGTATTTGATCGTGCGGTCTTGGAGCACCGGCATGCTCTCACCTGTGAGGTCTTAAGTCACCTGATTCACGAGCCCTTTGTACTACATTAACAAAGGCACGAGGGGTTGGTTGCACTCGATTGGGAGACCGATTCGCATAAATCCGTGATGCATCCGGCAGCATTTTGTAAAGACTGCCCCCCCGTAAATAAGAATCATGTCCACAAGTTCAGCATTTTCGTAAACATGTGCCATTTTTCATTTCGTTTGAGTCACGCAACAAACATCACTATTCACCCACGCGTTACCGACTGACGAAAAACAACGTGATAAACGTTTCAAATTCTTTCGCTTTTTTGTTTCCGATGCGATGAACCGATATCCGTTGTTGCCAAACACATAATATTATTATTGAGACAGGGCGGTACTCAAACTTCCAAAGGGCTATAACTTTGTTCCTTTAATTTTACCAGAAAAATGGTAAAGGAAAATAACATTTCTTTTGATCAGATCTACTCACTGTTAAAATAAATGACTCAACTTCGAAGTATATGGAAATACCACAATGGACCACGATGTTTTGCCCTGACTAGCGCTATCCTTCTCGTTTCTCATTCTAGCCGCAATGAATTCGCGTTACGCCTGTTCCATCAGTGTTGACAGTTCATTGCATCACATCCGTCTTCCCCTATTCCCATTCTTCGCGAAAATTTGAGCATCGGTTCCCGGTAGTGCACTGTGCTACACCGTGGACTCGCGAAAAAATTCTGATTGTGTATATAATGTTTTGTGCTATATATATTTTCTGAGTAAAAATATCCTAACCGGGTGAAAATTATTATTATAAAAAAAAGATCATCTGTGAAAGCATCTCAATATACGATGGAAGAAGCAGATAGCTGCGATGTAAGCATGTCTGATGGTGAAAGTTCTGAAATGAGCATATCTATAGAAGACCACCATGATACAGAAAATGAATCTGACCTGGACGATAATACTAAAGAGGAGGATGAAGATGATACTATCAAAGCGATCCAAGATGAAAGTAGGAAGCAAAGAGATAGACCTCCAAATATTGAATGTGAACACTTCATAACAGACCTTTGCTTTCACCCAGAACATGATTTGCTAGCTGTTGCAAATATCGTAGGTGATGTATTGTTGTACAAGTATTCCAGTAGTGAGGCCACACTAGAGGAAACTCTCGAACTTCACACAAAAGCATGTAGAGACATAGAATTTAGTCAGAATGGGAATTTATTATTCTCCACCTCAAAGGATAAATCCATAATGATTACAGATATGAATAGTGGGAAACTGATGAGGTTTTATGACAACTCACATGATTCGCCAATCAACTGCATATCTGTTATAGATGAAAATATATTTGCTACAGGTTAGGGATTTGATTATAAGTGAAAAAAAAATCAATGGCAATTGATTTTTTCTTTCTTCAATATTAATTGATTTTTCTTTGATAATTTATATTTTCTATAAGTTGACAAACCACATTTTGCATAGTAATACTAAAATTAATAGACTTACATTGACAATTTATCAGAATGAAAATCAGTTAAGATAATGAGTCCAAAAATAATCATTAGATATTGTTTTCAAAAATGTACTGTGTTCTAATTTATACCTATATTGAGGGGATTGAAAAAATGTGCAATATATTTTTTATCAAAATAAGACAGCACAAAGTGCCATCTGTTACCAGAACCAACCAGTGCAAAAGTAAAACGAGCAGAAGCCATCATCATATGATTTTGTTATGATGTATTGTATTCTTCTAGTCAAACCCTTCCACTTGATACCCATATTGAGAGAGTTTCTAGATAATATCTAATGCATAATTTTGGATTTGACATTTTTTCATGGTGTACAACTATGAATGCTAGGTACTGTATCTAGGAACCTATCCATCATAGCTTGCAGCAAACAAAGTTCTTATTGAAACGACCAAGAGAAAAACCTGGAAAATATTTCCAAGTTTCTGAAGTGGCCTCTAGATGGGGTAACTGCAATCTTGAAATCTAAAAAAGTGTATGTAAATTCCGCTATATTAACACTTTGGTGGACACTTGGGAAAGCACAATTGAACACAATGTGACATGAGGGCCAAATTTTTATATAGTGGTTTTATTTAGCTGATTTTATATCTGTGGGTATATAAATGATTATTTTTTTAGTTTTATTTCCTATATATTTGCTCGAAGAAACTTACAAAATGGAAAAAGAAATTCTAAGCTAATCCCTGAACACAAAAAAAAAACAAATCTAAACCCTGCATTAAGTGAAAAAATGATTCATATACCTACTTTATGTTTATTTGAAAATACAGAAAACTGAAAACATAACTCAAAAAAATAATTATTTCGTATTATAAACTTTTATATCATATCATGCCAACCTTCAAAGCATTCAGGACATAACGGTGGTATTTCAGGACACTGTTTACATCGGTAACTAGTCTGTTTTCTCTGCTTATTTTGAGTGCAGAGTCTGCAACGTAAAAATTGAGTTTTCAGGCAGAGGTATTCTTTTAGGAAAGTGCATTGGATTGTTTCTTAGCAAATTTACATTTGCGCTCGGCTTTCTTTTTTTTCTTGATTGCTTGTCATCAAGATATTTGCTTATCAGTTGAGAAATAGTAAGGTCGCCTTTAATTTCAAGCAGACCACTGATAAGCTGGTCTCTATATTCTAAAAACGGTATATTCTTACATGCTTTTTTATAGATGTAATAAGAGTTCCAAACTGCTACATCAAACAAATGGAAAATAACTTTTTTGTTCCATTTTATTGTTTTTCGTGGAGATGAGTAATATGATATCATTTGATCGCATCTATCAATGCCACTCATATACTCGTTATATTTGGTGATCTCTTTCATTTTTTCTTTCCCAAATCTATTTTGTGTGTTAACCATGTTAGGATCATTGGCTGTTGCAATGAAAAGTACTTCGCGGTTGTCTTTCCATTTTGACACATAAACCCTACCAGATCTTCGCCAAATATACTCTCCTTTCTTACGTTTTTTTGAAACAATAACAGTGGGATTCTTTTTTCTTGTGCGGCGGAGTGTACCTGTACTGTGGATTTTCTGTTGCAGCAAATGTTTTGAAAGGGTCACGCTGTTGTAGTAGTTGTCCATGTAAAGGAAATGACCCTTGTTTAAATATGGTGGCATAAGCCTGAAGACAAGATCTTCTATTTTAGAAGTAACAACTTCATCTTTGTTAGATCCATAAATTTGAAAACTCGCTTGCGACTAAATCTGGTTATTGTGGTCATTTTCTTTCCATAATCGTTTGTGGATTGCACTAAAAGATCTAATATTTCTGGAGTGAATATGAGATAAAATACCTTTAACGGTGTCATTTCTGCATTTAGGTTTATGTTAAACCCAACTCCATTTTCGTCAAAGTCAAAAAATGGTGTCAGATTCCCAATTATCGTCATCGTTTCCAGAATCTAACGAATCTTGTGATTCACTACTACTAGAATCAGACTCATTTTGTGATTCCACATTTTCATCAGTAAATGGTGGTTGTCTTGGCCTTGGTGCGTCGTAAGACCCATCAGAACTGAGACTGCTTTCCGGATCTGGACAAAAATCTGGATCAGAACCCTGACTATCATCGCTAAATGGATCATTTCTGAAAGAACTTCTTCATATAGTCTCTGTATACATCGCTGTTCCTTTTCATATGGGTCGTTCATCTAAAAAAAATCAATACATTAGAGAAATTCAAGATCTACATTACGTTAGCAGACTAAAAAAGAATACATTTTCCCTGCAGATTTAATCCCTCAACTCCAGACAGACAGACACACAGATAGATAGACAGATCAACAAACATACATATTCAAATTATGTTGATTAACATTTTTTTCATCCGTCTATAATGCTGAGATTTGTAATTCTTTTTTAGTTTTATCAAACGGCAACATGAGCTTCGTATACAACGAATCTATGAAGAATCCAAAATATAGCTCATGGTTTTATAAAAAAATTATAAAATAATAATCACTCACTTTTTTATTTGAAAAATCCACGACGAAAACACCATGAAAGAAATCACATCATCACGTGGCAACTGTCTATCTACTAATGCAGTTACTATGCGACTACAACATCTATAGATGTCTTTGCCGCCAAAAGTAGACATTGCGCATATCGAATGTAGCAAAACAGTAGAAGGGATAAAACAGCCTTTGCAAGCAGGCAACCTAAAATGTTGAGCTGTTTGTGTTGTGACACTAATGTGGTCCCTAACGCTTTTAAATGTAGAACTCGACAACTATTACGGCTGCAGCACAGATCGAAGTTATCTTTTTAACCACTATAGTTGTCCTGTCATAACATGAACTCTTTTAAAGGACGACTATAGACGCTGTGTCCACCAAAGTGTTAACCTAACAAAAAATACCTGATCTTTAAGGTCGAGGATAATGTGAACTTTTTTTGTTTGGCAATTTTTGCTGTATCTCTATAAATTAAATGGTGGGGGTATTCAAAGGTTTCCTTAAAAGACATCCTGTCTTCAAAACGGCTGAGCCGCTGTTAACAATCTTGGCCTAGTTGAAAAGAACTATAAGTGTTATAATATTTGAGTTTTGTTAGTTTCTCATGTGGCTGCTAGAGCGACATTCCGACAAAAATAGTCAATTTTCTTAAATGCCGTGGTACGATTTTTTTAAATGCCCTCGTAAATGCCTCTCATGGGTAGACAACACTGCAGATTCAATTTCGGCTCTCGGTATGTTACGTAATGCATTACGAATCCGGTTTCTCATATCTTGTCTGGTAGGTAAGTTCAGTCTGAAACACGATGTCCTTTAACCATCCCCATAAATATAAAAATCAGGCCATGGAAACAGACTTACTCTTCCAATCCACCGCTGTTGAATACTGCGTCAATATGCTCTCGCACAATAATAGAATGTGCAGGGCAACCATCTAATTGCAAAAACAGGTTTTGCCATGTTTCCAGTTGGACATCTTCCAACAATAACGGTAATTGATTGTCCAATAAGTCAAGAAAAACATGCCATATAGGGATTGCTCGAAAAAATAGGGCCAAAAATGTTTTTTTTTTATGAAAAAATAGCTGAATGATGTGTAATATCTATTATATGTCTAATGTCTCCTAACCTAAAATTTAGACTAAAGAAAATTTTATGCGGAAATCCCTTAAATTTTTATTTTTTCAAACTAATGTTTCTTTAATCCATTATTATTCATCAGAATAAAATCACCCTTTTTCAAAACAGTACAAAATGTCGCTAAAAGGTAAGTAATGCTAATAAGGCATATTTTTTGTTTAAGTGCTATGGAATACAACAAAACAAATACCTAATCAAAACAAATAATACTCAAATAGTCAATAGTTCCGCGTTACTTTGATCAATATTTGGCTTACCAAAAATGAGTTTTAAGAACGATGAAGCTCGCAGTTTATTTTGAATGTCTTCACAATGCCGCTTAGCAAAGAGTTTACGCGTCTCGATATCCAGATCGGCATCTTTGCGATGTGAGAGTTTTCCCCGATTAGTGACGAGCTTACGAGCCAATGGTAGTTTTCGGCCTACGTTTCATCGGCAAAGAATTGGAAGAACACAAGAAAATATTAACCGTGTAGTGGGATAAATTGAAGGAAATCCTCATGTTAGCACAAGGGCATTATCATTTGACTTGGGCATACAACAAACAACTGTTCAAAATATTTTGAAGGATCATAGGTAAGTTCTAGTGGCTATCAAAATATAGGGATTTATTCATATTTAGCATTTTTTAGTTACTTTTAGAATGCACTCATGTCGTTTTGCAAAAGGTCTTGAAAGAGGAAGACTTTGATCGGATGTTGGACTATTGCCATTGGATGTTAGGCATGATACGCGAAAATAGTTTTCATTTCAAATTCTTTGGACCGATGAAGCCACCTTTAATATTGACGGGAGAGTCAATCTGCACAATATGCATTATTGGTCTACAGAAAATCCGCATTGGTTGTGTGAAGTTCAGCGCCAAGGTCGTTGGAGTTTAAATGTGTGGTGTGGCATACTGGGAGGCAGAATTAATGGCCATATTTTTTCGAGCAATCCCTAAATGGCAATGTCTTTCTTGACTTTTGGACAATAAATTACCGTTGTTGTTGGAAGATGTTCCACTGGAAACATTTCAAAACTTGTTTTTGCAGTTGGATGGTGGCCCAACACATTTTGCTATTATTGTGCGAGAGCATATTAACGCAGTATTTCAACATAATTTTCATACCTATCTATACAACTAACATAGCTTGAGCATTAGAGAAATAAGGGTATGAAGAATAAAACTTGGACACATTTTATCTCATTAACGACCGAGATTTCACTAAAGCGTATGTGATTCATTGTTATTATTTCTATAAGTTTAATCTAGGATTGCCTTTTGCACCGTTATTGCGAACCACCTTGCATACAGCATTGTATAATTTGATTATTATTTGTTTCCTTGTGTAGGTGATGATGATGGCATGTTAAAACTATGGGATTTAAGGGAGAAGAAGGATACACAACAATGGAAAACAAAAAAGAATACTGATTATATTAGTGACATTATCACCAATGATTCTCGTCAATATTTGGTATATTCTTCTGGTGATGGTTCATTAACAACGATAGACTTGAAAAATAGGTATGTAAACATTTTTTTCTCAGAAAGTATGACACATAGTGTTTCGTACCAAAGCCTTTTTATTTGGTTTTGAATCTAAGTTCATATACGTAGTCGTGCCATAAGTTCTGTCCCATGATAATCTCATGATAAAAATGAAACAAGATAAGATATATTTATATGAAAGATATTATTTATTCGACAACATTTTTAGAATTCATAATCAAACAGTTTTATTCAAAATGTCCCCCCTTGGCCTTCACACACTGCTTCAATCTCGCGGGCCACTCATCTATCACTGCACGCACAGCTTCCAAAGGAATAGCTGCCGCTGATCGGATCAAATCCGCTTTCAGGGACTCGATATTACGGTGGGCTTTGGAGCAGGCCAACTGCTCTAGCAGGTCCCACAACTTGTAGTCTAAAGGATTGAGGTCCGGACTCCCTGAGGGCCAATCTTCCGCAGCAATGAACTCTGGCACATTGCTTTCCAGCCAGCGCTGCGTACTCTTAGCCTTGTGAGCGGGGGCGGAATCCTGCTGGTAGACCCAGTGTTGGTTGGCAAACAATGTACCACTTAAAGGCTTGACGATAGGATCCAGTATGTCGCTCTGATAGTTTGCCGCTTTTGTTTTCACGCCCTGTTTACAGAAATGGAGCTGAGTGACCCCTTCGTAGGACACCCCCCACCAAACCATGACTGACGCAGGGTGGTGGCCTCTCTCAACTCTCGGAATGATCTCCGAAGCTTCCTGTGAACTCCTTGCATACACTTTGTCATTTTGTCGGTTGAATTTTTCTTCTATGGTGAAGATTTTCTCATCCGTGAACAAAATCTTTCGGAATCCCCCAGCTACGTACCTCTCCAAGAGCTTCTTGGATCTTGTCGCCCTGATGTGTCGCAAGGTGGCCGTAAGTCGCTGGCCCGTACGTCTCCGGTAAGCCCCTAGCCCTAGGTCTTGTTTAATGATGCGCGACATCGTCCGGACAGGAATCTTCATTTCCCTGGATAGGATCTTCTGCTTCCGGAGTGGATTCCTTTGAATCCTGGCTTTTACGGCTTTGATGGCTGCTGGAGTCCTTACTTGACGAGGTCTTCCGCTTCTTGGCCTGTCATCAACAGAGGACGTCTCATTGTACCGCTGAATGGTCCTAGACACAAATTTACGCGATATTTGAAGGCCGCGTAAGAGTTCAAAAATCTGACTAGCACTGTGATTACACTTATGTAAAGCTATCACTGCAATACGGTTCTCTGCCTTGCCCCACTCCATCGTTATGCTTCGAGAGATCAATACAAACTGAGGTATATGTAATTACCCGAAAAGCGCTTAATCAACTGACACCACAATGTAAACAATCGGACAAGTATTAACAGGTCTACACTTGTTTGAAAACGAGGGACAGAACTTATGGCATGACTACGTATGTACAGTCTTGAAGCTCACTGGGACTAACCTGAAAAAGGGTACTATGCCTCCTGGCAAACCAGAAAGATAGTTCGCTCTAACAACGGGAAGCTATTGTCAATATCGTTCTCTAAACGTAATGAATCAAAAAAAGCTTTATTCAAAAGAATATACGAGGGATGTGTTTTAAGTTTTCCATATAGAAACATAGTAGGCCACGCGGATCGAACGTCAGTACTGAATCTTAACCTCACTCTTTAGCAAACTTAAATTCAAAGTTTCACTACAATACGTGCAGTGTTATCACTACAGTGCATTTTTAAGTGTCACCAAGTCATTAGAAAAATGGAACTCAACCGAGAACATTTTCGCGCCATAATTTATTACAACTTTCAGATACAATTATCGCAACAAGAATGCCTTGGTATGAAGAATTCAAACGTGGACGGGTGAGCCTTAGCGACGATCCCAGGGTGGGTGCACCAAAAACGGCAGTCACCCAGGAAAACGTCGATGCTGTGCGCAAACTCATCATTGAAGATAGACATGTGACATATCGCGAGATTGAGGCATCCTTGAAGATCTCAAAGACCTCAATTCAAAAAAATTTACATCAAGAATTAATAGTAAGAAAATTAGTTTCTCGTTGGATACCCCACCTGTTGACTGAAGAGCAGAAAGCAGCCAGGGTTAATTGGTGTCAAAAACCGCTTGACCATTTCAATTCCGGAAACTCAAAAAATGAGTACGCATTGTTAGTGGTGATGAATCGTGGCTTTACTGTTATGAAGCAGAAAATAAACGACAGTCGGCTGTTTGGGTATTCCAAGGTGAAGAAAAGTCAACAAAAGTCATCCGTTCTCGAAGTGTTTCGAAAAAGTTGGTCGCGACATTTGTGTCAAAAGCGGGTCATACTGCAACAATTTTTCTTAATGAGCAAACAACAGTTACTGCGGATTGGTATACCACCATTTGTTTGCCAAAAGTCATCACCGAGCTTCGAAAAATCAACCCCGAAAGAAGAATCATCCTCCACCAAGACAATGCAAGCTCGCACACAGCCCAAAAAACAAGGCAGTATTTAACAAAAGAAAACGTGGAATTAATGGACCATCCTCCATATAGTCCCGATTTAAGTACTAACGATTTCTTTACTTTCCCGAAAATTAAAAACAGACTGCGTGGTCAAAGGTTCCAGTCAACAGAAGAAGGAGTTGACGCATTTGGCCGTTTTGGATCTGCCAGCAAACGAGTGGAATAAGTGCTTCGAAAATTGGTTCGAGCGCATGTAGATGTGTATTAATCTTCGTGGAGAATACTTCGAAAAACAATATAGTCATTTAAAACTACCTACCGTGTTGTTTTATTTCCATATGCAAAACTTTAAAGACATCCCTCGTAAAACAAACAAAACATAACTAATGGTAACTGCTTAAAAATAATTACTTAACGTTTATTTCTTTTGTCGAATATTGGTGCATGGTAAATTGCTCTATTAGCTACTAGTTTCTGTGACGATCAATGAACGTTCATCTTTTTCTTTAAACGGCTGTGACATCAATCTTTTTTTCCCAGCACTGCAAGTTCTCAATTGGGTGAAAATACGGACTGTCATTGTTTTTGCGTGTTACCGATACCTTATAGGATTCTACTGCGTTAAGACTACATGTTGTCGGTTCTAAGTACAAAACATCAAACTTGTGACATTCATCTCTTTCCCCCTGTACCGTTTATATACAGACTGTAACAAAAGTTTGGAACGCATCAAATATCTGACGAATGACTCTCCTAATTTTTTTAAAAATTGGTTGGGTTAAGTTCGAAACCACCGTGGATCCGTGATGATATCCGCGATGTTGCCAAATCTACAGTTTTTCAGAAACTGATAGCAACTTTTGTTTTTCTTAAAGAATGCGATACATTTTACTCGATATTTGTATTCTGTCAGAAATTCTGAATACTTTTTTTTGAACATACTTGACGTAGACCTCATAGTTTTCGAAATAACAATAAAAGGTACTTTTTTTCACCTAAGCAATGACGAAAAATAATCCGTCATTTCTGATATGTAAAGTCTATTGAGTTTTGTTACTAGAGTTAATAAAAATATGATTTATTTAGCTAAAACCAACAGGATAGAAATTCTGATATAGATTAAAACAGTGTATTTGATATTCCAGGGAAACAAGAGAACAAATTAAAAACAAAGAAAATGATAAAACCTAGTTGTTAATTTAAACTTCAAAACAAGATAAAAGTCATAAAATGTTTAAATTGTCGTCCGTTATATTTCTTGGCAATAAGCTAGATATTGCGGAAATGCGTGTAGAACATGTTTAAGACATCCGGTTTCCTCGATTCTTCTGCATTCATTTTCTATTCGTTGCTTAGTTCCTCCAAATCAAATGGTTTGGTTTTGTATACTATATTTTTAAGTGCTCCCACAAAAAATAATCGACGGGTCTGAAGTCAGGAGACCGAGGTGGCCATTCAGTCGTACCTCTTCTACCTATCCATTTGCCAAAAAATGTTCGCGAACAGTTCGAACGTCATGCGGAGGTGCACCATCTTGTTGAAGCTATATTCTATCCTTAGCCTCTCTATTATTTACTAAAAGAAAACAATATTGATATTTTTTATTGTTTGTGGTAATAAAAGTTACAAGGATTGAGAAATATTTCCGCTAAAACCGGGACAACGTGATTCCTCAAAAGATGCAAATATCTTTCAACATTTAAATGTTCTTCCATGAAAAACGGACAGATTATCCTTTATCTTTTTATACCCAATGAGGGTTTTCCCTGGCCCAGAAGCGGCAGTTATAGAGATTTAGAGTTCTGTTCAACGAAAAACTTGACTCATCTAAAAACATTATTTCGTACAAAAAATGTTCATTTCTTTTACACATGTCCATCATGGCCTCACAGAATTTTAAACGCCTTTCAAAATCATCATCTGATACCTCTTGAACCAAGGTGACTGTAAGGATGGAATTTGTCCCTCTTTAAAATGCGTTCCAGAGCACATGTCTGTATTGTCATCTTCACCAAGTGTTCTAGTAGAAAGGTGGGGGTTTTTCCAGCTATGCTCACTAAAATATTCAACGCCGTATTTTCGTCAGTGGCTGTTTTTTTGGCAGTCAGATCTTGGAACATCCTTTACAGGTCCTGTTATTTCAAATTCCCTCAAAACTTGTCCAACAGCAGACCTTGTCATTGGATTCCGGTTGGGATATTTGTCATTAAAAATATCACAGACTTGTTGCTGTGAGCGTCGACAATCGTCATAACCCAGAATCATTAGAATTTTTATTCTCTCGGTTTCAGTTAAATGAATCATTCTCAATAACTCTAATAACAAAACTCAATGGACTTTTGTATGCCAGAAATGACAGGAAATTACTTTCTATACCACACGGCTATTATAGAGATTTTTTCGCGAGATCCCGTAGTGAACCGGAGCGGGAACAGATGGAATTTCCCCTTCCTCTCGAAGTTTTGACAGTTTCAAGTTACATGCGGAGTGGTTAGATGGCGCATGTTGCGCAAAATGTTTGCTTCAAGCTCCTTGATAAACTTAGCTGCCTTGTTTGAATCTGAAATAAAAAGACCGATCGTTTTTTGTGCAATGTACATATATATCAATAAAATCAATCATTTGATATGACAAGAGCGGTTCATATATCTTCGATGACCTTCTCCCTCGTCATCAGGTGGACGTGTTCCTCCATTTATGATTTAATAATTTAACTCAATTTTCGGCACTGCGAAGATACATTTTTTATTGAGATGCCCGTTTTTTAAATGAAATTGACATAAGACCTGTCACCCACTAGTACCTCACAGAAGTTAGGCGGGTTCCCGTACCACGTGATTTTTTGACATTCGGACGACGTCACATCCGTCTTCCCCTATTCCCGTTCTTCGCGAAAATTTGAATATCGGTCCCAGGTAGTGCACCTGGACTCGCAAAAAAATCCTTTATGTAAAAAACCTATAAAACGTCAAAAAAAGTCATCTTGCAGAGTGGGTAGTTTTTAGGGTGCAAATAGTTCATTCCACTTTGCTGCATCTATAGAGGAATGACTCGACTACAAGCCGAGTAGCCTGTAGTTTTTATCTTTGAGTAGATGTGAAAGAAATAATGTTGGTTGAATAGCAAGATCGCATCTGGATGATTATGTCTATTGGTCTTCATGTGTATAAAATCAGTGATATTTAAATTACTACTGAATATGCTGCCATAGAAGTATATCTATTATGTCCTTTCTGAAGACAGGTTATGTTCAAACTATACGATTTTTCCGGCTTTTTGTGTTTTCAAAAACTTTGAGGATCACTACGGGAAATCGCCACCACGCCACCGTTGTGTGCAATTGAGCCACATCACACAAAAATTAGGTATGACGCATCACACATCAATGCGCTAATTTGAATTTTCTACTACTGACATATCAAAATAAATTTCTATAAAATTTAAATGACTATAAAAAAATAATGTAATAACCATTTCACTTTCATAAATATTCCTGTCTGTAGCATATTTTCTCACCTGTTCCTTCACCAACCATGGATTTTCTTTTCTTATCTCCCGCATTTTTGAAATTCAGCAAATTTTGCATATATAATTTTCAGAACGATAAGAAAAAGTGGATGCGCAACTAATTTCTAGCTTTGAGTCTCAAGTAAGTGTATTTGGGCCAAGCAACCAATGGAATTATCATCAACATATGATTAGCACACAAATCCTCACTATGCACCTATGCACCATGCGCTGCCGTTTCCTTCTAGCTATAGTATACATAGTATAGTTTGACAGTTTTTGCTGAATCTCTAAAAATAAAGTGGTGGGAGGTATTCAAAGGTTTGCGTAAAAAATATTTTTCGAAACGGCTGAGCCGATTTCAACAAACTTGGGCTAGTTGAAAAGAGCTATCCTTGGGCTACAAATGTTATAATATTTGAAGTGTTGTTAGTTTCACTTGTGGCCGCTAGAGGGCCTTTTTTCGACATTCCTACAGAAATGGTTAATTTTCTCAAAAAAAATTAAATGCAGTGGCTAAATGATGTCTAAACAAGTTCGCTAAATCCGCTTCTCGATATCTTGTTCCTAATCTAAAATTTAAGTCAAAGAAAATTTTATACGGAAATCCCTTAATTTTTATTTTTTTAAATAATTTTTCTGGAATTTCTTTTTATTATTAAGTTGTGGCCCTAAAAAGGACCCATTTTAAAAATAAAGGTTTTTAATGCCTCCGTAAATGGTCGAAATGCTGACTATCACGCTCTATGCATTCCTGAAGCCTCTCATGGGTAGACAAAACTGCAGTTTCAATTTCGGCTCTCGGTCTGTTACGTATGGCATTACGGACCCGACTTTTCATATCCGTCATAACCGTTCCCATGAATAAAAATCAAGACAAGTCTGGTGATCGCGAAGGCCATGGAACAGACTTCCTCTTCCAATCCACCGCTGTTGAAATACTGCATTAATATGCTCTCGCACAATAATAACAAAATGTGCTGGGCAACTATCCAACTGCAAAATCAAGTTTTGCCGTGTTTTGGCAAAGTTAAGATATCGAAACGCAACGCTATTGGCGTGACGTCACGATATCGGCAAGTGAGCATCCGATCGCTGTCAAGTTTGATCAGTACCAGTTAGTACTGGTTCATCATCATAGATGTCAACACCGTTTGATAGCGAACATTCCGCCACCAGCAGGAGAATTTCACACCTATCAATACTGACGGCAATTTAACCAATCAGAATAAAATGACAAACCATGAGTTTACAACCAAGAGCAAAGGAGTCGCGGACCTCGCTGACGGACAATGACGAATAGAAGACTACGAGTTGTGACGTCACTGCGAAGCGCGCAGAACATGCTGCGTTCAAATCAACGTCATTGGCATTGCACTTTTAAGTGTTTAATTAAAAAATAGACATTTTCATGAATGACATATGTGTTTATGGTATAATTAATCGACAAATAACACAAAAAAACATGCACATTCCCTATTGCGAGCATTTTAGAAATGTTGCCTCGAGATACCATAACTACATGAAGTAATTTTCAGGAGTGTGTTTATGCAATCTGAAGAATATGATGAAGACTTGACCTGTCTAGGTCTGTTTCGTTCTGAAACCAAACTGCTAGCAGGATCATCGAAAGGAAAGTTATATATTTACAACTGGAGCGAATTCGGACTACACAGTGATGCATTTCCTGGCCCCAAAACAACGATCAACGCTATGGTTCCCATCACTGAAAACATTGTTATTACCGCTTGTGAGGACGGAAATTTGAGAGCTACTCATCTGTTTCCGCATAGACATTTAGGTAAGAACAGTAAGGAATTTTTCGCGAATCCACGGTGTAACACAGTGCAGTACCGGGAACGGATACTCAAATTTTCGCGAAGAACGGGAATAGGGGAAGACAGATGTGACGTCATCCAAATGTCAAAAAATCAGGTAGTGCGATTAACCGCCTAAGGTAGGTGAGGTACTAGCGGGTGACAGGTCTTATGTCAATGTCATTTTAAAAAACAGACATCTCAATTGAAAATTTGTCTTCGCAGAACCGAAAATTGGGTTAAATTGTTAAATCATAAATCAAGAAAATGGAGGAATAGGACCACCTGATTTTAAATGACGAGGGAGAAGAAGGTCATCGTAGATATAGGAACCGCACTTCTCATATCAAACAGTCGATTTTATTGATTTACATTTGACAAAAACGATTTCAGAGACAAAGGGAGCAGTTAAGTTTATCAAGGAACTCATAACAAACATGCGCCACCTAACCACTCCCGGTTTAACTTGAAACTCTCAAAAGTTCGAGAGAAGGGGGTAATTCCATCTGTCCCCGCTCCATTCACTACGGGATCTCGCGAAAATATCTTTAGCGTTGTTACATACAATATCTTGCCATTGAATATTGAGAATAGCTGCGTTGAGTGTAAAAGACAATGCAAAACTTTGGCAGGTGCATAGGATAAAAGTACACAAGAATAGTTGACCTAACATTAAGCTGAGTAACTCTGAGTAGAATTTTGCACCAAAGCTGAAACTTCTAGGATGACGTAATACTTAAGTTATTTCGCGCAATGACCTTGGAATGTGACCTTACTTCTGGTGTGGAGGTTAAGCTGCTGACAAATGTGAGGAGAATAACATTTTCCACTACTAACCCGATAAATCACTATTATCAACCGCACCGTCCTTCTGAGAAGTAGCAATTAAAATCTTCACACGCTCGTGTGTACCACTCACAAAGATGCTAATGCCGTTCGCTACCCACTAGGCAAATCCTGAATTTATAAGGGTGATATTTTTTTACCCAAAATAAATTGGGCTGTGGATTTGACTCTTCCTACATTTTTCTCAATTTGCCTAGTTGATATCCTAGAGTTCTCAGCAACTGATTGTAAAATACTATTCTGAGTTTTCTCTAAAGCTTCATTTTTTTTTAAGCATAATAGGCTTTTTGAATGAACCATTTTCATTTAAATTTCGAGCCAAATTGACTTACTTGGCTGCCTTCTTTGGGGAAATTTATCAAGATTCATTTCTGCAGTATTTTTAGTATGTAACACAAAATGTAGCACGTCACCATGTCGAACTTTTCTTCATTGCTAAAATAACCGCCTGGCATCTTTGACGATAATAAAGCAATATTAACAATACATAATGATAAAAATTAGCATGTCATCGTTGAAAGGCATTTACATCAAGTCAAGCATTTGTTAGCAACGCCTACTTAAATAATTGAAAAAAATTATAAAAACGTATTTTCCTTATAACCAAGAAAATAAATGTAACATGTGATACGTCGTAGAATTCGTATAAAAAATGCTACTTATTAGCTACAGGGCCATGTAAAAAAATAAAGTTGATGGTTTCTCAAATACGAACTGTTGGGCACAACATTCAAAAACACCACTACACAACACTATCAAATAAAAAATTGATTTGGCCAAATTTTGGTTTTTCCCAAATATCTCAGTAAGCCATGAAATGTTTAAAAGTTTCGGAATGGCATGCAGATACACCCCAAAGAACGCAACTTTTTCCTAATTTGGATATATTTAAATTCTTCTATAGTTTTGCATCCATAAGAAAGAAATGGTCCCAAAAGTTATTTGTACCATCACTGGTACAAAACAAAACAGAAATTATCACACTGTGATATTCCATTCTCTTCAAGTTTTGCTTATTGAAGAACTAGAAGGTGTATTTTTTATACCTTCATTAGAGCCGTTCATTTTGGCTGGTCGGAGTCCAGATCACCGAGGATTTGATTCAAGGCCCAGATAAAAATTAGCCTTGAGTACCAACATATTTTTGATGCTGCCGCCAAGACTACATTGTCCATGCTCGATGCTGTTCCGTGGAAATCGAACAGTGTCGGGACCAAGGGCGGATTCAGGATTTCGTCTAGGGGGGGGGGCGCAAACGATATTTAGGGCTGGTCATTTTTTAACCTCAGTGGAACTTCTAGAATCCATCCTATTATTGCTCCTTAAATCCATTATATTCTATCTGGTCAAGGCCAGCTTGAAAAAAATCATGGAAATTGCTCAGAAATCCTCAGAAAGCCAATATTTTATTATATGAGAACAAAATAAGTACGTGGCATTTATAATTAACTAGTGTAATAATATTAAAGATTCAAACATAAAAAACTTCATTGCTCTGTTAACCGACAAAACATAAATAAAACATTCTAAGGGAGCTCGAGACATATCCCAGTCCATTCCACACAAAACAATGTCTTTGATTGCGAAAACGAACATGAGACCAAAAAATTCACATTATCGTATGGACGCTAGACAAGACAAAGAAGGATGTCTGTACACCATCTATAGATCGTGTCTTGAGACCATCTCCAGACCGCCTATAGACATATTGCATAAATTAAAAGGTTTTGCGGAGAAAAGTATTTCTTAGACATAAACAAATAGCTTAACTTTTTCCCACCAGCTGCCGCTATTGACGAGATGAGTTCGTGCCAGATCAGGTCCTCGGTGATCTGGACTCCGACCTGTCGAAATAAATGGCTCTTTGGCAGAACACGGCCATCCATCAAAACCGGATGAGCCTTAGGACGCTTTTTGATCGTCAAGGTACAGTACTGTGTTTTGGAAGCAGTAAACTGTACAAGATTGTTGCGCCCCCAAGCAGTGATAACGTCCAGAGAGGAAGTCGTCGCGAGTCTTCTTTTTTGCAGCTCAGCGGTAGAGATCGGCTTGTCACTCTGAATTCCTGCATATAGAGTGCTGTCATCAGCGAAGCTGTGGACTGGGTTGGGGGGAAAGGAGGTCATTGATATGTAAGAGGAACAGCGTCGGAGCCAAGACGGATCCCTGGGGAATACCCGCGTTGACGTTGTGGGATGAAGAGGAGAACCCGTCAATTACGACGGATATCTTGCGGCCAGATATAAAGTCAGCCACCCATCTGCAAAGCTTTTCGGGGAGGCCATAGGATGGAAGTTTGCTTAAAAGGGCAGCGTGCCACAACTGATCAAACGCTTTCGTGATGTCAAGAGATACGATGTCAGCCTCACCATAAGACTGAATGAGTTTACTCCACAATTACGTGACGTGAGCTAGGAGGTCCCCTGTGGATCGCTGGTGTCGGAAACCATACTGCCTGTCGCTAATCAAGCTGTGACGTTCGAGGTAATCCAGAAGCTCTAGATTTAGACACCTTTAAGTCACCTTACTTATAACAGGAAACAGTGCAATAGGCCTGTAGTTGTAAGGGTCGATCTTAGATCCTTTTTGGGAAGGGTTGGACATGAGCGAATTTCCAGTTTTCTGGGAAGGTGCCAGATTCATAAGATATCTGGAAGAGACGCGAAAGAACTGGAGCAAGCTTACCTCTCCAGTACAATGGCAGGAATCAAGTCCGGGCCAGAAGCTTTGTTGGCGTCGAGCACAAGAGCTTTGGCCTTTGAGTCCAATACAATCGTTCAATCCTGACACGTAAGTGGTGGAAGGCTACTGTGTGAGAAGCTCTTTTCGATCTGCTTGACCAGCGTCCAGAAAGACCGACTGCCATTGGGCTGTGATATTACCCTGTGCCTAACTCTTATGTCGTGCTGGTTTTTGGCATTGCGATCCGCTTCGTTATACATACATTGGTTTCTGGACTCGACGTAGGCTTGTGTGTTCTATACAGTGGGGTTTTGTAAGAAGGTTATGTGTGCCTTGATGTTCTGTTGGCGAGCAGTTTCACACGATTTGTTAAACCAGCCGTTGGACCCTGGCTTAGGCACTTTCACTAAATGAGGCATGTATTCCTCCATTCCGACGTGGATAATTTTGGTTATCGAAGAACAGACAGCCGACACATCCGTGTCAGTAAAACAGACATTTCTCCAAGGAAAGGTAAAGAAGAAGTCTCTGAGCCCCTCCCAGTCGGCATGTCCGTAATGCCAAATTTTGCGGCCTGTGCGAGTTTCTGCTAAAACAGCGGGTTGTCACCGAAACCTAACCTCCACAACACAGTGGTCTAAGTTACCCAGGGGAGACAGGACAGCAGAGCTGTAAGGGACAGGATGCCTGGTCAGAAAGAGATCCAACAGGATACTGGCATGTGACGAGACGCGGGGCTAAAAAAGTAGTGCCCGTCACCAGCTGGGTCGTCAGCCCTTGAGTAAGAGCGAACGCTTAAACTGCACGTCCTGCTGCATCGGTCTTGTTTGAACCCAACCAGAGCAAATTATGGTCATTGAAATCACCGAGGAGAACTACCTCTGAAGCGGAGTGATTGATGTTCAGGAAGTCGATCTTGACGGCGAGGTATTCAAAAAGTTCATCCCAGTTATGATCCGAGGGGAGCGATAAAGGCAGCAAATAAATTTGGGGGATGTTTTGGAGTTGAGGCGAAGCCACAGAATGTCCTTCCGGTCTGATTCCAGAGAAACATCTCTGCAGCAGGAAAGACTGCTGCGGACAAAGGCTACAACTCCCCGGTTCTTTCTCAGATTGGAGAGCACCTCGTAATTTGGTAAGCTAAGATGGTTAATCGGTGCGAACTCTGAGATTTTTGTCTCCGCCAAGAAAAGCATGGCGGCACGATTGGATTGCAAGTAGTGATGAACAGCATCAATGTTGCTGTTAACCCCGCACATGTTCGTGAAACAAATTTTATCTTCGATGTTGTTCCCTCGAGTCCACCCTCCACTCAGACATTCTGAGAGTGGAGTTAGCGTACATCCGGAATTCTTAGTACTCGAGGGATCTATCAGCATTAATTTCTTTGTTTTGGAAGATAACCGACTGCATAGCTTAGATGTGGAAACATGTGGACATTTATAAGACACCCTGGGAAAAGCTATAGGGTGCTACCGCCTCGGTCGACTGATCCTTGTCTACCACCTTCTTTTTGCGTGTTAATAGTATTAAATAGACCCAAAATGGCCCGTTCGCGGACTTGTACCGCCACCCGGCAATCGGTACTGAGGTATTCCTTAACGCGTGTACAATCACTTGTACGGGAAGAAGTTGTATGCTGCAACTTCCGGAACAAGCATTTGCCACGGCCCCGCTCAGTAGGGTTTGGGGTTTTTGAAATTCAATATAGATGTTACAGTTATTTTTCAGAGTTTCGTTGTCGAACTAAGATTTACGGCATAGTTGTTTTCTCAGTTTTCGAACCGGTATTGATCGCATGTGGAAATCCTTGGAAAAACTATATCTGTTAGATCGTAATTATTTTGATAATGTATGGTTGTACTAAACAAGTACATATTCACGTATAGTTCAGCAGCTCTGTGATTTAAACGAATTCAATATAGCAACATAAATAGACACTACGCTAGAAGAGAGACGGTACGTGTGGTATTGATTTTGAGCATCGATCGACGCAGTTTCTAGACAGGCCATAGGCGCACCGCTAAACAAATCTCATAAATGTCTATTTCCAATTTAAGCATTCATCTAACATAGTGCTTCGTTGCAACACCAACCCTGACAAAATCAGTCAAGCTTTACACACTTTTCAAATTACTATTGAGCAACAAACAGAACATAAATCACTTTTTAATGCAATCTGTATAGCTAATATACGTATTACCCATACTTAGATTTGTCACAAGTCACAATACTCGTATATACGTATAAATCGTAAGAGATGTGCTGTAAACAAGTGATGTCAAAGAGGGACAGCATTTTGAACACCAAAGGATACCAAAAAATCATAATGCTCAGTTCCTATAGCTATAACTTACAGCTAGTATGCCTCCGTCACCATGATGTGACAGAAAGTAACACAATGGTGTTAGATTGCAAAAGCAAATTTCAGACGCCTAGGGGGGCGCGCGCGCCCCCCTCTAAATCCGCCAATGGTCGGGACCCTTTTGCACCGACGGGCCGTCGGCGATCAAGCTCTCTTCTTCTACTACGTCAACGGGTTTTGCTCCTCAGAGCTCTCCTCCATGATGCCTGACAGACCTGCCTGACTTTAGCCTCCCAACTGGCCAATACGACCGCTCCTTTGTCCCTAGGTACCGAGATAGTGGAACAATCTACTTGAGGCTTTTCCCAGTTCTACCCAGGCAGTTCAAAAATCTGATTAAAAAAGTATACTTTAGCTAAAAAATGTCAGTGATGTTTAGAGCTGCTCCGTCCCTGGCGTTCTTTCTCTACAGAGACCATCAAGTCATTATCCAATTGGTTACCCAACTGGCTACTAAGCTGAAAAATTCTACAGTGTCATTCGAAAGTTATTTAAGAAAAAGCGATTGCCAGTAGGATCCTTTAGGGGTCTGTATATTCGTGGGGTAGTTCCGTAGGACATTTTTTATAGGAATTTAGAGTAGTATTTTTTGCGATCTATATATATATATATATTTATATACGAGAGATTGACATGTTATTCTGTGACACTCTGTATAAGCTATACGAGCTTTGTCTCGGTGAAGTTGACCCAACTATCAAAACTGTTTTTTTATTAAATTTCTCATATTAGCGGAATCGTATAAGAAACTAAAATGTATTTCTGATTAAATACGATATTTTATTTAATATTAGCCTAAAATACTAAATTCTTTTGTACCAAAGAAAAAATATCTTACAAATTCAAAAAAACTGCCGATTAACAAAAGTGAACGAAACCAAATAGCAGCAAATCACCACATCGTTACATCGCCTTTTCGACTGATTACTGCTTCGATATGTCTTGATATAGTGTCAACTAATGTTTGGCAGTCGTCTGGTGTAAAACTGTTCCAAATTTCCTGGAGACGGTTTCGCAATTCTGGAACGGTTATTATTATTATTATATATTGTTTAAACGCATTTGTTCAATTTGGGGTATTATTTTGAAGCACATTGATGTACTTATCAGCATTCATAATACCTTCTACAAAGTGTAAGTTTCCCACTCCATTTGCTGACATGGATCCCCAAATCATAACAGAAGCCAGAAACTTAACTTTTTTTTAAGACAAACATTCTGACACACTTTAGTTCTTATGACACGACTCCTACTATCACCAACGCATACTTAAAATCTGGCTTCATAACTCCAAATAATGGAGATTTATTGGTTCGGAGACCATAATTTGTGTTATTTGACCAACAATAGTCTGTTTTTCTTCTGAATCTTCCTCAGTAAGGGCTTCTCTTTTGCCTAGAAATACCGAATTAAAAAAGAATAATAAAAAATAATTTAAGTCTACCTTGTAAGTTTTAAATCCCAGTTTTTGGGTAGCTCTGTGACAAGTTGCTCTTGAAAACTTTTTTGTGGTTGCCTGATTCCATATTTTCAGTTGATTTTATAATTAGCACGCGGACTTTCTGTTATAAACCGTTTTAAGGCTGTTAAGTTGGTTTTGGAATAACGCGGGCGACTTCCAGTTCTGGTTTTTTGAGCCACAGATCCCGTTGTTTTGTACAATTTAATAATATTTCACACTGTATACCTCGATTTGTTAACACTGTCGGCGATTTGGGAAGCAATTTGGCCTTTTTAATGCAAGTGAATGATCACTTTCTTAATTCGTTTAAAACAGCCTTACCTCGAGCCATTTTCAATTGTTAACAACAACATCAATGCATTGAAAGTTGAGTTAAACGTCAAAAATCAGCTTGTTAGCAACGTTAAATGGTATCATTTGTTTTACACAGCCTGCCTTTATTTTATCGAAGCGAATAAATAGACTATTCACTTGATAATTATTATGTTGTCTCCATCATGTATTTTGATATACACAAATCATTTTACAAAGAAGACAATTACGAAATAAAAACGCTTTAAAAATAGCCGCGTCGATTTTGTTATCTTTTCATAAAGATGTAAATAAGCCAAAAATATTATATTTGAAATAAAATTTTAACTAGCCGTCAAAGAGATTTACAAATATCATGTTGTGGGACGTTGGTCCAACTTCGCTGAGACAGGGGTGGTCGTAATATTTCAATATTTATTGTGCTTTTTTTATAGGCATAGCCGGCCAACACAACCTATCCGTGGAAAACGTCGACATTTGCAACACCGGTAAATTTATCGCATCTAGCAGCCATGACAATGATATACGATTTTGGAATATAGAGTACTTTGAAGATTTTGAAAAAGTGAGCCAAAAACATAACAAGCATAATACAAGGAAAGAACTCAGGAACAACTTACCTTCTTCAATGATGAAAAACTCTTCAGATTTCTTCAGTGGATTATGTTGAGCCCTAATAATTTTATAGTATTAAATGATGTGTTACAAATTGCATTTTTTTTTTAGCAAGGCTAGCTGCATTGATAAGCTACAACTATTTTGCGATGTGTACTATTTATCACTTATCCGTAATTTGAATTTCTCTTCATCGATAATAGAGTACCCATTCCTAGGCCAAACCCTTTTCAATGATTTTCTTTTGGCAAATTCAATAGTTTATTGATTGTATAATTTCACTCGTATTATATCTTTCTTTCTCAGCGATTCAGTATGGTGTTGACGATCAGCAAAAAAAACTAGTTTTTCTCCTTTAGTTGGTTTCCTATAAAACATATCTTCTTCAAGGCCACTCAAGATACCTTCTTCCAGAACGTTACGTGTTCTGCGTGATTCGCTTTTCTGTTTCCGTTGAGGTCGTGGTGCAGAGATCGTTTCGTCATTTTCCGGACTCTGTGATATTAGGCCCCAAGCGCCAATTCATGGACTAACACCTTTTTTTTTGTGTAACTTAAGTTTAGTCATTTTGGCTTGGATGCTACGTCTTCCATTTTTTTATGGGATTTTGACCCTCAGCGGTAAGTTCTTTTTTTTATATACATTCGGACCACGTGCCTTAATGCGTGTCCTGATGACGCTCGTTCAATATCTGCTTTCTTTTAATCAATCAATAGAAACAGAAGAGAATCATCATCCTTTCTCCTCCAGTTAGTTGTATCTTGTTGCAGTTTTGCAAATTGGTGGAAGCCATCCCCTTGGAAGAAAAAACCTGATGTGAACAGGTAAAATATCATTCTAATTAACAATTTCATAGATCTTTATACATTTATCATTGCTCATTGAAATTCTTAGAGACTTCTTGATTTTATTGGACATTCTATGTATTCAAATATGGGGGCAGTGCCTACATGGCACCTTCTATTACATTGATCATGATTTTGATTTTTGAGCTGCCATAACTTTTTAGAACAAGGGTATATTAGTTTAGTACATTTTTATCTTTTTTTTGCCTTTGCTTTATTTTTCTTGTATAAAAAATGTACATGATTTTGCTTCAAGTGCGACTGGTTTCAATGAGTAGTTTTATCTCAGACAGAGAGTAGAGTAGATTTTTAGACAGTATTTCTCTCTCTAGGGCTTTTTTTACTACCATAATTTTTGGCAACGAGGCAAGCAGCCCCTGCCCAGTGACGTGCCCACTACTGGCCACATTTTGACCAGAAATGAGGACATCTCGGCCGCGTCTGACAAAGAAGACCTACAGATAAGTTTAATATTTAGGCGCAAAATATCTGTAAATACTTCGGGCGTATACCATGGTAGACGTCTCGCGGGGTTATCTCGAAAAATAATTTTGTCAGGTTGTATTTAAGATTTATAGCATCCTTTCTTTTATTTTATTACTCGCACTCTGGTAGTGGAGCACGTGCGTTTTTTTTATTAATCAATATATTGTGATTCATTTGATATCTTGTTTTATTTGGCGTGTGTACTGTTACTTAAATTTCGTCATCTCTGTTAGATTCTCCTTTTGTGTGGTGGTCAAGTAAAACAAGTTCCGACAAACATCTCGGGGAGTTGTGGCTTAATCCGTCCTAAGTCACTGGCGCTCTTAACCCCCCCCCCTCCCCCTACTCTCCGATTTATTGTGCTAGGGTCTAAATTTGCACGCCACTAGACAACTTTTTTGCTTGGACCAACCGTTAGATAGTATTTATCATTGTGTTTTATTAATTAACCAAAAAAATAAAGGCGTGGCAAGTTGTCGTACTGAAATGAAAATCCTAAACAGTAAACACAAAATTAAAAAGATATACATTCTAAATTGTAATCCCTACTAAGCATACTATAAATGCGAAAGTGCATACACGATGTACCACGTAGAAATGCAGCGATCAATTACTCAAAAAGTTGACATTATACCCTATTTCACGAGTATCCATCACGGTACAATGACAGCTGGTTATCTGTTAATATTTCAAAATTCCCCATACCCCCCCATTTGGACCTGGAACATAAAGTAAGTGCGGCATTCCCGAACATCACTGCGGAACAGTTAATCAATGTAGTTCAAGCAACAATTGATGAAGGTGAACTTTGCTGTGATCAAGGAGGCCATTTTGAACACTTATTGGCACATTTTCTAATTTTATTTTTTGTTATAGTTGCAACATAGGTCAACACATCTGTGTTATTTCTTTTTATTCACTGATGATAAAGTTATTTGCATTTTCTTCTGGTTCGTTGCATATTTTGTATTTCGAAAGCAACATCTTCAATTGTTTGCCACGGATAACTAGAATAATAGGACTTAGTGCATAGGTATACCAAATGCAGATACGTATTATTCGTTGTTAGATATGATCCTTTCTTACAATTATTCAGAAAAATAGTGAAAATAAAATAAGAGTGTGTAGTGTAAGAAATTGGTCTCTAAGAAGCCGACGAGCCACCCCTTTCTATTTGAAAAAATCAAATTAGTGTTTGTAACTGTTAGAAAATCTTTTACACGATTATAAGGTCGTTCACCGCAAAATCGTATTTTCCCGTGTTACTTGATCAAAAATGGATTTACAGGATTCATGGCAGTCTAAATCGAAAAATAAAAATTACTTTATTTCTCAAATAATGACAAGTGAGGTTTGTTCAGTTCAGAATGTCATTCTCGATCGAAGCAAGTAAAAATATATAGGGTGTCCCATTTAAAATCGAAAGTTGGAGTCGTTTCCGATCAAACCGCAAGTAAGACAAAGCAAATGAATATCTTAAAAACGTAAATTCATCTATAATACGCAACCCCCAAATTTTGTTATTCTATCTTCAATAATAAAAAAGTTACATGAGGGAGCCACCTTGGAGAATACCCCGATATTATTTGTTTGTTTGTTTGTTTAAGATTTATTTAGAATGATTGCTACAATTACATTCTTTTAAAAAACTAAACAGGTATTTAGAAAGAATTTTCACTGTACATGAAATATTTATTTACTCTTCTTTTAAACATCTTTAAATTATAAATTATAAGTAGACTTTATATCATTATTCAGTTTATTAAATTCAAGTAATCCTTTCTTAAAAGGTGTTGTAGAAGCCAGTTTTGGGAATCTCTTGAGTAATGGCATGATGCTAGTTCTGGCCAAAACATGATATGGTCGTTAGCATGCTGTTCGTGGACAAACTGAAGCAATATGGAAAGGCAGTTATCAATATAGCTCTGACTGGTGGCGTACCTTCCTGACGATGGTATGGAGTGGAGTGTTTTATATTAACTATCAGTTTTTCGTGGGAAAAAGTGATCAGAAAATAGTGAATTTTTGCAAACACACGCAATAAAGTGCTGGGAATTTTATACGATATTGAGAATGTGACATTGTTATCCTAAAAATCATTTAACACATCTAATTTATTTTATGCAATCCAGTGAACGTAAAATCTGTGATAAATAGTGTTGTTGTGAATCCGACAACTCGCAGAATATCAGGTTTTTTTCTTTTTCTTTCTTCTTGGTGAAAATACTGAAATACAGGGTGATTCGGCTAGCCAACCAGAAGAGCTGATCATGGAAAACCTCATTAAATGCTGTAAAAAAGACCTGACTTGCACAATATGTGTAGAATGCCTTGCCGTATATCATAAAAGCTGTTTGGAACGTAAGAAGAATATGATTGAATTAGGAAAGAACACCATTTTCTGCTCTGATACATGCGAAAAGAAAAAGAAATCGGAAGAAGAGAAAATTGATAAAATCTATAATGAAAACATACACAACCACAATTTAATAGAAGAGATCAAAACAGAAATTGAAGAGAAACTGATTAAATATGAATCAGAAATCGGAAAGCTATCAAAAGAAGGAACGGATAAAGATGAGTATATCAAACAATTGCAGAGAAGAACAACTGACATCGTTGACGAAGCGTCAGATGCTGAAAAAGATTATGAGATGAAAATCAAACAGTTGCAAACTGTCATAGAAGTCTTGAATAAGGAACTAAGTGAATGTAGGCGCAGAAACGCTGAGCTTCTTGATGAAATACGTATTAGACAACAGAACATGATCTATAAACTTGAGGCATTGACCCAAGAAAATGATGCCCGCCGCAATGAACTGAATGTTATGCAGAACGAGTTGGCGAAAATGGGCCAGAAGGAAAACACTAACAGATATGAGGACTAGTAAAAACGAAATTTATGATAAGCTGTACGAAAAATTAAAAAGTGAATTTTCTGGCATGTTAACCCAGTAAATCAAACCAACGAGGTATCTGTTGACAGTACTGCAGGCAGACAAAGTAATGGACGTAGCAGTCAAAAAAACACCAAAGTACCATATGGCAAAGGTGACGATAGTCGTGGATACGTAAGTAGGACCACGCAAAAAGTGATATTTGGATCAGACGAACCGACTGAAAATAGAGGTCTTAGAGCTGCACCAAGGAGATAATGGTTATATGTCGGGCGTGCAGCACCTGGTACAACTGAACAAGACATCGTATCATTGCTCCAACGTAAGTTTCCTGCTAGATCCTTTGTGGTATCCAAGCTGCCCAGATGGAAGAATGGTTTCACTGACTCTTCCAAGGTAGGAGCCGATTGTGATCTCGCAGATCAGTTTTTCGAAAAAACACGTTGGCCTGCAAGTATTCTTGTGAAAAAATTTAAGTTTTTTCGGAACCAACAAGCTAAACTCGCCTCTCAGAAATCACCCAACTCAATATAGCTCACTCAAGATAGTTCACTTAAATGTATGTAGTATAATGAACAAATACGATGAACTAGAGCATTTCGCAAGCTCTGAATCGGTTGACATATTATGTCTATCTGAAAAATGGCTTAACCCTGGCGCTATTAGTTCTGCTCACATTCCAGGTTATATATTAGCATCACACTTTTGTAGAACTCGGCTTATCAACGGAGGATGCGCGATATTCACTAAACCAGGCATCAAGATTAAACAGCTCTTTTAGGTTGAGGAAAGTTCTGTGGAAGGATACATAGAAAGCTGCGGGATAACTGCTGGTACTGAGAACAACAAGGTGAAATATTCAATCATTTGCGTTTACCGCCCTCCATCTGGAGATATCAATACAGGGTGTCAGCAAAATTGGGGTTTTCCTTTACACGACGTGTAGATCTTGAAAACATAAGCAATTTTTCTTAGTACCATATACACCAATGTCTTAAGGGAACCGAGATAAAGGGCTCTACAACATCAAAAATATAAGAATACCGTCCTGTAGCTGCGACCCGGGACATCACCGATTGGTACAAGGTCTCAACCCGACGGCAGAACTGGGTCGGGGTCAGTGTGTCAGGTCAGTATGCAACCTTCAACCGACGGTTACGGTCACGCGTGTAGAGGTAAACGAACTCATATAATCGATTGCGTTTCAAAAAACAACGAGCACTAGAGATGTGGCTAGAGAAGTGCAAGTATCAAAAACTAAAGTGTGGCAAACGCTGCGTGAAGAGGGGCTGCATCCGTTTCACGTCCAACGTGTACAAGCCCTTCAACCTAACGATTTTCCAGCAAGAGTGCGGTTTTGTGAGTGGTTGTTGCATCAACATGACAATAATCCGGACTTTTTGAAGTGCATATTGGTGACAGACGAATCTACGTTCACGCGTAATGGGGTGAATAACTTTCGCAACACTCATGTTTGGTCATTACGCAACATTTTGCCTTCCTTGTTTGCCTGCGTCTGCTCGGTAGCGCATCAGCTGATTTCATTTTCTGTTGGAGCGGTATTATTTCGGGCAGAGACGTACTTAGCCCTTCTCGTCAACTGGAGAGTGAGTACTTTTTCCTTTATTTTTTTTCACTTGGTCGCCCTCGTTTCACTACACATTACCTTTGTTATTTCAAGGGTAGTTGTTTCTGAAAAGGAAAACCCCAACTTTGCGGATACCCTGTATATCCTTGAAGGTCTAACAGCAATCTAAATACATCAGCAGATACTAGTGAAAAAATTATACTATGTGGCGATCTAAACATCCACAGTTCAAAAACAATTCCTTCTTCTATGTTTTACAAGACATCTTAAGCTCATTCAACCTGCTCAACTGTACTATTGGACTTACACGAATTTCTGTGAACAAAAACAATCAAATCTCGAGCACGTCCATAGATTACATGATAACCAATGTAGACCATATCTTGTAAACTGCACAACCCAAGATCCGCACATCTCCGACCACATGACACAATCTCTGGCTATAAATTCATCCTCCAGCAGCAATAATGCAAACAGCATATACTGTAAGATTAGTGAACGATAGATAGATAGATAGACTTGGAATGTTGACGAGAGCTATGACATAGACACAGCATTCGGAGTTTTCATGGAAACTTTTTTATGGCATCTCGATATAACTCGCCTTCAAAGGACAGTCACATCGTGCCAGAAAAAACTAACCCATGCATGGGTAACAGATGCAGTGAAAAATTCTAGTGAAAAGCTTCGAGGACTCCACGACTTATTGAAAAAACATAAGTATGACGAATATCTAAGAAAACTGTATCAGGCAGAAAAGAAACCCCACAAGAAGCACATTATCAAGTCAAAGCGGGACTTATATTAGTAATCAAATTGAACGCGCCGGTAACATGCCGAAAACAGCCTGGGAGATAGTCAACTCTGAGCTGGGACGCAAAAGGCAATACTCACCTGTTTCTCTTACCAACGAGAACGACACAGTGATTGACACTCTAACATGTGTATCGGAGGAATTTGGTGACCATTTTCCACAGTTGCAGAAAACAAATTAAAGAAAATGTATCCCGATCCTCCATCATCAGCCAGGCTCAACAAACAAATTGAAAAATCAACGTTCTTTAATGAGGTTTCTGCAGAGGAAGTGCTAACCATTGTAGCCAGTCTTCCAAACAAAAAATCAAGTGGCAGTGATAGTATTTCTACGCGTGTTCTTAAAACTGTATGTAACGAAATTGCATATCCACTAGCTGTTCTCATCAACATGTCTATCTATCAGCGCGTATTTCCTAAACTCTTGAAATTAGCTATAGTTATACCTGTGTTCAAGAAAGGCGATCCTCAGCTAATCGACAACTACCGACCGATCTCTATTCTATCAGTATTTTATAAACTTTTTGAGAAAATAATGCACACCAGAATAACCAATTTTACAGACTATTCTGATTTAATAAATAATTCCCAGCATGGCTTTAGAAAGTCAAGATCTGTGGAGACGGCGGCATTTGAATTTGTCAGCTATATCAACAAAGAGTTAGACCACGGCAAATATGTAGCTGGTATATTTTTTGATTTATCAAAAGCCTTTGATATTATGAGTATCAGCATATTAGAGGAAAAGCTGTACAGCGTGGGAATCAGGTTTTTTTATTGAACTGGGTCTGTCTTTCTTGTCTGAGACGCACTTGCAAATTAAGGTGAATGGTACAGTTTCAAAACAGTACAACATAAATATTGAAGCTGCTCAAGGATCAGGATTGGCACCTTTGTTATTCATTTTATTTGTTAATGACTTGAGCCTATCTGGATTCGTAATACCTCAGTTGATACCTCAGTTGTAGTAAGTGGTACTACATTTGAGGAACTTGTTCGTAACATCATCCTAGTGGAAAATGAAATGCAGCTTTGCAGCCAACAGAATTGTTTGATTTTAAATAACGACAAGACTGTTACCGTTCACTTTAATACTTGTAGGTCACAGCTTCACAACGACGACACTGACTTGGGGACTTTTCTATGGATTCCAAGCTCACTTGGCAAATGCATATTGACTCAATATGTACAACTCTCAACAAGTCATATTTTGCCATCTTAAAATTAAAGCACTGTGTAACACAAGCAGTATTGCTTAATGTTTACTATGCGATGGTATACTCTCATCTGCCAAGAGCCATAATAGTTTGGGGACAAGCCCGGCGTATTGTGAACACGGCGTTCATAATCCAAAAAAGAATAGTGAGATTAATTTTTAACATACCTAGGCATGAATCTTGTAGGTCCGCATTCAAAAGCAATAATCTACTAACACTTCCTGCAGTCTACATATTTAACTGCGCTCTATAGATTCCACAACAAATGTAGGTTTGTTAAAAATAGAGATGTAAATGTTCGTTACAACATAAGAGCTGGCATGGATTTGAGCATACCATCACATGCATTAACAATGTTTGAAAAGTCACCTGAGTATACCTGTATAAAAATCTATAATAAGCTTCCATCTGAGCTTAAAGGACTTCAGAATGTGATAATACTTAAAAAACGCCTGAGGAGGTATCTTGTGGAGCTGTGCCAATACTTAATAACAGACTTTTTATGAGTCCGTTATTCATTCTTTATTATATATCATGCATACTATATTTTTAACGTGTCTATTGTTTCAATGTGCTATTGTAACTGTTTTATTTAACAATGTTCTGTACCGTTTTAACGTACTCATCGAATGTAACAAGCATCTAATGTAGGTATTACATTTTAGATATTTATGCAATTATTGACTTGCATAAACACAGTTTTGTGTAAAATGCCAATAAACAACTATGACTATGACCATACGTTTAACAGTAACTTGAAGACTTGAAGTAAATAATCTGCTAAGTGCCAAAATTATTATTTTCATATAAAAAATATTTTTTGTTCTACAATCGATGTATTAAAAAAAACTCTGAAAATTAAATATCGGTTTATTCAAGTATTTTTCTGTGTACTTGATATTTTCGGGAACTTTTTGTAAAAAATAGCAGAAAAAATTATAACGGTTACAAAATCACAATGTGCTAAACGGTTACAAAATCACAATGTGCTAAGTGCCATAAAAAAAATATAAATATTGTGGTAAATAATAATGAAAAAAACTAAAAAATGTAAACTTTGACAGGTCAGGTTTGGAAGAGTTATTTTTAAGATAGTTTCAATAGTTACATTTTTCTTCAAAATCTTTGTTTTTTCAAGGCCCTATTTCGTTCAGGGTTTCTCGGATGCTAACGAATCCTGGATTTTCTCAGCTATTATTGATTCACTGGGCTTTCGAAATTTGATGTATTGATTGAGGTTTCGGAAGCAACTTTAAAATCGAAACAGTCTTCATGGTTCATGATTGTAATAAGAAATGGTGTTTTTATTTTCACTGCTGCTATCATCATTCTCACCAAATCCACGGGTACGTCGCATTTCTCTTGCCTTTTTTGCTTTTCAATTTGGGCGAAATTCTTGTCGCAGCCCATAAACGAATGACACCACACTAGATATTTTTGAATGATCTCATCGAAATACCCCTTGGAAACTAAATAAATCCATAAAAACAATAACATTTATATTTATACAGAGTGAACTGAGCTAGACATACCTTAGTCCAAAAGTTGATAGTTTGCGAGATACAGGGTGTAAAAGTTACAATTTTATTTTCTATTTTTCCTTATTGCTTGAGAAGTATTTCAGATTTTGGCATCAAACTCGATATAGGGAGGTTTTCTAGTATGGGAAACAAGAATCCGTTATTGTGCCACTTACAGCACTATTTCGGTAAATAACTTATCATAACTGTTTTGTGCTACCCTGTATACAACAGCTGACCGAAAAATATCATTTTCTCGTATTTCCTCAACAAAAAAGGTTTATTTGTTAGAAGTGCCTAAAGCTAATAGTTATCGAGATATTTGCTTTTAAAAGTTCCAATGCATTACTTGTTCAATGATGATAAATGATGACAAACCAAGTTGCTCTGGATAATATCTGAGTAGCGTTGCTATGGTTTCTAATGTTTGTCATAATATTGCTTTTAAACTTCATGAATAATTTTAAATTGACAATAAGTTGTTAAACATCACGGAGTATACGTTTGATGAATATTCTGATATGCATTTAATGTAAGGATTGGCGAGATATAATGCTTTAAAAGCACGAAGATTGTACGCTGACAGATTCCCAAATAGACATCTGCCTAATTCTAAGACTTTTCAACGAATCGATCAGCGGTTACGAGAAACTTGTAAGAAATGATTATATCCTTATTTTGAGTAGTTAAAACCATTTGGATTTTAGGTAGTTTTGCTCAAAATATGGGCCGACATAGTGGAGCTCCCAGAACTGTACGTACAGCTGAAGTTGAAGAAAATGTTTTAGACACAGTCTTTGAAAATCCTACAGTTGCGGTTAGGAATCTAGCTCGAGAATTTCAAGTTTCCAAATGTACAGCAAAAACCATTTTCAAGACCAACTGCTACATTCATACCACCTGCAAAAAGTACATGGTTTAAGCGCGGATGATGACCCCGCAAGGGTAGAATTTTGTACATGGCTCTTAAGGAAATTTAACCACGACAATGGTTTTAGTTCGTTAATATTATTTTGTGACGAAGCAGGATTTGGAAGGGATTGGCCCATTAACTCGCATAATCTTCACATTCATGCAGGCGAAAATCCTCATGCAATAATACAAACCCGCCACCAAGTACAATTTCAAATTAATTTATGGGCAGGAATAATAATTGGATAATATTTAATAGGACCCGTTGAGTTACAATCCAGAATAAATAGTAGTAGCAGTAGTAGTAGAAAGATTTATTTAGCACATTTGGCTACATAAACAGTATAATTGTAAACAACTTAGAATTAGTAAACTCAAGCCATATGATGCATGATGTAAATGCTGGGCAACCTATAATTGTAGATTTAATAAGTGATTTCTCAATTTTACTTTAAATTTTGTCAAAGTTTTCTGGTCTTTTATCTCTGTGTATAATTTATTATATTCAATCAACCCTTGATGGAATACAGATTTGTAGCATATGTTATACTTTTTGGTCATTAAATGGTCGACATTTGATCATGTTAAATTAGTTTGACTTAATGGAAATATATTATTTTTTGCTTTATAAATGAATATCATTACAAGCTATTTGATAAAAATTTTTACATCGAGCCATTTTAATTTGCTAAGCATTTGTCTAATTCGAGTATATTTATCTTTATTCAGTATTATTCTCATGCACTTATTTTGTAAAATTTGCAGTATTTCAAAAATGGAATTATTTGCTAAATATAGAATAGTCGAACAGTACAAGAAATTTGGAAGAATGATAGTATTATAGATAATTTTTCTGCTATATGAACTCCGACATCCAGAAACTCTCGATAGATATCCCACTTTACTACTAATCTTATTTATAACTTTTTCATAATGAATTGCAAAAATTAATCGAGAGTCAACAAAAACCCCCAGGTACTTAAAATTTTCTATGAATTCAATATCTTCACCATCAATATTCAGTTGAACATTTGTACATTGTTTTTTTCCGATTAACATAGCTTTCGTTTTACATGTATTTAATTTTAGTCTGTTATATGCTAACTATTTTGAGACAAGTTTCAAGTCTTCATTTATATAAGAGATGCCAGTCTGAATATTTTTCAGAAACAACTACCCTTGAAATAACAAAGGTAATGTGTAGTGAAACGAGGGCGACCAAGTAAAAAAACATAAAGGAAAAAGTACTCACTCTCCAGTTGACGAGAAGGGCTAAGTACGTCTCTGCCCGAAATCATACCGCTCCAACAGAAAATGAAATCAGCTGATGCGCTACCGAGCAGACACCGGCGGTGGTGCAGACCACGAACAGAGGTAACAAATATGACGGCGTTGCCGCGTTTTCAGATTTTAGGTAAACGTACTTTATAGGTATTGTTCGAAGTTATCGCCGTTTGATTCAAAAACACAGGTGCGTGCACGACGTAGCCAAGCATCGGTGCAGGCTTTGAGAATGGAGTCCCTCCCCCGCATGAAAGCACCAGCTTGTTCAATTCTGAGACGAAGTTCGTCAACCGTATGCACTTCAGTTTTGTACACTAAGCGTTTCATTTCTCCCCCAAAAAAAAATCACATGGTGTTAAGTCTGGAGATCGCGGAGGCCACGCTACGGGTCCATTACGTCCAATCCACCTATCAAATAATTCATTCAAAAACTCACGCACTTCTCGTCTAAAATGGGGCGGTGCACCATCGTGCAGAAACCACAATGATTGTCTTACACTTAATGGCACATCTTCTAACAAGGAAGGCAAAATGATGCGTAAAAAGTCTAGGTATTGCATCCCGTCAAATCGATTTGGGAGAATAAATGGTCCAATGAGCATACCGTTCACCATGCCAGCCCAAACATTCACCGAAAATGTTTGTTCAAAATGTGCCCGACGGACAGCGTGCGGATTTTCTACTGACCAAACACGAGTGTTGCGAAAGTTATTCACCCCATTACGCGTGAACGTAGATTCGTCTGTCACCAATATGCACTTCCGGATTATTGTCATGTTGATGCAACAACCACTCACAAAACCGCACTCTTGCTCGAAAATCGTCAGGTTGAAGGGCTTGCCACACTTTAGTTTTTGATACTTGCACTTCTCTAGCCACGTCTCTAGTGCTTGTTGAGGGATTCTCGTCTACCCGATTACCTCTACACGCCTGACCATAACCGTCGGTTGAAGGTTGCATACTGACCTGACACACTGACCCCGACCCAGTTCTGTCGTCGGGTTGAGCCAGTGACCTTGTACCACTCGGTGATGTCGCGGGTCGCGGCTACAGGACGGTATTCAGATATTTTTGATGTTGCAGAGCCCTTTATCTCGGTTCCCTTAAGACCTTGGTGTATATGGTACTAAGAAAAATTGCTTATGTTTTCAAGATCTATACGTCGTGTAAAGGAAAACCCCAACTTTGCGGACACCCTGTATAAATCATAGTGTCATCGACGAAAATCTGAATTTTTCATTTTTTGACTATGGCAGATAAATCATTTATAAATAAAATAAAAAGAAGTGGTCCCAGGATACTGCTCTGTTGAACACCCAACTTATTTTCAATTTTTGATGAAATAGTGTCACTTTGTAACTTGCATCCTTTTAGACAAATAATTTCTAAACCAATCTAAAACACTTCCTGATATACCATATGCCTTCAATTTACCTAACAAAATATCACTCGTTTCAAATGCCCTCTTCAAATCCAAAAATACTGCTATGAAAACTTCTTCTGAGTCTATGGCTCTTCTCAAATTCTCAGTTACCAACTGGGAAGCCGTTTCTATGGAATATTTTTTTCGAAAGGCTGCTTGCGCCTCCACTAAAATTTTTTTTTCTTCTATAAACTGCATTAATTGGTCATGCACTATAGACTCTAATAATTTTTTAATGTCTGGTAACACATTTACTGGTCTCATATCGCTGCATCTTTTAGAATTTTTTATTTTGAAAACTGGCGTTATTGTAGAGCATTTCAAATTTTCAGGAAAAGAACTGCTTCTCAGTGAACAATTGATCCAATTTAATACAGGATATCCCAAAATTTCGAAACAGTTTTTTAGCACGTTTTTAGTAGTGATTTCGGTACAGTTGTTATTTGATTTTAAACTGTTTACTTTTTTCTTAGATAATTCAATGATACGCTATGAAATTTTGAAAATGTATGCAACACTTCGCCCTGGAAACTGATTTTCATATAGTCAGGTGCAGCATTGGCAGTACCCACAATATCAACAATACTTTCCACAAAATATTCATTTAGTTTGTTTGCAATCACCAAAGAATTTGATTCGGTACCGTTTTCGAATTGAACTTGATTTACACAATCATGCAGCTTGGAATTGATCAGTCTTTTTAAAGTCTTCCACATCTTTACACTGTCGCACTTGTTATTATCGATTTGTTTATCGTAGAATTTCCTTTTTTCTTCTCTAATTACATACACACATTTATTTCTAAGATATTTATATACCTCCCAATCATCATTTGATTTTGTGAATATACATTTATTGTATTGTTTGTCTCAAATTTCGAGCTGCCTTAATATTTTTGTTATACCAGGGTGTATTTTTTGTCGAGCAAATCACTTTTTTTATCAGTTGCAAGATCTAAACAAGTTTTTATATTACCTATTATGTTGTCATATATTTTTTCCATATTCTCACCAAAATTCCAATAGCATCCAGCAAGTTCTCGTTCAAGTTTTTCGTACTTAATAGTATTTACGATTTTCTTATTTTTTGTATCAGAAAAATGTCCTACCAAGGGCAGCATTGTCCAACTGTGATCGCTAACTTTAGGAGTATGTACAGCTTTAATCCCTACACATTCGAAATTTACAATAACAAGATCTAACAAATTCTCTTATAATGATGTTATCCTGGTACTGTCTTCAATTTTTTGCTTGAACCCATAGTTATTTATGGTTTCTTTCAATTTTCTTGTTTTCATGCTTTTATTATAATAATTTAAAATCACCTAAAAGTATTATATTGTTTCTAAAATTCCACATTTCTTAGCATTTCTCTTCAAAAAACATTAAAAATGTATCCGCATCACTGTTTGGTGAACGGTAAAAAGTACAAAGATCATAACGTTTCCCAAATAATTTGAACTGTATATGTGCATACCAGTATGCATTGTCTAAAGTGGTACAATCGAATAATTTGATCTGTATTTTGTGGTAAACATAAATCACTACACCTCCAGTATGTCTGGTGTTGGAGTTGCATCTGTAAGTTTTATAATTAGTAATTTATCATCAGTGATGTCTTCTGTAGCATGTGTTTCGGTAAGACATAATACAAGTGGTTTTCTCTATATTATTCAGGACACCTTGTATGTATGTTTAAATGGTATATCGAGTTATATTCATCACTTACAGATTTAGCCACATGTTGCAAATCTGGGCTTAGTAGTTGCTATTCATTTGCATAACTAGTTTTTTCCCTCTCACGTTCAATTTTCCTTTTATATACTTCACAATTTTTGTCAAATAGTCCATGATGAATAGGTAATCCTAGATTAAAATCCTGGTTTGCACTTTTACAATTTGGACAGCATCTGTACATGTCACTGGTACTACAGTTTTCTGTTGAATGTCCTTCTAATCCACAAGTAATACATCTTCCTGATTTTGTGCAGTAAGTATTTAGCTGTGTGGTTAAACCCGGTACATTTATAGCATCGCAAAACATTGATGTACTCGAAAACAGAGTAAAAAATAACACCCTCATTCATAACACACTTAAAGGTCACAGCATCCACTTCTAAAATTGCTTGATATTTAGTTTTCATTTTCTTGACTGTAATTTCTCTCATATGTGAATTTTATTGAAAAGATTCATTTTGTGATTTTATAGTATTTATTAGCTCGTCTTCTGCATATTCTTGACAAAGTCCAATAACTTTGATTTGTGGTTTTTTACTTATCTATCTGAAGTTTTAAATGTATATGTTTCTGGCATGTTTGATTTTATTTCTTTATGTAGCTTCTCGATATCATCTTTTGTTTTACATTGGATTTTCACCCCACCATCCTGCAACTCATAAACTCTTTCAATAACAATTTTCAAACTGGTAGGATTCACAAATTTTGCGATGTCTTTCTTTGTGTTATTACACTCTTGTTGGTTATTAGGCTTAACAATGACTGTATTTGTGGGTTTTAATACTGGTGATTGTTTTTTTTTGCTGTACGTGTTTGCATAACCATATCAGCGTAAGTTGTAATTGCTTCTTGTGACGGCTGTTGCATATTCCCAATGTTTTTGTTTAATTGGTCTATCTTTTCGTACAATTCCTTTAGTAATTTTTCTTGAATCGAAATGGTATAATCTTTTAGTTTCAAAACGTGCTCTGTACAAAATCCCTTTTCACTCAGTGAAACCACACTATCCACTCCCTCACTAGCTCCATCCTTTTTAGAGTTCTCCTCCATATTCAAACTAAAAATTCAGGAATCTCCTAAAAACCTCTTGTTTAGCTTGACCTAATTTTTGACATTAGAAGTCAAAAAAGTATTACCAGAGTTGATTTTCCGCAATCTCTTCCGTGTGGGATCTGCAGCTGCAAACAGGTGTGGCAATATATATTTTGTTAATCTTCCCGGTGAGCCTTGGTGATGATATTTTTATGTGTGGTCTTTACCAATATTTCGTGCCTGTGTTGGAGCGAATAGAAAGAGCAAGTGTAGTAGTTAATATAGTATACATAAATGGCCAAAGGTATTTACAGTTTATTGAAGAACAATTACTCACTCTGCTGGAATATCTTCCATTACAAAGACGCATAAATATGTGGTTTATGCACGACGGCGCTCCACCTCATTTTAGTATATTAGAGAGCGCCTAAATAGAGTTTATTTAGACCAGTGGGTATAGGCCGATCAGGACCTGTATCGTGGCCGGCTACAATACGCCAGTGGAAACTAGATGATCTTCGACAAAGAATTTTCCACCATAGCCATGAAATGAAAAATAACATCCAAATGCTTTGGAGAGTGCAGCAAGGATTAGTTCGTCGAGCTCGAGAGTGTGTTAGGTAAGGTGGTGCTAATTTTGAAAATTTTGTGTAGTTATTATTTCCGTTTATTAATTTTGTTGCCATCCTCATTTGTTATTAAAAACCATAGCAACGCTACTCAGATATTATCCAAGGCAACTTGATTATTATTTTATAAAAATGTTGTAAAACTTTTTTGTTGTGGAAATACGAGAAAATAAGATTATTCGGTCAGGTGTTGTATACAGGTTAGCACAAAAAAGTTATGATAACTTATTTACCGAAATAGTGCTGTAAGTGGCGTCCTCTAGAAGTTTGGCCATAAAAAATAACCGATTCTTGTTTCTCATACTAGAAAAACCTCCATATACCGAGTTTTGTGCCAAAATCTGAAAAATAGAAAATAAAATTGTAACTTGGATACCCTGTATCTCGCAAACTATCAACTTTTGGACTAAGACATGTAGGTCAATTCACATATTTTGGTCTGTAGTATCTCCAGCTCCGAGATTTCCCAACCTTTCGGTTAATTGATTCAACATTTTCAATTATTTCATCATTTATCCCAAAAGTGATAATATTTTCATTCAGACATTTCCCTATTAGCATATATTTTGCTTTAGATTTAATTTTAGTTTATTTACATTTAACCAATTTATGATTTTTGCCAAGTCAGAATTTAGCATTTTTAAAGCAGTGTCTATATTTTCATCTCATATGTATATTAATATACATCTGCTAATATTTGAATTTTAGAATAATCTAAAATATTACAAATGTCATTAATGTATAAAATAAATATAGTAGTGGACCTAGTTTACTACAGTGTGGTACACCTACAGAAATATTTTTATCCTTTGAATCCATAGCGATGCAATTTTGTAAGTAATGTATCCCTGTCAATAGTCTCAAACGTCCCTTTGAAGTCCAAAAACATTGTTACTGTATGTTTCCTATTGTTCATACATCTCTTCCAGTACAGTTTTAAACAGTAATTTATCGGAATTAATATTCTTGCTCCAATAATATCATAACATTTATCAGGAACACTTTTTGACAAAATCTTACTTGATATGATATAATCTTCTTGAACCGATTAATGTTTATTGTTCTAAACTCACTGAGTGATGCATTATATAGTTTGTTCGTACAGTAGTCGGTAACTTGGTGACTGTCAAAATCAGAATCAGAGAGATGTTAAATGTTCGTACAGTTTCTGACTGTTTGCCGACAACTAGTTCGACAGATTAGAGGTGACCAGTCAACCAGTGATAGTGACAGGTATCGGAATGTGTCGAAACTCTCTTGAGGACTAAAATTGTTTCGCAAAAGGTATTTAATGATAGATTATATATATATATATATATATATATATATACGTGAGAAGTAGTCATTGCCAAAGCCAACGACTAGTTGGGTACAAAATACAATTACTTGTTAATTGGGAAATTGGCAAAACTTTTAGGCTTAAGTTGACTCTTTTGACGATAAAATCAAGCTTTCGGCATTCTCTATGGAGCCATCATCAGGATTCTGAAAACACAATTGTGATGCTAGCAAAGAAAACAGGACAGATTTAAAATATCAGAGTAGGTAGGGTTTGTCTGTTCTAGAACGCCCTTGAGAGTCGACCTTGGGAGCCAACCTTGAACGCATATTTAACCTCGAAATGTGACCTTGAAACATGGCCTTGAAATATGACCTTGAAATATAGCCTTGAAATGTGACCTTGAATCGAAATATGACCTTGAAATGTGACCTTGAAGTCGTGAGTGGTAGACGGTATGACCTTGGAAATATGTGTTTAAATTAGTGCAGCGCTCGGAGAGGAGGCAGTCGTTAGCAGACAGCACGAATCAAACAATGAGTGCAAGACAAACATTTAAGTTGCCGACGGTGTGGGAGGGGAAGCCGGTGGCGGTTATACGCCCATTCAACAGAATACATCCTGAAGAAGAAAATTGGGACGACCCATGGCCCAGAACGCATATGGGCACCACACCGCCGCATCAACCATCTGAGTCCAGAACACCTATGAACACCACACCGCAGCATCCTCCATCTGGGTCCCGAACACCCATGGACACCACACCGGTTAGCCGATATGGAGTCAGGAATCCGGCGCCGGGAGTGGCAGTGGAAGAGAATTGGGATGATGAAGCAGGTTCTAATTCGGATCAGTTGATTCAGGTGCCCATGCAGAGAAGTATACCTCCAGGCATGGGTCGTGGTGCGAGACTAAGATGGATTATACAGGAGAGAAGGAGATTGCGACAGGTGCAGCAGTGAAGGAAGCAGGGTTTCAGAGGGTGGAGGTATTGTTGGCAAACGGAAGCAAGGTTTAAGAGAGTGGAGACAATGTTGGTAGAAGGAAAAAGTAGTGGGGTGACTAAAAAGTGCACCAGCAAAAGTAACATGTGCAATGAAGGTGAACATATAAGTATTATTCCAAAGACCGTATCCTTCAACGAAACAAAAAACAAAGTACATATCATGTATGCATGGCAATATGCATATAGAGAAGCTCGAAGAAGTAACGGGGAGATGGCAGATAGATGTAGGTTTCAAAGGCGAGTGCAACTAGTCGAAGAAGTGTTAAAAAAATACTTGACAGTAGATTATAGGCAAACAGTGTTTACAGAAAGGTTCAAAGTGTAAATTATTAAAGTGGAGGTATGTCTGTGATATGTATAAAAGTAGTAAGAAGTAGGTTTAGTAAAATTTCGAGTATGTAATGTAATGTAAAAATAGAGGGGAAGAAGCAACGCTTTGATGTATTTATAAAATAATAAAGATTGTAAGATAGGAATATTGTGTAGTGTTATGTGGGAGGAAGGGGTAAAAAATACATTAAATGAAGAAACATATGTTTATTGACAAAAATTATGACATGATGAAATTTTCATACAAATAAAAAACGTTAGACATCGCACACATGCAAATATCTGTTGTATGGTAAAAACACTTCGCCGGTGAAGGGGTGAGGCGGGGCTGCTCTTCAAGCTCGATTATTGGTTTGCTGGTGAAGTTTCTCAGGTAGGCTGCTTTTTCACGTCCTTTCACATAAATTCTGTCTGCCCCATCCACAATATGTTTAATAATGTTTCCAAACTTATGTAGGGGTGTAAACCCTGAATTCCAGGAGATACCATGGTAATTATCAGTCAACCACTTCGCCTGAATCTTCAACGGTGGTGGCAGCAGATCCCAAGGAAAAGGAGCTTTGAAAATATAATGACATAACCTAACACCATCATAGGCGCAAAATTCTTTTGCGAGAAATTTATTATTTTCAATTTTAAATCCTTGAACATCCAAAACGACACTCATATTTGTAAGTTGGAGAATTTTGTATATAGAATGCGTCTTTGACAATAGGAATTGAGTGCTTCTTTCAAACTTTGCAATTTCTGATAATACTCTCTGAGAGCTTTTCTGTAGGATGATGTCATAATGAGAATGAAGGAGATTTAGTCTGAACAAAGATATTTATATTGTGATTGGTCATGATTGATTAAGCTCTATCGCTGTTTAACAATTTTGGTTAAAGGGTTGTAGGTGAAAACGCGATCGTGTAGGATGAGACAGTAAGCAGATGTTTCCGGAGGAACATTTTCACTTGTCTCAAATTCAATTCGCATAACCACCGATCCAGATTGGATACTTTCCTTCTGTTTAGAGCAATCAATATGTGTGATAGGGGCAATAGAAAGGAAATCTTTTGGGGAAAACAGAGGTTCATTTTCACTCTCATAATAGGAGGAGCGGAATTTTGAGTACATTTCATACAAGAGAGCAAATTTTTGGTTTTTAAAATCCAAAAAGAGATCATTATATGGGAAGCGGTCGGAGTTGAGGAAAACCCGAATATTGGTCAACTTGCAATGATCAAATTGTGACATATTGGAGGTAGATACTTGTTTTTTATTAGTTTGAAAGGCTAGGATAACATGTCTAGGGGTCTCGAGCTTCGTTGTAGTTTTGACTGGCCAGGTGTGACGCGTTGTTTCAGGGAGTGATGGAATCTCTACTAGTTCCCAACTGCGAAAATATAGTGGAATTTCCATGTTTTTGTTGAGAATTTTTGTAAGAGCTAGTTGCTGAGGAATGTCAACAGATACGTGGGGTACTCTCCACTGAATCTTATCAGTCCGAATTTTTGGTTGTTCGGATGTAGTAGTTGCTACAACAGCATCAAGGTCATGACTACTACGGATTAATACTAACTCCTGTTTCATATTGAGGAGAATTTTTCGATAGTCTTCAAAGAATCCCATCCACATGCTTGAAGGAATACAAACATTGAACTTGCCAGACTCAGAAATAAAAGTGTCTTTTGGGAACCAGCCAGCATTTTGCAAGCGTGAACTCTCATTTTCATTAAAAGACAGATACCCTTTAAGGGTGGAGGTAAGACCAACATTTCGAACGGAATCGACTACAACTCCGTTCAGTTCATAACGGAGCTCACGGAACAGAAAAGCAAAAGCGTTATTGATTAATTGCAGAGTTGTAACAGTAGTTCCATCAGCGTTTTTAGTAGTAACAGCAGTTCCATCGGCTTTGGTTAATTCTCCTTCGAGATACAAAAGACTTTGTGACGGGAGGGTATAGGCATCTAGTTCTTGAACAGCAATGCGAATTTCATCGTTGTAGTCAAAGTTGGAATTGATAAAAGGTTGATAAGTGTGAGACTCTAGTTCTGTAATAGAATTATCAACAAGAGGTTTTTGTGTAACGTTGAGAATACTCATCCTACAACACGTGAAAACCTAGATTTTCCAAAAATTTTCTATTATCGTTAGTAAGTTGCAATGTTGATTGTTGTCGAAATGATCTTCTGCGTATGGCTTACCACTAATAGATGGTTTCGACTGACCTCGCTTTTTATAAGGAAAAGAGATCGGAGGCGCGTAATATCTAATGCCCATTGTTACCGGATCGTAAATGAAGTCGAAGTGTAATGGTCTCGTTACGAAAATTAATTATGTGACCGTCTTGATCAACAATGTTGACGGTAATGGTTGTGATTGCTTTAACACTCACTGGGAAATATAAAATATTTTGAGGTGATTCAACGATTTTATACCCGGGCAAAACAGAGGGAAAAAATTGATGGATAATGTGGCTTGGCACACCGTTGGAATATGAGCCTGTGGCTACATTGCAAGCAACACATATTGAATTCACTTTCAAAATTTGCACAGGAAAATCAGACGTATGTCTAATGATTGGGTCAAGACGTCGAGGTTGAAATCCGAGAAGGGATGCAATGGTACCATTCTGTGAAAAATCAATCGTAAAATTGGCTTTGAGAGAAACTGTTGTAGAATTCATATGAGGTGTAATGCTAATAATTTTCCCTTCTGGGAGATTTTGATCTAAATAATCAATAATATCTCGAATTTCATATGCGCCTGTAGGAAATGTAAGTAATTCATTGTGACATGGAAACTTATTATTAGTTTCGTCTATAATGGGAATAACATTGAAGGATTCAAAGTTGCACAACCCGATTTCATAGTCCACATTATCATCAAGATATAGCGGGGGATTAAAATGTGATTGGAGAGTGGAAGAAGTTCCCGACAGCGTAAATGTGAGGGACGTCATTACTGTAGAACGTTTGAATTGCAACTTCTGTATTAGGAGTAACAGTAAGAAATATATAGAAATTGTAAGCATAGCTGTCCACAATTGTGAGCATTAAACTTTTGTATTGGAGTATAATTGTATACAATGCGAACATTTTTATCACTGCTACCAAAATATCTTATCAGCTGCAGTGGAGGGCGCAGATTCCCATATGAATCAAAGTATGAGACAAGATTGCTATTTTTCACGTATGCAACCCAATGAGTCCCGTCGCCAGACGAGTCATCCAAATTAACAATTCCACTTTCACAAGTCTGTATACCCTTTGGTAATTGATCTTTCATGAATACTCCTCGAAAAAAAGGAATGTTAAGTTGTTTTGCAAAGTAAAGTAGTTCAATATCGGAAAGCGCATGGGATGGTAGGTGCCTTAGCAGTTTTTTTTTGTACGGTGCTAAAAAAAAACCCTTTCCCGTGGGAGAAACCTTGCGAGAGGCTTCTAAAGCCAAGTTATGACGCTTCTGTTCCGCAAGTTGTGACTGATTGGCTTTAGCATCATTGACAGCTTTTGCAATGGAGGCAGCACCACCTCCAAGAGCTCCAAGAGCCCCGAGTATAGGTAGAAGTAAAGGTAGAAAGCCACCTGTTTTCGGTAGAGGCAGAATCCGCAAACGTCGCTTGGAACGTTGCGATTTTGGTGATTTTTTCGCAAACCCTTTCCCATCTTGTTCAAACGTTTCTTTCTTTGTTGTGTACGATGTTTTCGCAGGCCAAAACCCATCTTTTTTTTAGCTTTCATTGCTCCAGCAACTCCCAAAGCTGCCATTCGTTCTCCAAAAGAGCTGTCGGATGCGAAGGCTCGCTGTATAGCTTGATCAGCAAAAAGTTTGTCCGCTTGTTGACGCGCAGTGAGATCTTTCTGCTGAGAATAGAAAATGTCGTGTTGTTTGCAAAATTCGTCAAGTGGATTTATACCAACATCTCCTCGTTGAAGACGCTTTTGCAGTTTGGTTGACGGGCCACAGAAATTGTAACCTGGGATGTGGGCTTCAAAAGGGAGATTTTCTATTACGTTGGAAATGAGGACGCGACCTCGCACGATCGGTGTCTGCTGGAATGTACGTGTCATGGTGGAGTGCACAATCATTATATACTCTTATTACGAATAGAGCGGGAGGTACTATATACAGGGTGACTTCGAAGTTGAGTCATTTATTTTAACAGTGAGTAGATCTGATCAAAAGAAATGTTTTTTTCCTTTACCATTTTTCTGGTAAAATTAAAGTAACAAAGTTATAGCCCTTTGGAAGTTTGAGTACCGCCCTGTCTCAATAATGATATTATGTTCTCGTGTTTGGCAACAACAGATATAATCCGCCTTATCCGTTCATCGCATCGGAAACAAAAAAGCGAAAGAATTTGGAACGATCTTTTTACAATTATTTTCTTCAGTTGTATACAGTCAGTATCAGTCGGTAGTCGGTAACGCGTAAGTGAATAATCGTGTCTGTTGCGAGGCCCAAATCAAAAATGGCACATGTTTACGAAAATGCTGAACTTGTGGACATGGTTCTTATTTACGGGGAGTCTTTACAAAATGCTGCCGCGGCATCACGGATCTATGCGGATCGGTTTCCCAATCGAGTGCAACCAACCCCTCGTGCCTTTGTTAATGTAGTGCAAAGAGCTCGTGAATCAGGTGACTTAAGACCTCACAGAGGAGATCATGCCGGTGCTCCAAGACCACACGATCAAATAGAACTAGAAGAACAAATTTTAGAATTAGTAAGTGATGATCCAACAGTAAGCACCCGACAAATTTCAACTCAATTGGCCATTAGTCAGTATAAAACTTGGAAAACTCTACGTGAAAATCAGTTCTATCCGTTTCACATACAAAAAGTGCAGGCCTTACAACCGGAAGATCATGAACAAAGGGTTGACTTTTGCAATTGGCTTTTAAATAAACATCAAAATGATGACAATTTTTTAAATCAAATTTTAGTGAGTGATGAAGCCCTCTTTACTAGAAACGGAATTATTAATTCACGTAATTCTCACGTTTGGGCTATTGAAAATCCCCATGAAATAAGGGAAACCAATTTTCAACAGCGATTTGAACCAATCAACCTGTGGGCGGGAATTGTTAATGGAATTTTAGTGGGGCCTTTTGAATTACCAAATCGCTTAACTGGTGAAAATTATTTTGATTTCTTGCAACACAATTTGCCTGGTTTACTGGAAGATGTGCCTTTAAATATTAGACAAAACATGTGGTTTTTACAAGATGGGGCACCACCCCATTATGCAAGAAATGTGCGTGAATTTTTAAATAGACAATTTAATAATCGTTGGATCGGCCGTGGCGGTTTTGTACCTTGGCCGCCAAGGTCTCCGGACTTAAATCCTTTAGACTTTTGTTTGTGGGGTTGGCTAAAAACTCTAGTGTATAAAACACCGGTTAATACACGCGAAGAATTACGTGCTCGAATTGAGGAAATGAGTACAGTGATCAGAAATCAACCAGTGATTTTATTGCGTGCTTGTAAAGAGACATGGCTAAGACGCGCCCAGCTGTGCGTCGAGCAAAACGGAAATCATTTCGAACAGTTTTTGTGACATGCTTTTGGGCGCACAGGTCCGCACTGAAATACTTGTCGGGAGGATACTTTATAAAACAAGGTAACATTTTTTTTATTTATTTTTATTTTTACACACATATTTTGGTTTATCTTCCTTCTACAATCATTATCTGAAAATTAATGACTCAACTTCAAAGTCCATTTGGATGGCTACTAGTAATTACACAACATCATGAGAATTGAGCAGACGATACCAAAGCTTCAGGTAGATAATTACGATGGAATAGTGCAAGAAAATACGTTCCGAAAACATGGAAGTGTGTTCAATGGTGCTTCTAAACGGGCTCTAATTGTTGGTAATAGTGGTGCTGGAAAGACTAATATCATGATCACCCTATTAATACACCCTCACGGATTACGATATGAAAATGTCTATTTGTTTTGTAAATCACCCTACCAAACAAAGTATCAATTTCTTCGCTCAGTTTTAGAACCTCTAAAAGAGATAGGATATTACGAGTACACGAACGGTGATGATATTAAGCCTCCAGCGGAAATCGAATCAAATGCGATTATGATTTTTGATGATGTTGCATCATGTAATCAGGATATAATGCGTCAGTACTTTAGTTTTGGGCGACACAAAAATACAGATTGCTTCTACCTGTGTCAAACATACACAGCAATTCCCAAGCAGTTATTAAGAGATAATGCAAATCTTCTCATACTTTTAGCACAGGATGCATTAAATTTGAAGCATATTTACGATGATCACATTAGCTTGGATATGTCGTTTCAACAGTTTAAAGATCTTTGCTCGCTGTGCTGGCAGGAACCATACGGTTTTGTTGTGGTTGATAAAGATTCACCCAAAAATGATGGGAGGTATCGGAAAGGTTTCGACAAGTATATATACCTATAGTGTGGTATATAAAGAGCGTGTAAGATTAGCAGTACCAGTGTTACTCCAGCCTCTCCATAATACGTGATATGGATCCAAAAATTGCAAAGGAATTGGTGAAAGCCAGACAAGCAGTCAAAGAAAAGTATCGAGCATTAAAGTCGGATATTGCCCAATCGGAAACCCAATTGCAAAAGCAGTGGAAACCTATATCGGAACCGCTGCAGCAGTTACTTGAAAAAGTAGAGCCAGTCAAAGTAAAACCAGAGAACTGGAAATTCGAATCTAAAACATCAACACCTCAGAAATCACCACTTTTACAGAAATTAACACCGACAAATATATACAATAGATACCTACCCACTACTACAAGTTTCCTTGAAGACACATTCTCTAACCTTCCCGAGCACTCTATTTTACAAGACGTTTCCGGGATAGAAGAATCACGTCCCGATGCTACAGTACTAGAACGAGAACGTGATGTTGACGAGCAAATGATTGCTCACACACAGGAAGAGTTTCGGCGCCTAAGCAAAACACCTGGTTATCAAAGTTATTTAGAACAGTTCCATCCATTACCTCGTCAATATATCGATGAGTCTATACGGGGGGATGAAGAGAATTTTGATCGATATCATGGTATAACACACGATTGGATCGGCGAAAAATTAAAATTGGGGAATACCCCAATAACCCTCGAGGAGTCGGATCTAATCTTAGACAATATCAGATATCCAGGAACGCCAGGTCTGTACGAGTTGTTGTTCAAGAAAGACCCTCGTGGATATAAACAGACCGATCTGGAGCATTACATGGATATGCTAAAACGGACCAATGCATATCGACGTAATTTTGATTCTAATTTACAAATTCAAGGAGTAAACACTTTCAAGTATAAAACAATAATTCGACCATATTTAGTAAAACACAATCTAATAAAAGTATCCGCTGAGGGTGCAAGCAAAACGGGGTCTTTTCAGAAACCGGCACCTCCTAAAGCTCGACCCAGATCACAATCATTCAAACATGTAAGGGGTGGTATATTAGAGTATTCCCCGAAACCAATTGAGTATGTGTATTTTGATGATCCCAATGAGTTGGTAAATCGATTGCGCTTGCTCATCGCATCTGCGTATGCTGGTAATAACGGGCATAATAATGAAATCATGTCTATAATTGAGGAGTTGCGCGAATTAAAAATTATAAAATGAAGTTGTAACGTAATATTACTCTATTTTCGTTGCTGCAGTTGTACGATCAAGATGCCAATTAATAAATTTGGAAGACATATGCTCCATTCAAAAAAGAGGGACATATCTTCAATCTTCAGTGCTTTTCTAGCATCTAAACTATTCAGCGTATGTGTGGTACCCATTTATTCCAACACATTCAGCGCATTATTTTACACATTTGGTGAAAATAGTAGGGACTATATCGTTCCTGTGACCGGGATAGTTGATAGTATAAATATACCTCCCAAAATAAGAGTGAAATGTGGTCAAAGTGATGTCAAAGTCGACACACACCTGTCGAAAGGGGATATTCTGAACTTCTATTCATCTCATGAACCAAAACCTGACCTTATAGGTAATATCGTGATGCGCTGTCCAATCATACAAGAATGATGGACTTTAAAAAGCAGGTCATTGAGGAACTTCATAAACCGGCTCGCAGAAATTATAGACGTCGACGCGTTATTGTGAAGGGTATCAACGATCTCCTACAGGCAGATTTGGTGGAAATGCTTCCGTATCAGAAAGTTAACAAAGGATTCCGTTACATTTTAATTGTCATCAACGTTTTTAGTAAATTTGTGTGGGCAGAACCAGTCAAACGAAAAACTGGAAAAGATGTGACAGCTGCAAATGCAGACAATTCCGAAAAATTTACAAACAGACCTGGGTAAAGAATTCTACAATAGTGACTTTAAGAAGTTAATGGAAGCGTACAAAATTAATCATTACAGCTCCTACTCAGCGACCAAAGCAAGTGTAGTTGAAAGGGTGAATCGCACTTTGAAGAATCGTATGTGGAAGCAGTTCAGCTTTCAGGGATCGTATAAATGGTTAGATCTCCTATCATCAATCGTTGATGCATATAATAACACCAAACACAGCACAATTGGGATGAAACCCAAAGACGTGAACAAAAGTACAGCAAAAACACTGTTGAGAACGGCATACACACATTTGAAAACGTTAGATCCAAAGGGTGTAAAACATCAACGTGGAGATCATGTCCGCATAAGCAAACATAGGACAGCATTTGCTAAAGGATACACTCCTAACTGGTCCAATGAAATTTTCACAATCCGTAAAATACAGTATACCAATCCCACATCATACTTACTGGCTGATTCGAGCGGTGACGAGATTCTAGGTGGATTTTACGCTGAGGAGCTTCAAAAAGTCAAGTATCCAAATATCTATCTTGTAGAGAAAGTGGTGCGACGTAAAAAAAATAAAGTGTTAGTCAAGTACTTAGGACTGGATAACAGACATAATTCGTGGATTAGAAAAAGTGATTTACTTGCATGACATGTATATTATTTAAACCAATCAGTTTTATAACACAGCTTTTTCAATAAAACACGATAAGTAATTTAAAATTCTTTTTAATTACAATGACTTTACAGAATAGTTAGGATAGTCTGAATAAAATTTCAGCGTTGGAGCCTTGTTGAATTCCTTCAAGTTTGGATGTTGGTATGCCAGTTCCATAGCAGTCCTGATGTTCTCCGAATGCGGCAAATCAGAGATGTGTTGGATGACGAAGTCTCGCACATCGATGTTGGTGGTTCGCACATCTTGGACAAGTGTGTTGAAATACTTATTAAACTCCTGAGTTTTCAGCATATTAATGGTGTAGGCAATCAGCGGGGCTAATTGAAATAGCTTCAATACGGTCTCCTTACCCAAATAAACGACGTTTCTCCATCGATCTTCAATTTTGATTGTTTGAAAATCTGGAAATCTCTCAAAGGTGATACAGACGGAGTTGGCACTGACCGAATGGAAAATATCATCACTGAAGAAAAAATTGGTTATAACGCCTTCTTGATTTAATATCTCATACCAATCTTCTTCATTTAACGTAACGCCATTGTTTTTCAAACCACTGATATTGATTACAGGGTGGAAGCTCCACTGATATGCTCGACCAATGCTTATCCATTTTGATTTCGATGGATTTAGATGATATCGTTGCTCCTGGATGACAATTAACGGTGTCTGATCTACCCCACTTTGTACAGATCGTACCCCCATGTCGTTTTGCACACCGGCACTCATGTTGTAACGTTATGTGAAATTCAGAAGACTGGTATATGAAGCTTCGTGGCTAACTTTATACAGTGTTGATCACCCCTCCATTCACCAACTTCCCCCTCCCAAAAGTTGACGCAAGTGCAAGGGAAAATGATACTACCGTTCATGCTGACCTAGATATATACAGGGTGACTTTGAAGTTGAGTCATTAATTTTCAGATAATGATTGTAGAAGGAAGATAAACCAAAATATGTGTGTAAAAATAAAAAAAAAATGTTACCTTGTTTAATAAAGTAATCCTCCCGACAAGTATTTCAGTGCGGACCTGTATTTGATCGTGCGGTCTTGGAGCAGCATGCCCTCACCTGTGAGGTCTTAAGTCACCTGATTCACGAGCCCTTTGTACTACATTAACAAAGGCACGAGGGGTTGGTTGCACTCGATTGGGAAACCGATTCGCATAAATCCGTGATGCATCCGGGAGCATTTTGTAAAGACTGCCCCCCCGTAAATAAGAATCATGTCCACAAGTTCAGCATTTTCGTAAACATGTGCCATTTTTGATTTCGTTTGAGCCACGCAACACACTGCTATTCACTTACGCGTTATCGACTGACGAAAAACATCGTGATAAACGTTTCAAATTCTTTCGCTTTTTTGTTTCCGATGCGATGAACCGGTCAGGCGGATTATATCCGTTGTCGCCAAACACGAGCATATAATAGGCAGGGCGGTACTCAAACTTCCAAAGGGCTATAACTTTGTTACTTTAATTTTACCAGAAAAATGGTAAAGGAAAAAAACATTTCTTTTGATCAGATCTACTCACTGTTAAAATAAATGACTCAACTTCGAAGTCACCCTGTATATATATATTAATGAATTTTGTCCCACACAGAGTATTTACGTTTTGGATAAATCACACAAGATCTTTAAACATGCTACATAATCTTCGAATTTGGTGGATGGCCATTTCACACTACAGGGTCCAGAGGTCCATCCGAGGGTTTCATCTCCAATGTTACCCTTGGCTATATTTTTCTTTATCCATTTCAATACAGTATAATGTCTCATCTTATTTTCTACATCAAATACAAATTTAATATCATGCTGCTGTATAATATCGATTAAACGTTCTAGTGATACACAATCAGCTAGATATGCGATTTTACAGATGCTTTCATCGATATGTGATACAATGTCTTTATATCTCTTCGTAATATTTTCTACAGGATGCGGTTTATCTACATCTTCATAGTTACTATCAGATAACAACTTACATAAATAATATTGTTCATATGCTGATGGTGTGTAGGGCATATTTTCCAGTAGGTCTCCAAATTCTTTGATGCTTAAAACCTCATAATCTCTCTCTTTTAAACTTTGCAGTGTTTCCTGTACCACCCAATCTAGATGTTTCTTTTTTGTTATTACACTGGAAAGCACGTGGGGATGGCAACTGCGGGCATTGGTAATCCAATTGAATACTTCGTCAGGTATTGTAATTTCCTCTAGCACAAAGTCCAGCACTGGAAATTCTCGTTTTTCTGGATTTCGAGTCACAAATTGTCGAAGCTAGTTTTTCAACACCTCTTCAGTTACATGACACAATTGCATGTACAGTGAATAGTATGTCGTAGTACTCATCTTTGAAACTGAATGAGGTGCGTTTGTTAAGAATATATTTATATTCTTGTCCCCACCACAAACCCCTATTCTATGATCATGCTATCTGATGCTTATTATTCAACACAATGGCTTCTTGCATCAAGTGCAGTAATGTATCCAAGCGCTCCTCATGTGACATGTTATGAAATAAAATATCTTGATGACCCCAAGCTAATGTCTTTGTTGAGTTTGGTATCAAGAAACGTTTATCATCCGTACTGGTCAATGCTACTTTTTTTATATAATTTGTGTAGATATTGTGCGACTCCGATTTAAATACATAAATCGTACAGTATACAGATGTCCGTTTCTCCTCAACAATATCCTTATAATGTAGCAAATGTAACTGATTTTTTACACTCGCCTTAGATATACCTTTGGCTCGTTTAGCTACTTGGTCTACCGCATCTATACAGTATGCTTTGGGACCTGTACCATAAAATGCAGACAGTATCTTACCAGCATATTCGTCTTTCATCTTACCCAACTCTGACGCTGTTTGAGGCATATTATGTGGGTTGGAAGCATCATAATTGGATGTGTCAAAGTAATGTATGTGTGATTTCATGTCCTCATAGAAATTATCGGTTTCAACATGTACTATTAGCGAATCAGTGTCCGTGTAAGCTACAGACACCTTATCACCATATTGACGCTTCAGAAAGTCATAGAAAAAGTCATATATTACCGTTTTTGAGACATCTAAAATACAAAAGCCAACATATGTGGGACGACAATAATCAATCATTGTTTTTTCCATTTGAATGGCTACTAAGTTTTCAGAAAATATTCTGTGCTCTTTAAAAGTTGGTTTACTAATATAATTTGCAGCACCTATTTTATGTTTAGATTTTTCAAATTGAGTAGCTAATTTGATGTCGACTCTGTTCTCCATGTTTTCAATGGTTTTTCCAAAAATACAATTGATCATTAGTTTGAACAAATCTCTTTCAAAAGGATTCAGTGCTGCATTTCTAAGTGTGGTGTTTAACTGTATATAGGACTTCAACCAGGCAGATTGTGTGAATTTAATGCCTCTATGAATTTTTGTTAAAATAATACCATGTTTCAAACATTGCTTTAGATTACGATAATGGATAATGTAGCGTTCTTTGTTGTGCAAATTTGGAATTAATTTTGAGCTTTGACTGTCGGGTGGTTTAAAATTTTCTGGACAAAATGGTAAATCGTTGAAATAATCATGTAGCTCAGTCGGTATGGTTAAATCGACTTCTAATGCATACCCAATATCCGATGTATCCGAAATCTGTGTAATTGTCTCTTGAATCCTATCCATCTCATCTCGTGTTAACCATGCAAAATTACCAGTTGGTAGGTACTGTTGCATCGTATAACCGTACAAATTTGTTGCATCAAGGTAAACTAAATACGGATCGTAATGTGGTAGAAATTTATTGTTCGCCTCAACTTTACGTGAGGTACATGTACTGACTCCCCCCCGAATTCCCTTTTTAAAAAAATGAATCATATCAACATCTGTAAGCAGCTGTAACTCTACTTTGCTGTATCGTAGCATAGCATCCCAACTCAAACCGGGGGCTGTAAAATAGTGAGCTGGATCAAGCTTGTACGTTTTTAAGCACAAATCTCTGAAATTTTCAAAGATATCTGTTAAAAGAAGAACATCCGAAGTCAAGTAAAAATCAGAGTATTCCCCCAAATTTTGACACCCCATTACTTCCCAGACATGACGTGCTCGCTCATAATCCTCGTCAGAAATGTGTTCATCACGTATTTCATCATAAAAGTCTTATTGGGATGGTAAACATGTTTCATCGTATTTATCAAACCTATTCAGATATGTATATGGAAATATACCTTTGCCTCTCATGTAGGAGAACTTTTCGTCCTCAGGAAAGACTTTTCGTACCGTCCGACATTGTTCTGCGCTTAAAAAGGATGCCAAGGTTTCTAATTTTGACGATAGAAAGTGATATGAATCGACAAATCGCATCTGCAAAAATACAGTTTGTGATTTTCCCTCGTGGGAAATGTACGTGTCTACAGGTATCAATTTCGTAAATGAAACATATTTTTCAAAAGATTGTGGAATCACTTTAATTTGTTCTTGCTTCATAGCGAGGTGTTTTATGAATAGGTGTGTATCATAGTTTTTGAGGTTGTGGAAAAATATTGGAATGTATTTTGGGATCTTATAGTTTAGATTGCATTTACTATGTGCTACGCCACGATATTGCCCGGTGAAATGACAGTGATCCCTAACTTTAGTAGATGGTCTATGGGGATTGAATCTCAGTAGTTCTAAAATCGGCCACCAGAGGCGCTGGCGTCGCGCGCCATTGATAGGTTGTTGGACGGAATCTGTATGCGAAATTCATGAGTTGGGGATTCCGCCGCTAGATGGCGCTGTCAAACCAAACGGAATCTGTGTGTCATTGGACACCTGTCATGCGTCATTGGGCATCTCACGCATAGATGGCGTTAAAACGTCATCTGTTATACGTCATTGGACACCTGTCATTGATGGGTTGGGCATCTCGCGCATAGATGGCGCCGATTTGTTTAGCGCTGTACAAACCAAACGGAATCTATGTGTCATTGGACACCTGTCATTGATGGGTTGGGCATCTCGCGCATAGATGGCGCCGACGTCGCACCTGTCTGGTGTGGGCGTGGATTACGGGGGGCATTTAGAACGTGTATACAGGGGTGCATCGAAAAATAGCGGATCGATGGACCGACGGTATATCGTTAAATCGTATATAGCAAGGCGTGACCTAAATAGCGTGGTGGGCTCCTCTGGTCGGTCGGTCAGAATGTCTCATAACCTGTATACGATGTACTGTTATTATTATACAGGATGATACCGTTCAAAATGAAAATAGTATAATGGATATTTTATTGAAACATATAGTATATATATAACAATAAGGTTGATTGGTGTGTGTGTGTGTGTGTGTGTGTGTGTGTGTGTGTGTGTGTGTGTGTGTGTATGAAATTTTCAGTTGCCTACAGTGTCGTCTGAATCAATATCGCTGTGTTCTGGTCGTGCAGGTAGATTGAATGATTGTTTTAAGTGATTCTTGTAATTATCAGGGAGTACTTTAGATGTTGATACTAATCGACTCAAATCATTCTTCGACAACTGATTTGGTTCATGACAGACAAGAATCAAATTATGTATTTCACGGTTCAGTTCTGGTTGTTTTTTAATTTTTTCCCTAAAAGCCTCGTAATGAGCCTCCTCGCTGGTTATTTTTGGTTTTACCATTTTTTATATCAACCTCTTTTTGAACAAAACAATTGCTTGCGACTGGTTTGAATGATTGATACTGTAGCACTGCTAGTGCTGATACACAGACTTTATGTAGTAGAATGATGGTGGGGGTGGGGAGTCGAAGGAACCGAATGTTTTTTTTTGTTTGACAACAGGCTGAATACGAAATAAACATAGCTTTCTGAAAAATGTATTTTTTAATGATATACAGATACAAGTTTAGATAACAGAGTTTTTAGTTGATGTAACAAATCCTCGCTGGGGCATGGTACTCCAAATAGAGTCCAATGAAATGGTCCGGTCGCAACAACTTTTCTTGTAAATTCATTAAATTTATAGTAAGTTGCGTGACGGAAAAAGTAAATATGACCATCAATCCATCGAAATGCGAGAGAAATATCTTCAGGTAACCCAGGAAATATGTCTCTTATCCGTCCTCTGTTCAACACATCAGTAAAATCGTTAGAAAATTCTATATATGACATATTATTATAAAAGGTATAGGACCGTCCTGCGTTTGATTGAAAAATAGCATTGATTCGAGCCCTATCGGGTATATCAATTGAAAAATTATCAAGAAATTTAATGGTAGGGAATGATGCTGAGAAAGATTTGTTTGGAATAATCATGTAGCTCAGTCGGTATGGTTAAATCGACTTCTAATGCATACCCAATATCCGATGTATCCGAAATCTGTGTAATTGTCTCTTGAATCCTATCCATCTCATCTCGTGTTAACCATGCAAAATTACCAGTTGGTAGGTACTGTTGCATCGTATAACCGTACAAATTTGTTGCATCAAGGTAAACTAAATACGATGATGCCTTTGACGGATCGTAATGTGGTAGAAATTTATTGTTCGCCTCAACTTCACGTGAGGTACATGTACTGACTCCCCCCCGAATTCCCTTTTTAAAAAAATGAATCATATCAACATCTGTAAGCAGCTGTAACTCTACTTTGCTGTATCGTAGCATCGCATCCCAACTCAAACCGGGGGCTGTAAAATAGTGAGCTGGATCAAGCTTGTACGTTTTTAAGCACAAATCTCTGAAATTTTCAAAGATATCTGTTAAAAGAAGAACATCCGAAGTCAAGTAAAAATCAGAGTATTCCCCCAAATTTTGACACCCCATTACTTCCCAGACATGACGTGCTCGCTCATAATCCTCGTCAGAAATGTGTTCATCACGTATTTCATCATAAAAGTCTTATTGGGATGGTAAACATGTTTCATCGTATTTATCAAACCTATTCAGATATGTATATGGAAATATACCTTTGCATCTCATGTAGGAGAACTTTTCGTCCTCAGGAAAGACTTTTCGTACCGTCCGACATTGTTCTGCGCTTAAAAAGGATGCCAAGGTTTCTAATTTTGACGATAGAAAGTGATATGAATCGACAAATCGCATCTGCAAAAATACAGTTTGTGATTTTCGCTCGTGGGAAATGTACGTGTCTACAGGTATCAATTTCGTAAATGAAACATATTTTTCAAAAGATTGTGGAATCACTTTAATTTGTTCTTGCTTCATAGCGAGGTGTTTTATGAATAGGTGTGCATCATAGTTTTTGAGGTTGTGGAAAAATATTGGAATGTATTTTGGGATCTTATAGTTTAGATTGCATTTACTATGTGCTACGCCACGATATTGCCCGGTGAAATGACAGTGATCCCTAACTTTAGTAGATGGTCTATGGGGATTGAATCTCAGTAGTTCTAAAATCGGCCACCAGAGGCGCTGGCGTCGCGCGCCATTGATAGGTTGTTGGACGGAATCTGTATGCGAAATTCATGAGTTGGGGATTCCGCCGCTAGATGGCGCTGTCAAACCAAACGGAATCTGTGTGTCATTGGACACCTGTCATGCGTCATTGGGCATCTCACGCATAGATGGCGTTAAAACGTCATCTGTTATACGTCATTGGACACCTGTCATTGATGGGTTGGGCATCTCGCGCATAGATGGCGCCGATTTGTTTGGCGCTGTACAAACCAAACGGAATCTATGTGTCATTGGACACCTGTCATTGATGGGTTGGGCATCTCGCGCATAGATGGCGCCGACGTCGCACCTGTCTGGTGTGGGCGTGGATTACGGGGGGCATTTAGAACGTGTATACAGGGGTGCATCGAAAAATAGCGGATCGATAGACCGACGGTATATCGTTAAATCGTATATAGCCAGGCGTGACCTAAATAGCGTGGTGGGCTCCTCTGGTCGGTCGGTCAGAATGTCTCATAACCTGTATACGATGTACTGTTATTATTATACAGGATGATACCGTTCAAAATGAAAATAGTATAATGGATATTTTATTGAAACATATAGTATATATATAACAATAAGGTTGATTGGTGTGTGTGTGTGTGTGTGTGTGTGTGTGTGTGTGTGTGTGTATGAAATTTTCAGTTGCCTACAGTGTCGTCTGAATCAATATCGCTGTGTTCTGGTCGTGCAGGTAGATTGAATGATTGTTTTAAGTGATTCTTGTAATTATCAGGGAGTACTTTAGATGTTGATACTAATCGACTCAAATCATTCTTCGACAACTGATTTGGTTCATGACAGACAAGAATCAAATTATGTATTTCACGGTTCAGTTCTGGTTGTTTTTTAATTTTTTCCCTAAAAGCCTCGTAATGAGCCTCCTCGCTGGTTATTTTTGGTTTTACCATTTTTTATATCAACCTCTTTTTGAACAAAACAATTGCTTGCGACTGGTTTGAATGATTGATACTGTAGCACTGCTAGTGCTGATACACAGACTTTATGTAGTAGAATGATGGTGGGGGTGGGGAGTCGAAGGAACCGAATGTTTTTTTTTTGTTTGACAACAGGCTGAATACGAAATAAACATAGCTTTCTGAAAAATGTATTTTTTAATGATATACAGATACAAGTTTAGATAACAGAGTTTTTAGTTGATGTAACAAATCCTCGCTGGGGCATGGTACTCCAAATAGAGTCCAATGAAATGGTCCGGTCGCAACAACTTTTCTTGTAAATTCATTAAATTTATAGTAAGTTGCGTGACGGAAAAAGTAAATATGACCATCAATCCATCGAAATGCGAGAGAAATATCTTCAGGTAACCCAGGAAATATGTCTCTTATCCGTCCTCTGTTCAACACATCAGTAAAATCGTTAGAAAATTCTATATATGACATATTATTATAAAAGGTATAGGACCGTCCTGCGTTTGATTGAAAAATAGCATTGATTCGAGCCCTATCGGGTATATCAATTGAAAAATTATCAAGAAATTTAATGGTAGGGAATGATGCTGAGAAAGATTTGTTTGGAATAATCATGTAGCTCAGTCGGTATGGTTAAATCGACTTCTAATGCATACCCAATATCCGATGTATCCGAAATCTGTGTAATTGTCTCTTGAATCCTATCCATCTCATCTCGTGTTAACCATGCAAAATTACCAGTTGGTAGGTACTGTTGCATCGTATAACCGTACAAATTTGTTGCATCAAGGTAAACTAAATACGATGATGCCTTTGACGGATCGTAATGTGGTAGAAATTTATTGTTCGCCTCAACTTCACGTGAGGTACATGTACTGACTCCCCCCCGAATTCCCTTTTTAAAAAAATGAATCATATCAACATCTGTAAGCAGCTGTAACTCTACTTTGCTGTATCGTAGCATCGCATCCCAACTCAAACCGGGGGCTGTAAAATAGTGAGCTGGATCAAGCTTGTACGTTTTTAAGCACAAATCTCTGAAATTTTCAAAGATATCTGTTAAAAGAAGAACATCCGAAGTCAAGTAAAAATCAGAGTATTCCCCCAAATTTTGACACCCCATTACTTCCCAGACATGACGTGCTCGCTCATAATCCTCGTCAGAAATGTGTTCATCACGTATTTCATCATAAAAGTCTTATTGGGATGGTAAACATGTTTCATCGTATTTATCAAACCTATTCAGATATGTATATGGAAATATACCTTTGCATCTCATGTAGGAGAACTTTTCGTCCTCAGGAAAGACTTTTCGTACCGTCCGACATTGTTCTGCGCTTAAAAAGGATGCCAAGGTTTCTAATTTTGACGATAGAAAGTGATATGAATCGACAAATCGCATCTGCAAAAATACAGTTTGTGATTTTCGCTCGTGGGAAATGTACGTGTCTACAGGTATCAATTTCGTAAATGAAACATATTTTTCAAAAGATTGTGGAATCACTTTAATTTGTTCTTGCTTCATAGCGAGGTGTTTTATGAATAGGTGTGCATCATAGTTTTTGAGGTTGTGGAAAAATATTGGAATGTATTTTGGGATCTTATAGTTTAGATTGCATTTACTATGTGCTACGCCACGATATTGCCCGGTGAAATGACAGTGATCCCTAACTTTAGTAGATGGTCTATGGGGATTGAATCTCAGTAGTTCTAAAATCGGCCACCAGAGGCGCTGGCGTCGCGCGCCATTGATAGGTTGTTGGACGGAATCTGTATGCGAAATTCATGAGTTGGGGATTCCGCCGCTAGATGGCGCTGTCAAACCAAACGGAATCTGTGTGTCATTGGACACCTGTCATGCGTCATTGGGCATCTCACGCATAGATGGCGTTAAAACGTCATCTGTTATACGTCATTGGACACCTGTCATTGATGGGTTGGGCATCTCGCGCATAGATGGCGCCGATTTGTTTGGCGCTGTACAAACCAAACGGAATCTATGTGTCATTGGACACCTGTCATTGATGGGTTGGGCATCTCGCGCATAGATGGCGCCGATGTCGCACCTGTCTGGTGTTGGCGTGGATTACGGGGGGCATTTAGAACGTGTATACAGGGGTGCATCGAAAAATAGCGGATCGATGGACCGACGGTATATCGTTAAATCGTATATAGCAAGGCGTGACCTAAATAGCGTGGTGGGCTCCTCTGGTCGGTCGGTCGGTCAGAATGTCTCATAACCTGTATACGATGTACTGTTATTATTATACAGGATGATACCGTTCAAAATGAAAATAGTATAATGGATATTTTATTGAAACATATAGTATATATAACAATAAGGTTGATTGGTGTGTGTGTGTGTGTGTGTGTGTGTGTGTGTGTGTGTATGAAATTTTCAGTTGCCTACAGTGTCGTCTGAATCAATATCGCTGTGTTCTGGTCGTGCAGGTAGATTGAATGATTGTTTTAAGTGATTCTTGTAATTATCAGGGAGTACTTTAGATGTTGATACTAATCGACTCAAATCATTCTTCGACAACTGATTTGGTTCATGACAGACAAGAATCAAATTATGTATTTCACGGTTCAGTTCTGGTTGTTTTTTAATTTTTTCCCTAAAAGCCTCGTAATGAGCCTCCTCGCTGGTTATTTTTGGTTTTACCATTTTTTTATATCAACCTCTTTTTGAACAAAACAATTGCTTGCGACTGGTTTGAATGATTGATACTGTAGCACTGCTAGTGCTGATACACAGACTTTATGTAGTAGAATGATGGTGGGGGTGGGGAGTCGAAGGAACCGAATGTTTTTTTTTTGTTTGACAACAGGCTGAATACGAAATAAACATAGCTTTCTGAAAAATGTATTTTTTAATGATATACAGATACAAGTTTAGATAACAGAGTTTTTAGTTGATGTAACAAATCCTCGCTGGGGCATGGTACTCCAAATAGAGTCCAATGAAATGGTCCGGTCGCAACAACTTTTCTTGTAAATTCATTAAATTTATAGTAAGTTGCGTGACGGAAAAAGTAAATATGACCATCAATCCATCGAAATGCGAGAGAAATATCTTCAGGTAACCCAGGAAATATGTCTCTTATCCGTCCTCTGTTCAACACATCAGTAAAATCGTTAGAAAATTCTATATATGACATATTATTATAAAAGGTATAGGACCGTCCTGCGTTTGATTGAAAAATAGCATTGATTCGAGCCCTATCGGGTATATCAATTGAAAAATTATCAAGAAATTTAATGGTAGGGAATGATGCTGAGAAATATTTGTTTGGAGACACAATGGTAATCAAGTCACCGTTTGTTGATTGGAAAATATGTTGTAAAGTGTATTGACGTAATTCTGTAGGAACATAATCGACAAGAAGTTCAGGCTGAGATGGGATAATCATTTCGTTTAAGTCTAGTTTCCATATAAACATATCATGTGCAATATATAATCGGTAATTTGAAAACTCTGGAGCAATGGCTAAAAACATAAATCTGGAATAATATCACACAAATTTTTGAGGATCGGCTGCTTACGAGTTGTAGATCTTATAGTTGTTGTTGTTTTTGGTATTGCTGATGCGGTGGTAGACTTTGGGATTGAATCATATTTGTTTTTTCTTCCATATAGATATTGTACTGCATTTATATCATCAACATCTAGACCACGAATCTCATGCTGATAGAAGGCAAACATAATAGCATTCGGAGAAGCACTATGTGCTATGCCGAGAGCATGTCCAATTTCATGAACCAACACCATAAGAAAACTAGTTTGATTTTTGGGTATATTAGGATTATTTCCAAAATACCAGCGTTCATTTATATCTAAATGGATTTCTCTACAGGTGCCGCTAGAGTCAGGAAAGTATGCATGTCCTAAAACGCCGCCAGCATCATCTAATGTCAATGGACATTCATCATTACCCATACAGTTTGCTCTAAAATAATGAGTCTTGCTAACCATGGTTATAGTAATATCAGGAGGATATAGAGTGGGATTGGTAACCATTGTAAATGTTAAGTTTGAAACATTTTGCCACATCTGAAAAGCCATTTCTGCATCTTTTTGGGCCGCAGGTGTGTTTCGAGGGAAATACCATTTCAGGTCATGTTTCCGAAATGGAAAACTTGCTCTAAATTCAGCATCACTGTATTGACAACGCGGACGATTCATAAATTCAATTGTTGCATTATTCAGCAATCCATCCACTGGTAAATTATACTTTTCTTGCAAGTTAGTTAGCAAAGTAGAGAGATCTGTTGTATTATCAATGATATGTTCATATTGAGTTAGGTATACTATAGCGTCTTTTTCGGAGAAATCGTTGCAAAGCACGTATGTGAAAGTTGAAATAAAAAATAATACGTCTACCCACATCAACATCTTGATAGAGAATGATGTCAAAAATCTCAGATAGCAAATATAAATTCGTTTACCCCCAATCAAAATCTTGACTGAAAAAAAAAATTAGGCAGCAAATATACAATAATCATACACGAATTTCTATATTTCTAAAATTCTACTCTCATGTGCAACTTGTAATTGGAATTTCCGCCGGACAAACGATACATTCATGTATTACTAAGAAATTATATAAAAAATACTGCAACCGCAATGAATGTTGTTTTCTCGATAAAAATGGTACTGAGAATATGATGCATATAATATGCATATTTACGATACAATTATCTCATGCACTTGTGTGTCATCTCAACCACTTATTTATATTGAGCGAGCGCATGCAATAGGCATCATTGTTTCACACTCAACGCACAACGCTGCAAGCTGCAACAACGACCGCAGTACAATAGTGCTTCGAGAGAGACGAGAGAGCGAAAATTTTAAAAAAAGTAAGTGCTATTTTATTTAATATTTTTCTTTTTATGTCTCTAAGTGCAACTGTTTTTTTTTTCGTTTTTTCGTGTTATGCTTCAAAATAGTTAGACGACTCAATTTTTTTTTATAGATGGATTTATCAAAAATTAATGCTGCGTCTTCGATTGTAGACCGCAAACCTATCAGAAAATTAAAGGACCTACCAGTTGGGACACCATTTGCAATCCAAGCAGCTAAAGTGGTCAAGTCGAAATTTGGGGAAGCCGTGCTACTAGATTTAGGACCGGAAGTGCTATTTCTACCACAGCGGGTGACGGAAACGTACCAGCCGGTCATCGACGAACTTTTTCACGGAAAATACTCGATCATCTTCCAAGGGGAAGTGGACGTAGGGAAAAGCCGACCTCTAGCATCATTCAAAATAGTGGAAAATTAACAAAGCAGAGAACAGGAGGAGGACAGGGTGAGCATTTTTATATATTTTTGAGTAATGTGTTTGCTTGAAAAAAAAAATGTCGTCTTTTCAAATGTCTTCAAATAAGGTTAAAAAGATCATCAAACAAACAGACGGTGTTCTACTATCAATTGTTAGTCTACGGAAAATTTTATTTGATAATTTTACAATCAGAGACGCGGAAGTGTGGCTGAAACGAATAGAAAAACAAATTAGATTATGTAAACGGGTAATTCGTAGTAGAAGGCAAAATAAATTATCTGTAGGGACCTGTAGAAAAGTAGAAACAAATTTGGGGCATTTTAAACATTTTAGAAAGTTGATTTTAACTAGACATATTGGGGCAGGACTTCACTTAACATTGGGTCAGAGGGTTAGATGGGAAAATGTAGAATCGAGCTTTCAAAGTAGAATAAAAACCGGTTCCATAGCTAATTTGCGTCATAAGGACTTGAATCAATTTTTAGCAGATTGTGTAGTTGTTTTTAAAAGGAAAATTAGGAATATTTTGAACACCCATTGTGCGCTCAAAGTAAATACAACATTTTGCGGGGAGTTTATTAGGAAATCGGGGGATAATGAAATTTTGGGAATTAAATATATTAATACTAAAAATCATATTATTGATACATCAACTCAAATAGACGAGTGGTTTAAGATATATGTTAAAGATAAACTTTTAAACGAATTATCGGAATTTGCTGAAAAAGATTCGGGATTTGCGTTAAATAAAATTATTTCCTTAGTTGTTAATATCAGTAAATATCAATTGGGAAACGGTTCATCTTATATTAGACTACCAGAACCGATTATAAGGAAAAAAGCTTGTATAAACATTAAAAATATAGATCAAAATTGCTTTTACTGGGCCATTGTAAGCGCTCTTCGGACTCCTAGCAATAAACGACATGCAGAACTAACCTCCTCATATCCACACTTTACTGACGTTTTACAAACAGAAAATTTAGATAGTCCTATGCTGCTAACAAAAATTTCAAAATTTGAAAAGATGAATAATATTTCAGTCAATGTTTACGCTTTAGAATTGATCGAAACAGAAAAAAATCATTTTACATAGTAGTACCAGCAAGATTAACGGAAAATAAACAGGATACGCATGTTAATTTACTTTTAGCTCAAAATAAATATTATCCGCGTTTAAATGATTATGATGCTCCCTCCACCAGCGCCAGCAAATGAAGATAATGATTCAATCGATGAAATTAAATATCACTATTGTTGGATTAAAAATCTTTCGCGTCTTATTAGTAGCCAGTTAAATAAACATCGTGAGAAAAAATTTATTTGCGATAGATGTCTGAACTATTTCCATCAGCAAAATAAATTAGTTGAACATGAAAAACTGTGTTCTAAATTTAATAAATATAAAATTAACCTTCCTAAAGAGAGCATGCGTTGAATTTAAAAACTTTACATACCAACAAAATACTCCTTTTGTTGTTTATGCAGATTTTGAATGTCAATTAGAAAATCATAAAGAAAGTAGCGTCGTAAATTTAACTAAAACCATAAAATATCAAAAACACGTTCCGTATAGTGCTGGTTTCTATGTAAAATGCAGCTATGATGATAGCCTTTCTTATTTCGAGAGCTATCGAGGTGCAGATTGTATGGATTGGTTTGCAAATCGTATGGCTGGTGTTGCGCAATTTGTAAACTCAAAAATAAAAACAAGCGTAGCTGTGATTGAAAAATTAGACACATGTAAGGCAACATCATGTCATATTTGCGGTAAGAGATTTTCAAAAACAAAAAAAGACATAATCGTTAGAGATCACAACCATTTCAGTGGAGAGTTCAGAGGTTACGCACACCAAGCATGCAATCTGAACTTTAGAAAATTGTTTGTTGTGCCGGTTATATTCCATAATTTAAGTGGGTACGATAGTCACTTTATGATTTCGAATTTATGTAAAAAAGGTCGCTTAAGTCTACTTCCCATCAACAAAGATAAATACATCTCCTTTACGCTGCACTCAGATGAAAATTTCATTAAATTGCGGTTTATAGACTCTTTTCGATTTATGGGGGCTTCTCTTGATGAATTAGCTTCAATTTTAGCAGAATCAGAAAAGAAAATTTTACAAAGGGAATTTCAAAATTTAGATGAAGATAAATTCAAATTATTAACACAGAAAGGAGTTTTCTGTTACGATTACATTGATTCTTTGAAAAAATTAAATGAAACGACTTTGCCCCCAATTGAAAAATTTTACAATAAATTAAACGATGAAAGTGTAAGTGACGAGAAGTATGCTCATGCGCAATCTGTTTGGCAACAGTTTAACATTAAAACATTAGGAGAGTATTCTGATATATATTTAAAAACAGATATTCTGCTTCTTGCCGACGTTTTTGAGCAATTGCGTAAAAAATGTTTCTCCACCTATGGTCTGGATCCTGCGTGGTACTATACAATGCCCGGATATACGTGGGACTGTATGCTCAAATACACTGGGTGTAAGTTAGAACTACTAAAGGATCTAGATATGGTGATGTTTTACGAAAATGCTATAAGAGGTGGAATTTCGGTGTGTAGCAACCGATTTTCGGAGGCCAACAATAAATATATGCCCAAATATGATCCTGAAAAGCCGTCCAAGTACCTTATGTACCTGGATGTGAATAACTTATATGGGGATGCTATGCAGCAACCCTTACCCTACGGAGGGTTCAAATGGGTAGATGATGTAACATCGTTTGATGTGATGTCAATACCCGACGACTCTGACGTAGGGTACGTGCTACAAGTCGATCTATCGTACCCACAAGAACTGCACGATAAACACAAAGATTTTCCGTTTGCGGCAGAACGTAGCGTACCACCCAGCGACGGCGGGGTAAAATTGCCGAAATTAATGACAACACTTACGGATAAAAAAGAGTACACGGTTCACTATAAAAATTTAAAACAAATGCTAGCTAATGGGTTAAAGTTAACGAAAATCCATAAAATTTTACAATTTAAACAAGCAGCCTGGCTGAAACCCTACATCGAGTTGAATACTCGATGTAGAGCTGCAGCCCGGAATGATTTCGAAAAAAATCTTTTTAAATTAATGAATAATGCAGTATTCGGTAAGACCATGGAAAATATACGTAAGCACCGCGTATGTAAAATCGTTAAATCTTGGGGTGGTCACTATGGGGCAGCAAACTTGATTTCGAGTTTTCGGTTCCACAGTCGCACAATTTTAGAGGAAAATCTGGTGGTTATCGAATTGAACAAGGCTGAAATAACGTTTAACAAACCTCTGTATGTAGGGCAGGCAATTCTAGACCTATCGAAACTAGTCATGTATGATTTTCATTACACCTATATGCTACCAAAAATGGGTGCAGAAAGGTGTAAGCTCATGTACATGGACACAGACAGTTTTATCTACGAATTGCAATGTGAGGATGCATATGAGGAGATCATTAAAGCTGATTCCAGTAAATTTGATACTTCGGATTATCCTGAAAATAACATATATAAAATACTGCGTAAGAACAAAAAGGTGCCGGGTCTAATGAAAGATGAAAATAACGGTAAAATTATGACACATTTTGTTGGACTTCGAAGCAAAATGTATAGTTACAAGGTGCAGGGTGGGAAGGTGGTTAAAAAATCTAAAGGGGTTAAGTACAATGTTGTTAAAAATAAAATTGCATTTGAGGATTATGTTGAATGTTTGAAAGAATTTAAGGAAAAAACAGCTACACAACGCTGTATCAGGTCGTATGCACACAACGTATATTCTGTTGAACAGACAAAAATTAGTTTAAGTCCGTATGACGACAAACGTTATTTAATTCCGAACAGTTTTGACACACTTCCGTGGGGGCATTACAGTATCTTATAATAGCGTTTTTTTCTTTTTGTTATAGATGAATGCCCCAACATTATCAGAGTTAGCTGTTAGAAAAATTTGCGAATCAATAACATCAGCAGTAGAATTCATGGAGCAGTCTCCACTACCATGGAAATTAACTACGGAAATTGTGAAACAATTTCCTTTATATAAATGGCACGCTATGATTAAAGAAGCCAAAAATGATCTTGATTCTTCATATACAGGAATTAACTTTATTAGATGTCACAAAGAAATAGATCCAAATTTAATTCATACTATATTAGGAAAATCAGATTGGGGTTATGTTTTTGAAGATTATTCTAGTTACTGTCTATGGTCAAGTGGATATTGGCTGGACCAATATTACCTACACGTATGTAAAAATTGTTTATCTAGATTTAAAGAAATACATAAAACTTTAAATAAACGTTTGTTTGCCTGCTATGACCATTCTCACGAGGTTCACGATGCACATGACATTATTTTGAACGTATACCAAAAAAAGTATAATTGGTGTCACAGCTGCTTTAAAAGCGTAGTGTTTGAACTAAAAGACCAGGAATCTTGCAGAGATGCCTTACATGATAGGTCTAGAAATAACATCCGAATCCGATTTGATGAATCTGATGTAGACAGCGATATTGAGTTTTAAAAAAAACATCACAGCAAACAAATTACAAAAAAATATATAAAAAGCGTTCATCCGTCCTCCAGTTTCTCTCTATCTATTGTACTAACATTTATATATATATTTTTTTTCAAACATGTATGTAATTAGATTTAATAAACGAATATTCATAAAAAAATGTTTTATTGATTTCGTTAGACTTTTCTAGCTAGATCTCTTCCTGTAAGAAGAGTTCACAACAAGATGTCCTGATAGCTTGAGTCGTCAGAGGTGTGCAACATCAGAAGCAATGTTAGTGCGTGGTTGGAGTTCAAAACTTAGCGTGTTCAAAAACAAAAAAAAAACACGCACACACATAATACTAACATTACTTCTGATGTTGTGTGTACCTCTGGCGCGGTTCTTCGGGCTATCAAGACATCTTTTTGGTATTTTTGAACAAAGTGTGCACGTCACGTGTCACGTATCACGTCACGTGCGTCACGTATCACGTCACGTGCGTCACGTGTCACGTCACGTGCGTCACGTATCACGTCACGTGCGTCACGTGTCACGTCACGTGCGTCACGTGTCACGTTACGTGACGTATATCATAATGAAACGACAGATATGCATTTTTACAAAAACTTTATTAAAATCGTTCAAGATCATTAGCGATCCTATGTCTATAGAAAAATATATGTTGTCCTAACGCTATATGTTGTAAAGTACAGCCTACGAGCTTAAATGTATACAATTTTTGAATAGCATCTGAAAACGTATAATTTTGATCATTAAAACTAGCTCGAACAATCTTAAGCGCATTATAATAATAGCTTGGAAATTCAACAGTTTCTAGCATAGACATATACGGTACTAAAAGTTCATTATTTGCTTCTAAAAGAGCGTTCACGTCCATTTCTGAGAGGTAGAAACTAATGTTGTGCTTGGTTATTTCGAGAATTTTCGTACTATCATAGATTAGTCGTCGAATTCTGCAATAGTCACCGCACTCGATTTCGACAGGATCATACTTGTCAGGAAGGTCCTTCTCCTCCTCCTCCTCCGTCTCCTTCACCGTTACCACATTGAGCTGGGTGATTAATTGTTCCCACTCATAGGAACTGAAAGATAGTTTCAACCGTGATGAGTTCCACACAATTACAGCAGGAGTAAATGATCTCGCTGGGCTTAGACCGCATCCAATTTGGTATGATCCATTTGGAAACTGCGTGTACAGCAGATAATGGTCCTCGTTCTTGGCCGCTTCTTCGTACCTTTCCAGAATAGCATCCAGCTCACGGTCGTAGTTTACAGATGATTCGTGTGAGCTGCTTGTGAGGTCAAACTCGCTGCAACTTGAACCACTAGCACTGGTATCCATTTTTTTTACTAGCTGCCTGACTGACTGACTGACTGACTGCAACCGACTGAGAACTCACTTTTAGCAGAAACCCCCAAACCCCATACACCTAGACGATCGCATCATTGTCAATCCAACTATTATGTTTTGCATCAAGGCCAAGCCATTTGACGTACATTTTTTTACCTTTACGACGTAAAACTTTTTCAACTAAATAAACATCTGGATTGGCTGTTTTCTGTAATTCTTCGTCATAAAAGGCTCCTTTGATCGGTGCACCTTGCATATCTTCGAGCATGTACGTTGCAGGGTTGGTAATATTAATTTTAGTAACTTTAAATAATTCCGTTGTCCAACTTGGAACGTATCCCTTGTCGAATAGCATTTTGGTTTTGCTGATGCGTACAATGTCACCAACTTTAAACTTACGCGGGCCCGCGATTTTTAAATGAGTATATTTTCGATTTAATATACATTTTTCGTTGGATTTATTAATTTGTGATGGTTTACATCCGATGGTTTGATGACGTGTTTCATTGTATTCATTGGTAATGCTTTGTAATATATCAATCCATTTATACGATCCCATTAAGCTAAAGTATTTGTAAAGTTTATTTTTCAACGTCCTTATGGCTCTTTCAGCAATGGCCGCTTTCTTGATGCTATAGGTACTATAATGATTAATATCATGTTTCTTCATTAAAGTTTGAAATTTACTATTGTAAAATTCTTTACCTTGATCAGATTGTAGATTTTTCGGTGTACGTTCCGTATGTGCGAGGATATCCGGAAACGCACGAGTTATGTCCTCACCCGTCTTTGTCTTTAACGGTCTAGTCCACATAAACTTGGAAAAAGAATCGATTACGACGAGAATTAATTTGAAATTTTTATTTTGATGAGCATAAGGTCGCATTTCAGCCAAGTCCGTCTGCCATAAATCGTCTAAGCCTTTAATGATGGTACGTCGTCTTAGATAATTTTTTCGAGCAGGCTTGTGCAGCTCGTTAACTAGTTGTAGCTTCTCCTTGGCGTACGTCATCATGTTTTAACGCTTTAAATTGTTGTTCCATCGGCTTTATACGCTTAGCAAGATCAAATGTTTTCAATGATATATATGATGTGCGTCCTTGCAAAAGTTGTAATTCAGAGGATAAATCAATGATATTTTTCCGTATTGGAGTCAAATCGGTATGAGACTTAATTGTAGCCAACTCCTGTTCTATTCTTGTTGTTATATTTGCAATAGAGTCATCTACATATTTTTTTGTTGCCATATGTTTACCAGAAGTAGGCGGATTTCTCGAAATAAACTCTGTTATTTGATCTGTTTTTGCTGTTATTTTTTTTAAATCAATCACTGAAGTATCTACGTATTTTTTAGTTGCCGCATCTGAATTATCTGTGGGATATTTTATATTACACAACTTTACGTTCTTGAAGTCAACATTTCCATCAGAAGTATGGGGTAGTGTTAACTTTGGCGGTGTACGCATATACGGAAGTGTCTTTTGTTTATCAAAGCGACGTCCGAATTTATCAAGACTCATCGTGTAAATGAAAGACCAAGGAACTAGATTACTGTATTATATTAGCTTCTTTCAGCTCGTTGAGGATGGCTACTATTTCATTATCATGCGACGTATTGCCAGCTTCCTGAGATGCCATAAGGAGTTGAAGTCGATCGATTAATTCATTGGGATCATCCCAGTACACGTATTCGATTGGTTCCTCGTTGTATGTCAAGTAATCACCGATACCTTTTCCTGTTGGAGGTTTTGATGTTGATGATGTTGTTGTTGTTGTTGTTGAGGGAGTGGATCTTGTTAATGATCGACTAAGTGGACTACGTATTTTTGTAGATGTTGATCGTGTGACAATTGTACCTTTATTTTTCTGCACATCTTTAAAGAGAGGCTTAATAATGTGATTATATTTAAATCCTGTCGAACCTTTTAGGCGTCCAAGCGAATCTAAATGAACTCCGGTACTTTGCAATAGATTTTTATAGGGTTGTAAATCTGCATCTGCATAGTTTGGGTCATTATAGAATAAAAGTTGATACAGCCCAGGTGTGCCACGAAGCCATGTACCTGCTAAGTTTGTCCCCTCAGGTAATATCTGTATTTGGCCAGTCGCTCTATCAAATTTAATTCTGCATTTACCTAACATCCAACCAATGTTGTCGGTATATATAGGTCCATAATTTTTATCAATTTTATCGTTTTGTGTCCAAAAATCTTGTAAATAATTATGGCTTATTGGGGGATATTGATCTAAGTATTCCTCTATTGCTTCTTGTGAAATATCAGCAGGACGCATTTCTTCAGGTAGTGGTGGTGTTTCAGGTCTCGGCGGTATATTACCTTGTTCATCAGTTGAAGCCACGTCTTCTAAATTGAGATAGTTTGGGTTCTGTGTGAATACATCATCATCATCATTATCATCATCATCATCATTTTTCAATTTTTCCTCTTTTTTAATAATAAATGAAGGATGCTGCTGAGTCTTAGCTATTTGCTTAAGAGGTTCAGATATTGGTTTGAAAAGTTTTCTAATAGATTCATCTTCTGCAGTTCTACCTAACTTTAAAGTAAGATACTTTTTACGTATAGCTCGAGCAAGTTCTGCGATCTTTCTTTTATGACTAGCAACGGCAACTTGGTCCTTTGACATCATGTTACTGAATGATTGCGTACATGATACGCCTACAATTTTATGTACTTATCAAATCCTACTCTGTATCGACCATAATTAAGAGGAAAGTCTTTAACAATAACTAACGTACCGTACTTTTCTGCCCAACATTCCGAACACATCTTTTTGAATTCATCAAAAGTAACATCTGGAGATACATGCTCATCAAATATATGTTTTAGATTAATTTCATCCTGCTTAAATAGTACTATAATGTTACAGTTGTCTCGTATGAGCTGTTTTGGAATTTTAGAGTATGTTTGGCAGAGATATGCAGCATCGATATCTTTATGACGACACATGGAGTAATACTCTCGAATTTTCTGCTGACCGTCACACGACACGTCGTCAAATATGAATATAGAGCTATTTTTAGCCTTACTTGGACTTATAATTTCCTCGTTATCCTTAAATGGGAAATAGCCAACACCCTTAGCAGCGGAAATCACTTCTTGAAGCAGTTGATACTTTGGTTGATACAACGATTTTGAATAAACGTAAACATTTTTAAACTTAGCACCGTTTGGATGGAAAAGCAGCGCCAGCATTACGTTCGTTTTTCCACATCCGCTTGGTCCGCAGATGATAGCGCGAAACGAATTCGGTAACAATTTACCATGTTTACTATGTTGAGTTTTTGCTGTAAAATCCAAGTTATCAATGGGTAATGACTGCTCTTGTTGAACAACCTTCATCGTGTGGCGTTCGAATAAGGAATGTGTAAAAGTATATATGTAGATATTGCTAACGCATCATCAACAGTTCTCATGTTAACGTACAAGGGTGAAGGTGTTGTAAACTCTCTGATAAATAATCTTCCGATAGAACTCCACGTACCTTCGTATCAGTTCCTGGGACGTAAGTGTGCGACAGATTAGGATATTTTTTTTTCATTCTCACACATGTATATGTATATTTTCAGCGGGGACTAAATTAAAGAAGAGGTTAGCACGAGGAGATCCTGGAAAGAACCCATTGGATCGTGCTGCAAGAGATCACGATATTGCATACGCCTTATACAAAAATTTGAAAGACAGACACAAAGCTGATTGGATTCTTGAAAACCGAGCCTGGGAACGTGTAAAAGCACCTGACGCTTCACTAGGAGAAAAGACTGCAGCTTGGCTAACAACCACCGCAATGAAAGTTAAGCGAAAATTGGGTATGGGGCAGAAGAAATCATCTTTTCGACGAGGTGTTCTCACGAAAATCACAAAGTCCTTGAAGAAAAATGCTCCCACCACCACGACATTAAAAAAGTCTGCATTGGTTGCTCTTAATGCGGCAAGATTAGCGGTGAAGAGTGCAGGTGGAAAACATAAAGTTCGACTACCGAGAATAATTCCGATCGAAGGAAAATCTGGGGGATTCCTACCCTTGATCCCCCTTTTCGCCGGATTAAGTGCCTTGGGGGCGCTCGCAGGGGGAGCTGCAGGTGTGGCCAAAACGGTCGTTGATGCCAAGAATGCACAAAAGAAATTGGAGGAAGACCATCGCCATAACAAAGCTATGGAGTCTTTGGGCAAAGGATTGTATTTGAGAAAAAATGCTAAAGGTAGTTATGGGTTGTACCTCAAAAAAAAAAGTCAAAAAAACTAAACATCAAGCTACCCAAGAAAGCGCTTTATGATTATGAAATAAAGCAATATGCGAAGCTCTTGAACATACCTCATTTCCGAGGTGTCTTCATGCGTGACACTTTACCACGAGACGGTCCACGTAAAAGAGAATGCGCCGTCGTGAACTTAGATATTTCACAAAACAACGGAACTCATTGGGTAGCTTATAAAAAGATAAACAACAACGTTGAGTATTTCGATTCATTTGGTAACCTGAAGCCTCCACAGGAACTTGTTCGATATCTGAAAAACGCTAAAATTTTCTACAACAACGATCCTTACCAAACTTATAATCAAGTTAATTGCGGACAATTGTGTTTGAAATTTCTATACAATAACAATAACAACAACAACGATGGATAATAAAACATTCTCGGAATTTACATTAGAAGAGTTTGAGAAGAATATTCCGCCGCTGGAATATTTAATAAGCAATGTGAGACCTGCAGAATTGTTGAGTATATGGCACAAACTGCCTGCAGAATACACATCCAATTTTGATCTTCAAATACGACTTCCATGCTATGTTCACTACAACAGACCTGATTGGGCAACACATTGGGATGGACCGGCTACTGCTCAAGCAAATTGTTATTTCTGTAAATTATCCATTCGAAAATAAACAAAAAAAACTTGAATAAATGCTTAGTACACAGCTATATTTTTTCATTCATCATGTCGCAGTTGTTGAGAGTCAATAGCACTACTCATATATTTTCATTTCGTCCTTCAACACCGATAGTGTTGGATCCGAAAAAAGATTATGAATTGGCGCTTAGGTCTTTTACTTCATACAATTCCATACCGAATATTGAAAAAGGAGATAAATTTTATTATATCGACCGGATAGGTGGTGGTCAATTAAAAGTCATCGAGTTTCCGACAGGCTGTTATGAAATTACCGACATAGAAACATTTATACGAACTCAAATGAATCTTGAAAATGAAGTTGCTCCTCCGGATGATTATTTTTCTCTAAAACCTAACAATAATACACTGCAATGTGAAATCTTTAGCAAGTATTATAAAATAGTTTTTACAGAACCGAATAATCTTGGACATCTATTGGGATTCTCGAAAAAAGTTCTTAATCCTGGTCAAAAGCATTCTTCTGATTTACCTATAAACATAATAAAAGTATCAACCATACACTTTGATGCTAACATTACGTCGGGAGCCTTTGACGGAGACACGCCTGCACACACGATCTACGAATTTGCTGTGACAGCCGATCCTGGATACGCTATAGTCGAAACATCTGTAAATATCTACCTGTTATACCGAAACAAGAAATAACCAACATCACAGTGTTGGCTTTAGATCAAGACGGTCGTCCTGTAAACTTTCAAGGTGAAACTAGTACTCTTGTGTTGGAGTTGAGAGCGAAGCGCAGATGGGATTAGTGATTATAAGTGCTTCCAAGGCAACTTCAGTATTACCCCAAGCACCTAAGCGACGACATCTACTACTAACTACATCAAATATCCTGTTTCTACGCTCACTTGGATATCATGTCAACAACAACAAGAATCATGTACAAAAAGAGAAAAACTGAGGAGGCAGCATCACATACTTCTCCGATGTTTGATCTATATCGATCTCCAGCATTCGATGAATCTATTCGCAAGGCTGAGTATAGATCTTATACGCCGTTCATCAAGTCATTTAATTGTAATGATGTTGTGGAATTTAGCATCAATCAAGTAGATTCGTTCTTTGCAATGAACGCTTCCCTTCTATCTATCAAAGGGAAAGTTGAAATAACTGGAGGAGCAGGAGATGTATCTTTAGCTCCAAACTTTGGTGCCTTCCTGTTTGACTCTTGCACTTACAGTGAATCCGCTAGAGAAGTTGAAACAGTACGTGATCCTGGTATTGTAAGTACTGTCCGAGCTTACGTATGTTACAGTGAGGAAGACTCAAATCATATGGCTATAGCTGGATGGAACTATCCTTCAACACCTATAATGGCGTCAACACATAACAAGTCTTTTAGCTTGCTAATGCCGCTTAAACATATTTTCAACATTTTCAATGATTATCCTATGATTACGTGTTGCAGACAAACTCTCAGATTTGTGAGAGCTAGAAACGATAACGATTGTATCATTATCAAGGAAAAAACTGGAACGACGACAGCGAAAATAACTATTGAAAGCATGGAACTGAAAATCAAACATATTTACCCGAGTGATGATGTGAAAGAACAACTTTTGAAAGCTATTCAAACTGATAAGCCGATACTTATACCATTTAGAAAATGGGATCTGAACGAACTGCCTGCAATTACCGCAGATGCGAGAAGAGAAATATGGTCAGTTAAAACTAGCACCGCAATCGAAAGACCACGTTTCATTATAGTATGTTTCCAAACTGGTAAACGTGACGTCGCAACCTCAGACCCTACCCTGTTTGATCACGTGAATGCTGCTAGTATTCGAGTATCTTTAAATGGTGAATACTATCCCAGCGAACGTATGCAATTGGACTTTGCAAACAATCACTTTACTGAAGTTCATTTCAACTATAGCGACTTTCAAACCAGCTATACAACTTCTTCTTCTCCTTTGAAGAGATGTCTTTTAGATTATACCGCTTTTAAAAATCGCGCTTTGTTTGTTATTGACTGTTCCAAACAAGAGGAAACCATGAAATCATCAACTGTTGATGTTAGATTGGATATCGAAGCCGATACTGGCTTTCCAACCAACACCAAGGCCTACTGCATCATTATACATGATTGCTTAATCGAGTACTTCCCCCTCACCGAAGTTATTAAAACCATCTCGTAAGCAACGAAGGACTCTCAGTTCTGCATCAGACATCATGAGGATCGCGTTTGTTGACATTCAAGGCTTTACAGTTGACGGATTATTCGTACCTAAAGAACTATGTATCGAAATTGGTTTCAAGAAAAGTCATTACATCTTTACACCTCCGCAACCTTTTTCTACATTAAATACTAAAGACAAGAAAACTGTCGCTTACTTGGAGAAGAATTTCCATGGGCTTAAATATTCTTCCGGCGACGTTAAATATTCCAAGTTAAATGAAATAATTAGAAATAAGGTGATATATGCGGCTGACTATGTCTACGTTCGTGGAGAACAGAAAGCAAACTTTTTACTCAAGAAATGTCACATTTTTGGTGTTTTTCCCAACATTATTGATGTTTGCAAGTATGATGGTACACCGTGTGCTACTGGAAACTTTGTTGCTGATTCCAATCCATGTCACACCAACGGACAATTTTCCTGTACCCAGAGAAATGTTGAACGTCTACGCCACTGGTTTTCAAATATCATATTACCTATGTAGTTTTTTCTATTTTCAATAAAATATTAAACGTATTATTGTAGTTTTATTGAAAATACCTCTGGTTTGCGAAATAATTGTCAGAATGTCTTGTTTCAAGTTGTTCAAGCCCGGGTATTCAAAACATGGCACACACACACCAATCAACCTTATTGTTATATATACTATATGTTTCAATAAAATATCCATTATACTATTTTCATTTTGAACGGTATCATCCTGTATAATAATAACAGTACATCGTATACAGGTTATGAGACATTCTGACCGACCGACCAGAGGAGCCCACCACGCTATTTAGGTCACGCCTTGCTATATACGATTTAACGATATACCGTCGGTCCATCGATCCGCTATTTTTCAATGCACCCCTGTATACACGTTCTAAATGCCCCCCGTAATCCACGCCCACACCAGACAGGTGCGACATCGGCGCCATCTATGCGCGAGATGCCCAACCCATCAATGACAGGTGTCCAATGACACATAGATTCCGTTTGGTTTGTACAGCGCCAAACAAATCGGCGCCATCTATGCGCGAGATGCCCAACCCATCAATGACAGGTGTCCAATGACGTATAACAGATGACGTTTTAACGCCATCTATGCGTGAGATGCCCAATGACGCATGACAGGTGTCCAATGACACACAGATTCCGTTTGGTTTGACAGCGCCATCTAGCGGCGGAATCCCCAACTCATGAATTTCGCATACAGATTCCGTCCAACAACCTATCAATGGCGCGCGACGCCAGCGCCTCTGGTGGCCGATTTTAGAACTACTGAGATTCAATCCCCATAGACCATCTACTAACTTTTCTATTTGTATTGGTAAATGGATGTTCACAAATGAAACCTACCTCTGCTTTATCAAACACATTTTTATTGTGCGCCGTCATTTTCATCGCTACATTTTGTTTTAAATATTGATCATATATTAATTTAAGATCAGCCTCTAAACGCGTAACAAAAATTTGTGCAGCATCCTCACCCCTATACAGTTCGAGCTTGGATAGTGAATCATTATAAGAACATTTAATATAATAAGCAACCGAGGAGGGTCTATGTTCATACTTTTTGATGGTACATTCATCCTCTGAAGCACTTGAGTGATTGTCTATCGGAGCTAGGATGCATTCAAAGTCCGCATAAACGCAAAACGGTAGTCTTAATTGTTTGTGATGCTGTTCAAATTTCAGCACATTATCCATTACCGTGTTTCCAAGGCGATCAACTCTTGTTTCCAGTTGGGGCAGCTTAACTGCAATGTGTTTGCAATAGTTTTGGATGTAAATTTCCAGTTTGTCTTTTGATGGAAAGTATTGTAAACAGCCATCACAAAAATGCTTTACTCTCGTATTAAGTGACAACTGACTTGAAACGAGTCTTGAAAAGTTGGTAATTAAGCAGTAATGATGGTTACCTTCTGAATCAGCAATAAGTAATAAGTTCAGATGAGTGGGTTGTTTTTGCACCGTGTAATGTAACGGTCCTACCACCTGATATTTAGACTTTCCATCAATGAATTCCTTTTCTATTCCATAAACGTTAATTGACATATTATTCAATCTTTCAAATTCTGATATTGACTTGAGAGCAACTGGAAAGTCCATTCCTGCAAAGTTTAAACCAGGAATGTTCGAAAAATGTGGATATGACGTTGTTAGTGACGTTCGACCCTTTGGTTTTATCATACCAGCTACAATCGACCATGCAAAGCAGTACTCATCCGTGTTACGTATGTTGAGTACAGCTTTTTTGTTCGTGATTTCCTTAGGAAGCGGCAAATATGCTGCTGCCCTCAAAGGATTATATTTATTAATATTAATTTCTAAATATAAAATGTTTTCCAACACCCACCCTGCGTCTTTTTCTGCAAAGTCTTTCGATTTTTGTTCGATTTTACTACCTAGATCATAATAGATTTGATTCAAATTTGAGGATTGTGTAATTATTACATTGTTCGTATTGTGGGACTTTACCTCTCGTCGGTTTTTAGCTGGTAAAATATATAAACCAAAAAGTTCCATATTTATTTTGAGTGTTGTATGCTTATGCAACTCATTTTCAATTACGTTTATGGAGTCCTGTGCCACATTATTCATATATTCAATAACGTTCAAAGTCTCTATGCTAGCGGTTATTTGATAACTAACTATTCTACCTCGGAATGCACTTCGACATACTGACACATTATTTTGTAAAGGTCTCCATAGATGTGCCTTATGTTTAATGCTTTTCAGATGTGCCGCATGTGCATTCCTCGATACCTCACAGCTGCAACTCTCACAGCGAATTGTCCTGCTACCCGCACTCGCTTGTGAATCGTTGCCGGTGGTTGAACTCTCTCGACTTGCGCCCGGCACTGCGACGTCGGATGGTGTAGGACTCATTCGACTGGTTCCAGGCACTGCGACGGGGGGTGTTGCAGGGTTCACTCGTCTAATGTTGACACCTGCGGCTGTCTGGGTGATGAAATCTGCAATAGTTGGCTCATTGTCAGTAATCTCACCCTCCATACGTTGTTGCTTGGAAGGTCTTTTCTCGCTTATGCAGACCTCTCTAAGATGTCGCAGTAAATTATGGCGTGCTGAGAAGGTGTGCTGACATCGAGAACATTGCAACTTGTCTGCAGTGCGGCGCGAAGAGGATGCATTACTGTCCTCGAGACTTGGGGATTATGGAATGCTGGAGGTACCACCTTCCTGGTTAAAGGATGCTGAAACAGATAATTCTGTTAGTGATTTTATTCGATTTTATTTTCTAATTGTTCAATACCTGTTCCATCTCGAAGACAGATGCGCTTCGATGCTGGCTCACCATCTTGGCTGCACCGCTCTCTACCGTGCTTCAACAAATTTTTTCTCGCCGTGAAGGTCATTTCGCACTTTAGACATTGGAACATCGTGAAGCGTGTACGTATTTACTCTGTTCCTGCAACAAAATCATTATATATATATATATATTCGGCTGCGATTAGCGTTATCCAGTGTGGCCACGGGGAGGCGGCAGCCACCACACCACCTTCTGGATCTGCTTACGTCGCATCTGAAACAAAAAAATATTTTAGCTGCTGTACGTTGTTTTGCACCCTTTGCATGTTTTTTTTTGTCACACCTCTACATGTCTACCGGTATGTAGTACCTTAACATCAGCAGATCCAGCGCCTCAATATGCACATTCTGTAGTTGATGCCCATTGCGAAACCAGTTCATCCCTCTTAACTTAACTGTCCCTTCACTGTCTAGCCCCCTCCTCATTCGCAGCCCGTTCGAGTTGCGTGAGCGGCAATTCTTCGATCCACGTATCCCGATTTAGTTCCATCGCGATCTGTTGAAGTTGTGCCAACGGTTCTCTCAACTCGACGTCGCGCGCACACGCGGCCCTTTCAAGTTGCGTGAACGGCAAATCTTCAATCCACGTATCCCGATTGAGTTCCATCGCGATCTGTTGAAGTTGTGCCAACGGTTCTCTCAACTCGACGTCGCGCGCACACGCGGCCCGTTCAAGTTGCGTGAACGGCAAATCTTCGATCCACGTGTGGCGATATAGTTCCTCGTCCGCACCATACCGTTCACTCGCGACCGCGGCAGACATCAACGACTCTTGGGGTGTCGAAGTGGCTCTGGACGTGGACGGCCTCGACTCCGCTCCCAACAAACTCAGTTCCAATGATGGCCAAGCATTGTACGCATCCATCATTGTTGCACTGTCCAGGTCCGGATTGAGGGATGCTAACAATGCCTCAATGTTGATGTCGCCATCATCGTTCGACACATTTTGTCCGTCGGCGATAAAATTGTTAAGCATGGTTTGCGAGCCCATGCTAACAATTTCCACGGATACATCATTCGCCGAAGTACTAGGCATCGACGTTGTTCGAGGGCACTCGGTCATCGAAGCGCGAACGGTTTCAAGTGGTGGCACAACCTGAACATTTTGTAGTATACGTACAACACGGGGCTTCAACAGTTTTTCTAGAATTGGGCGCTGACTATTGGAGAATGTGCAGTACTTGCACTGCTTTCCAGGCGCACACAGACACTCTCTTGAGCACATTTTGGCAACCTAACACAGAAAACAATTTTATAATATACTATTTTACTGATGCGTCCAATATGGAGCGTTTAGACTGCAGTGACGGTGTGCACCATCGACACTGATATAAATACATGTCCCTCCTACCCACCTTTCACGACTTTCTACCTTCGCGATATCTACCATCTGCCTTTTAATTAACAGTCAAAATTTATTACCCCATAATCGTTTATGCTCGATTTTACATTTCACAACATCCCATAATTATACTTTCGCGATCTCAATTTTCCACCATCTGGCAACGGAGGAGGGGAGCATCTATATATATTCACTCTGGTCTCCTTTCCATTCCTTCGCGTCTCAGTCATCGTCATGGATGGTCGCGATCAAGATGATCTGTATGTCTTCCATGAAGATGGCTGGGTTAGTCCGCTCAGTTTTGACAGCACAGAATCCACATTGATTTTATTCAATGCGGGAGGTGTTGCACCCGATGTCGGTAATGCTCTGTTAGCAGACGTAGCCGACATCGAGTCTAACGAGGAAACTGAGGGTGAAGATGCGGAGGAGGCACCTTCGTCAGAGAGTGAGTCGGAAGGTGAATTGGAGATTGAAGATCTCCATAACAACCTTGTTCCTCTTGACGAACCACTCGAGGTTGACATTCCAGAAGCAGTTCGGATTGACAATCTCGTATGGGATCTCGATGATCCATCCACAGATTCAGGGTATACCAGTCCTTAATCATGGATGGATCGTTATGCATTTTAGTTTTAAGGAATTATGTCTAAGATTTTATTTGTAAGGTTGTAGGCTTTAAGGTTTATGTGAAACATATAAATAAAAAATAAAAACACTAGAACCATTAACTATCTATTCGTTAACCGTAAGACCATAAACCCAAACCCAATAAAAGAGTTTAAAACATCTATGCATTCTTATTATTATTACATCAATTTCATGTTCATAAACTTATTTTAAAAATTTTAAAATTTTCTTTAACGCGTCATTTACACCCACATCATTGTCTCTATTGACTTTATGCTTTTGTTGTATTATTGTTTATGTCTTCCAATTACTGATACCCTCGATTTCTATAAGTATTTTACAGAAATGGCTTAGTTAATGTTAGGGGTATAATACCCCTATATCTTTTCTCTGGTGATATTACAAGAATTTGTTATTAGCATTTCCATCTCTATATTACCACTCCATTCCATTTCACTACATACTTTTATGAAATTATACCATCTAGGTTAGGGGTAATTCACCCTTATATCTGTTTTCCTGGTGATACTACAACGTTTTGTTATTAGCATTTATGTCTCTTTATAATCCCTGTAATCCATTTCACTACATACTGTTATGAAATTTTATCTTTCATGTTAGGGGTACTTCACCCCCTATATCTTCGTTACTACCCTCCCTACACAAAAACTTCATAAGAACAAATAGGTCCCTTGTACTAGCTGTCTTCATTCCCATACTTTTTTTTGTTATTATTTAAAAAAAAATTGTCAAAACTGATTCAAACTGTGCTAAGTCCGCGGACACCAACAAATTTTTGATTCGACATAGACCCTCACCCTCCCCCCTACTCCAGCGGCCAGCGCCCACCTCCCCCCTCCACCCCCCTTCGATAGTGATTACCACCCATTTGAGCTCAAAAATACCCTTATCTCAATTTCATCTCCCGGGGGTGAATTTTTCTTTATTTTTTTTCTCTCTTATTATTACTCCTAAAATTTTTCTGTTGACGCCTAAATTCATCAAAAAATTCAAACTTTTAGATATATCTATTACGTGTCTTATTCTATGAGTACTTACACCCCTACAATTTTTTTTTCCTTTTTTAGCTCTTTTTTGTAAACTTTTCTATTTAACATTTTCACTATTATAAAGACATTCTACTACGACATACTTTTAACGACTTAAACATCTCAACCCCTATACTTTATTTTTTACTACCCCTCTCATCCCCCGAGCTCACTACTCTTCTCTAATTATGTTTTTATATCTCTTCACGATACCAGTACTTGTTCCCATTAAATTTGATACCTCACTTGACTATATCCGTATACCTCCTTCTACTATCGGGGGCTGCTACCCCTTTACAAAAATCTTTAATATCTCCGTTGTTTGGTTACCGATCAATTTCAAACTTTTACCAAACTATGCTTTGATTTTTTTACAATTTTTTTTCACCCCTTTCTAGGGGTTGTCACCCCCAATTGCTTTAATTTACATTTATCACTATATTTTTTATTTTTTCACTGATTTTAGAAATTTTTCAAACTACCTGTCTTGTATTTGCATCCCTACACTCAGTATCTTCACTTACCTTATCACACCGCCTGTTTTTCCCTATGACTTCGACACCTTCCTTCTTCGGCAATAGTCATGCCATAAGTTCTGTCCCTCGTTTTCAAACAAGTGTAGACCTGTTAATACTTGTCCGATTGTTTACATTGTGGTGTCAGTTGATTAAGCGCTTTTCGGGTAATTACATATACCTCAGTTTGTATTGATCTCTCGAAGCATAACGATGGAGTGGGGCAAGGCAGAGAACCGTATTGCAGTGATAGCTTTACATAAGTGTAATCACAGTGCTAGTCAGATTTTTGAACTCTTACGCGGCCTTCAAATATCGCGTAAATTTGTGTCTAGGACCATTCAGCGGTACAATGAGACGTCCTCTGTTGATGACAGGCCAAGAAGCGGAAGACCTCGTCAAGTAAGGACTCCAGCAGCCATCAAAGCCGTAAAAGCCAGGATTCAAAGGAATCCACTCCGGAAGCAGAAGATCCTATCCAGGGAAATGAAGATTCCTGTCCGGACGATGTCGCGCATCATTAAACAAGACCTAGGGCTAGGGGCTTACCGGAGACGTACGGGCCAGCGACTTACGGCCACCTTGCGACACATCAGGGCGACAAGATCCAAGAAGCTCTTGGAGAGGTACGCAGCTGGGGGATTCCGAAAGATTTTGTTCACGGATGAGAAAATCTTCACCATAGAAGAAAAATTCAACCGACAAAATGACAAAGTGTATGCAAGGAGTTCACAGGAAGCTTCGGAGATCATTCCGAGAGTTGAGAGAGGCCACCACCCTGCGTCAGTCATGGTTTGGTGGGGGGTGTCCTACGAAGGGGTCACTCAGCTCCATTTCTGTAAACAGGGCGTGAAAACAAAAGCGGCAAACTATCAGAGCGACATACTGGATCCTATCGTCAAGCCTTTAAGTGGTACATTGTTTGCCAACCAACACTGGGTCTACCAGCAGGATTCCGCCCCCGCTCACAAGGCTAAGAGTACGCAGCGCTGGCTGGAAAGCAATGTGCCAGAGTTCATTGCTGCGGAAGATTGGCCCTCAGGGAGTCCGGACCTCAATCCTTTAGACTACAAGTTGTGGGACCTGCTAGAGCAGTTGGCCTGCTCCAAAGCCCACCGTAATATCGAGTCCCTGAAAGCGGATTTGATCCGATCAGCGGCAGCTATTCCTTTGGAAGCTGTGCGTGCAGTGATAGATGAGTGGCCCGCGAGATTGAAGCAGTGTGTGAAGGCCAAGGGGGGACATTTTGAATAAAACTGTTTGATTATGAATTCTAAAAATGTTGTCGAATAAATAATATCTTTCATATAAATATATCTTATCTTGTTTCATTTTTATCATGAGATTATCATGGGACAGAACTTATGGCACGACTATAGCTGCTTCGCTCCCAACGGACTGTTGTCACACTGACGTACACTGCTCGATGCTATTCTTCTTTCACAATACAAGCACTTTGCTAGGTGCTTACTATGTATGTGCATCTTATTAACATATCCATCATCGTAGATACTAAATAGAGCATTATTTTGCTCCTATGATGCACCTTTCACATACTATGGAGCCCATCATGCTCGTACCAATGTAGTAATACTGCTGACAACGTTCTTCGCTCCATTCTACACCCCTCGCATAGCTTTCTTGACACACGCTCCATTCTACATATGCATTTCTCACACTTCCTTCATAACTCAATCCGTATGGATAGCGCACTCTATATCCATCTTGCAGTTCACTCCATTTAATTAGAAATCCATTCCCTCCTGACATCACCCCACTGGCTAGTCCTCCTCGTACTCCTACGTTTTCCAAATCTTATGGAGAGTCTAACAAAGACCACATACACTTCTCCTCGTCCTTCTCATTCGTATCGTAAATCCAGCCTATCTTATGGGGACGATGTTGCATACACGTCCCACAATAAACCAGAAATATGCTGCAACAGCACCACCCACACGCCCAGCGCCACTCCTTAGAGTACTTCAACCGTTTCTCCGTTTGACACACTAAGCACCGACTTTTCTTCACTATATTTACCATGCTATTGCAATGCTTGCAACAACTGAACTGCCTCCTCTCCGAGCGCTGCACTAATTTAAACACATATTTCCAAGGTCATACCTTCTACCACTCACGACTTCAAGGTCACATTTCAAGGTCATATTTCGATTCAAGGTCACATTTCAAGGTTATATTTCAAGGCCATATTTCGATTCAAGGTCGCATTTCAAGGCTATATTTCAAGGTTACATTTCAAGGTCACATTTCGAGGTTAAATATGCGTTCAAGGTTGGCTCCCAAGGTCGACTCTCAAGGGCGTTCTAGAACAGACAAACCCTACCTACTTACTTACCTACCACTCTCCAACTCTCTCGTTCCGAGGCGTCGTTATCACCTCCGCAATTTTTCAGGACCATTTGTACAAAGTGTATCGAAGTGGTTAATGAAGAACTAGAAAACACTGTTTGATCTCAAACACGTTCCAGTCCTCCGATGGTTCAGAATTTGCTTGTAGCAATTTATCGAAATCGCTTTGCTTTTTCACAGTAGGCCAATACACTTCTTGTTTCCTGGATGTCACCCAAGCCTTATCGAATATGTGGCAATACTATCGTCCATACTAAATGGTATCACAATGCACGTGAAATACGACTATGTGATGTCGGTCAAACTCTAGGTTTCATAAAGAAGTTGGCCGAACCGTTGTCAGACGGCGAACACGCATGGAGCTTGGAAATCGGCCGAGCTCACTGCCAAGCACAAACGTGCTTCTCTGATGATGATCGGCTGAATAATATACCGCTCCAAAATTTGAATTTTTACTGCCTTTGATTACAAATTTGCTAGTAAAACTTGTCTATTCTTAAATTTATTATTTATGGGAATAAAACATAATGTAAAATGGAAATTTGAAAACATCTGAGTTGGAATATTATTATTAGTAAAGTTATATTATTAACAAGATATTTTTGACCGAAGAATTCTTGATACTTTTTTATAAATAAAAATAAAGTAGTTATCAGTATTTGGATATCTAATTTACCCGACTGTTCGTTAAAAAATCTATATTTTCTTTGTAGGTAAGAGTTGATTATTCAGTACTGACTGTTATAAAAAAGACGTCAAAATGACAGCCATTGGAAGGACGTCTCGTTGTCATCACAAAAATGGCGTCAATAAAGATGTCATTTTTCAGTCAATGACATTTCCGACCAAAAGTGACCGAATAATGACATATTTTGGCGTCATCATGTTCATTGAGATGTTTATATGAACAGTCAGTGTTATTTTTTGACTCTGCACTTCCTACGCAACGCTGATATCAGTTCATAAAGGATTATGTTCGGCACAATTTGGCCCCTCTGAAAAAAAAATCGCTACGAACATGTATAACAAAAAAAATCGAACGGATCAACTTATTCAAACAGACTCCTACAATGAAAATTTGTATATACATTATGTTGTTTTTTGAACAATATTGAGGCTGTTTAGGATTTGCCTCCCTGAGAAAAAATGCTATCCCTCACTCTTCAACAAGTTTTGGAGGCAATTACGATTTCACACAAAAGTTATCTCTTGTCGATGTATGGAAGCGTATGATCGACTCGCGAGTGTCGGAAATATTTATCCACTATTCTCAAGTTTTAATGATAAATGTACGGCTAAATATATGATGAGTGAAATATGTCTGTGAAAAAGTGCGTATAATTGCCACGGCTGGAGGCGTATAAGCATACCACTGTCAAAAAATTGAGTTATACCCTCCTCCGCCCCTACAGCCGCCACCCACCTATTTTTCACCCATTCAATTTTTTTTTCAAAAATTATCAGAATCCTCTGAAACGTCAAAAAACGAAACTTGAGGATTTTTTATTTTTTTACTCTTTTACCCCTAGCTCCCCCGGCACTACAACAATTTTCAAAAACTATAAAACTTTTTCGTCCTTGGTATAGTAGTAACATTGTGTGAAAATCTCATCAAAATCCGACTGGTACTTTCCAAGTTATAGAGGGGTCAATGATTAACGGACAGACAGACAGACAGACCGACGGTAGTGAGGGACATGGTTTTTCGTGATGTCATATAATAAATAAATATAATCCCTCATTTTCGAAAATTTTCGCGATTGTAAGACTTCCACGCTAGTGGCGTACGAGGTAAAAAGTCAGGCGCAGTTGAATTGGGAAATCTAGGGTGACGAAAATGTTACCGATTCCTGAAATTAAAGACGCGAATATGATGTCCCAGTACAGCCACCGTTGCCTTTATCAAGATGGTAGGTTGTAACTCATGAACAAGTGTAATTTTAGACTCTTAGAAATTCAAATTTAATTTCAAAATTCATAGTATAGCTATCCAATGGTGATACAATTTTTGGAAACTGCATCGTGTAGAGATTGTTGGATTATCGCTAGCGCTTTTCCTAATTCTCTCATTGTTGCCTGATGTAAAACCATTCCGTGCATAGCCATGTTTAGAACATCTGTAGTCGTCCCAGATTTTTTCACTGGGTTGTGACTATCATTGCAACAAAGTCGAACTATTGATGTTTTTACAGTTTATACGTACCAGAAAGCGGTGTAACGTTGCATGATGGAACCGCAGAAATTGTCATTCTGGCGGTTTCTGAATGGTGGAAGTGTGTTGAAAGTACCTTAACAACTCAATGCACTGGAACATTTCTTTTTGTGGAAGGGTATAAATCGGCTGAAGATTTGCAATATGGTTTTAGTTCCAGCTCCAGCTTGTTGCTTGTACTTATATGTACAGCTTAGAAAAATCACATTGAACAATTTTATTTCGATATTCGTGAATATCCGTGGACAAAAACGTTTATAGCCGAAAAGCTGAAACTGGAATGATGTTTCAAACTTGCAGGGCTCTAATGCTGATGTTAAGGGTCGAAAATTCATCCTAGTCGATTGAGACTTTTAGTCATACCGCATTTAGGAAATACAATCCTCAATCGTGTACGATGGAGTTACATTTCGTGGTTGATTTTTGCCATCTTCGTGATTTTTTTCTCGACACCAAAGGAAACCAACTCATCGTCCAAGCTATGAATGAGATGATCTACGCTAAAGAATTTCATCGCGGAGAATAAACCATTTTACAAAAAAATGTCTCAGTACCCACCCGTCCCCCAAAAGTATGTGACTTCTAACATGATGCCAAAAAAGTAAGAAACCAATTGCATTGTTTTTACCAGATTTTTAGGGGAGCTTGCTTGGCAGACCCTTTTATGATCATAGGCTTTGGAATGAAAACCAACCATTAACGGAAGGATTGGGGCGGAAAACTGCAACAGCTTCATGAGCACCCTCAAAATTTAAAGTTTATCTTGAAGTTGTTGACAGTTTATTTACCTTCTGTGCCATTCAATATCTAGACCTAGAGTCTCTAAAATTAAGACGTTCCATTGCTGGCTTCACATTCCTCGCGAAGCTTCTGCACGACAGAGTGGATGCAGCAGGACTTCCCCAGAGGTTGAATTTTTGTATACCGCATTTAAATCCGAGAACGACTTTTAACTTTTTACCGCAGTACCTCCCATACCAACGTATTTTATTCTACGTTATATTCTATATAATTATAATTCCACAGCATGCAGTTCTGACATTAACTTTGATTGTGTCAGTAAAATCTTGTCAAACTTAAGGGACTATTACAATACCTATTTATTTATGTTCGTTGTTTTATGTGGTTCTTCTATGCACACTATTAGTTAAGCTACCGCAATTATGTGTAAATAAATAAATAAATACAGCGTTTTGGAGGTTCAAAAAAATTAGGGGCATCGGATAGTTGAAAGACTTTTTTAATTTGTGATGACTGCATTTCACCCAACATTGATTTTTTCCAAGTCCCCCACCCTGTGGATAGCCAATGGCAAGGGTATACAACCTGTGTCTCTCACTGACATACAATAAATATAATAATAGTACACATCTTTAGTTATTTACAATAACCTTGTGGTAAAGCGAAAGTAAGGCTTAAATTGGGAAATGGCGTTTGCTTCTATTTAGCCATAAAAATCACTAACAAATGTTAATAAACATATAATATCATACACAATAAATTTGACTTTAAGTTAATCATTATAACACTAAATCGAAAACCGGCATACTTTCCAAAGCCGAGTAAACCAAAAAATAAAATAGCAATAAACAAGAATTCGTTACCGAAATTATGATTTTGTCTGAGCGATTTTGTGCATCTCTGCAATTATAAGGAAAACCAGGCTCGGACATTAATGCTGCTCAAAGCTTGAAGAAAATATTTGGACTGAACTCTGTATAAAGCAACACATGCCTAATTTGAGAATAAAAGCCAATTTACGCACTCTTAAGGTGGTGTGGACTGATTCACAGCGGAGTTTGAATACCTTCCTGTAAAGGGAAGACGACATTTTCAAGAAAATATCGTAATAGTTTTCATTCCCCGACGCCTCTGTCCGTCTGAATTATATGCACATAATCAAAACAATCCACACTTTTATCATTAAGACCGCGCTGTACAGTCGATGCACGATGTGCCGTCTTGGACTTTGGAAGGACTTCCAAGAAATTCCTATTCCTTATCACTCATTGTTTCCGAGAAACTGACTCAATATCTAGTTAAATATATATGACCAAGGTCCAAAGGTCAAAACGACTTATCATTTTTAGGCACACGGTAATTTTTTCGAAACAGTTGTCTTTTTGGAATTTCATCGTGTTATCTTATCACTATGGACAGCTTTAGCGATATCAGCAGCTTTCGCAAGATGTGGGCGATTCCTCTTATACAAAAAATTAGTTAAAACACCTTCCTTTGATTTTCACATTTTCAGGAAAATATACTAAATAAGCACATCCTCGTCTTTCAGCTGAAAAACAGGTTCTGTTTGTCATAGATAAAATTAGCAGAGAAATCAGTCTTGCATCAGGACAGTTTTAACAATTGATATTGGTTCCAATATAATTTCAGACTTTTGTACAGCTTTTTGCGATGGACTGCAGTATGAATTGATAGGAACGGTATTGAAACAAGCCTGTTTACATCAAAACGGCTCAGTTTACCGAAATTAAACAATACATTAACTTTTGTCAGGTAAATGACTAGACTCTCGAACATAAATTATTATGAACTATTATAAATTGATCATTTTACAGAGTGTAACAATAACTCGCAATATTGCGTTAAGGGCTAGTTTGTCTCTGGAGATATAAAAATAACAGAAAATTTCAAGATCTTGTAATTTTTTTTAAAAGGAATGGGGGTCATGTGATACCTCATTTTGATGCTCCTTATGATTATAATCCTATAGAATGTTGTACAATCATTCTCTTACAAGATGGACTGGCAAACCTACAAAGTGGGGCGTTTTTATGTGGAATCACTTATAACTCAACAACTAGTCATCAAAACGTTATAGTATGTTATACATATCAATCTTCTGTTTTAAACGTTTATCTGACTGTTCAATGATATATAGGACATTCTGTTTAAAAAAAGTTGACAGATTTTGTCATTTTTATTTATAAAATGCTCCGTATTTTATTACATATTTTCCAATAGAAGAAGATTGATATGATATTCTATACTATTTTGATGATTTGTTGTTGATTTATCAGAGACTCAATGTACAAAAACGCTCAGGTTTGATAGCCTGACAGATCGCCATTTTGAAAGATAGTGATTTATCTTAGGATTATAATGAGCTTCTCAATAAGATATCACACCTACCCTCATTCCTTATAAAGAATGTTCCAAAATGATGCCCAGCCGCCATCTTGAAATTTTCAACTGCCATTTTCACGCTAATACGCAATAGTCGCGTACCAATTTCATCATCTCGAATTTCAGCTTCCTGATTTGACCTGTTCAAAAAATAAGTAGCCCCTACCTTTTCGAAAAGCACTGTATATGCTTGTGACATTTTTTATGTTCCATTGGCATCCTATCGATTGACAACTTATTCTGGAACACACTAGGTATATATTCTTTAGTGTCTTTTGTGATATAAATTTCTTAAACGTTTGAGGGAAGTTTGTGAATTCGCTGAAGGTATTAAGAACTTTTATCAGTGCGGATCTCCTGATGGAATTTCAGAGTCTTATTATTCACGCTACTGATTTATTTTTTGATGTGATCAAGGGATTTTCAGGTTAAAAAAGACAAACCCCCTTTTCTCAGACATTACGACGTATTTCAATACCCGTCCCTTATTTTGTTGTTGATTTGAAAAAAATATGAAAATATTGATAGTATATTTTAAGAACATCCAACGTTGACATTGTTATGTTAAGCATGATTGACACGTTTATGAAATATAGTTGAAAACTATGCAGTTTCTTTAGACCTGACTTGGAAATGAGAACCCTTCATAAAAATTGTCAATTTTCAATTAATGTTTTATTATGGAGGAGACAGAATATATTTAAATAATATAGGCCTCAACGACATTAGCCATTCTAGAAAGACCTCGTTTTCCTTTTATCAATATTTCCAATTATCTTATTAGAACTTGAAACAATATTCCAAAAGAATAGTGGATTGTAGATTTTAGCAACTGAAAGTGGTCCTGTTTGTGAGTCTTTAAGCAAAAACTTGTTTATCCAATAAAATTTCAATCATCTGAATGGACCAAATTCATTATAAATACGAACCGAGGCTCTTGAAATTTTAAAATATAATAACCTTTTCCACTGTCAATACACATAATGGTGAACTAAAAAATATACAGGGTGTAATCTGAATAGTGGACAAACGGGAGTCAGCTGATAGAGGGCCTCAAAACCTATCGAATGAACCCCTATATGTGTGGTCCTAAATTTTATAGTTCAGGAGAAATTTGCAATTTTGTGAAATTTCGAAAAAACGGCGTAATGAACATGCAATCGCAATTACAACTAAACCATTATATTTAGGGCTGTCATTTTTTGAGTAGAGTCAAATGGTTAGTCATTTTAGCAATAGTTATGTCACTTTTATTAGAAATCAAAGCAAAACATCTTAAATTCATTTCTTTGTGGACAATTTCTCTTCCATCGATCAACCTTGGAGGGCGGTAAAAAAAATTTAGGTTGTATTTCATCATTCATCTTATTGTAAAAACTTTTTCAATCCGCGTAGAAACTCTATTTTACGAGCTACAGTCCGAACGACTTGATGGATTTTGACATATGAGGTAGGTAAAATTAAATCCATTTTGGAAAATTTCGTTTTTTCGGTATCCTTCCGGAAATATTTTCAATTTCAAAACATTCTAGGCGACATTTTGCTGATTATCTGAATACGCAATTTTGCCAATAGTTAACGTCGTATGCCTTAAAGTTTCAGAGATCTCAATTGTGAGGGTCGAATTTGAAATACCCTGTATAGGGAAAATATTATTTTCACCCCAGCAGAAACAGTCGGCCACCCCTCAGCTTGGGGTTGGACTTACATAGCTAGAATATATAAATAGTGTTTGTGCATACACTTCGAGGCTGGGCGACAAGGGAACAGGGAGCAAAAACACTACTATCCGAGTTTCATTAAAAGTTATTCCAATACTTTGTACACTTCTCATGCATCACATCAGACGTTCATTCAGAATTCTTACTATTTACTTCTTCAACTAGTCATTCGATGTGTGGAATCATATTTCTTCGAATTTGTTTATACTTTTTAAATGAGAATTGAATGGGAATTACTGAGTGAATCTACTTGACATTTTTGGGGGCAGTTGGACGATAAATCCTAGATCATTCTGGTTTACAGCAAATGAACGTACCCCAACTTTTCCAAAATTGTCTACTTCATTCTGAAAAATTTTACATTCGAAAGTTGCTGTACTTGATTTCGAGCTCTGACAATTTACTGGCAAATTACCCGCTCACTAATTTGACAGAAGTTTCTGTACGAACAGCGGATTAGTTGTCGGTAATCAGTCTTAGCTCCCTCAGCTAACTCGTAACGTTCTCATGTACGCAATCTATACAGTCAGCGACGTGTCAGTGACAGCTAACTGCGTAAACTAGGTCATGACTTGTCGCCGACTATCAGTTTGCTGATTGTCAGCAAACAGGCTATACAATAAACCAATAATCTGATCTAATGGGACATTGGTTGGGATCCCCGTCAATGATTAATCTTACAATGTCGTTGACATTTTCTATGAAATAGGTATTCATTCAGTCTGCTATTATTTCATCATTTGTTATAACCCCATCGTCTGAACTTCATTTTAGATGTTTTTCAAAGTTTTCCGCATCTGTTTGCTACTATTTTTACTCTCAGCAGTTTTGGCATTCTAATATTTTTTCTATTCATCTCGTAGAACTGCTACAGATTGGTTTCTTGATCTTGTGTATTCTAGCCAATCATTTTCACTCCTAGTAATCATACACTTTTTATATCGTAGTATCTTTTTAATTTCTGCGATTAATTGTTGTCTTGACTTGACCATAGCTTCTTTCATGCAAACTTCAACATTATCCAATAGGCTTGTATAGCACCTATTAACATCATCAAACATTTCTGTCATATCTTGCAGTAAAAGAGCTTCTCGTAATTCGACATAGTTAATATTAGTAATTTCTTCAACTTTGTTAGCATCAAATATGCTTTCAACTAGCGATGTGCCGAGTACGGTTTGACTCGAGTCAGACTCGGTTCCTGCTTTAGAACTCGCCTACTCGAATACCAATTTATTTTGATTCGAGTACGCCGGACTCGATTCCGGTACTCGAGTCATGAAGAATCGATTCGTACTCGCTAACTCGATTCTATTTATGCGAGTCCAACTGACTCGAGTCTCGTATTCGAGTTTGGTTAACTCGCTCGTACTCGCAAACTGTTTACTTAGTGTGCGGCCACACATAAAGTTGCTAGCGGGGAAGGTAGCGAAGAGGAAGACGGAGTGTACTTCGGATACTGGCTTCACATGTCGCTGGTTTGGAGGCGTATTTTAATTCGCAAATTCCATAAACAGTACGGAGCCCAGGTGACGGTGGTGTTGTTATTACGGAAAAATGTCTCTTGCTAATAATTGATATTTAATCAAACATTCTAGATTCTTCTACAGATAATTCTCAACAATTTGTTGTTGACGAGTTGATGATGTTGGAAACACAGGAATCTCAAGCTCAATTCCAGGTGCCAAATACTCCAAATAGATGTCTACTGCCATCTACTTCACGTCTCGAAACACCTACAACTTCATCTTCAGATTCCCAGCAGATAACTTCAGAGGTGACTGGCGAGAATTTATGTGAGCATCTAGATAAAAGGGTATTAGAATTTTCAAGCATGGAAAACCCCACAACATCGGCAATTATCAAGGTGAAACAGTACGTAGAGCTACCATATTTGGATAGAAAAGCCAATCCACTGAAATTTTGGGAACTTCGCAAAATCACCAACAGCGGCCTTTATAAAATAGCTTTGAAGTACCTATTTATGTATTCCAGCCACTTCTGTGTCTTCGGAACAACAAACGCCGCAATAGATTGGAATCAAAGAAGTTTACCAAATACTTTTCTTGAACAGTTATTTCAAATAACTTTTATTCTCTTATCTCTATTTTGTTTTTTTTTATATATTCATTTAGTTATGTACGGTATTGTCAGTACGGTTTAGGTTGCTTAGGTGGATCTGAATACCATCCCAAATGTTATATTCTGAGCTGTTGAGTTTGTGTACCTACTTTTGCAAAATTAAAATGGTTTGATTTTAATGCTTGCTACATCTGTCTAGTGTTTAGATGTATAGGATTCCTTAAAGCTGTCTCTACTAATAAATAAATAATAATATCTAGTCTAAGTCGTGAGAAAATTTGATTATGTTCTATGTTTTTTTGTTTATCTCCATAGAACTCCTATGCTCTATGTTTTTATTTAATGTTTATAATTATCTTTCATTAAAAATTATTGATTTATTATTGTGTCATTATGCTTAACCTAACCTACACGCTGTTTGAAGTTAACTCCTTTTCATTTTTCCCTTTTGTTCTAAAATCGGACTCTAGTTCTGGACTAGAATTTTCAGATTCGAATTCTAGACTCGAGCCAAGCCGGACTCGAGTCAATATTCGAATACCAAACATAGAATTCGAGTACTGGTCGCGAATCAGGGAATCGAGTCATGATTCGAATACCGTATAAACTGACTCGAGTCGACTCGATCCAACACTACTTTCAACTTCAAAACATATCTATGAATGATCACTGATCTGTTTATATTTCTTGTTGGAGATCTGTACTAAATATGTAAACTATTAAGTGTGCTTAATTAACATTCAATTCAATATTGATATATGTACCACCATTCGTACTCAACAGCTACAATTTCATGTAATCTAACTTCTATTTCACATAAAATATATAATAATATAAAACCTGCAGTGGCGGCTCGTGCCAATTCAGTGAGGTAGTGCCAGAATGGAAGCCAAAATTTTGAATCGATTCAAAATTGTAAAGAATAACTTATAACTTACCCCTGATAGTTAGTGGTCAAAGTTCTTGAGGTTCAATAAATCTATATGTCCAAAAAAAAATCAAAAATAAAACTATTTACACACGCGCACCAAATTATAAAAGTGTGGAGAAGTACCTATAACTTCAAAGTTTTCTATACATGAAGTCCATTCTTCTTTCTTTTTTGGTAGCAAAGTTTTCGATTACCTTATTATTAAAATTTTCAATGCCACTAACAAAATGTTTTTCTGCAGACAGCATTCCTAAAGCACTAAGCCTTTCTTCCTTCATTGTGTTTCTGAGGAAAGTTTTAATCCGTTTCAGCATTGAAAAAGAGCGTTCTGCTTCAGATGTTGACATCGGTATAGTGATTAAAATACTTAAGAGCTTAAGAGTTTCTTGAAACGTGCAATTTAATCCTTCCTCGTTCAATAAAATGGATAGTGGAACAGCTCCAGAAGTAGTACTCAATTCTTCTCACTGATATAATACTTGTAACTCAGTTTTAAGCCTGTTTTTGTCTAAAAATGAAAATTGTGTGCATGTGTCATTTAAATGTGCTTCAGGAAACTGATGTTTATAAACAGAAAACTTTTCAGACACAAATAAATTAGAAGCAACTAAATGTCCAGAAAAGGTAAATCTTGTTCTTATTTGCGATAATACTGCATCGCATATTTCTAACGCTTCCCGTTTTTTGCTGCCTTCTTCAACTTGCCTTTTTTTTCTTGCCGGTTCATCAGTTTCTCTCTGCACTCGTTCAATCTCGTCAATAATGCTATCCATTTGTTCTCGTATAGTTTGAATTGCTGCTTCAAAATTCTCTAAATCATTTTTGACCTTAACAGAATCGGTGCATACTTTTTGTAATTGGTTAAAGACAATTTCAACATGTGGCATTATTTTATGGAATATACTTAGCCAAAATACAAAATTTGTATCTTGCAGCTTTAATTTGTACCCACTGGCTTGATTAATCGACGAAGAATCGCGTGAAGTACTTTCTATATTGTCCATAACTTCAATCAGGTCTTTCCTATTTTCATAAACTGTATGAACACCTCGTGACTGAAAATTCCAACGTGTTTGGGAAGATCTTGGCAATCTGCAATTAACTATTTCATCCAAAATTTTTGTTCTTTGAGGAGACGTCGAAAAAAAAGAGCACAATCCAGATAAATTATGGAAAAATATTCTAGCCTGCTTATTGACAGAGCATGCGCTTGTCATAATTAGATTTAACTGGTGTGCATAGCAATGAACATAATTTGCAAGTGGATAAGTTTCCTTAATAATTTTTTGAACGCCATTCAATTCACCACTCATAACAGACGCACCATCATAGCTTTGAGCTATTAATTTGTTTGGATTTTGATCTAGTAATGGATTTACAACATTTAAAACGCATGCAGCGATTGATTTGGCATCGTGTCCGTCGGGGACGTAAAATCTCCAAAATCTCTCAACTGGTTGTCCTTTACACAAATATCTGAAAATAATAACTAACTGAAATTCACAGGCTACGTCAGTCGTTTCATCGGCAATTACTGCAACAAAAGGAGAATTTGCAATCTCCTTCTTAACTTCTTCATGATAAACATCTAGCATGCACTCAAGAAGCTCGTTTTGAGTTGTTTTTGAGGTACCCTTGAAAAGTTTGGCACTTTGAATATGGACTTTCAATTCGTTGTCTAATTCGGCGCTAAAATTCACCAGCTCCTTAAATATGCCTCTGTTTTCCGAATTTTCCTTTTCATCGTGACCCCTTAAGGCTAACTCAAATGCTCCACAAAACCTTATACAATTAATAATTTTATTCAATACATATCGATTCTCATCCACTTGATTATTATGTTTAATTAGATCATTGCGATAAGCCGAATTGAGTTGAGTCCTTATATTTAATTTACCAAGAATAGAAAAGCTAAAAACATTATTCATATGGACTTTAGATTTTTCGTGGGTCTTCATTTTATCCCATATATGTATAAGATCGTCTGTACCTTTTTTTGACCAAGTCTCGTCACCTCCAAATAGAACACATACAAAACAAAATAGTTTATTCGTTTCTTCACAACCACATATCCAGCTGTTTTTATCGTACACATTTTTATTAAATTTGCGACAGCGCGATTTTTGTCCGCTACCACTTTGTTTCTCAATTTTTAAATCGGGTATTGGCCGTCCTAATTCTTTAATTTGCAGTTTTTGATCCAGCGAAAAACCACTAAATGAGTTTTTTAATATCCCGATTTTATTCATTTTCACTAGTTTTAATAAAACAGTAAAAAATATGATCACAAAACAGAGCAGTTCATTAACACTAGACGTACTAAAACAAAAAAGGTATTTTTCACTTTTCAGGTAAAAAAAGACCGAAATCAGCACTAGACGTAATCATAACGAAACGACCGACCGAACAAAAACACCGCCGATATCACTTGATAACGAATTACGACTGATGATGTGCCTGGCACAAATTATACTTGTCTTTCGCTATTCACCTCATATAAAAATGTGTAGGGTAGCGTTATCTCTGTCGCTCGTATGCGATGCTAGTAAAATTTCTCTCTTTTTATTTGGGCCGGCCCAAAATTGGCACAAGTTGATGACGTCAAGGTCAAGGCGTGCTTTCCGTCTCGCGTGGTTCGGGTGCTTGCGGTGTTGTCACGTTGTCAGTGTTGTCACTTCATATAATTTATACCAAAAAAAAAAAAAAAATGAAAAAGCAGAAAATAAAGTAAAACATTGAAGATTGAAAAAAATATTCTTTTTGAAGAAGACAAGGTAGTGCCATGGCACCATGGCACTACCTCACGAGCCGCCACTGATAAACCTGTATGTCTGGAAATTGTGATTGCTCTTACGATTTGATAAACTTCAATTTCACTTTCTTCATCGTCAATATAGATGTGTTTCAGTTAAACAGGGTATCACCGGCTTCACTGACATCAATTAATGTAAAACCACATCTTTTTCAGAAATAAATCCTTGAATATTTATATGGTAAATATAGTTTGCATATTCTTTTTCCGGAACTGCTATAGTTTTCTCACTTTACAATTTGGACAAGATCCTTTATTTACTGGTATTTTACAGTTTTGAGGTTGATGCCCACTTCCACCACATTTCCAACGAATACCATTCTTGGAGCAATTCTTTGCAGTATGGTGGAAACCAGCACAATTGAAACATCTTTGGAGGTTATAATGTTAAAAAATTGTACATAATTACATAGATATAAAAAGTACACCTTCTTTCATAACTTCACTAGATGTCTCATCTAGCTCCAAGATAGCCTGATATCGTTGTTTCATTTTTTAAATCCTCACCACTCCTATTATTGAATTTGAACTAATAACGCTGTTTCTTTCTTTTATGTCCTTAATCAGTTCTTCTTTACCCATTTCCTCACTAAAACCGACGAATTTAATCATAGGTAATTTCTTTCGACCTATGTTAACTTTACAATTTTGTCCACTTCTATTTTCAATTTAGATATATCTTCATTATTCTTACATACAATTTTCACAGCTCTATCTTTCAAATCGGTGAATTTTGTTATAGAAAGATACATTTTGGCGGGGTTAATATATTTTCTCAATACTTTCTCTGTTTGAAGGCAATTTTTATTTCCAGTAACAATTGTATTTTGAGGTTCAGGTAGAGACACAACCACATTGTTAATATTATTGGATTCCTTAAATGCCATTGTTGGTTCTTCACTTGGATCAATATTTCGTCCATTTTTCACATCACTTAAAGATAGGGCCTGCTCTAGAATACCGGTTCTCTTTGTGGTATTAAGTTAACAACTTAATGTGGCTGTCCTGTATTTTTAGTCATATCTGCATATTTACATAGCTTTGTTGTTTTCGATGTATCTTCAATTTGTCTTTGTAATGATTCAATCTTTTCATATAATTCCTTGATCAATTTATCTTGAACTGATATTGTATAGTCTTTCAATTTGAATATTTCTTTTAAACAAAAACCTTTCTCTTCCAACATTTTCTCAGTTTCTACTTTATCACTATCTTCATCATTTCGTCTCCATATCTATTCTATCTTCTGGAAAAGACTTGACCTACTAAATCTGACAAATGTCTGCATCCAAAAACTCGAATAGTTATTGCAGCGTGTCCTCCACCGCCTTTCCCGGTTCACCAAATTTAGCTCTTCTCCTTTGATGTCGGCATTGGCCGAATATCCTGTATCGCACGATCTCTAGTTTAGTTATTGTGTATTATCTAAAACAACCAATGATTTGTTGTCCTGGCGAAAACGCTATTTCACTGGTTTACTATAGAAGGAAATCATAGACTTTGTTAAGAAAAGAAAATTATATTTGGTGCATATGATTTTTGTGATACATTGTACAAAATATAGGCGGAAGCTTATAATCAGTTTATAAAAATGCTGATGAACACGGGATGTTCAAAACGTTTGCATATGACAGCGTCATAGAGAAAAACATACAAGACTCTTACCTTTAGATTGATTACAAAATTGAAACAAATGAGTGGAACATTTTTGGCTCAGATGAAGACGTTTATTTCAATAATTTAACCTTGCAAATATCAAACAACATTTAACATTTAATAATGAAATATAATGGACAGATAATGTTATCTGATGGTCACTTCCCACCTTGTATTTGATCTTAACCTTGATCTTCAAAGCCATTGTTTGAAGTTTGTGATTTTTTACAAGAATTAGATCACACTTATGCCCCCAAAAATGGATCAAATTACAGATATTGCCAATGAACTTTTCAATAATATTATTTCGAAAGTTAGAAGTAGATTAAATAAAATAACTAATTAAAAATGAAAAGGTTAAAAGCAAGTTCAATCGATAATATAGTACCTAGAAATAATACCAGCGAAACTGATGTTTTTTCTATTGATTTTTTGCTCTATCAACATGATTTCATAGGTTGAATTACTGAACTGTCCAAGGACATATCGCATTGTATATTCTAAGTTTCTGTTCATACCCACAATCATAAGTATAAGGTCTCACTACCTTAAATCTCAAAGACAAATACAGTGCTATCATCAGCTATTTTATTTGTCCATCATTACAGTTTGAATGATCCTATAATCGAAATATGCGGGGGCATGTCTAAACGTGAGCTTTTCCGCTGTATTTCAATTTTGGAGCCAAACATGAAGATTGTCATTCAGACAATCAGATAAGCATTCTAAATATTTATTACAGAAGAATGTCAATAAACAGCGAGGAATTGAAGACACAAATGGATAAAGGTATCATGTAAAATTTTTTCGCATTAAACTAACTTTAAGGAGTGATTCTTTCATTCTGTGATCACTTCGTTATAAAAACAAGATAATAACAAACTAATTAAACTATATATTAATTTTCGATGAAGTAAAAGGTTCCAATAACAAATGTTCAAAGTCAATTTTATCCATACAATGATTTTGTTACATGACACCCTTATCTACTTGTGTCTTCTTTAGGGACAGTGAAAGGAATGTACAAAACAATATTTTTTTAGTATTAGCTTTGTATTAGGTCCTGGACGTTTAGGGGCAGTTATAAAAGAACAGTCAGCCTCATCTCATTACAGTTTTACCACAACCCAGAAGAAAATCCACCTGGTGGTACCTTTTGTTTCTGTTGCAGTTGATGAGCTTGCTGAGCCGGTTTAGGAGGCTCCTGTTCTTGCGTTTTCTTCACCGGGCTAGCTTGAACGGTATTTTGATTGGTTCCTTCCAAGATGGAAGATGCATTACGCCCTGAAATTTCAAAAATGTACGATAAAAAACAAAAAACCTGTCTGCAATAAATGAAAAGAACGAAGCTTTAATTTTGCTATCACGATGAATAGGACACCTCGAATGTTAAAATCCTTCAAGCCGTTTAAGCTGTCGCCCGTGAAATAAACAGTTCAAAGTTGAAATTCACCATTTGATTTTATAAAATATTAATATGCCCAGTCTCACTCGCTCTGCCAACACAAATCTAGAGACACTTCATATGTCAGTATCGATCAAACCATTTAACCTGTAGCCCGTAAAATAGAAATTTCAATATTGTGATTTTCTAGTAAAAATAGATTAAATTAGTTAAACAAACTCAATTATCAACGTTTCGACCTAAAAATTTCAGTACTGTCCTATCGACAGAACGGCACGGCGCGGGTATCACGTATCTTGAAAAGTGACATTATGCAGATTTTTTTTTGACATTATGCTGTTTTTTTTTTGACATTACGTAGGTTTTTCTACAAGATGTTAACTTTAGAAATTAGTAGCTCATCCACTTTTTCTTATCCATTCTGGAAATTACATATACAAATTTGCTGAATTTCAAAAATTAGAGAGATAAGAAATAATGAATGAATATGAATGAATAATGAAAGTGTATCTATTGGCTGTGCCCGACGGGTTATTTATATGTTGTGCTTTCTGAAGAGAGGTTATGTTCAAAGTTATAAATTACGAAAAACGTGAGGAGAATTACGCGAAATCATCACCGCGCCCGCGTTGTGTGTAATTACTGTTAGCACGTATATGGCTTGTAATTCGACAGTGTATAGTGAATATAATTATTTCTTATCTCTCTCATTTTTGAAATTCAGCAAATTTGTATATGTAATTTCCAGAATGGATAAGAAAAAGTGAATGCGCAACTAATTTCTAGCTTTGAATCTCGATTAAGTGTATTTGAGACAAAAACCCAATATAATTATCATCAACACACAACTTACAGCTTAGACCTCCAGTACTGCCATAGCAGAAGCAGATTTTACCTCACATCAAAATCAAAGATTAATAACCAGCCTCATGACGTTTAGGCAACACGTACAACTAAGTGCTAAGTTAATATCTTGTAGAAAAACCTACATGTCAAAAAAAAAACAGCATAATGTCAAAAAAAAATCAGCATAATGTCACTTTTCAAGATAGGTGATTCCCGTGCCAACTATCTGGCTCCTGCTAAACATCGTCAGCCAAACAGCAAACAGACCCCAACAAGTATATCACAGAGATATATAGATTCGTTAGGTACGTTGCATGCATGTGTTGAAAATGTGTCTTTAATTATTTGTACGCGGAATCTAATTTTAAGATGAAAAGTTTATATAAATATAGGTCCAGAATTGCTTCATTTTGAAGATACAGGGTGTCAAACTTTTTTTTTTAAAATCAGTTCCTAAATATCTTGATAAACTTTCAGTCGATTTTGTTTAAATTTAGCGGTGGTATTAAGGGCAGTAAGGAACTAATTTAGCTCCAATTAGATTGAAATTATCAAGTCCACTGGCGTCCCGGAAAACACCCTAACCAATATCGTTGACAAAAATTTGTGCGCCACTGACGTTTTTCGATTTTCATATTTTTTTCTGCTAAAAATACAACTTTTTTGTCTCCCTTTTTGACCCTGGAACAATAACATAATTAAACATTCAAAACACCTAACTAATTAAGCAATTAACATTAGAGGAAAGCCATCTCTTGAATTTTTTCGCACATATTTAAAACTAATGTTCATAAAACAAAATAACATAAAATAATCACATAACGTGATAATTTATAACAGTAAAGTTTTAAAAGCAAGAAAAAATAAGAGTGCCATGAAAGGAAAAACAATTGCTACTCAAACAAAGCTGACTTTGACATAACTTACTTAAAGCAGTGCCTAAGTAATGATCGCAATTATTTGATATGTTTTTAAAGAGTAAAGCTATCAAATTACTAGTATTGGAAAATGGTTCAATTTACAAACACAGAAATGACCCATATGCATTTTGTTTAAGGAATGGCTCAAGGCAATTCTAGAGCGGCTAGGCGCATTTATCAACAAATATATCCTCATCGCATTATACCAAATAATAGACAAACATTCGTGAAAATAGATGAAAGGCTATGCGAATCAGGCACCTCAAGGTCGGCTGCTGTAATTGGGAGACCTGCCACAGTAAGAACAGTGGTGATGGAGGAAGCAGTTTTACATGAAGCTGAGCATAGCCCCGATACAAGTATGTACACGCAAAATTGCAGAACAATTAAGCATCTCTCACTTTACTGTATGGCAGACTTTAAGGAAATAACAACTGTATCCTTACCACCTACAGCGATTTCCCCCAACGAGTCGTTTATTGTACTTACAACAACAGGTAGCGTTTCCAAGATTTCTATCCCGTATTTTATTTACCGATGAAGCGTGTTTTTCACTTCAATTATGAACTTTCACAATAATCATATCTGGGATGAATTAAACCCCCATGCGGTTACAGAAGTTAATTATTAACAACAGTTTTCCGTGAACGTTTGGATTGGTATTGTAGGTGATTATCTCATTGGACCATATTTTTTAGCCCCGAGATTTAAGGATCCAGAGTATCGTCATTTTTTGGAATTTATTTTACTTGTACCACTAGAAAATGTTCCGCTGGAAGTAAGAGGAGCAATATGGTTTATGGGACTCCACCTCAATTCAGCATAGTAGGATCTGGATCGGGCGCGCAGGATTTAAATCGGTTAGATTTTTTTTGAGGGGGCATTTAAAGTCCCTCGTTTATAAAACTCCAGTCAACACTAAAGAAGAATTAACCAATGGATACGAGATTCATGTGATCAGATAAGACATCATACCCGGGAATATTTCAACGAGTTCTGCAATCAATGTTGAGACAAGCTAATCTTGCATTGAAATTGAAGGAGGGCATCTTCGGCAACTCTTATAAGTGTCATGTTATTTACTGTTAAATGTTTCCATTGAAATAAAAGAGTGGATATCACCAAGGTTCAAATTAACAGTCCGTTATTCTCCACCTATAGGGTAACAGTCCGTCAAATAAGGCGAATGAGCTTCAACATCCAATCAACAAATTTCAGTAACCAATAGCTATGAACCGTTGAAAACAAAATATTGTCAAAGTACGAGATGACAGCTTGTCCTTGAAACATCACCAGCTTATTGAATATTGAGAAATTACATATAATTCAGTCAAAATTTAAAGAAATGTTTGATTTTTGAATAAAATTCGTTTTAATTACTATTGTTGATTTTTTTATTCATGTTTATATTATTTTCTTCAATTGATATATGCGATTTTACTGATTTAACATCACCTCCCGTGTTTTTTTTTTCTATAAACCTCTTGGAGATAGCCATTAAACACCTACTTGATGACATACTCTACCAAAAATTTCGTAGATACTGCTCGTTTCCAAACATTCATTCATTTACTTGCCGTTCATCAGAACCATTATGGCACGTTAGATTGATATTCCCACACAACCATTCAGGTTTTTGGATATCCACAAATCCATAAAGTTTAATATTTTTTGTTGTTGGGAACAGGAACTGAACAAACATCCACACTATATTTACAGCGATTAAGAAATACCCAAATATATGTAGTAAACCTACCAGCAAACCTAAAACCTGCAAAAAAAAACTAGAAGTTTGCAATATTTTTCTTTTTTCACGAGTACACATTCTAGGTTATATAATTAGACATTATTTGAATAACAGCTGATTATCTCCTGATATTTTACAACTAACCATATCGACAAGTGACACATTAATTCTGTGGGATCCGTCAAAACTTCGTCCCACTGGAGCAAACTCTGCCAACTGTCGAAATAAACTTTATTTAATTCCAAGTCTTATTTTTGTTTTACTGTGCCTGCTCAGATGTTCAAATACGGCCAGGAAGTATTAGCGCCTGGCTATTTTAGGCCGTCAATAACTCCTTATTTTAGATCTCTCCTTATTTTGTTTTTTCCACGCATTCATGGTAGAAAGAAAAATATTTTATCGAATATCGATACCGTGTATATATATATTCAATTCAGTTCAGTACATTACAAAATCATGGCAATAAATACAATGGTTTTACATATTCACTAAAATAAACTATACAGGGTGTATTAGTGTATTAACGGAAGTCAGGTGATAGAGGGCATAACATATCGAATGAACCCGAAATTTTATAGTTCAGGAGATATGTGCAATTTTGTGAAATTTCGAAAAAAAAAACGGGATAATGAACTTTCAATCGCAATTACAACAAAACCATTAGGTGTAGGGCTGTAATTTTTTTTAAAAGGGGCTGAATGGTTAGTTTTAGAAATGGTTATGTCATTTTTTTAACACAGCTAATTAGAAATCATCGCAAACAATCTTAAATTCATTTTTTTGTGAGAAATCTCTTCCATCCCTCAACTTGGGAGGGCGGTAAAAAAAATTGAGGTTGTATTTCATTATTCATTTTATTGTAAAAACTATTTCAATCCATGTAGAATAAACCCTGAATATTTCATCTTGCTATGATAAGTTCCTCGTCATCGTGAAATGTTCTAATTTTTTAAAATAATTTTTAATCTGTTTTAACTTGTTCTTGTCATGTTTTGTATAAATTTTGACTATTGTGCAACCTATTCAGCTCTCACCATGTTACTGGACGTTTCCCTCATCCTATACGAAAACAACAATTAGCAACATTCTCACATACTACTGTAAGTTGAGTCAATTTAAATTCATTTTACACCTTTGTTGCTACTGTTATCATTGTAATTGCAGCTCCTGATGATGATGGCAAAGTCCATTGAAAGCTAGAGAGAATTAAAAAAGTATAAAGAGTCCTCTTTGCTTAAATCTTGTCGAAGTACCCAACAAAAAGCGGAAGCTTTAATTTTTCACCTAACTGGTCTAGACGACAATGACCACGTCTCAAAAAAAAAAAATATATATATATATAATTTATATAATTTTTTTCTGTCATTTTTTTCAAAAAGTTCCGGAAAATATTAAGTACACAGAAAAATACTTGAATAAACCATGTTTAATTTTCATATAAATTTTTGTAACACATTGATTGTAGAACCAAAAATATTGTTTATCTCAAAATAATAATGTGGCACTTAGCACATTATTTACTTCAAGTCTTCAAGTTACTGTTGAACATATGTGCTCATTTCATCAACACCATAGACTTTTTTACATAGTAGATTTTTTGTATTAAGCATAAAGCAAAGGTAATTTCCCTTTTCAAAGCAATGCCATTTCAGAATGCACGTTTGGTAAATTTTATTTGCCCAAAAACCCACCGCCTCAAGTGGGTTGAATCAACGATTATTTTAGTTTACTCAAAAACTAACTTATTTAATGCCTTTTGGCATTTGGGATAGTCGACATAACTGCCGACATTAAAGGTGCATACCTAATATTTCTTAGAAGCTCAAATTCAAAAGTAAAATACAAAAAATGCGAAACAAAGGATCATGATCCACATGCGAGTCATGCTCTAAAGTGCCTAATGAATGGTCACCAAATCGTTTAGCTCATGTATTCATCACTGACACTTATCCTGTGGCTTTCTTCGATAATCCCCTATGTTTGTCTAGCCAATGAAATCGCACGTATTTGAAATTCTTCTTTTAAGTATACGATAGACAAGGGGAATGTATTTGGTACAATAAGGCCCGATTTTTCTAAGCTGGGTCACAAATTCTACCAATGAGAAGGAGTCTTTGAAGTAAGGGATTTAATGAACGGTTGATTTCTTGTAAAATGCAATAAAATTGGATAGACATATCCGCCTTGTTTTAAAATGTGTATAAAAACGTATGTTTTTCAAATATCGTAGAGCATATGTACAATTAGTCATACAAATACGAAATGTTTGAATTTATTTAGAAAACAAAATGTGAACCAAAAAATAGCATTTATCTTTCAGAATGGTATGGGATTCATATCAGCAAGGTAGACTCATGCAGTTTGATATAAAATGCCCTTTGAACAAACCCTGTATATTGCACAATAAACTAGTAGTAATGGCAGGAAAACAAGTGTTTTGGGATTTAGAAATTCTCAAAAACTAATTGATCAATCTACTCCAATTTTGTTGTGGTTATTAGTAAGTATGAAGCCTACGAATATGAATAATTTCATGACACTATCTTTGCATTACCAACAAGTGCTAAAACCTGCATCTTGCCTCAGTTTTCGGCCATAACTTTTTTACTATTAGTCGGATCTTTTTACGTGTGGTTGCGTAAATACCTAAAAATTTTATTTGAAGAGTTTTTTGTTCCTGCCAACACTTGAACGATTTCCAAAAAACCTGTTTTTCTCATTCTTTGTTGTTGAATAAAAAAATTTCCCACAAAAATTGGTATATCCATTTTATGTGTCCATGTTTCAAATACCCTCTTGAACATCTTGCATCGATAAAACCGAACTTTACAATTATTTCGGGGAAACTTGCTAGTTTATAAAAATGTTTAGGGTCTCCTTATAATGCATCTTTGGTATTACAAAGTGTATTCTTAATCTGTTATACCTGTTATGTATTCTGAGGTTTGTTGATATTTGTGGTGAAAGTAATGGTTACCTCAATTCCATCCTATGTTGTCACTTTTAAAGCAGTATACTTTACACTGCTTGGAATTTGTTGATTTGGTTATATTTTTGACAGATTGAAATCCCAAATACAGTATATTTTATTTTCTTTCAATTCAGGTTACCATCATTTTGAATTTAGGGATGATTTTACAAATATGCCCAGTAATCATGGCAATGACTATGTTATGATTTTTATTTAAATACTAGGGTCTGCATTATAATCAAAAACAGTAAAATTGTTAAATAGACTATAAAAATAGCTTTTAAATAATTCATAACAATCCCCACTTCTTAATAATATAGAGGAGGATGTTGAATTGGATGAAATTCTTACGCAAAAATCGAACTACAATAATTTGCAAAAATAATATCTAAGATCCTCCTTTGTTTCAATGTTTCCAATTTTCAGAGTAGGAACCTGGATTTTGCTCTGGCCTAGCTCCCCTTCAGCAGCAGGCTGCTATGTCCCCAGAGACCCCTTCAAGGCTTACGACGACCTTGATTTTAGTATAAGCCGTTATTTAAAATGGTGTTAGAATACCGCACTCTGTAGAGCCGTGCTTACTACAGAATATAAATCGTTTTTCAAAAGTACTTCAACACAATAATTGGAATCTGAAATAGGTACTTACCATGATCCTTTTTTATGTTTGGTGCATCTTCAGTAGCAAATATATTCGTATGTCCACCACCTGGTGGCCGCAGCACCCTGCTGGAATTTTTCGAGCTCTCACCAAAACCGACATTGAAACTTGTAGAAGTCATTGCTAACTAAAAAGTTGTCCTTAACAGCGACAGCGACTAGAATTGCCTAGAAGAAATATGACAGTTAACTATATTGATAAAAGCAAAACCAACCCGCCAAATATGTGAAATTCACCTCAAACAAGTCCTACTCCTTTTTTAAAACTTTTTTCTTTTGAAAATCTGGTTTGCGCCGGTATGCGTCAGTTTTCACAAAACATATATACTGAAGAAGGCACAAAATATACACTTACAGAATGCTAATTCAGTGTAATTCAACCAGCAACACGAATGTCGCCATGTTGTCGTGGTGAAAGAACAAATATGACACAGACAGAACGCCTGCCTACTCAGAACAATTCGACGAAATGTCATATGCCGCCATTTTTCTTACAATGACATACAGCGGTGCTCTCATGGTTGCCAACTTTCTCACCACATCTGTCACTCATTGTCATCTTTATTTGGTTGTTTTGAATGGTTTTCCTAATAACAACAATAAATTTTGCATTAGGAAAAACAATTCAAACACCTCACGTGCATTTGTGATTGGGTTCGTTCAAGAGTGATAAATAAAACAATATAATTAGGAAAATAACTTTATTCTGGTAGATAACGTAATGTGGTGCATTTACAATATAGTGCAATAAAGAATCATAATTCGAATATACGATCATAAGGAAACTACAAAAAACCCATGATACCACACTCAACAAAAATATTGACAGTGTCGCCTCGTAAGCATTTTTTAAGTGAATATGTTTTGTGACTCTGTGACGTAAGGTGAGTGTCACGTGGGGTCAACTGAGACTTGACAGGGCGCAACACAGGAAATCTGGCAACATCTTTCGTGGTGAAAAAAACGGCCGGCAACACTGTCAATATTGATAGTGTCACTTGTCTTTCATACGTCTTTCTTCAACGTCACCACTGTCAAGCTGCCATTTTTCCTTTACCGCTATAAATGTGCCGACGTATGGTGTGGCTTGGAACAATGCTGCTCCGAGATAATTAATATAGGTAAGATGTGATAATGAAATAGAGAAGTTTTACTTTTGATATTTATTGGAATTTAGAGTATGTCATCAAACCCTTAATTAAGCATGCGTTTATGTCCACCTTGAAAAAAAAACCTGAGTAAAATTTTCTCACTCCACTCGGGTCGTCTGTGACTACATAATTTTTTTATAAATTGTGTGTTTCAAGAAATGATTGTCAGTTCCAGTTCCTGTCACCCATGTTTCAAGATTGGAGTGGGTTAAAAAAAAACAGGTGAGTACCTACATGACATTGGGTGATATGCATAAAGGCGAGTGGCTACTTTTGACTCGCATTTTTAAAGTAGCCACTCCATTTGATATGCATAAAAATGTAAGTAGAAGCTCACACTCATAAGTTTCTACTCTTTCCGTGAGGCTGTACTCGCTCTTTGAGTGCCGACTTTAATTTTTATATGCATAAAAGCGAGCGTCCACTCCGACCGCTGAGTACATACTTAAAGAAATGCGAGATACCTTAGTAGTAGACTCAGCTTTATAAGAAGTGGATGTCTTCACGAAATGGCCGAATTTATGCCTATTTATCAGCCTACGAAGGTGTTTAAAGATCGTAGGGAATCAAGGGAAGTAGACTATCAGGCCTTATATCGCTTTAGTAAAGTTAATGTTGAGTGGATAAGTAATCATTTTCTTGGAGAGACAGAAGAATATAGGGGCGGTGCTTTGAGCAATATAGAAAGAATGCGGGTTTTTTAACGATATGTGGGTGATCCAGGATTTCAAATTGGCATAGGAGAAGATATTTGTGTCCATCAATCTACGGTATCCCGAACCGTTACCAACGTTATAACACGCATTGTGCAGAAGTCGAATATTTGGATTAGATTCCCAACCTCATGTGAAGATCTCACAATGAAAAGTTCAATTTTCCTTCAGCTATTGGTGCTATCGACTGCACCCATATACCTATTCTGAAGCCGTTTATTCATGCAGACGAATATGTGAACAGAAAGAACTTTGCTAGTATAAATGTACAAGCAACGTGCAATTCAAACGAAGACTTGGATGGAAGAATTCTGATATATACAACGTCATCAAATTGAATAGGTCTAGTGCTGTTTTGTTGGGAGACTCTGGGTATGGTACAGCTCCTTGGCTCATGACTCCTTTTAGGATTGCAGAAACAGCAGAACAAAGATCATACAATCGGCTGTTTACGAGAGAGCGAGTTATAATAGAGAGATGTTTCGGGCAACTAAAACAGCTTTTTCCCATTCTACATAACAAAATACGCGTCGATACAGAAAAAGTGCTCTTTTTTAGAAGGCTCCTTACGGGGTCCGGCTTTCATTGTGGTACTGGTCCTGAACTTCCAGATGCTTCTTCGGTGATTGTTTCTTCTTCAGCACAGGCTGTTGGAGGGTAATGAACGCTTTTTTGTGGGCAACCTGCCACAACAGCACTTAAAATTTAAAATATATGCTATTTATATTTATTGACATGTATGTATATTATACTCAATCACATCTTATACCTACTGTATGGAAAAACAAAAAAATACAACTAACATTGCAATCGAGCAATATTAGGATTTGATTCTCCTTGTAGAAAATTGAACAGTTCTTGTTCCCATCCTTTCAATTTTATTGGTTTGTTTCCGGTTTGATTTCTGTCTGTATTCGCTTTTAATCTGGTTTTTATGTTTTGAATCTTCTTCCAAATCTGACCTTCATTATATTTAACTCCTAATTGGGCTTCTACCTTTTCTTTTATTTCTTCAACCGCCTTACGTCGATTTTTCAAACAAAACAGGATACTGTTCAATTATATCAACAAATACTGTTTGATTTTCAGATGAATGGTCTTCAGAATAGTTTGACATCATGTAAATGAACAAATAATAATCGACCTAAACACCACCGACACAAACGTTTACCGGTATACAGTAGTAACTGCTCGCAATAGAGAAATTGCCAATTCTGCGAGACAACAAAACAGTCGGAACTCGAAAACCAGAGTGCCTACTCAAGTATTTCATTAGCACTTGAGTAGCCTCTCCGTTTCTCGACAAATATTTTATGCATATCAAAACCGAGTAGGCTCTCCCTAACAGGAGTAGTTACTCGCTACAATATGGAGTCGCTACTTCTGAGAACCCACTCAAATTTATGCATATCACCCATTGATTCCGGTAATATTGTGAAGTTGCTCAGGGCAATTATGATACAATGCCTGTGGATTAGCTTCCAGTACAAAATCTGATAAATATGTTTGCGAAGACCAGTTCATACTGTCCGATAGTGTTTCCCTTCAGGATCCCTATTCACGTTTGAACTGTCTTGCAGTTCGAAAAGATGTTGATGGTCATTAGTCATGCTGATATTGCAGTTTTATTGAAGGAATGCTCTGTTCCTTTCTCAGCAAGCATTTGTGATTCTCCTTCAACTTCGGCAGCAAGCCATGTAAATTGCCTGCCAAAAGAAGTACCAAAGACTTGACAGAAGTAAGTACAATTGAACATGATCACTGCTATTCTAAGCCAGATTTTATGGTACAGACTTATTATCAAGATAAATATACATTTCTGTCAGATACTTCGAGTTCATGCCTTACACAATTAGAAGTAAGTAAAAGTCAGTTAACAGAAAGTGAATCTAAAATGTATCCAATTCACTGCAACACAAAGTGATGTTAACATCCCCCAATGCCCTAAATGTCGGGAAGCACTGTTCTCTGATGAGTTGACCCCATTACAGTTGTCTGTTCATTTCAAGGAACAGGACAACAAGTAGAGGCTGAGATACACAAATGACAAACTAAGTCATCTACTAGATGTTATTCATGTAAAACTGAATAGTTTTTTGGATAAGTTTGCCCATTTGCCTAATAATCAAGCCTCCTTCAAAACAGGTCTGACACAACTGCTTGAAAATTTTCAGCCTTGCAATTTTCATGATGACCTCAAAATATAGATAGAGATTATATTTACTGATTCGGTATTCAACATAAAGTAAAGGACAAAAATATTATATCTTACTAACATAACAAACTTATTTTAAATTTTTGTTACATATATTAAATTCAAATTAAGTCTTCAGTCCTTGAAACCCGAATCCATGATTCTAAGTTTTCGATGACATAGGATTGCTTCGATTGCTGCTCAGTGTTGTGAGTTTGCTCGCTTTCATCGGATTTTGGAATGTCTACGTCGTTCTCATCGAGCCATTCAACATCATGGTGCTCTAAATTTTGAATAATGCACATCAGTTCATTAGCACGACGTTTTGCATGTTCGACTTGATAGCCTCAATTTTCCCGTCGGACAAAAATAATCGTAGGGCACTTGCAGGAAATCTTTGAGTGAAGCACTTAAGCGTAGAGCTAAATTGACTGGAAGATTAAGAAATTGCCCTCCTTCATCCAAAACCAAGTCGTCAAATGTTTGTTTTACTTTTACAGGTGGTTGAAGAAACCTATTGTCTAGTAATCTAAATAGGCCACTTCTTGGACGACATTTTACACATTTTACAATGTGAAGCAAGTATTGGCTCTCACGCACATGTTCCGAATACCATTTAATGTCTGGAAAATAAGGAAGATCTTGTTCACCTGCCCCAACATATTTTGCATTAACATTATAGCCATCAATTTCAGCTAATACATTTCCTGCAAATTCGAAATTAGATCTTTCTAAATGTTCATCAATTGTAACGCCACGTTCGTCCAAATGAGACCCCAAATTGATCATGAGGCAATATTAAACCAGCCAGTTCCCGACTAAGAGGAGCCGTTCTGCGCTCTACACTGTTATACGCACTTCTTCCAGGAGCATTGATAGCTAAAAACAAAGCATTGAGATCATGTCGGTTAAAGTGTTGTATAGTAAACCCTATGACTTTTTCATAACGTGGATTTTCATCTGGCTCTCCATCAATCGTCATGATTACCACTGGTTTTACTAGTCCATGGTCAGTTTTAGCTAATGGTCGAAACTCTTCAAGTTCGAGAAGCGTCTCGAAATCCTGAGCATGAGTATTAGCAGTAGATGAACTATGCTTAGCATAGTATCTCTGACAGAATACAAAGTATTCAGATTTTTTTCGAGTAGAGCAATCTTATTTTTCATAGCTTCCTGAGAAGGTTTTGCTCTCTGTTTATCTGTAGTTTCATAATTTCGCGTTGCTGATGTGATTCATTACCGGGTTTTATTTTATCTTCTTCCTCTTTTTTAATATTTTAAGCTGACTGTTTAATTTGTGTTTTTTCTGTAGGTTTACAGGTTGCCTAAAAATAAAAGCTCTTTCTATGGCTTCTGCTAAAGATTCTCTTATTAAGTTACATTAATACAAAGTATGGCAATATATATATGGTAAATACAAAACCCTATGGCTTTAAATCCAATATGTTTAAACGTGCAATTCGTTCCTGTCACAAAATACAGGGTGTTAGTTTTCTGTATATATGTATAAAACTAACATCCTGTACTTTGTGACTAATTGACGGAATCAATCATAAGAAATAAATCTATAATATAATGAATATTACCTCTATACTTTGAGATAGGCCATAATATTTTCTAATCAGTAAAGAGAAACTTTTTGGCGATTTCTAATATTTCTAGTATTCATAAGTACCTAAAATGATTTCGTCACTCACCTTAGAAAGAAAAATTAGTAGATTGGATTTATTCTTAGTTGCCGCTTGCAATTCTTCTTCGATTCTCTTAGATACAATAATATCTAGTTCCTTGTCGGATTTTGCTTGTAATTGGTAATTTCGCCACACTTCGTTAACTAACTTTTGTACATTTTGTACTTTCGTACTTGTATGAGATATTTTAAAACTTTCAAACAATTTTTGGTATAACTTGGATTTGTCTATGTGAAACGACATCTTATTTAAACATTAAACTTTGGCTAATGGAATCAATGGTAACACAAATGTTAACTTGCTTTGCTATGCTTACAATAGGTACGTGTACTCGTTATAGTATCCAAACGAAACAATACACTGATAGAGGAAATTTAGACAAGTGAACACCGCGCGGTAATTCCCCTACTCGGTTCTAAAGCGAGTAGGGGAATTACCGCGCGCTGTTCACTAAACGTATGCATTATTTGCGGGAATCCCCGAAAATGCGTTTCGTTTTCAAAGACAATGTGAGGGTTGCCATTCGTGTAAAAAAGTAAATAACTACCGATGACATGATCATCATCTAGACTCCCCTACCCCCCATGTCATCCAAAATAAGCAAAGCAAAGACCCCCGCCCCCCCATAGTGCTCATGTAATACTTGAACGGCCCCATACCTGACCAGGACACTTTTACCATATTGTGATAGAATTTTTATTTTATTTTTTAGAATTTTAGGTTGTTATTAAATTACTATATATGGCCTGTACCATATACATACAGGCTTTACTCATGTAAAATAAATGTAAAATTTTGCAAATTCATGTTTATTCAGAAGTATAATGTTATGTTTGATTAAGGAAATCTTGTACCCTTTACATACAGATTTCACAATATTTTTGTTATTGAATGTTTGTTCAGTGTGGTATCATGGGTTTTTTGTAATTTCCTTATGATCGTATATTCGAATTATTATTCAGAAACCTCCCATGGGGGTTTCTGATTCTTCATTGCAAATGCACCACATTACGTTATCTTTATCAGAATAAAGTTATTTCCTTATTATATTGTTTTACTTATCACTCTTGAACGAACCCAACCACAAATGCACGTGAGGTGTTTGAATTGTTTTTCCTAATGCAAATTTAATTTTTGTTATTAGGAAAACCATTTAAAATAACCAAATAAAGATGACAATGAGTGACAGATGTGGTGAGAAAGTAGGCAACAAATAAAGATGACAATGAGTGACAGATCTGGTGAGAAAGTAGGCAACCATGAGAGCACCACCGTATGTCATTGTAAGAAACATGGCGCCATATGTCATTCGTCAAATTGTTCTGAGTAGGCAGGCGTTCTTTCTGTGTCATATTTGTTCTTTCACTACAACATGGCGACATTCGTGTTGCTGGTTGAATTACACTGAGTTAGCATTCCTTCAATGTAGAGATGATCTTAGCAGCGACTTGCAAGTCGCCGGGATACCGGTGACAGCGACCTTAAAGTCGCCGGTAGATTTAGCAGCGCTTTAGGTCACTGCTTATCTATGGTCGCTACCAGCAGCCAGCAAGTCCCTGTCGCTGATTAAATTACTCGATATTTGGCGGCGGTTATCCATTGATATGAACGAGGTGTAGATGTTTAGGTTCCTGAGGATTAGAATTAAACTATATATAAGGTTTTTGTTTTTAACAATATTGAGCACAAAACACATAAAATCATAAAAATATATATAATATATATATATATATATATATATATATTTTTTCTTGTTAGTACAATAAGTTTGAAATAAAAATGTTTGGTTTTTCTTGCTAATACAATAAGTTTGAAATACAAATGTTTGGTTAATTTACAATACCTGGAATTTTATTTAGGCGCCGCCAGGTTTTTTAGACTTACAAAATCAAGCGCCGTGATCCAAATGGAGATTAACAATTCAATATAATGTCAGTCTAAACAGCCTGACGAGGCCATGTATGATTCTGGTGCTGTAGGACATAAATGACTGACGCCGCCAAATAATGCCTAACAGTATGTTAGTCATAAACGAGTGACAGCACAAAATAAAACAAGAATAAAATAGTATGCCGGCAGTCAGAGTGTTAACTTTATCACTTACTGAAAAAAATGTGTATATGCTTCCTGGCAGTGACCGCGACCGAAACAGCGTTACAGCTACCGATCAGTGGTTACCGATACCGATACTTCCAAACAGCGATCTGGGTCGCTGCTTCATGGAGAATCAGGTCGCCGGGACTAACGGCGACCATTCAAGTCACCGGGAAAGGTCGCCGGTACCGATATATCGATCATCTCTACTTCAATGTATATTTTGTGATTCGCTACATCGTGTGGGAGAGCGCTGATAGACTACGGGCCAACTTCACCAACAACAGCCCGTTATTCTCCAGCTATAGGGTAACAGACCGTCAGATACAGCGAATGAGCTTCCAATCAACAAATTTTAGCAACCAATAGCTATGAAATGTTGAAAACAAAATACTGTCAAAGTATGAGATGACAACTTGTCATTGAAACATCACCAGCTTATTGAATATTAAGAAATTACATATAATTCAGTCAAAATTTTAAGAAATGTTTGATTTTTGAATTAAATTCATGTTTTAATTACTATTGTTGATTTTTTATTCATGTTTATATTATTTTCTTCAATTGATATGTGATACTGGGTGTTTTTTCCTATAAACCTCTTGCAGATAGCCATTAAGCACCTACTTGATGACGGGCTCTACCAAAATATATTGCTCGTTTCCAAACATTCATTCATTTTCTTGCCGTTCATCAGAACCATTATGGCACCTTAGATTGATATTCCCACAAAACCATTCAGGTTTTTTGATATCCATACATCCATAAAGTTGAATATTTTTCGTTGTTCAGGAACTGAACAAACATCCACACTATATTTACCGCGATTAATAAATTCCCAAATATACGCCTTAAAGCTACCATCAAACCTAAAACCTGCAAAAAAACTACAAATTTGCCATATTTTTCTTTTTTCACGAGTAGACATTCTAGGTTATATTTATATTAGACATTATTTGAATACAGCTGATTATTGCATTTCAAGGAGTGACACATGTGTGGGATCTGTCAACTCTTGGTACCAGTCACAAAACATATTATACTCTGAAGGTTTAATTCCATGCTATTCAATTACAACACGGTGACTTGTGTGGTTATCAGCGGCCATTTTGTGAGGGTGCGACAGGGTTGCCAGATTGTGCATTAATATCCCGTTTCACCCTCCTGGTCCCAGTGGAGAAGTTCCGCCAACTGTTGAAATATACTCTACTATGCTTTATAAGACTATTCGTGACATTTTTCCCAAAATCACTTGAAAAAATGCAAATGAAAATTTAAAATTATTTCCTTGACGCCGCAATATAGCTCCGTCGGTACCTTGGGTTATTCATCTTGACAGTAGGGATGTTCGTTACGATCCTATATTCAGAAGTATCAATACATTTCACGAGTATCGTCATCTTTCGATCCGGACTGTTGTCAGAAAGAGTGACTGCCATTTGGCTGCGACATTACCCTGCCAAATCAGACATATCTTTCATCATTTTCAAAGAAATTGTACAAAATCTTCAAATTTGTGAAGTTAGCGAGTTTCACTTCATACATTGTTACCAGACATGCCCAAATCATCAGTTGCTGCCGTGATATTCATCCCGACCACTGCATCCCCACGGCTAGGCGACCTGTATGTTAAATTTGTATTGATAGGGCAGCGGGTTATGCTATAAATCATATGTCACAGTGTTTCTGCACTGATTGCAACGGTTAGATGATACCAAAAATATTTTCATAAATAGGAGATCTTGCTCATTCCGGATCGAACAATCTACAAAAGATGCTTATAATCATGATACCTAGTAAATTTTCACGAAAAAAATTCAAAACCAGCAAATGTAAAAGATTCATTTCGCACCCTCCACCACGGGACGTGATCGTCGTTAGACTTGGCAACCCTGCGAGTTCAGATAGATATCCCCGCCAGTCAAAAAAGAAAAATAGACAAACAATAAACATTACTAGTTTTTTTTGATTTTTGGACTTAAAAGCCATTATCTGTGAAACATTTTTCATAATTTTTTGTCTATGTCCATAGTAATTGCATTATGCATCAGGTAGATGTAGGGATTGACACGTCTTACACATATTATCTGTGTTTTAGGATGGAGAGGACATAATGTTTTTATTGCTTTGAAGAAATTCATTAACCCATAAATTAATAAATGATTATTATTATGACGTAAAGGAAGATGAGGAATGGGATGGAATGTATTTTATATTCTATTTTCTTGCAAAATACAGACAAATCCACACTATTCCACAGCTTTGTAATGATAACTTTCAATATATTGAAGTTAGTAAATTTGAGAGAGCCATGCATTAACAGACGTCCAAATCTGCTGCCAAGTTTAACAGCAAGAAAATCGACCTATTATTTGGCGCATTCCCATTCGCTGAGGGGGATAACGGATTGTGAAATGTAAACCTATAACATATATCAAAATACATGAAAGTTGTCCTTTTTTTTCTGTACAAAAGCATCATGTTGGAATCAAAAAGTGGTCTTGTTTATAATACAGTCGAATTTTTACGATTTTATTCAATATTTCAATAGAAATCACTAATATTCAAAGATCTTTGACAGCTTCTGTCAAATTGCATTTCGATAAGGTATTTTCCCATTGGTCCATAATATTAATGTTGGTGAAATCGGCCCTACGTGTGTCTAGCGTTCGCCACATCGCACATTCGGGCTCTTGTCGGTAAATTTGACCCCCGTCAAAAGACGTTACAACGTTGGAAGCCTGGTTCGTTACGCTCCCTCACGAGATGTCATGTATTTGATGGTTTTAGGCTAGAACCAGTAGCGGCGAAAAATATTATTTACTTGTTTGCCGAGATTGCGTTGAAGTATTTTGATTTGAATACCTACCTATTCATAATAATGTATGTTCCGTAACTAACTTTTGAGGAGAATAAATTAAATTAGTATACATTCAAAGCATAGGACGCCATAGATTTTTTCGTATTACTAATATTTTGTACGCTTCGCAGGTGAGTTATGTCTGGCTTAAAAATATATATTTTAGTAAATTATAAATTATCAAGTGCTTACAGTTGTTTCGTTATAATGTCCTGTTGCAATGCGAGACTAGTTGAGAAATATATTGACTTGCATTTTATAACTAACGAAAACGATTAAATAAATGATAACTCTGAAAGTACTATCAGGATTTTGATGAAATTTTGACCCTAGGTTACTATTACGAAAATAACAAAAAAGCTCTACGGTTTTAGAAAATCGGTAAAGTGGCGGCGAAGTTATCGTCAAAAAACAAACAAAAAACGGTCAAACTTCGCTTTTCTACATTTCTGAGGCTTCTGACAGACTTCAATTTTGGTCTCTGAAGATAAATCTGGCGCTCGAAAACATTGTTTCATCGTTCATTTTGTATAATTTTTCCTTCAGTGTTTAAGGTTCAAGCGCGACACTGACACCGATAATAGACGTTGGCGCCACCATGCGTCGAACGTTCAATACTAAAAAGTTCATCTCATCGACTAGGAGACACACTTGCCAATTGTGGGGTGCCGAACGTTGTACACAACGTTGTGCATCGTGTGGGACCTGCATAATCTGTGCTCACGTGCTAACCATAGGACAACACACAACACGACTGACTTATGTCAGTGTCAAACGTCATTTTTTCTGGATGCCACATGATTGCCAGATTGAGCAAGAACGCGAATGCGACGTTGCCGGCTCCTTGCATAAATCTGAGACTGTTGTATAATCTTATAGTTCGCATTTCTAACGATACATGAAATATTTCATAATGCCTGTATTATTAACACACTTTTGTTGTTTTGACAAATAAGTAGTCGCTGATCTGTTAGAGCAGCAGCGTCAATAACACATGCCATTATAAATCCATATATCCTACAGTTATTTGAAATTTTGAGAACAGTAAAAAATCTATATTTAAGAATATATGTGCATCTAAATTTCATGTTGAATGAACATGTCAATAATATTTATGGTCCAAATATTTTCATTCCTGATGATGGTCATCTGCAGCACCTGCATGACAAAACTATTAAAATTAATGATGAAACAAATTCGTTTCCAAAGAAATAATAGTTATCGTTAACGACTGCGCGGTTACTAAAGTTTTCCATAACATTAATTATTAGAATGAAAAAGTTTTGTCGAAAATATGATTAGGGTGACTTCGAAGTTGAGTCATTTATTTTAACAGTGAGTAGATCTGATCAAAAGAAATGTTTTTTTCCTTTACCATTTTTCTGGTAAAATTAAAGTAACAAAGTTATAGCCCTTTGGAAGTTTGAGTACCGCCCTGTCTCAATGTGCTCGTGTTTGGCGACAACGGATATAATCCGTCGTATCGGTTCATCGCATCGGAAACAAAAAAGCGAAAGAATTTGGAACGAATTATTTCATTCATTTGTATACAGTCAGTGTCAGTGAATAGTTGTATCTGTTGCGTGGCTCAAACGAAATAAAAAATGGCACATGTTTATGCGGATCGGTTTCCCAATTGAGTGCAACCAACCCCTCGTGCCTTTGTTAATGTAGTACAACGGGCTCGTGAATCAGGTGACTTAAGACCTCACAGGGGACCTCACGATCAAATACAGGTCCGCACTGAAATACTTGTCGGGAGGATACTTTATAAAACAAGGTAAAAATTTTTTTTTATTTTTTTTTTATTTTTACACACATATTTTGGTTTATATTCCTTCTACAATCATTATCTGAAAATTAATGACTCAACTTCAAAGTCACGCTGTATATAGTTCATGAATTGTTACAGCATCATTAAAATATATCATACTTCGTATAAGATTTTGTATAATTCAAGCATGATAACTATATATTATCAGAATATCTGACTTTAGATTCATTCTTAACCGCTTATGTTGAAGTACATGATATATTCAAACTTGAAACCTACGGAAACTGTCGCTACAGAATACCAATATTAACAGATGATCTCCACAAATCACTCAATTCTGCATAAACTTACATTAGCCTTGATTGTGAAACACATTAGCCATGATCCTGAAGAACTCAATTGTTTAGATATATGGCCTGGACCTGGAGGATATAACAGTAGCAGATAATCTGTATTCTATCTATCTCTGATCACCATGGTTTAGCAGTGGAATATAGTGCCTTCAACTCTGTTTCTTGAATTTAAAACCCCTGGCACTCTTTAATCAAGAAGCTGATATACATCCTATTAAAAACATGGCGGCAAAAGTCATTCGTAGTGCTGGTCGAATTGTTCTGAGTAAGCGTTCTTTCCGTGTATGTTTTGTGCTTTTATCCAGCAGACATTTTATAGTGTTGTGTTGCCAATATGTCAACGTCTTTTAAAAATTTGTGTATAATGTATTGTTATGTATGAGTACTCTGAGTACATGTTTTGTGGTGAAAAACAAACAGCAGAAGCGAAATTTTAGAAAAAATGGATAAACTAAAGGCTATTTTTCCTGTAGTAACCGACAATTATACGTTGTGCGACATGCCAGCTAGCGAAATAGAAGAAGATGAATTTAATGCAATGGTCGAATTTACGGAAACAGCCAATATTGTAGTACCTATTCAAAACATGATAGTAAATAGGACCGAGGATATACTAAGAGATAAAATAGTGCCACAATTTTGGTCATTCTTCAAAAAGAACGATTTCAGCCGGACAGGTTTTCAAAAGTTTTACAATGCTGTAAAGTATCTCCATGATTCTTATACATCATTCTACCATATTTATGACCGATTGTTGCTCTTTAGGAAACGCACAAATCTCAAAAAACCTATTTATGAGCATACTTGTCCTCATTCTGCGCTAAGATTGATTTTAAGGGCAATATTATTCTCATATTACTATTTAGAACATGATAACATTATCAAAGAATTTTATGAGGCTGCACTGAAAATGGAAGATTCAGAAGGTGATCACCATTGTATTATTCTTGAGGATAACATGGATTGCAACTGCTTGCATTCATTTAATGAAACCAACAGGTTAGTTTGACAAGTCAGTTTTTAAATTATAGTAATAATTGCCTTGATAAGTATTTTTGACAAAATAAGGTTTATAACCAATACTAATTTAAAACTAGTGAGTCTGGTAAAAGTGGTCACTAATTTGAGGTTGTATGTAGTATTATGAGACAATCATCCAAACAAGTATAGGATTTGACTAAGATTTTGATTTGTCTTTATTGATATAAATACTTCAATCCAATTAAAGTACAGTGTTGCAGGTTCACAACAAAGCAAATGTCATCTTGTCAAAGTATAATAGTAAATGATTTTAGTTAGTCCCTATCCTCTATAATATAAACACATCATATTTAAGTTTATTCAAATCGTAAATAAATCTTAATATCCAATTCAATATAAACATATTGAGTAATAAGTACAGTCACCCTTATTGCTTGACTTGCCACATATGTTCACATCTCTCTAGTACAAGTTAATTTTATAATATACTATTTGGTATCTTTGCATTAATTCATCAGCTTTATAATGCATTCAAATACTGGTAATTTTTAAATTTGACTCTTTCTATTAAGTTCTTAGACACAGTAACAGATACAAAGGCCTTTAATTGCAAGTATTTCAAAAGACACGAAAACCTAATTATCCCATAATCTTTTTTATTTTACCCTGACTTCATTTGAGGTGGGAATTCAAAATTATTTACACAGGTGATGTCACACATTGACATTTACAAACCTTAGTTATTTCAAAAAACTATTTTCATAGTAGACATTGAAAAAGGCAGCTTAACACATGTTTATTTGACATTACATCAACATTATTTCAGTTTTTGAGAAGCATGTTTGAATGACCTCCAGGTAATTAGGTCATATATCAACTATAACAAGCATTATCCCAGCACAATGGAGTATTCCTAATGACACCTCACCTGTGGATTAATATTCAAATGCAAGATGTGTACACCACTTATAATATGACTGATAGAAATGTGTTTATGAACTATCCTTAAATAAACTGGTAGACAGTTGCTTTGTAGCATGGAAAATTTTACCAAAATTCAAATCTCAATATTTTCGGATCGCGAAAAAGATATAAAGATGCAGTATTTGGGAGGTTCTTGACCAACTCTTTGAGAACACATATGGGGATCGACCGGTATATTTATTTTATTTATCCAAGGTGAGCAAAGGAAGTTATGTTTTTTAGCATAGTTTAGGGCTATGTCAGATTCTCAATTTTCGATCTTGGCAATTTTTCTACGCATCCTTTTGGTCTTTGGACTATCCTAAAAAAAAGTGATATCTCAAATTTTTCGAAAGTTGGCTATAACTCGGATTATCGAATTTTTAACTTCCCGCAATAAATGTCTTTCGGCTCGACCTCATACTTTTTTTACCCTCTCCATGCAAATAGGACGTTTCTCTGATTTCATCCTAACTACCTACACCTCAAACATGCAATTGCGAAGTAACAATAATATTGATTGTAGGCTTGCATGCCTTTTATTTTTCAAAAAGAACGAGATTATTGTATAAGATTATTGGAAGAAGGTCATTTAGTGAATGATGTAGCTTTAATTTATAATGTTGATCATCAGTCCTCAATATACTGTTTAAGTTGTAGATATCAGGAAGCTGGGCAAACGCCCTACTTGCATGGAGGAGGTAATCCAAAAAAATAAGAGGTCAGTCCTAAAGACATTTATTGGAGAAAGTAAGGCCAAGGAGGACCCTTTCATCCAGAACATTGATTCCCAAAGTGGTCTATATCGACCTCTAGGGGTCTATGACAACCTGCAAGGGGTCTACGTCAGTGAAAAAAAATTTGGGGGACCATGAAATGAATATGGGGTCCACGATAGTGGATCTCAACACATACACTGATAGTACCTATTTACTTACATCATACTATCTTATAATATCAAAACATATACATTATTTATAAAATTACCTATGAAGTAAAAAATTTATTATATATGTTTATAAAATTGTGTAAGTTGTACGATGTTGGTATTCGCTTTGTGGTCGCAATACATTTTGAACTTGTAAAAACCTGAGAGTCGCAGTCTCAGAGCTTCGCTACCTTGCAATGACTTGTTCAATTTGTCACTCTATAAATACGAATGTGGGACAAATACGTTTATTTGTTTCCTGAATCTTGAAAAGGAAAGTGCTAAGAAAATATTTTAAACAATATAAACAGATAGTATATCACACAAATTATAGTGACTCAGTGTTATTTTGTTTGAGAGTGCTGGAGAAAAGTAAGTACATTATTTTTTATTAAATTTTAGTTTTGTACTCGTAGTTAGCAAAGATAGATAAATTACGCCAATCATGACTTTAGTTATTAGTAGTTAAAAATTCAATCATGCAAAATTACACGAGTACTCCTCAATAGTTTCTTTTTGAAAGTTTTAGCAATCGGTAATATAATTACAGTGCAATCTCCGTAATTCGAGCTAATTGTTGCAAAAAGAGGTTCGAATTATGGAATGTTTTCGGAAAAATCAAAAAATATTTTCAAATATACAGCTGCTGGATTTTCTGTCTTATTTAAATAATTTAATTTTGCCTACAGATGACTGATGCCATGTCCGAATCTAAAAAGAAATGTAGACAGTACAGTCTTGATTATTTGAAATTTGCCTTCATTCCATCATTGCGGGACAAACAATCGCCTATGTGCCTTTTATGCAACAAAGTTTTGGGCAATGACGCTATGAAACCATCTAAACTGCAAGATCATCTGAGAAATTGCCACCCTGATAAAACAGAGATAGATTTGAAATACTTTCAAACACTCAAACATAAATTTCAGAAGAGACCTACACTGGACAGAATGTTCGCTTCGACGTCACAAAGAAATGATGATGGTTTGCGGGCGTCTTACAATATCTCGTTACTTATAGCAAAATCCGGAAAACCGCATACTATCGGAGAGAAGTTAATTTTGCCAGCCGTTGAAGAGGTTTTAAAAACTGTTTTACACAAACCTGCATCTGATATCATTAAAAGAATTCCCTTAAGCAACAATACTGTTGAAAGACGTATTGATGAAATGAGTTCTGATATTGAAAGATTCTTATGTAATTATTTGCAACCGACCCAATTCTCTATACAACTGGACGAGTCAACTTTACCTTATAATGTAGCATTATTATTGGCATATGTTCGTTTTATTATGAATCAAGAAATCTACAAAGAACTGCTCTTCGCAAGAACTTTGATAACCGACACTAAAGGTGAATCAATATTTCATGTTTTGAAGGATTACTTAATTGAAAAAGCAATTCCTTTATCAAATATAATATCAGTAGCTACAGATGGAGCACCTGCCGTGGTTGGACGTTATTGTGGATTTATAAGCTATTTAAAACAAAATGTGTCAGGGGTGTTAGCAATACATTGCGTCATCCATCGACAACATTTAGTTGCTAAAAAAGTGAGTGTTAGATTGCATGAATCACTTCATTTAGTCATTGATGCAGTAATTAATATGGTTAATTTGCAATTACAAGGCGACAGTTTACATTTGATTAAAACAAAGTCCATCTTATCAGCGTTTCTTGCCAGAGTTAAACTAATGAAGCAAAATATTGGACGGGGCGAATTTTCTCAGTTCCCCAATTTGTCACAGACAAGCTGCCAGGAAGACGACGTTTTAACTTACGTTCAACATTTAAATGCCCTCTACTCAGATTTTGAATCTAGGTTTGAGGATATTTTGACTATGGTAATACCACCGTGGATAATTAATCCATATGGTGACATAGAAGAAACGAATGTCATAATACAAGAGGAACTGACTGAACTAAGTACAAACGAAGAACTTATGGTTCAGTTTAAAAACGGATATCAGCAATTCTGGCTGCAAAACAACATACCCGTTACTTATCCCGTATTATGGAATATAGCGAGGAAATTTTTAATTTCCTTTCCATCGTCATACCTAGTGGAAAGGGGGTTCAGCGCTGTTACCAATCTCCTAACGAAAAAAAGAAACAGACTGGACATCATTAGCCGAGGAGATTTAAGATTAACCCTTACAAAATTGACTCCAAATGTTGATAATTTATTATTAAAGCATCAAGTTCATCCTTCTCACTAAAAATATTGACTTATTGCTTATGTTATTTTATTTATAGTTTATTTTATGTTTATTGGTGTCTGACCAATAAATGCCCGCATTGGGAATAAGTGCCCGCATTGATTTTTTTAAAGAACCCTCCTATATAGAAAATATTTTTTTCTAAAAAAAATTATTCTGAATATTCAAGGATAGGTACACACTAAAATTCGTTAATTTTTTGCCTATTTTTAGATAACTTAAACGTATAATGTCGGGTTCATGCACGACTTAACGTGACCGAATTTAAGGATCAGCTGTTTCTACACCAGTGTCCTCCACATGTTACGCCGCCAGAAGGTAACTAGCTAGTGATTTCCAGTGGTGGTCAAACGTTTTGGTGACGTCACACCCATTTTTTGACATGATTCGGGTGGTTTCGGAACTCGTCTTACCCTTGGATAGCCCTTTCCATACTGTTCTATGCTCGTATTGACGTAATTATAATAATTCTGTGGTGTCTCGTGTTCCACGACGATTTACCGAGAAAGCCAGGCGGTGACTCATCTGTTGTTTTTGTTTGGGTTGTTGACGAATTTGCGGTAGAGATTTGTTTTGGTGTTCGTCTTCGGGTGTGTTTTTCTGCCTTGGACTTGTTTTTTGTGCGATTAATTGAGGATGGCCATGCCTAGAGCAAAAAAAAACGAAAAGCCGCGCTGGTATCAACTCCTGACCTTGTTGAAGAGGTACCTGCAGAAGTCACCTGAACTCAATCGGACATCGCCAGAGGAGCGCCTAATGATGACGTTGCAGTAAGTATCCAAATCAGTTCATTTTTGCATAAATGACAAAATATATTGAGGTTATGGTCGTTTTCTTAATTTCAAGGTCACTTCTTAAAATAAAGTTCAATATATTGAACTTTATCTTAAGAACCAACCAATCGGATCACTAGCGTTGGTCAGCTGATCGCTACAGCTGGAATTAGAAGATGGCTACGAGCCATCGATACTGTACAAAAGATTTTATATCGCTGTATGGGCAGATGGTTCGGTGATAGTTGTATGAAAAATTATTTGCGCTTGCTTACGCATGACACTTTAGAGCTGAAGATTGGGGCGGATTGATAAAAAAAAATCAGATGTATGTTAAAAATTATAATAATTAAAGTCAGTGGTCATGTTTACTTCATAAATTAGATCAAAAAACAGCATGAAAAAAATAAACATGGGTCCTAAATTGCCCCTTACCAAGAGGATTTTGAAATTATATTCTAGAGAACGAAAAAAAAAATGGAAATGATCTTAAAATTTTGTGCTTGTAGTGCTGACTTCATAGCTGATAGATGCAAACACTTTTATGTCTGAGACTGTACCAGTGGTGATGTTGGCAAATTATAGCCCCTACAGAAGAAAAAAGAGAATTTAAATCTATACCATGCCCCCCATGACATGTTTTTCCAAAACCTCACAGAACACTGTGAAGGTACTTTGTCATTAACTACAAACCAGGTGTACACCTGACGAATGCTGTGTATTCGCAGCCCACCAAATATGTAATCTCTTTTGAGGTTTATTGAGGTAAACAGATTGAGTAGCACGTAACTTTTTTTGTGACATCTGTACTGTTGGTAATAACAAACCTGGTAAAGGGCCAAATTAAGGACTGGCGTTTGGTATCACTAATGAACATTTTTTTTTAAAACAGAATTTTGGCAATCAAATATATACTGCTAGATTGGGAATTTATACATATGTACAGAGCTGTATCATCTGAAGGGGCGTGGTGAGATGACTATGTTTCTGTTTAGTGTTTGCTGACCAAATATGACAGTGATATTATGCTAATAATTTTTTTTTGTTTCACAGTGTCAAAATCCTTCGAGGAGACAGTTGGAATGAAGATCGTCATTTATTTTATGGATACCAAATTAATTGTCAATGAGAGTTTGTTTCCTAGTTTGAAGAAACAATTACTGTTTTATGTGTTTTTTTTTGTTGAGGACAATTTTGTTTGCCTTTACCCATTAAACAGTGTGCGCAAAACTATTTTTGATTCACATATCAGAGTGATTATATTTGTATTGCAGGCAGTCCTTTACCTGCAGATGTATTTTTTGTTATTTTAGTATTTATGTTTTCGCTATAAATATACCTGATCAATTAACAAGAGATAGTGCTTGCATGATATTGCACTGATCAGGTTAATAATATAGAGAAAAATCCAGATGAGTAGAATACCTCTATGTACGAGTATGTACAATTTATTGTAATGAAGAATTTGTTCTATTATTGCTGTGACTGTTCAGTAAATATTTTTTTAATTATACATTTTTTTATTATCCTGAAATTCATTACTAGTCAAACTGATGAAAGAAATACTCCCTTTATTGAGGATGTGTTATGCATCTATGATCATCGAACTGCCTCAATATCGGTCGTCAGTCAGATTTCGTAATGTAAACAAATGAAATCGCCGACACATTCCTGATATGCGTTGTCGGCATACTTTCAATATTTATAGTTCCACCAGATTTCCAGCCAAGAAAAGTGGCGCTGCCGTCGAGGTTATAGTCCAAGAAATATCTTCACATCTGCTCAGGAAAATATTCGGATTCGGACTTTTTGCATGTTATTCGAAAAAGCCTCCTACAGATAAGAGATAGACCGGACATAAACAAGACCACGTGATCATCGAACGCTGTAACATTCGACAGGGACGTATTAAGAGTCACGCAGTACATATTTTAGATAGTAGATGCTGCTTTGCGTAACTTTGTAGTAAATTAGCACAATTCGATGTGTATACGATTGGTGATGGATATAGGATCATGTGGGGGTGGGGTAAGAAATATGTAATGATGTAAATATACATAAGGGTTTCAAAATTTTCGCTTCGATTTCCAGCTTCGGATGCCGCCTGATGTTTGGTGAAATACAGTCGAATATAATCTCAAAATGGCGTTTAAATTAGCCTAAATTAAAAATAATCGTATATCTCTTAAAATTGCTTTTAGAATATTGATTAGTACGAGGCGTGTTTTTAAAGTAAGTACCGTTTTTAAATGACGCCGCCGCAGCGCTGCGGTCGCCGTTTAGCGCACGCGCGTCGTATAGCTACATCTGTTGGGTAGCCACAGACGCTGTTACGGAACCATCCGATCGAGTCTACATCTGTTTGCGTGATTTTAAAATGCCTCCACCGATTGTGAATCCCTCCGACTGCGAAGTGCGTGCTGTAATACGGTTTCTCTGTACACAAGGCTTCAAATCAGTTGAAATCCGTCACCAAGTCAGTGAAGTGTATGGTGAAAACATTATGAGTGATGGAAGTGGGTTAGGGCCTTTAAAGATGAGGAAGACCTTCAGTCATTACCGATGACCTGATTCAAAAAGTGGACTGTAAAGTGAAAGAGAACAGCGATTCATGATTTCGTCCTTAGCTGAACAGTTTCCTGCTGTCTCAAGAAGTGTTCTTTACGAATTGTGTACGAACGTTTAAATTATCGGAAATTGTGTTCACGCTGAGTGCCAAAAATGTGAAGCAGTGGTTGTTTACTCAGGCGGCAAGCTTCTTTGACGATGGCATACAAAAGCTGGTCCCAAGATACGATAAATGCCTCAATCGTAATGGGAATTACGTAGAAAAGTAGAGTAAAGTATGACCTTTCAAGTGAATAAATCATTTTTGGACAAAATTTACTTGTTGTTTTTTTAGGTCAAAACGGTACTTACTTTAAAACCACGCCTCGTATATTTTTTGATTTCTAGGTAAATATGTAACCAAATTAAAACGTTCAAAACGTAAAAAAATTTGCATGGTTGAACATTGTCAGAAAGTAGATTCTTGAATAGTTTTTGCTAAAATGGGTTCAAAAATGTCAATAATTAATTAAAAAGTAGCTTTATAATTACTTATAACTTACCGAATTTGATGAACGACATCTTTTATTGGAAAGATGAGCTTGATGAGCTTTCATCATCGCTACTGCCTGAAGCACCAACGTCAATAATGAATGGCTCGACTTGTTCCTCTAAAATATTGTCCAGTTCCCACATTCTCTTTTCAACTTTGTCTTTCACGTGCTTAATATAGTTTTCCCATTTTTGCGCTGTTATTAATTCTAGTGCTTTGAAAAGTCCTTTGAGGTCACAAAATTTAAAAGTTGTATTGTGCTTAGCTATATAATTTTTAACCTCTGCCCATATGAGCTCAATGGGATTGAGCTCGCAATGGTATGGAGGTAAACGGAGCACAGTTTTATTTTGACTTGCTGCCATTTCGTCAATGGCGTATTTTTGATATTCCGCCTTGTGATCCTTGACAATTCTTAATAATTGTACTTTCAGCATTGCTTCTTCAAAGTTGATATTTTTCGAGCGGAGCCAATTTTGAACATCAACTTTCCTTGAAGCCGTTGTTGGGACCTTCTCCATTCTTCGAGAATGATAAGGCGCATTATCCAACACAATTACTGTGTTTTCCTCTAAGTTCGGTAAAATTTTTGAAAACCACTGTTCAAACGATTCGCCATTCATTTCCTCGTGGTAATCTCCAGTTTTCTTAGACTCAAAGCACCACAGACCGTCAACAACAAATCCATCCTCACTGCCAATATGGCAGATAATGAGCCTTTTCCCTTTACCTGGAAATCGAAGTACTAACTGGTGTAGATTTATTTCAATAAGCGAACCTTTTTCAAATGTTTTCATCACATTCAGCGAAAAAACATTGAGACATGAGTATCAGATTGCTATAATTGGGATTATTTAGTCATATTGAAAGAAAGAATATTGAACGTCGTATGATTAATCCGGTGGACAGTCCATCTAGAAAGGCCCTCCTGGATGAAGTTACAGAATCATCAACCCATACTTTACTTGTAGTGTGTCCTGCGTTTACCCACGTTTCATCAAGGTAATAAATCTTCCTGTTTTGATTTCTATATTTCCCAATTTTTGTTAAATAATCCCTCCTCCATAGCACAATTTCTTCTCTATCCAGTAGTAAACTATTACGACCCCGTTTTTTCCATTTCAAATTTAAATGCTTCAGTAACGCATGGAAAGTTGATCGTTTGAAATTTGGCAACGTTGTATCTCCATTTACCTCCTGCAGTACTTTATCTATAGTAGGTATTTCATTCCTAAAGAAGAATTCATGCACTTTCCTCCTAATCGCATGCTTATCAGCTTCATCCAATGATTTAACAATACTTTTGCGATGTTTACTGGTCATTGGCTCAGAAAAGGTGTGATTTTTTTTTTGTATTGTCTTAACACATTAAACACTGACGCGCGACACACCCCAACTTTGTGAGAAACCTTCACAACAATTTCTTTGATGGTTGATGCCTCGTTCTCCTCGCGCTCGATCTTATATATATTCAAAATGACCTCTTTCATTTCTGCACTCAGGTATCTTTTTTTAGAGCGTTTCCTAGGTGGACTACAGGAGTTTACAACTTCATCGGCAGTATCTGTACTACTGGGCATTTTGCGCAAGCAGTTGATAACAATAACAATCAATAACAAGGTATAACAATAACAACGACAAACTCAACAACTTAATAAGATAACAAACGAAAACGTCCAAAGAAACATCAAATTGCAATGATGCACACGACATACGTAACACGTCTGAACCTGAATGTGACTCTGCCTTGATACGACTGCTCTGCCGCTCGGCATAGGCATTTAATTGCGAATTGACCAATGAGGGCTCCTGTTTTACGTCGAGACGGCGGCGTTAGCGTGAAAATCACCCGAACCTTTTGTTTACATCCGGTCTATCTCTTATCTGAATATACTTTAGTAACAAATCTACATGTTGTCAGGCTCCAAATTGCGTCTCTAATTGTTTGAACAACTTTTTCAAATAAATTACAAAAATTAATGTTTTCGCTTCATCAAAGGTAGCATTCGTTTTTTTGATACTCCGAAACAAAATGATGTTTGACAATGTTTGTCAAAAGTTGATTTTGTACGAGATGGGAAAGTACAAAAAATTGATTTTGCGATACCGAAAAACGATCTGAAAAAACGAAAATGTTAATGTCGCCATGCTTCATAAATAACCATTAACGATACCTTTTAGGAGATACTGTTATTATAAATCTTTGTATTTAATTGATATGCAAGCGGACGCTCAATGCATATTCAGCGTGCACGAGAGATATTTCATCTCTCTCGCGTTCACATAGACATAGACTATACATTGAGCGCGCATTCAAATGCTCTGGGGTTTTTGTTATTGGTTGGTTGAAGCATGTGTGAGATTTGGCAACATCAAAATATTCATTTTTTATATTGTTTTTAGGGTAGCAAATGACATATTTTGAGTTTTTACATTGCTTATACCTGTATATATCAAGTCTAGAGAAAAGTTCTAAAGCTCATTTTTTATTCAGAATGTCCTAAAAACCGCAAAATACTTCAAACAAAGCGAACAAATCAATTTTTGGAATCGGTTTAATAACAATTTTTGGAGCAATTTTGGGCCTAGTCACATGCAGATTCTTTAAGAGGTCCTTGAATCAGATTATGCAAAAATATGAATCGGAAGAGTTTTCCGAGCAGATGTTCCGATATTATCTGGACTATTATCCGAGTTCTGTGACGGGCATTGGCGCAAGCGTGTGGGGAGGGGCCACTTGTCAATGTCAAGGCTGGTCCGCCAGTCCACGTGACACATAAGCCACAAAACACTCTTTCATCTGCTACCTTGACGTTAAACATATGATTTTGTTAGTGTGTTTAATGTTGATATTGTCGCCATTGCTACATTGGCAATCCTGGCCGCGCATGCGCTTTAAATGCTCATTTTCTTAAGTTAAGTTACGTTAAATCGTGCATGAACCCACCTTAAGAAGCGGAATTTAATCAAACTAACAGTGAAATTATTGTAGAAGATACGTTTATGTTATAATTAATAAACGAACTCGCTTATTGTACTATTTTAAGTAAAAAACTTTTTTTAATTATTTTTCACTTTTTTTTTTATTTTATCCCTCTTATTTTTTTTCAATGCGGGCACTTATTGGTCAGACACCTGTTTATTTAATGTTACGTATATTTTCAATTCAATTAATAAATGTATAAATTAACATGTTTTTACTTTAAGTTTTTAACACTAAACTTCACTACAGTTAGAAATTTACAAGAAATTAATATCAGGTAAGTAGGGGGTCTACCCAACACGGAAGAACATGGCAAGGGGTCTACGACACAAAAAAGTTTGGGGAACTCGGATCCAGAACCTTGAATGAAAACTTTCGGCGGCACAGTGGAATAATAGCTTCCAACCATACTGTGAGAAGAACTTTAAATTCTAATTTGTTAAGGTATGTAAATGTTATAAAAAAATGGTAGGTACTTTTTCAAAGTAGCATTTCTTCCAGAGTGTGTACCTGACTCTTGAACAATAATAGAGTCGCCTGGTACCAATGGGCACAGAAGCGAGTAAATTGGCATCAGCAGTGACAAAATTGCATGTTTTACAATGAAACACGTTTCGACCTATACCACTCTGATGGTAGGATCGTTGTTTGGAGATAAGCTGGGGAAGGATATGATGAAAACATGGCTCCACAAGAGGCGTTTGGTGAAGGTGGCATTACTGCTTGTGTTGGGATTATGCACAATTGTAAAACCGAACTTTTTATTCCAAACAAGATAGTCAATGCTGCAGTTTATAGGGACAACATTTTAAACAATATTGTTGAACCTTTTGCACAAAATTTTGGGGAGGATTTTGTCTTCGTCGATGATAACGCCAGGCCGCACAGAGCTCGTATGGTCAAAAACTTTTTGACAGAAAATAATGCTACATTATTGCTTTTGTCATCAAAGTCTCCAGACCTAAACATAATTGAGCATGTGTGGTCTCGGCTGAAAAGTTTAATGCGGTTAAGAAAAAATACTCTTCAAACAATGAAGAGCTGTCTGAGGCCATTCAGGAAGAGTGGGAAAACGTATCCCGAGAATTTATTAATAACCTTCTGGAAAGTATGCTACGAAGATGCCAGGCTGCCATAGTCATAGTTGTTTATTGGCATTTTACACAAAATGTGTTTATGCATGTCAATAATTGCATAAATATCTAAAATGGAATACATTAGATGCTAATAACATTGGACGAGTATGTAAAAAGGGTACAGAACTTCATTAAATAAAACAGTTATAATAGCACATTGAAACAATAGACACGTTAAATATATTATGTATAATTTATAATAAAGAAAGAATGACGGACTCATAAAGTCCGCTATTGAGTAGGCGCATAGCTCCACAAGATACCCCTTCAGCTGTTTTTAAGTATAATGACATTCTTTGAGCTCAGAGGGAAGCTTATTATACATTTTTATACAGGCATACTCAGGTGACTTTTCAAACATTGTTAATTCATGTGATGGTATGCTCAAATCCATGCCAGATCTTGTGTTGTAACGAACATTTACATCTTTATTTTTAACAAACCTGCATTTGTTATGGAATGCATATAGAGCGCAGTTAAAGATGTAGACTGCCAGAAGTGTTAGTAAATTATTACTCTTTTATGCAGACCTACGAGATTCACGTCTAGGTATGTTAAAAATTAATCTCACTATTCTTTTTGAATTGTGAATGCCCTGTTCACAATGCGAGATTGTCCACAAACTATTATGGCTCTTGACAGATGAGAATATACCAACTTGTTGAGAGTTTTACATATGCATTTGCCAAGTAAGCTTGGAATCCATAATTATCCCCAGATCGATGTGTGGGGTGGCCCTCCAAGGTACTCACAATATTGTTTAAAATGACTGTTGCTGTTTTGTAAAAAGTTCGAGGCATTTTTGAGAAAATAAAATTATACTGTCAAGTCTACAGTCAATATTATTGTTACTTAGCAATTGCATGTTTGACGTGTAGGTAGTTAGGATGAAACCAGAGAAACGTCCTATTTCAATCCGAAAAACATTTATTGCGGGAAATTAAAAATTCGATAATTTCAAAAAATTTGGGATATCACTTTTTTAGGATAATCCAAAGATCAAAAAGATGAGTAGAAAAACGCCCAAAATCAAAAATTGAGAACCTGACATAGTCCCAAACTTTGATAAAAAACATAACTTCCTTTGCTCACCCTGGATAAATAAAATATTGTAAATATACCGATCGAACCCTGTACGTGTTCGCAAAGAGTTGGTCAAGAACCTCCCGAATACCGCAACTCGATATATCCTTCCGTTCCGAAAATATCGAGATTTGAATTTGGGTAAAATTTTCCATGTTGCAAAGCAACTGTCCCCCAGTTTTGTATGGAAAGCTCGGCATTATCTTTGTTCCTTATTTGATGAGCTAAGACCAGCTAAAGGAAGATCACTTTTTTAGACAGAAGTCTTATACCAGTCAAGGTTATAACACACAACATGTTTAAAATCACATTATTAAAATTGGTAATAGAGATTGTTTACCTATGCCCAGTTCATAATACCTGAAGGAATACTTGGCTGAGGTAATTATGAAACATATGATGAAATGACAATCCGATAATTTCAAGGCCTACAGAAGATACTGTTTCTTTAAATAATCTCAATTTCACAGTATTAATGCATGACATATTGTATAATTTTGAAGTCAGAGAATTAAAAATAAAATGGCATTGTTGATATGCAATTTATTTTAAAATCCTACGAAAATAAAGAAAAAAAAATCCATTTTGGCAATATTTTTTTGTATTCTCTGGAAATACTCTAATCTCTGTATCTCTTACTGTTTTCGAAATCCCAATGGTAAGAGTCGAATTTGAAATGCCCGATACAATTATATATCTTATTACATTATATAATTACAGTAGCAGGGTTACTCATAAATCACAGTATTTCTTCCCCGTGTGAGCGAAAGTCATTTTCGAGATTTTTCATATTTAATGATTTTTCAATAATCACCCGAAACTGGACGTTTTAGTCTAAATAATACAAAATATGTGAATAGGAGGTTTAGGAGTGTATGGTAAAAGATTCTAGCCCTGACAGTGAAAGACTTCGATGTTCAGTTGAAAAATTACTCCTTTTTTTTACATAATCTCCTTAGACTTGAACACATTTGATTCAACGTTTTTCCAACATTAAGATTCCTTCTTGGAATTGGAAGTATTTTCTTCAATCGGATCCATACGATTTCCATAAAGAAATGTCTTCAAATTTGGGTATAGACAAGAGTTTGTGGGTGTCAAATCTAGAGGATAGGAGGGATGGTTGAGCCAATCATGCCCCAAATTCTGCAGTTTTTCCATTGGTAACACACATTTTGGGCAGGTGTGTTTTTCTGATGAAAATGATGTTTTTCTTCTACAAGCCAGGCCTGTTTTCATGAACGTTGGTACCCATTTGATGAAGGAGATTGGTATAGTATTCCCCCGTAATTGTTCTACCATTTTCAGAGTAAACAACAAAACCCCAAAACACACTGGCCATGACCGACAGAGGCAATCGTCTTCTTTGCCACTGAATCACCGGCTTCGAAACTCTGCTTCGACTGTTGCTTTGTTTCGGAGGTTTAGTAGTGAATCCATCTCTCATCCGTTGTAACGAATCATCTCATAAAAACAAAAAACGACAATGACACTGAGTCATATTCCATGTGCTTTGACTTCTAGTGGAATCTAATGACTAAGTTAAAAATTTTTGGAAGAGAAATCATGCATGTATTCTCAAATTTATTGTCAATACGTTACGGAAAGTACACATATTATCATTCGACCTGATGTAGTTTTGAAACCCTTTGTTTGAGCATATTCCTCACGTATATTAAATTAAAGAGAAAATAACGTTACACACATATTTTAAAATATTTGAGTTTTTCACATTCAATTTATCAAAGTTTGGATGTGCTTCGTAAACACCCTGTATCGAATATACCCTGTACATAGTCATGCCATAAGTTCTGTCCCTCGTTTTCAAACAAGTGTAGACCTGTTAATACTTGTCCGATTGTTTACATTGTGGTGTCAGTTGATTAAGCGCTTTTCGGGTAATTACATATACCTCAGTTTGTATTGATCTCTCGAAGCATAACGATGGAGTGGGGCAAGGCAGAGAACCGTATTGCAGTGATAGCTTTACATAAGTGTAATCACAGTGCTAGTCAGATTTTTGAACTCTTACGCGGCCTTCAAATATCGCGTAAATTTGTGTCTAGGACCATTCAGCGGTACAATGAGACGTCCTCTGTTGATGACAGGCCAAGAAGCGGAAGACCTCGTCAAGTAAGGACTCCAGCAGCCATCAAAGCCGTAAAAGCCAGGATTCAAAGGAATCCACTCCGGAAGCAGAAGATCCTATCCAGGGAAATGAAGATTCCTGTCCGGACGATGTCGCGCATCATTAAACAAGACCTAGGGCTAGGGGCTTACCGGAGACCTACGGGCCAGCGACTTACGGCCACCTTGCGACACATCAGGGCGACAAGATCCAAGAAGCTCTTGGAGAGGTACGCAGCTGGGGGATTCCGAAAGATTTTGTTCACGGATGAGAAAATCTTCACCATAGAAGAAAAATTCAACCGACAAAATGACAAAGTGTATGCAAGGAGTTCACAGGAAGCTTCGGAGATCATTCCGAGAGTTGAGAGAGGCCACCACCCTGCGTCAGTCATGGTTTGGTGGGGGGTGTCCTACGAAGGGGTCACTCAGCTCCATTTCTGTAAACAGGGCGTGAAAACAAAAGCGGCAAACTATCAGAGCGACATATTGGATCCTATCGTCAAGCCTTTAAGTGGTACATTGTTTGCCAACCAACACTGGGTCTACCAGCAGGATTCCGCCCCCGCTCACAAGGCTAAGAGTACGCAGCGCTGGCTGGAAAGCAATGTGCCAGAGTTCATTGCTGCGGAAGATTGGCCCTCAGGGAGTCCGGACCTCAATCCTTTAGACTACAAGTTGTGGGACCTGCTAGAGCAGTTGGCCTGCTCCAAAGCCCACCGTAATATCGAGTCCCTGAAAGCGGATTTGATCCGATCAGCGGCAGCTATTCCTTTGGAAGCTGTGCGTGCAGTGATAGATGAGTGGCCCGCGAGATTGAAGCAGTGTGTGAAGGCCAAGGGGGGACATTTTGAATAAAACTGTTTGATTATGAATTCTAAAAATGTTGTCGAATAAATAATATCTTTCATATAAATATATCTTATCTTGTTTCATTTTTATCATGAGATTATCATGGGACAGAACTTATGGCACGACTACGTATATTCGATGAGGTGATATTTGAAAAAATACAGTAATATAAGGACACGTTAAGGGGACTGGACCATTATTTGTTGATATAAATGTTTCTTCTCATAGCAATGTGCCGAATTAAGTATAACTGAATTTTTCTAAATATTAACAAAACAATATATCTGAAAGACGGAGCAGAATACAGCTAACAACAAAATATAACCCAAACCAGGTGTACTTCAAAATTCAATCAAATATAGCAGTTGCTATTATAAAAAGCAAAGTTGATGCACATTCTGGCAAAATTATACGAAAATAAAATAAAACTGATTTAAACCAATATTTTTCTGTATACTGGGTGGTTTCTGAGATAAGGAGATGTATGAAGTTATATTGGCCACCCTGTATATGTACAGGGGATTCTCTTGTGGGCAGCTTACTTCACAATTAAGTTTATGGACAATTGTTATAGACTCAGAATTGCCTAAAATTACGTCTGTTATTTTGCAGGCGAATAAAGCGAAAAGCATTAAGGCTAAATACGCTCAAACACGCAACTAACAAGTTAGAAATTTTAGGACGCCTCAACAATATACTTGTTGAAATAAGAGAAATCAACAACCAGGGTGAACAAGATGGGATAAATTCAATGTGTGTTATAGAGAAGCATAATCTCAAAACGACAGCCATATCCCGAAAAAAAGTGAATGATTACCAAAATTCTTGGATAGGTGGGCTCACGGAGAACGCTGAAAGCGGAAATCAAACAAAATGCCGCACATGTATGTATGGAGGAAAAGCGCACTGGGACGGAATAAGTTAAGACACATATAAGCAACTTAATACTTACGAAAATAAAGTTACATTGTTGTCAAGGAAATGCTCATACACAGTACTGCACAACGATAATAATAAGTTAGTAACTAACCCGATAGAGCAAGAAGTATGGATCAAATATTTACAGCAAAAGAACGTGAACTCAGTAGACCATCGAAAAATGTCTGAAAATCGTTAGTGCAACTTTTTGGAAAAAATTCTGTGTACGGACGAATCAAAATTCACGATGTAGGGGATCGTTTCTTTGTTTATTTGTTTGTTGAAGATTTATTTAGCATTAATGCTTCAATGTAAATTTTGTATAATGATTCGGTTACATATTTTTCCTCAATCCATTTTCTTTAATTTCACATTCTTGTCTATTAAAATTACATCACTATTCATTTTGACTATTCATAGTGTTTTTTTAATTTCACCTTAAACATTTTTAAATTCGAACACAGTTTAATATCATTATTCAGTTTATTAAATTCAAATACTCCCTTTTGGAATATAGATTTACTAGTTATGCTACTATTACAATTTTGCAGATGAAAATCTATACTGCCTCTAGTTTCGTAGTTATGATAATGACTATTTAATTTTGAGAAGTTTTCTAAATGTGGTGGTAATAAATGATTTGAATATGGAAACGAGAACTAATTAATATATGAAATTTTTCATATTCAACCACAACTAACATAGAATTAATCCTAGCATATTGGTTTTTATTTAAAATGATTCTCATAGCTTTATTTTGTCGAATTTGTAATTTTGAAAATATGTTTTCATTTGCTGTAAACAAGATGGTTGAACAATATAAAAATTGGGGAAGAATTATAGTGTTATACACAATTTTTTTGGAATACATACTAAGATTATGGGAAACTCTTTAGAAGTAATTTATTTGTTTTAATTTTTTTGAAATAATGTATTCAAAATGCTCGTGAAACAGTACGAGTTTACTATCCACATACATATATACCCAGATATTTAAATGATTCGCCTACTTCAATTTTTTCATCATTAATCATCAGCTTAATAGTATTGTCACCAAAATGTTTCCCGATTGACATACATGTTGTTTTATAGTGTTTAATTTATGTTTATCGACATTTAGGAAATTCATAATTTTTTTAATATCACTATTTAACAGTTCTAAAGCAGTGTCCAAATGCTTATGTGCTATATATATATATATACTAAGTGACATATAAATCCGAACACCCAGTTTAAACGGTTTTATTTTAATAAAATTTTGTATAAGTACTTAATGAAGCATAATAAGTAAATGATAAAAATTTCAAAATGATTGCACTGCTTTCAAGCCCTTTGACCTTTAATAATGTGTGGATGCACCCTGATGTGCTACGCATTCTCCAACGCGCCTAGGCATGCTTCTGATCAGGTGGTCAATGTCCTCCTGTGGTATCTCATTCCTGGCAACCACCAACTCCTCTCGAAGTGCTTCTAGAGACTGAGGAGGACGTTGCAAATTGAGCAATCTCCTACCCATCATATCCCACACGTGCTCAATTGGGGATAAGTCGGGAGATCTTGGTGGCCATGGTAACAATGTGACATCATTATGTTGAAAGAAGTCTATTGTGACTCTTGCAACATGTGGTCGGACATTATCTTGTTGGAAAGTTGGATCTGCCAGGGTGTCAAGATAGGGTAAAAGATGGAGTTCTAGAACTTCGTGGATATAACGCTGCGCGTTCATGTTACCTCTGATGAAGATTAAAGGTGACCTGGAACCATAAGCTATAGCACCCCAAACCATAACTCCAACAGTGTGATGAACATGTCTTTCAACAAAAAACTGTGGATTCCTCCTTTCACCACGTCGCCTTCTAACCCTGGCACGACCATCGTGCATGCCTAAACAAAATCGAGACTCGTCACTAAAGACTACTGTTCCATTCCTGATCCCCGAGTGACCGTTGTCTGCACCACTCAAGGCGATTACGTCGGTGTTCTCGAGTTAAAGGGAGGACCCAGTGTGGCCGGTATGAAAACAAGCCAAAACTTCTCATTCGTCGGTAAACACTTCGCATGCCAATAGGTCTTCCGTGTTCTGCAAACCATTCATTTGCAATGGACCTGGTAGTGGAGAAACGGTCCCTTAAGGCCAATAATCTTAGGCGGCGATCTTCACGGTCTGTTGTTCTACGGCGGCGTCCAGTGCCCCTTGCTCTTTGCGTACGGCCTGACAACACCTAACCACAGTGTCTACACTTCTTTGCACTCTAACTGCAATTGCCCGAAGAGAAAGTCCAGCTTCCCGAAGTCCCACTATACGGCCCCTATCAAACTCACTAAGTTGACGAAATCGTACAGGTCTCCGTACTCTAGGCATCGTAATCGATCGTAAAGGATGTCAAGAACCAAAATCCGCCAACGTTGATTCTTTACTGCGGCTGAAATATTCATTTTTAGAGCGTTAGTGAATTAAAAAAAGCAGTATAAAAACCGGAATGTCCAACTGATAAGGCTGAAAATTTTTTCACTTGTTATTTACAGTAAGATAAATACATTCACCAAATTTTATTAAAATAAAACCATTTAAACTGTGTGGTCGGATTTATATGTCACTTAGTATATATATATATATATATATATATAATCATTGTATCGTCTGCAAATATTTGATTTTGCAGTGTTTTAAAATATCGGAGATATCATTTAGATAAATAATAAATAGTAAACGCCCTAATTTACTCTCCTGTGGCACCCCTACTGATATATTTTGAACACTTGACATAATACGAGTATTTCCAACTTTAGTTTTTTGACTTATATTTACTAAATAATTTTGTAAAATGTTTAATACTGATCCTTTAAAGCCATAGTGATGCAATTTAATTAACAATTTTCCCTATCTATAGTCTCAAATGCCCTTTTGAAGTCTAAAAATACTGTTAAAATACATTTTTTCTTCTCCGGTCTTCCACCACCATTTGGTTTGCTCTTTCTGTAGAACAGTTTTTCTAAATCCAGCTTGGTTTTTTGTCATAATTTTGGTTTCTGTAATGAACAGCTTCTCGACATCTAACAAGACATTAATCGGTCGCATATTTGTATACAGCTGAGAATGTTGAACCTTTGGCACAGGAGTAATGGTGGAACAATTTTTAATTTTGATGGAATTCACCATTTACTACGCAGAGATTCACCAGTAATAATAATTTCTCTCCAAATAATATTGAAACAATCATTTAGAATATTTTTGCACAGATTCTCACTTGGATTTTTATTAGATTTCAATTCCGATATAGCTTTTCTTAGATTGTTAATGTTAATTGTCCTAAATTGATTCATTGATGAATTATACTTGTAATGGACATAAGTTTGGATTACCGTTATCAATCGTCTTCACTATTTGATTTACACTTTCTATAAAATAAGTGTTCATTCTTTCTGCTATAATTAATTTTTCTGTCACTACCCCTCTTCGAAACGCATTTTAGATAACTCGGTCTTTCTATTAGGAGAAACAATATTCTTTAATGTTTTCCACATCATTTTAGAAATATTTTTATTGCTATCGATATTCTTATCATAGTATTTTTTCTTTTCCCTCCTGAGAACTGCTACACACTCATTTCTTGATTTTGTATATTGTTTCCAATCATTTTCACGTTGGGTTACTAAACATTTTCTGTAGTCCTCACGTTTTAATTTAGACGAATATATGTGAAAACCAGGGTGTTGGTTTCACTCTTTCATATATTATTATAAACCATAGAAACGACCACTTGTGGTCTTAAGATAGCCAGGGATTTTTGGAGTTCTTGAGGACCAAGTTAGCTCCATGATCTGCCCCTTATAAACTGCCGCAACATCTGGTTGCAGCTTGATAGAGCTTCCGCACATTTTGCTCGAATTGTATGAGATTGTGGAATAAAATTAGAGCTGACACGGATATGGTCTGCCGCTCAACACGACACATTATTTTAAGAACAACATTGTACATAATCTATAATGGAGGACATTTTTAACAGCTTCTGTAACATTAAACATGTCCAAACTCTTTATAAGAAACATTTATTTGTCATTTTTATCTATAAAAAGTTTGAAAGCAATTTTCATTTTATCACACCCATTTTGACTCGTGTTAGATATAGCATTTATTACTTAACGTAGAAGACAGGATAACAAATTTGGTGTCATTTTGTAGATAACATAGTTAGCTGTACAATTAGCATAAAGAGTAGAACTTCACAGACTGGTTTTTGAATAGTTCGCGGAAATGCACAAAATAATCAATTTTCTTGCGTATTTTTTTCGGTTTTTGTCTGTTTTTAAGTACGTCTGACGGTTGGTATCAATACAAGTTTTCAATAATCGTGATCGTTCAAATGACACCAAATTTATCATTCTGTCTCACTTATGGACTCAGTTATTACAATTTTCATACATGCACTAGCGTAACCGTAACGTAATAATAAAAATGGCTGACATTTCAAAGGGGATGGATTTGTCGATAAAAATAGTTGAAAAATACCCACCACGTTTAGAATGCGGGTGGACCTTGAAAATTAGGATACTTAGCATGATTTGGAAATTCATAGGATTTGCCTCCCCCCATGAGAAAGTTTGATACACCCCAATCTTCAAAAAGTTTTGGGAGCAGGTACACCTTCAAAAAATCACAAAATGTTATCTTTTGCCGATGGCCGGCGTCCCCTGGGGAAAATATCCGCCATTTGCCATAAGGAATGTGCCATATCCTTTTCGCTAATTTGAGCATCGTGTCTGTGTCACCAGAAAACATCAAGTCGGTCCTTTCACTTAGACTATCTGTGTTGTTCCAGCTTTGTAATACTCGTTGCTACATATTGTATATGTACGTGCCCCTTCCCACTTCAGTTGGCCCACTTCAAGTTTTGTACCAAAATATGCCTTTATAAACTAAACATGACGAAACTATTAACTTCTAAAACAATTTATTTTCTCAAAAACATTTTAGATACACTCTAGTCGTAAAAAATACATATTTGAAATCACGTAGACCTATAACTAATAGAACATATGATCCATCCATTTTATAGCCTTTTTTGAGGTATCGCACGCTGCACCATCTTCCATCACTGGTAAAAGCGATCCTTCTAAAATTGCCAAATATTTGTTTGTAACCACATTTCCATCAATAAAATGAAGTTTTCCTACTCCTTCTGATGACCTACTGCCCTAGACCATAATGGATGCTGGAAATTTCACTTTTCTCTCATTTTTTTTGCGAATAACTTTACTGCGACTGTCACCAACACAAACTTCGAATCGGACCTCATCACTCCATTGTATTTCACACCATTGTTGAGGTGTCCATTGTCTATGTTCTTTAGCCCATCTAAGCCGATGTTTCTTTTGCAGTGGAGTTAATAGTGGCTTTTCTTTGGCCTATAAACAAGTTGTGCAACTTTAGGGTTTTTACTTCACTTTTTTTTATAAGAAAACTTAACTTGCAAGTGCTAAATCCCAGTTTGTGGACCTCTCTATGAGTTGTGGACCTCGAAATTCTCCTTCCAACAGCGTCACTCCACAGAGCACTTAATTGGTAATAATTGGCACGCCTGTTTTTCACGATTATTCTTCTTAATGCTCTTCGGTCGGCATTTGTGATATTACTTTTTTTCACATATCGTGGCTTAATATTATCTGAACCGGTTACGTTATATCTTCTAACAATATTTCTCACACTGTACCGCGATAAGTCTAACAAAGTTGCAATTTCTGAGTTTGATTTCCCAGAATTAAAAAATTTAATTATCAGTAACCGAATTTTCTCACTAATAACCTTTCCTCTACCCATTTTGAAAACCTTAACTACCCAAAACTATTTTAAACGTATTCTGACAGCTGTGATTAATAAAAACAATTGTTGGAGGAATTCGACTGAAAGATTTTCAAAGTGGTAGCACATCCTGTTATAGCGGAAGTTTATACCAGGTTGCTTATGTTAAAACGAACACCTTATATACAGAGTGTTATTTAAGTACGTGGCCAAAACTCAGACAAATTTGGTTTTTCCTGTATAGCCGGGCCATACATATTGCTTGCTCGTTTAGATGCTCTAATAGATTAAGTAAATAATCATGCGAGAATACTATATCCAATAAAGGAACAGCCGTTCTAAGAATTGGACGTTATCAGTTTTTATCAGAACAAAGTTGTATTTAGCCCTAAAAACTGCTTGACCATTGGGTGTAGAATTTACTAGAGAAGTTTACCTGTATTGTCTGCTTTCCAAAATGATATTGAACAGCAGCATGAGAGCATTCAGTTCTTAACAAATAGTGTTAATAAACTAAATGATGCTTATAACCACTATTTCAAATAAATGAAATAAAATCCCAAATCTTGCGCAATTCGTGCTTCTTAGTTGGGTATGAGCTGCATTTAGTTTTTAGATCCCGCTTTTGTCATTTTTGAGTTGAGTTTTGCCGCATTTAAACTAAGCTATAGAAATTGCTCCTGCGTATCGAATTCTCAAAATTTTTCACTGATCGACAATTGGGTTATGGCCACATTGCCTTTTGTGGGTTTTCAAGGTTGCAGCTGAGGCCCACCAACATATTGTTATCGTTTTTTTGTAAGTCTTTGGGGCAACTAAGCAGCTACATGTTGAAAATACGTAACACAGGCAGTGATCAGGCTTCAGAAAATTTAATATACTAGAGTAATTTCTTTAACTCAATAATCCGGCAAAACGACTGTTGAAAAAAAAATTTAGAAAAATGGCACATTTATTTGAAATAGTAACTAAATATATCATTTAGTAATGGATTATTATTTTAGCTACATTAGTTTGACCGACTATTTGTATGTACCAGCAAATTTTGAGCTGGACACAAATTTGTTACAAAGACAACTATTTCATTTTTCTGAATGGATGTTTTTTTATTGTGTATGGTATCTTTTCAAGCTTTATGATTGTATCCTCTTAATTAAGGATACAAACTGAACGTAAATCAACCGAATTCTCACTCATTTCTCACATAGTTTTTTATTATTTAGACTTAAATATACAGTTTCGGCTGATTGTTTACAAATCACAAAAAATAAAAAATCTGGGAAACTACTGACATATGTCCACAGATATAGGGTGGTCCAACGAAAAGGTCGCACTTCTATTTGTAACTCTCCTGGTGTATTTTGGGGAAAACGCTCGGACACGGCTTCTAGTGGGACGTCTTTTCATCTATAGTGTACAGGGTGATCCAAAAATAAGATATTGCGTTACACTTTATACTCTAGGCGCTGAAGAAAGAAACTAAACCCAAACAAATACACGCATATTGCTCGTGAGTGAGTGTTTAGGCGCAGGAGACATTACAGGACCGCATCAAGATATTATGGGTAGTCATCAAAAATTTCATACAAGATAATTATTATCTTTTACAGTAAATTTCAGTTAGAGATTCACAAATGAGTTAACTACACTTTTTAGTTATTAGTAAGTAAGCTGCGCGCACTCATTCAGAAGAGGAACTTGAATCTTCTGAATCGTTTAAATGAATTATTAGAGGTTCAATTTGGGTATCGATGACATTGTCCAAATCCCACATTTTGACCTCAACCTTCTCCCGAACGTGGCGGATACAGTTTTTCCATTCCTCTGCCGTAACTCTATTGACTGCGATGTGAAAGAGATTTTTAACATCAGAAAATTTATAAGTATTATTATTCGACGCCACGTATTGCTTTATGTTGGCCCAAATCAGCTCAATAGGGTTCAGCTCACAAAGGTAGCGTGGCAGTCTCAAGACAGTTTTATTTTGTTTTTTTGTCCAATTCGTCGATCATTTTAAAATCGTATTTGTATTTATGTCTATTGACTATACTTATCAATTCACCCTTGACCATTGTTTCATCAAAATCGATCTGTTTTGAGGCCAGCCATTGTTGTATGTTTGCTTTTTTAGTTGCCATTGTGGGAATTTTTTCTATTTTTCTAGAATGGTACGGGGCATTATCCAGTACAATAACAGCGTTATTCTCCAGCTTTAGTAACATTTTGGAGAACCAATTTTCAAAGGAATTGCCGTCCATCTCCTCATGATAGTCCCCTGTCTTTTTTGATTCAAAGACCCACAGTGCTTCGGGAACAAAGCCGTCTTCACTACCTACGTGACAAATGATCAGCCGTTTGCCTTTTCCTGGAAATAAATTATTCCTTACACTATGGATTGATTAAATTTGAAGGAATGAGGCAATTGAGTTCATTTAGCTAAATTTAAGAGTCACGGAATGCTAAACTGAAAAACGTAGAAAATTGAAGTTTGCAACTTCTCAAAACCCATTCAAAGCAAATTGACTGCACCCAAAAATGATAATAAATTTCAAAATAACGCTTAAAAGAGGGTCGAAGTTTTTTTCCTAATGACTACACTGCGAATGCACCATTTTTGGAGAATATCACACATTATCTGCTATCACAGCATATTATTTGCCCGAATTTATCAAAATTAAATTGCCGGATAGCTGAAGGAGCTTACCTGCAGGATTTTTCAATCCAGCCGAAAGACCGTCTAGAAAAGCCTGCCTTGATAATGTTACTGATTTGTCGACCCAAACTTTCGCTTGAGTATGTCCAGCATTCACCCACGTTTCGTCCAAATAGTAAATTTTTCTTTTTTCATCGCGAAACTTCCGAATCTTCCTAAGGTATTCCCTTCTCCACACAACAATTTCTTCTTTCTCTATTAACATAATGTTTCTTCCCCGTTTCAAGAATCGAAAATTAAGTTCCTTCAAAAGTTTTCGGAATGTGGTTCTTTTAAATGATGGAAGATCCTCATCAGCATTAACTAATCTTAATATCTTATCTACTGTAGGTATCTCATTTCGGAAGAAAAAATTATGCACTTTCCTCCTGATGGCAGTTCTGTCAAAGTCATCTACTCTGTCCGTTATCCTTTTTCTTGCAGGATATGGTTTTGGCTCAGAAAGTGAGTGAGTGCTCCTATATTCCTTAATGATCCTATAAACACTGGACCGACATACTCCAGAAATATGTGCTACCTTACATATAACTTCGTCCACGACCAAATCGGGTTTTTCTTGAATTTGGTTTTTGTATATATTTAATATTATTTGTTTTTCATTTGCACTTAAATGTAGCTTCTTAGCCCTTTTTTTGGGTGGGGTTGCGCTGATGTCAACCACTTCGTCGGCTGTATCTGTGTCAGACATCGTATCTTAGGCAATATATAAACAAAACGTTCCACTCGCGAAAAACGAGTATACGCTACTGAATGCGTAATGCGTATGCAATGCAATCCTGTGCGTGAATTAACTGTTAGATGCCTGTCGTGTCATCTACAATCACGTTTACAAGTCCAAACCTGTGCAGATTCGTAGAGCGCCGACGACTGCTAGTGACCTTGAATTTGTCTGTAGATCGATGTTACTCCAGTCAATTTAGGTTCAAAGTGGATGTTTTCTAAACCAATTTGTTGTTCCTACATCAAAAATATATCGATGATGTTTTGTACTGGGAGCTCATGAAAGATCAAGGTAACTTATTTTAACAGTCATCCTTTTTCTAGTCTCAAGATGACACGAAAAAGGGTCTGTGGATTCACTAGAAATACACTGCCGAGGATGTTTAGACCTAAAGTGACTGGAGTATATCCGTGGATGCTTTCGAGGGATCTGTTCACGTGCTGATCACTGTTTACGTTTAATGTCTTTCTTCAGCGCCCAGAGTTTAGATTTTTAAATGGAAACCCCCATTTTTTTAATTTTTAGATTTTCCATAAGTGTTTAGTAAGTTTTGTATAATGAAGTTTATACCTATCTTCAATCGTTGTGAAGCTATTTGAGTTTATAATAACATTCTAGAAATTGTGATAATAACGGATTTTATCGTAAAAATAATAATCAATATAGTTCCCATAGTAACAAGACTTTACTTTAAAATTGAAGACTCCGAGTGTTGAAAAAACAAAAAACAACTTACACTTTACACGCACATTAAAGTTAGAGTAAAAATTAATTTGTTATAAAGAGGTAGGTCAATGTGGTAATAAGTGCTGAAAGTGCTGTCCATTTACCTCCATGCAATAATGAAGATTTTGTTCGAATCTATTCCTCACATTTTCAAGCATGTCTTGAGTTATTTGTTTACATTGAGCCGTAATCCGCTGACGAAGATCTTGAATGGAATCTAGCTCTTCGTACTAAAAACTTTACTTTCCAAATGCCCCTAAAGAGAGTAATCTACCTCTCGAAACAAATGTGGATGCGAGTCACTCCAATACGACAGTTATGTCTATTTACAGCACCATGTAAATAGAACTTACACCGAGAAACAAATATTAAATATCAGATTTGCATTGTTGATTAAACGTTGGGACATAAATTCGCAAAACTCCAACCTTCAATCAAAATCGTCTTCATTAAGCTCATGGATAAGTTTTGAACGGGTGAAATTTGCTGTCTTTCAAAATTCTTTGTACTGTTGAGCATGTAAATCCTGAAGAACTAGCCAGTCCACGAGTGCTTTTGGTGTTGTCAAGTGATACATGTCCCAGAACTGCTATTTCTGCGGGTGAAATTTGTTGCATTTTAGGACCTCTACCCCGCCCTGGAAGGAATACGGCAAATTACCAACACTGTATAGACGAAAGTGCCCAAAATCGGACCCCATTTCTGTTACTAACTTAAGAAAGCTAAAAGTATGTTTTAAAAAACATATGAAACTTACTTTGTAACGTTAAGCTTCATTTACTTTACACCTTTAGTAATTACAGTTGAAAATTAGTATTAAAAGGGTTTGAGTCCAAAACTGGACTTCTAATTGTTAAACTCTTTCTGAGGTTTTAATCTTTAGCAAAGATATAAGAATATGCTTACAATAGATACATTATTTTCAATTCCTTATTGACAAAATTGCAGATACTTCTTTTACTGCTTCTTGCCTCTTCCATTCCATCTTCTTATTCTCATTCTAGGACTCCTTTTCCTTTTATTAGTTGTTCCCACCACTTACAAGCTTGAAAAGGGATCTCAAAAGAACAGTGGTTTAGGCAACTGAGATGGGTCTGATGCACGACTAAAAGTAAAAACTTTCCCTAGAGGATTTCAGTCACCAATTTCATTAGAAAATATCTTTTGTAACGTGCCAAAATCACGTAACCTTTTACTTTTTCGATCACGTACCAATAATTTGAATTTCTCTTTATCAATGATAGCGTGCCGATTCCTAGGCCAAACCCTTTTCAATGATTTTCTTTTGGCAAATTTCAGTATTGTGTTGAATTCTTTTGGACACTAATATTATAATATTACATTAATGACCATCTGAGAAAGGTCCTCATAAAATATCGTTGGTCTCTCGTAAACTGATTTTTTTTACCTACAACGTTGTTTTGGGAAATAACAGTCTATCTATAGGTAACTAGTGATGTGCATATGTACGTTCGGTTGCGAACTTTTCATCTCTGAACGCCTTTGTCAGGTTTCTGGGATTATTTTGTTTTCCTTGGGCAAAACTCTGCGTTTTTATGTCTAGGTAGAATATTAGACAGTCTGGTTTGGGAATAGCAATTTCCCATTCATTATTATTACTTTTGGCATAAAATCTGTGGAGTATAGGATTTTGGAACGCACTCCTACTTTTCACATTGATTGACAGTCTGGCACTATTTTCCTGTTGAAGTTTTTGATATGTGTGTGTGTATTGGACCCCAGTTACCAGTTTATGGAGTAGCATCTTTTTTTGTACCTACTTTACGTTTAGTTGGTTTGGTTGTTGTTTGGGTGCTACTCTCTCTCTCCATTTTTATGGGATTTTAACCTCTTTAGCGTGGGAAGGCATTGAGGAAAACGACCATCTGCACTCCTCCAGCTTTGTAGCTGTTTTGTAGCCCATTTTGATAAGAAACCACTCTTTCTCTTAAGACTTTCTATTTAAGAACGTATGTAGATGTGGCCTTTTTCCAAATATCTGGCAATAATAATGAAAATAGCAGCACTGCACAAAATGTTCAACCAAAACTTATCATGGGCAAATAAATACCATATTACGCAAGGTGCGCTTGCGCTCTACTGCGGCGTGGCAGATGTTTAATTGTTAATTGTTTAAGCCACTATTTACACTTGGTAATAATGAAGTTTCAGATAATACAGAGTCAAAGTGACCAGGACAAGGGTCCGGTTGAGGGTTTAGGGCACTGTCGTCTAATTTATTCATTCGTAAGCTAAGTACCTATGTATTATTTATTTTCAGAAAACTTGGTGAGATGCATTTGTTGGAACCTTTAGTAGGTCAAGATCTAACTGATGTTATATATAATTATACTCATTCACACATCCAGAAAATTTGTAAAGACAGCTTTGATACTAATTATATATGGACTTTGGAGAAGGTAAGATCTTGCTTACAATTATTTATATTTATATTATTTATATCATATCTGCCATTTCTGCTGCTCGTTTAAATATATTTTTGCAAATATTATGAATGTACAGGGTGACCAACTAAGATTGCGAGGTACTGTATCTGGGAACTTATTATATTAACCGCGTACTGGGATATATTTTTTCAATTTGTTCGTTTGAATGCACCCATATCATGTCGTTTTGCATCAAGCCTTGAAAGAGGAAGACTGATCGGAATGTTGGACTATTGCACAATATGCATTATTGGTCTGCAGAAAATTCGCATTGGTTGTGTAAAGATCAGCACCAAGGGCGTTGGAGTTTAAATGTGTGGTGTGACATACTGGGAGGCAGAATTATTGGGCTATCTTTTTTTGAGCAAACCCTAAATGACAATGTCTTTCTTTACTTTTTGGACAATCAATTACCGTTGTTGTTGTAAGATGTGCCATTGGAAACACGACAAAATTTGTTTTTGCAGTTGGATGGTTTGCTATTATTGTGCGAGAGCATATTAATGTACTATTTCAACAGCGGTGGATTGGAAGCGGAAGTCTGTTTCCATGGCCTTCGCGATCACCAGACCTAACTTGCCTTGATTTTTATTTACGTGGGCGGTTAAAGGTCATCGTGTTTTCTGAAACAACCTACAACCAGAGAAGGTATGCATTACGGAAAAGAATTTAACATCGCCCTCATAAAAGTCCTTTGTAATATCAGTTCGATATTAACTTTTCCCAACGTTAGTCATTTGCAGCCCAATGGACCCATCGAACGATTCCATGCAACTTAATTGGAAATGATCAGATCACACGTATCTGAAAACCCATTCAACATTCTTCGCAATCCAATGTTACAAGAGCAGGAATAAAACTACAGGTTTTTCTCCATATAAAGTGGTATTTCGTCACACGGCTAGTAGCCATCCGAAACATGTTTAAATTAAAAAAGACTTAATATGTAAATTAGTCGAAATATTCGGAATATGTTCGAATATCACGACAAAATTGCCCATGCCAGAACAGCCGAACAAAAACAAAAAGCTAAAGTTCGTTTCGACAATAGGATGACACCGAATTTGCAAACATACAAAGTTGGCGACAGTCTTTAGAAAACAGTCCCAAATTTCGAACAAGCTTCAAAGCAAGTTTGATGGACCATTCGAAGCTACACAAGTTTTTGAAAACTCAGCACTCCTTAGAAATCCAGAAACCGATAACTAAAGTCAATTTCGACAGACTGAAACTATGTTTTGAGATATGTTTTAGCTGGAGTCTACTATTTCTTGCCGCTGTTTTAACTCAGACGAATGAATGAATCATCAAATTAGAGGCATGATGGCCATCATAACGAGCCAGCTCATAGGCTGCTTAAAGGGGCACTTATGCACCTCTACATTCATTAGACCTCAAGCTTCGCCGTTCTAGCGAAGTTGAGTATGGCCTTGAGTCCAAACTCCTTGACGTCCTGGGGGTCCAATGTAATGGACCACAGTTATAGTCTGACTTTAGTAGCTCAGAGCTTTACAGCGACACAGAACTGCCGAGGTCTCTTCTTCTACCTCGCAGCGCTGACACAAGGGATCCTCAGCCACATCCATCACGAGGTGACGACTTATCGTGTTATGTCCAGACAACAGTTCCACCAGCAACCTTAGGTTGGCTCTATCCAAGGATAAGCAGAAACGTTCATCCTTCAATCAGTTCCCGTGCCTGACAGAGTTGTCTGGAGATGCTCCTCCATTTCTGAGAGTGTTGTCTTGTAATCCACTTCTCCATTTTCCTCCTAACTCTTTGCGCGGGCACTCCTAAAGCTGGCTCAGGAACAACGAGCTTGCTGGCTGATCCTGTCTTCGCTAGAGCGTTCGCCGTCTCATTACCCTTTAACCCAGCGTGTCCCGGTACCCACATTAACGATACCGGATGCCTCACCTCTAGACAATCCAGAGTCTCCATGGATTGCAATACAATGCTTGAAGTAATCTTACAGGCACTCTGTGCCTTCATTGCTGCCTAGCTGTAGGAGGAGATAGTTATTCTTCTTCTAGGCCCTCCCCCTCCAAAATGTAGGATACACAAGCCAGAATCGCAAAGATTTCCGCCTGGAGAATAGTGGTGTATCCACCAAGAGGCAGAGATAGCCTAGTTCTAGGCCCAGATACTCCGGCGCCAGAGCCCTTTTCGGTGACCGAGCCGTTCGTGTACCAGACCTGCCCAAACACTCCGGAGAGCCTCCGGCTACCGGCGTCCCACTCCTCCGTCGTTAGATACTCCACATTAAACTTGTGGTTGAAGCGATATTTAGGGGTAATTAGATCGCCCCTCCTCAGAAGGACGGGATCCTCCCTTTGCAGTTTGACTAAGATGGCAGTATGACCCTTAACATGATTCCAGAAGGCCCAGCTGCCCTGACTCCACAGTCGATGCGTGACTACTCCCGCTTCACCGCGGATCACTAGATCCAACGGTGGGAGATCCAGTAGAGCTTCCATTGCACTCAATGGCATTGTTCGCACTAAGCTTGTAATACTAATACAGGCTTAACGCTGAATTTTATTGTTTGGCCTTAGTTGTCTCACGTCCAATGCAAGGCCACCAGACCAGGGAGCCGTACAAGAGAGATGGACATACTATCGTCATGTAGAGCCAGTCTACCACTTTGGATTTAAGCCCACACCTTACACCGACAACACGTCTACAGACCCACATCGAATTGCGAACCTTGTATTCAACATGCTTTCTTCAGTTCAGTTTATAGTCTAAGATAGTTCCTAGATATTTTATTCATTGGGATAGAAGTAATCTAATTCCAAAGAAGGTCGGAAAAACTAGCCCGTCAAGCCTTCCTCTCCTAGTGAATAGGATCAGCTCGGTCTTTCCAGCGTTGGCAGACAGATCGACTTCCCTACACCACGATTCCACAGAGCGCAGAGACTGTTCTACAAAAAACACCCATAAATACTATGCCTAAGTCATCAGCATAGGCTTGCATGTAGACACCCGAACTGCTGAGCCTAACGAGGAGTTCGTTCACCACGAGGCACCACAGTAGGGGTGACAACCGCCCTGTGGACAGCCTCGAGCTACGCTGATGCTTACGTCATTCAGTATAGTTGTTGCTACCCGCACGGGTATTATGTAAAAAACCTATAAAACGTCAAACAAACCTATAAGATATTATCTTGCAGACTAGGTAGTTTTTAGGGTACATACTGTCATTCCACGTTTGCTCACTACAATCGTTGTGACCGCGATCCAAAGCGTCCATCTATGTAGGAATGAATGAACGATGCGGCATGCTCGTCTCTTTCCAAGTATGCATTGTTGGTTGCAGACAGCCACGTTGGTTGTAGACATATTATTGTAGTGTTTAAAATGTGAGACCATGAAAGTTTGGTTGAGTTGCTGCAAGACCGGATCTGGATGATTGTATTGGTCTGCATCTGTATAAAATCTGTGATATTTGCTGTGTGAAAAAATTATTACTGACTATGCTGCCAATGAAGTATATCTATTAACTGTGCCAGACAGGTTATTTGTGTTGTTCTTTCTAAAGAGAGGTTATGTTCAATTATATTATAATAATAATTATATCAATTACGATTTCTCCCGTTTTTCTTTTGTGTTTTCAAAAACTTTAAGAAGAATTACAAAAAATCACCACCGCGCCCGCGTTGAATGTTAGCATATATATGACTTGTAATTCGACAGTGTACAGTGAATATAATTATTTCTTATCTCTCTCATTTTTTAAGTTTAGAAAATTTGCATATGTAATTTCCAGTATCGATTAGGAAAAGTGGATGCGCAACTAATTTCTAGCCTTGAAAGTAAGTGTATTTGAGAGAAGAATCCAATAGAATTATCATCAACACATTATTAGCACACAAACCTCATTATCCCTCAGCTTAGTCCTCCAGTAGTGCCATCTCTGAAGCAGATCTTACATCACATCAGAGCCAAAGACTGATAACTGAAACATCATGACGTTTGGGCAACACGTAGAACTACAAATGAGTTCACGACAAGTGCCGATCAGCTAGTACTAAGTTAACATTTTGTCGAAAAACCTACATAATGTCAAAAAACCAGTATAATGTCAAAAAAATCGATATAACGTCACTTTCCAAGATACGTAATACCCGTGCCGACCCTCCAGAGTGGATAAGACCCAATCTACTAGTATTGATCCAACCCCGTGTCTAACCAAAGCATGTCTGATAGAGTCGGTTGTAGTGCAATTAAATGCACCTTCAATGTCCAAAAAGGTCACGAGTGCAACTTCTCGCTGATCTAGAGTCTTCTCCAGCCTGCCGACCAGATTGTGTAAGGCCAGATCAGTCGATTTCCCAGCTTGGTATGAAAACTGATTGATTAACTCAGATAGACACCAAACTAATGAACGACACTTTAGGTATCTATTTCCAGAGGATGCCCGTCTCAAAATTTCCAATGAAGTTTGGACACGTCTAGTATACAAAGAAGAACTTATTAAGAAATCTCTTGATGACAATAATTACGTTTTGAAACATTAATCTTGTGGATGAGCCAATCAATCGTATCGTCAAAGAAGAAATCATTTCCATGCATTTGTGATATAACGAAATCACTTTGAACTATTTTGTTTTTAAAATAATAACATTTGATCGATTACGTTGCGGTCTTATTTGACAAGTGTTCATAAACGTGATAGTTTTTGTGAAACTGTGAAAGTTTCATTTATCAATAATAAAGAGAAAATAAGTAAACTATGCCAAGATTTACAAATTCCGAGTTAGCAGATATGCATTTTATCTACGGACTTGCTGACGGGAATGCATTTATGGCTAGGCGTATATATTAAGAGCGTTATCCAAATCGTATCATTCCCGTTGCCAGAATGTTTTCTAGAATACACAGTGGGAGCATTGACAATAGTTCCAAAGGTGTACATCGCATGGTGACAACACCAGAATTAGAGGAAGCTGTTTTAAATACAATTGAGGAACATCCAGCAACAAGTACTAGGAACATTGCGATAATTCTTAATGTTTCCCATTTTCTTATTTGGATAATACTTGTTGATAATTTACTATATCCCTATCATACCCATGGTTTTTAGAAAAACTTGCTGAAAACCCTTTATTTGGTATCAAAATACTCTTTACTGACGAAGATACTTATTTCCGCAATCCCATTAAATTTCCATAATAATCATGTACATATCGAAGAAAACCCAAACGCAATTATAGAGGCACATCATCGGGAGCAGTTTTCCGTGAATGTGTGGGCTGGAATAGTTGGATATTTCCTCATAGTACAATTCTTCCTTCCAGGACGACTGGATGGACTATCCTATCGTCACTTTCTTGAAAGCGATTTGCCAGTTTTGCATGAGGATGTACCTCTTTTATTAAGAGAAGAAATGTGGTACATGCATGATGGTGCTGCATATGTTAGCATTCATGCCAGGAAATTTCTAAATGAAGCGTTTACGAATCGCTGGATAGGACGTGGGAGAACTCAATCTTGGCCTCCCAGGTCCCTTGATTTAAATAGTGACTGTTTTTTGTGGGGGCACCTCAAGGCTTTAGTTTACATTACACCGGAGCCAACTGTAGAGGAACTAAGGAAGACAATTTTACTTTCTTGTCAAATCTGAAGAAATACTACTGGAATTTTTGAAAGGGTTCACCAATCCATTAGAAAGAGAATTGAAGCCTGTATTCTAGCAAAAGCAACAATTCTTGTGATAAATTAAGTAGTCTTAGATTATTTGATCCACAGAAATTATCAAAACTTGTTGCAAACTTGTTTTTTAATTTTTATGCATTGCAAAATCAATACAATCTTATATGGTAGTTTGTAGGTAACATGTGTTATTGTTTAATTTTGATTCAAGTAAAGTCGATTGATTAAAATAACCAAAATGATTTTTATTTCTTACGCGAAAACGGTGCTACAGACGGAAAAAAGTCGAGGTGAATTTTGTTGCAAAATGAATGAGCATTTCAAAAATGATGTTTTTGGAAAAAGCAATGGCGGACCATATTTTTTGAAAAAATCTTCAAATCGGACGCCACTGGTAGAACTATTAAAAAATATTCTTTATCAAAAAATGCCTATTGGTGCTTAGTAGTCAAATTTCATGCAAATATCTAGAACAGTATTAAAGTTATGATGAGAAAACGATTTTTTCTTAAAATTTTAACACTTAAGAGTTTTAGGACATATGCTTCCTAAAGTGAGCTAAGGAATCATATCCTGTATTTTTAGACTTTAATTAAATTATACCCGGTATTCTGTTCAAATCAGATATATATCGCTCTAGATAGTCCGCCATTTTGTTTGTAGACAATCTGACAATAGGTTCGGAATCAGCGACCTTCAAAATCCTTATGTACCAAATGTGTTTCCATCAACCGACAGAATGTACTTTACGTTTTCGGACTATTTTCACCAGACAGGTTCTGTGCCTAGACTTCAGCGTTTAATTAGCCATCAATTTTAAAGGTATAAACTTACTATGCTCTTATTTTGCTTGCAAGTTAATGGAAAGGGATTTATGTATTAAATCGATTTTTAGTGGCTAAAAAATGTAGTGCTGAATTGGTTGGGCAAGATATACTGCCATGACACTTCACCTGGTGATGATCCTATGCTTATGTTCAACAACAAATTGACCAACTTTCTCTACAACAGTTACACTAAAATTAGGATCGATCAACTATTCAATATCATAATTGGTGAGTACTATCATTGATTTACGCATTTAACCTATTGTATATACAAAGGGTACTATAAAAGTTTTGCTTTATTTATTTACTTCGTTCAAAGTCATTACCACCACATTCAATACACTTCTCCATCTGCCAAAACCAGTCCTTAAACCAGCTCTGCCAAGTTTCATCCCGGAGTGGGGTACAATCGTTTTCCTTTTAGCTTCATTTTCACATGCGGAAATAGTGCAAAGTCGCAGGGAGCAAGATCTGGATCTGGACTGTAAGGAGGGTGCTAAATAAGTTTCAGTTCAAGTGGTGGTCAAATACTCGGTGTAGGCTTTGGCGCGGTGAGCTGGAGCGTTGTCGTGGTGGAGGTACCAAGTGTCCATTCTTGACTTTACCCGCAGGTTTTTCATAGACTCTATGACTTTAGACAGGCACTGTTCCGTGCACAGCTTAGCTGTGACTGTCTTATGTGTGTCCAAAACGACACGCTCCACAATCCCGCTCGATTTGAAAAATACAGCTATAATTTTTTTTTAACAGATCGGGATTTTATGAGAGCTACGGGTATATCCTCATCATCAAAGACCCAAACTTTGTTTTGAGCCTTGATCGGCACATGTCACGATGCTGTTCACATACCGAGATTTTACCTTATCAAACATTTTCATCATCTTTCGGCTCCAAGTCGGACTATGCGGTATCCAGAGAGCACAAAGTTTACTTAAAAATGGCCCATGTGTTCGGAAAGAATGTACTAGTGGACATAATACTAACATACGGAAAGTGCCAACAAAATGTAGCATCAGCCTGCAGGTTTTATGCGGAAAGGTTTTCTTTAAGAAATCATCCGGTCCCACGCATGTTTGTAAATTATTTAGTTATTAGACTTCGTGACATAGAATACCTAAAAGAACAACGAGGAGGTCACACTGGAAGACCTGCTGAACCTGAAATGTTACAAATTGACGAAGACGACCCAACAATGAGTATTACAGCCATAGCAGCTCAAGTTGAAGTTTCTCATAGTAAAGTGTGGAAGACAACACGACAAGAACAGTATTATTGTTATCATTATCAACGGGTACAAGCGTTACAACCTGAAGATCATCCTAGAAGAGTTGCATTTCGCCAGTGGCTTTTAGAACAGTTCGACAGAAATGATGTTACGAAATTAATTTTGTGTACAGACGAGGACACATTTACACGGAATGGAGTACATTTCCACAACAATCATGTTTCGGCAGTAGGAAATCCGCAGGCTGTAAGAAGAAGTCAGTTTCACCATAGATTTTCATTAAATGTATGCTACATGATGGGGCTCCACCATATTTTAGAAGAGAAGTTTATGAACATCAAAATCATGAGTTTCCGAATAGATGAATAGGATGATGGAGCAGTAAATACTCTGGAAGAACTTCAACAGCGCACTGAAAATGCGTGTTATTTAATCCGTGGAATCCAGGATTTTATTTTCGAAGCTTGTAAAGAGTCGTGGATTCGCCAAGCAAGATTTTGCGAGTGAGGATCACGCCTTTCTTCGTAGTTGTTAGGTGGCTTGTGGAATAGTGTAAATATTGCGCCGTATGTATTACTTTCCTGTAGACTGCAGTCTCCATTTGGTCATTGGCCCGTTTTACCATGACATTCAAAAATGAAAATGCGCTGTCGATCTCTTTCTGTTTTGTTAACTTCGTAGAGGGTTTCAAGTTGTTGAGATGCTTGAGGAATTCCGGTAGATGGTCTGCTCCATGATTCCATATTGTAAAGCCATAATTTTGCTTTCCTTTCGGTTGTTGCGATGGTCATTGAATCAAACTACTCCTTGTATAGGTTTGCTGCAAATGGAGACAGTGGTGATCCTATCGGTAGTACCTCATCTTGAATGTAGAGTGCATCCCTTTATTGAAAGTAGCTATTCTTCAACAAGAATTGTAGCAGTTCTATTATACATTCTAGTGGAAGATATGTCGTTTCTTCCAATCTTGGATCCTTTTCAATTTTTCCTCAATCAGGGTCAGTTTCTAGCGTAGGTCCGATCGATAACTTCGTTATTACGCGTGGTATCTAAAAAAGTTAAATACTGTAATTGTAGCGAACAGTATGCTCCTTACTTGGAAAATATTTTTCTTTCTGCAGGGTTACTCATAACTACGCGCTACCCCAAAGATACATTTTTTAAATTTGAATAAATAAATTTTATTGCAGATTCGAATATGTCCTTTCAATCAAAGCAATTTGATTCCACATACTATAGGGTTCTATTTTCAAACTGTTTAGCTATTGGATAATCTATCGAAAAAAATTCTCAAATTTGACAACACGTATCTATGCAACTATTATAGCAAAAAAAATTGTATGATCTCAGATTTTCTCCCTGACTACTTACTTGTTTTTCTGTTGGCAGGGTGGTTAGAAATGCAAAATTTTAACTTGATTCATTTTATTATTTAAAATATTCAAATGTATACTTTCATAATTTTTGTTTCCCCCTTTCACATACTTTTTCTGATATAAGGCTCGTAAAACCAAGTTACCAAAAACGCAGGGGACACCTTTTTGACTTTTCGACTCGATTGCATAAGGTTTGATAGAGTTAATTTGTAATTAAAATACACTAAGGGCCGTATCGTCAGTCGTTCCTACAATTGTAGGACGCCTTTATGGCCTCCTTGATTTCCGCAATATCATGTCTCCTTCAGTAAGGTACTTGTGTGTACTTCTTTAGATTTCTGGCATGCCGACAGTTCTGACTATAGCTTATGTTGATATTCTGTCGTTTAAGAAATTTTAGACACATGACTCGAAGGAAGAAGCATAATTTATCAATAATAATTCCCTACATTGAACAAATTCCACCAGCTGTGGTATCTTCAAATCCCATATCTGGTATTAATGATCTGAAAATGAACAACTTGATGCAAATACATTAGATGTGTATTTATATATGGGTGGCCCATCCATGTGTGGACGGAATATTACTCATAAACAAATATATTTTGGGCAAACCTATTTATGGCATGTTATACATGACATTTGAGGGCACATTTCTAAAATATTGGCAATTATACAGGGTGTCCCAATTTTGACCTACATATCAAAGTTGTGATTTTTTAAATGGAATGCCTCAAATTTTATTGCATATTTGGATAAACCAATTCAAAAGAAGAAGATTAATATACATACTAAAAAAAAATCACATCACAATCAGAACACTATAAATCAGCTTCAAGCGTAATAGAAAAACAACTATAACAACAACATAAACAAACAACTATCACTACTCAAGACCTAATCTACAAAAACTGCTCGAAAATATCTCCACCATGTTGAATACACAGCCGTGGTCTTTGGATAAATGACCGTTGCATATCCCTCAGCATGTGTTCCCTTATGTTCAGAAAAGCATCCTTAATCCTTTCCGGAGTTGATGGTGGATATCTATAAACCTCTTGCTCAACGTAGCCCCATAGGAAGAAGTCCATCGGTGTCATATCTGGTGATCTAGGAGGCCAAGATATAGGCCCATCACGACCGATCCAACGATTGTTACTGCAGGTGTCCAAATAGTTACGCACACGATTATGATAATGCGCAGGTGCGCCGTCATGTTGGAAGTACATACGCATCCGAGTTTGCAGGTTGACATCCTCCAAAAGCAAAGGCAAATGCTCGATCAAAAAATTCAAGTATTCTGTACCTGTTAATCTGTTGTCGAAAAAGAAAGGCCCGATAACTTGTCTGCCAATAACTCCTCCCTAAACATTCAAGCTCCATTTATTTTGTAAAACTATTTGCCTAACCCAGTAAGGGTTTTCCGTCACATAATAGTGCCTGTTATGCCTGTTGACAACACCTATGCTGTTAAAAGTTGCCTCATCGCTAAAAAGAGCCATATGCAGGAAAGTAGTGTCTTCACTCACTTTATTTAGCATTATTCTACTAAACTCCATTCGATCTGCGAAATCCTGAGGACGAAAGCCTTGATGCAAGCATAGGTGATATGGATGGTACCTATGCTTGTGAATAATCCTTTGGACAGAAGTTCTGCATATATCAGTTTCTGCTCCAATTTGCCGTGCAACTTTAATAGAACCTCCAACTGATTCGCCTCATTGGTTACACTTGGATTATTTATACGTTTTTTTTACTATATTCCACTGCTCCACTTGATTCAAAACGTTCTCGTAGTGTGGAAAATGTTTCCGGCCTTGGATGCTAGGAATCTATTTCTTTGGGCTTCGCCCAAAACGAACACCATATTCACTATTTCTTCTTTAGAACACGTTTTTATTATAATGCTCACAAAGCTAATTTTGACAGTTTATAACTTATCAACAATTTATTTGTTTCCAAGGATGATGCCATATTTCAGGGAATCAAGCCGCTCCATAAAAGACGTGCTAATATCCGAAAAAATAGCCGTAAAAACACTTATGTGTCCAGTATCAAAAAAAAGCTTATCAAAAATTGAATCCAAAGTTGCCCAAATATACAGGGTGATGCATTTGAAATTTTTGAGAAAAACTACAATTTGCGTGTTTGACCACCCTGTATGAGCAAAAATTAAAATTCGAAAAAGTAATAAATAAGATAAAGCCTGAGGTGTGTAAGTTATTTTTGATACAAAATTCAGCACTCCAAATTTCAAAATGGCGGACTGAGGGGTCGTCGAAGTGGGGGGTTTTTCTAGACAAAACACATTATATCTTAGTAGCTATTTACCAAAACCCCGTAGTATGGTATATCAATTTTCTTCTTTTGAATTGGTTTATCCAAATATGAAATAAAATTTGAGGCAATCCATTTGAAAAATCACAACTTTGATATGTAGGTCGAAATTGGAACACCCTGTATAATTGCCGATAATATAGAAATGCGCCCTCAAATGTCATGTATAACATGCCATAAATATATTTTCCCAAAATGTATTTTTTTATGAGTAATACTCCGTCCACACATGGATGGGCCACCCTGCATATATATATATATATATATATATATATATATACATATATACTGGGTTTACTATACAAACCGACGGAGTTGTTTACTATAGAAAACATCAGTTGATTGCTTATGCCGATGATATAGCAATAATAACCAGATCCAAAGCAGAACTTGAGAAGACGTTTAGAAGGTTAGAAGAAACTGCCAAACGTTTTGGGCTTCATATAAATGAAGACAAAAAAAAAATACCTTGAAATGAGAGGAAGCAATGAAGGAAAGTTAACAATAAGAAGTAGTTGCAGAGAATACTGTTTCGAGAAGGTAAATCAATTTGAATATCTAGGGGTCACAATAACAGATAAAGCAGAAGAAGATTTAGAAATTGAAAAAAGAATAGCAAAAGGGAGTAAAGCAATGGGGGCTTTAAGCAAGATGATAAACTCGAGGTGGATATCAAGGAAAACAAAGGAAAGGATATATAAATCAGTTATCCAACCATCAGTACTTTACGGCGATGAAGCTTGGGTGTTAAGCCAGAAAAACGTACAGAAATTGGAACGCTGGGAAAGAAAAATGTTACGTAAAATATATGGGGGCACAAAAAACAACGATGGTACATGGAGAAAGCGAACTAATAAAGAACTGATGGAGATATATAACCAACCCAGTATAATACAAAAAGCCCGAGCTCAAAGAGTGCGCTGGTTAGGACACGTTTACAGAATGCCGTCTCATAGGAATGCCAAAAAAGTTTTGTTTGGAGGAGAAGGTAGTAGAAGAAGAAGAGGAAGACCGAAGAAGCAGTGGCTGGAAAGTGTCAAAGAGGATATACAAAGACTAGGCATACCAGACTGGGAGGAAAAGACCAAAAATAGAAAAGCGTGGAAAGAAGTTGTCAAAAAGATAGAAGCCATGGGCCTTCAGGCCTGAAGCGCTGAATTATATATATATACTGGGTGTCCCGAAAAAAGTGTGCAATATTCTACCAGCGGTTTCTAGAGCTTAAAATAGGAAGAAAAGTTTATATAGACATAGGTCGACAAACGTCCCCTAAGGGCGCTACGGTCTTTTAAAGGGGCTCCCCTGAAGATGGTTTTTCCTTAATATTTCCGAAAAGTGTTGAGATAAAATGAACTGCCATTTCAAAACACGTACACAAAATGCATGTTAGTCAGTTCTCTGTCTGTAAATCTTGGCATTTTAAATCGATTTAATAAAAATTTTGATTTTAATCTGGTAATTTTACAGCAATGTCAGCTTAACGTCAGAATAAGTCATAACAAATCAAAACAACTTTTATTTGCAGTCATGGCTAACTATGTATAATCAACAATTCATTTAAATTCGCAGTACATTTCCTATCAGGTGACAAATTTTTTAGTTTGATTTTATTAAAACATGGCACAATTTATCGATATTCAATAAGAGTACCTTTTTTATGTAGAAAACCCTAAATTTTCAAATTCTAAAATTGAATTTCAAAAATAGAATCACACAAAAATTTTGGGGCTAAAATGACCTAAGTCCGTTCCTGTTACATACGCTTCCAAACAAAACTGTCAAAAATTGTTAATATTTTTAAATCCAGCATAAAAAACTAGGCTAGAATACCAAATTTTATGTCTTTATCTCAACACGTTTCGGAAATATTAAGGAAAAACCATCTTCAGGGGAGCCCCTTTAAAAGACCGTAGCGCCCTTTGTCGACATACGTTTATATAAACTTTTCTTCCTATTTTAAGCTCTAGAAACCGCTGGTAGAATATTGCACACTTTTTTCGGGACATTCTGTATATATACATATATATATATATATATAAAATCCCAACAGCTTACAACCAAGCAGTTCCCTTGATGAAGGTAGGTAAGTTACAAAATTAATCATTGCATAGTCATATTATTTTTTTTATTTATTTATTTATTTATTTGATAACAATAACATCCAACAAAGACCATAAACAAAAAATTATAAATACACAAATATATAACACAACAATATAATTCCTCTTCATCAAGGACATCCTGATGACAGAAAGATGCACCTAGATGGTTCAAACCACCTGTATGTGCTTTCACCATCGGGACTTACAAATGAAAAGAAAATGCTATTTATTGGATTATAAAATACAATAAAAAAACAATAATCAACCTCAATATCCTGAACAATAGTTCAATCATACTATGATACAAAAAATCATTAGAAAAACCTTTCAAATTGTGCAGTATTCTCAAAAATATATTCTCTGCAGCTGGTGCTAAATGTTTTAATATTTTTCAACTTTTTCAAGCGTTCTGACAGAATGTTATATATCTTTGGTCCTATATACGTTATGTATCTTGTTTAGGTTATTGTTATTCTTGGGAATTTCTATTTGCCTGCCCACATTTGCACGAGTACAGTAGTTATGACTTACTTGTTTCTGTAGTTTTTCATTTCTATAAATAAAAGTATATACTGTCATCACGTACAATGATCTAATATTACACACATCCTTTGTAAAAAGTTTATTAGTGGGGAATCTTTTATCTTTCTTAAAAATAATTTTAATAATATATTTCTGAATAATAATGAGTTTATGTAGAGCATTATTATACAATCCCCCCATACTAATATCCCATATATAATTATAGATTCAACAAATGCTTTATAAACTGTTATTAATTTTTTTTTATCGAGAAAGTCACGCAGTAGATAAAATTTATGGATTAATTTTCTAACTCTACTCGATACATAATCAACATGCGGCTGCCACTTTAAATGTTGGTCAATAATGATTCCAAGGTATTTAGTTTGAGACACTTCCTGAACAGAATAATTATCATCCAACATAATAGTGCTGTAATTTGATATGTTTTTATTGGTCAACGAAAATAGTTTATCTTAGATAAATTCAATGTTAGTTTGTAACCAGTCTTTTACCATACCTAGACCATACACTGTTTTACACTTTACATCCTCCCAACTAGAACCTGCAAAGAGAGGTACAGTATCATCAGCATAAGAAATAGTTAAACCCCTCGTGTCCAGCTTTAGCATCTTATTGATATAAATTATAAAAAGGAGCGGTCCCAAAACAGTACCCTGCGGAACACCAATCTTTATTATTTTTTCATTGCTTGTTATGTTATTTAGTTTTAGCAGTTGTGGTCTGTTTGAAAGATAATCCCTCAGTAAATCATAAGCCACTCCCCTTATACCATTGCTGTGAAGAATTTCGATTAGCTTATCATGAGGAACTGTGTCGAAAGCCTTGGCAAGGTCCAAAAAAACAGCAATACTCTTGTTCCCATTATTCAGATTATTGACAATCTCAGTTATTAATTTCTGCATAGCATCCACTGCACTGTAACCCTCTAAAAACCCGAATTGATTATCTGATAATACATTATTAGCTTTAAAAAAATCCATTAATCGAGTTTTAAGACATTTTTCAAATAACTTTGCAAAATTTGTTATTAAACTTATAGGCCTGTAATTTCCAATGGATGTTGTATCCCCTGATTTATGTATCGGGATAACTATTGACGTTTTAAACTCTTTTGGGACAATTCCAGTTACCAAAATTAAATTGTAAATATGTAACAAAGGAGTGAAAATTTCAAAATGAGTTTGCTTTATAGTTTCAACCTGTATGCCATCATAGCCAGGAGCACTATTACTAAGATGCGATATGTTTTATTAGTTCATTCCTTGTAATGGGACTTAAGAAAATAGAATTCTTGACGGAGTGCGCTAATTTACACTTAGATTGAGGAGTGGGAAATGTCCGCGCCATGTTAACACCCACATCAATAAAATATTCATTACAAAAATTTACCATTTCAATAGAATCAGTAAACTGGTTGCCATCATTATCATTTATAGATATACAAGATTGACCTTTGTAACTCTTTTCGTACGTTGCATCCTTTATGACGTCATACAGTTTTTTCATGTTATTTTTATTTTTTTAAATTTGCATTCTATAGTAATTATTCTTTTGTTTGTGTATTAATTTATTTAGTTTATTACGATAATCCTTGTACTGATTTTCCAAAGACAAACTATAATTTGCTAGAAGTCTCTTTTTCATTTTATCCCTTTTTTTCAAAGAAACAATAATTCCATTTCTTATCCATGGTTTTATTTTTTTTGGAATTGATACTCTTGTGGCAATTGTTTCTGTTGATTTCAACAGCAAGTCCCTGTAGATAGTCAAAAATAACTTTACAGCTATTTCTGGATCATTCACACTAGTTACCAAATTCCAATCACAATCATTCAAAAACTTCTTAAATTTATTTATGTTTAGTTTGTTTCATGTTACAACTTGCCCAACCTCCAAAATTCCAGAAGTTCGTGCTTTATTAGTTATACAAAGCACTGTTCTTTCTTCATTGAGTATATAAGAATTTAATAATAAACAATTGGTTTTTAATTTTTGCCTAACAAATATATGGTCCAGGCAAGTTCCCGAAGACAGTCTAGTAGGTTTATTGATAAATGCGTTAAAGCCAAGAGAAGACATCATTGACAGATACTCTGTCACCAGAGTGTCCTTATTATCCAGAATATTTATGTAAATATCCCCCAGAAATATTTTAATATTAGCAGAACTATTATGCTCCAAATAAGTGTGCAAATTTCAAACGTGAGTCTACCTAAACTAGCCCTTGATATACTTAATTGGCACTTGGAGAAATTCGCCCTAATACCATCCCTAACAAAAACAATAACCCCATCATTTTTATTGTAATTACCTTCATTATAAAAAGTTTGGTAGCCAGGTAAATTACAGTTCTTAATAGACACAAAATTTGAAAGGTTTCCGTGAAAACAATAACCTCAAAGCTATTTAGCTTATATGACTCTATATAAGCCAGAAAGTTATCCAAATTTCTGTTGATACTTCTTATATTAACATGAATCACAGTTACAGCCAATGAATGTGCATTATGTGGCAAGAAGGTTTTTATCGGTTCACTGTCCATTATTTCACTCAAAGAACCATCGTCTTCATTAATTATATCTAGAATTTCCTCATTTATGTGATTTACCATTATGCTTATTTACTATCAGTTCTGGACTTCAAGATTCCAATTTGGTATTTTAAACAAGGACAGTTTGCACTTAATGCACTATGATCTGTTGCGTACTTAGTTTTATACAGCTTATTGGCCGTGTCACAGTTCACACACGTCCTCTCCTGACTTTCACATTCTGTGGCATTGTGACTGCCTGCACAGTTTCCACAGACCTCCTTTTTAAGACACCGGTTACTTTTGTGTTGAAAGCCCTGACACTTGAAACACCTAGATACAGTCAGATCCTCATACACCGGCAGACGCTCCCAGTCTATGTAATTTTTTTCATTTTTCATTATTTTAGAATATAAGTTTCCTGAACATTCCGCATAAATTGTGGAGGTATCTTTATTTTTATGTCTTCTAATATAATGTATCTTAAAGTGTCCGTTCAACTGCATCCATGTATTCTGCTTCCTTATACTTTCTTCAAGCTCCTCTATCTCCTTATTACCCACATATCCTACAATTTTAATTTTCGGTAACATCTTTTTTGGTAAATTAACTTCATATTTACCTTTTAGTTTACTTTCTGCTGATTTCTTGAGTCTTTCTAGCTCCTGTTCTGTGTCGCACTTTAGTACAATATTTCCTTTCTTAGGTTCATTAATATTTTTAATTCCAACATTGATTTCGCATGGATTTATCAACTCCTCTTTATTCTTGCCTATATTTTGTTGGCTTTTAGGCCTAATTGTTATGGTAGGCAGACTTGGCTTATTAATGGAATCCGGCGCGGATGTTGTATTTTTTAACACATTTGCATAAGTGTCTTTTCTGTAGTTTGCTTTCAAATCTGGTGATTCTCTTTTAATTTCCTCCATCATCTTCACCATATAGGGCATTCTTGCTATTAATTGCTTGCATTCATCACAAATCAACAAAAGAACCCTCTTCTGTAGTGGCATACATCGCACTTCCGAAGATGTTAAATTGACACAATCCTTATGAACGCTCCCAAAACATAAATCACATTTATAGTAACCATTGTCTCCATGAAATTCTGTTTTACATTTGATGCATACCTCGGCTTCAGGTTCATTGCCCTCCATCCTTGTTTATAATTAAGGATTCTGTTTTGGGATGGTTATTATCATTGTGAGGCTGTTTTCTTTTAAAAATTGTAGGATGATTAAATCAAAAGTGTGAAAAGTTGATGCAAACAGATATTTGTGAGACATGATCCTGGATAACTAGACTATAAAACCAGCTAGTCATTCTGATGGTTATTTTTTGTAATTGGCACTTTTTGTAAGCAAACTTTTTGTTGCTGTGTACACTTTTTGTAAGAGTAATGTATCCTACTTACTGCAATTAACCACAAATGAAAAATATGTGCACAACCAATATTTCACTGCCAACATACTTCTCACAGCACTATTGTGATTTCTTTCAAAAATCAGATTTTTTACTGAAGTAATATTGTTTTTTAACAATCATGAGTACAGTAAAGGTCTAGTCTTGGAAACAGGCAAACGTATTATATACTTATCGCATTTTTTCAGATGTGATTCATTCTCACAGACTTTATGAGATGTTGTTCCTCCATGGATAAGAAACATTGTCTGACAAGTGCAATTATTGCATTGTCGATGTCAGAGATGCTTTTCCACAAATCATTCTGGGACTCTGGATTGTGTAGACTGTAGAGTATCAGGCTACAAGGATGTATAATGTGTGCTTGTGAAGATCATAATTACTATTATTGACCATCGTTATTTCAGGATACTCAAAATGCCATGGTCATGTCGGATTACCAAAAATGAAGTATTACAGAGAGTAAACAGAAAAATAGAGTTGCATCATGAAGGAAAATCAGAAAAACTTTATGATATAAAATTCCAGAAATAATTACAAATGGGAAAATAAAAGAAAATTGTGACTCATCAAGGGAATTACTTTCCTGTTAAACAAATTCCAAACACTTCAAACAACTAGATAAGCGGAAAAGACCCATTATATTGAAAATGGTAGGTACCTCAAAGTCAGACTAGGTTACATCCTTATAACTAGTTTTAAGATAATTGCATTGCATTCATAATTTACTTATCATGACAGGTAGATAGATTGATGCAAGTATCAAATTAAAATTCACATCTTTGTCATGAACTTAACATGTAAAACTCATTTTAGGCAAAAATGAACTTAACCTAACCTGGCTCTGAGGTACAGAATTTGATTTGTATTTAAAACTGTTTGATATTTGAAACACTCATATGAAAAGCAGTTATGCTAGTTATGATAGCCACAGTAAAAAAATGAATTGTTTGGCTCGAAAGTCTGCATTTATCTCTTGTAGTATTAGTAGATGCAATCTAGTATGTTTTTTTAATTGAATGTCCACATCTAAAAGGGTGGGTTCAGTTCCCTTTTTAAATGAAAACTTCATATGATCGTATGTCCTAAATGTTTTAACTTTTGAATCACAGGATGGTAAAAAAGGTCAAAAAATAAATCGTTCATGAATATCTGTAATACCACTTAATGAAATTTGGCGTACATGCACACGTGTCAAGAGGCACTTATTTAATTTTACCTACCTATTTTGATAGACAGTGATGGTATGCCGTTGATGTCTGACGCACGGTTTTCACCTGAAAAATACAATCTATTTCTTGACATAGTAAATCGTCATACTAACGATATTAGGATCATGCAAAGAAACGTTATTTTATTTTTTTAAGCGAATACCGTGTTTCGGAGTGAAAAAAATTAAGTGATCAAATTTGTTTAGAAATGACTGAGGATTTCAATAGTAGTTTTTATTTTAAGAGGAATCAGTTGCGTACCATCATTGTCTGACAAAATAGTGAAATCGGTACAAACGTCAACGGATGGAAATTAAAAGAAAATTCGTACATTAAAAATACCTCTTGGTAGTACGTACATGCCGAATTTTTATAAAGTATTACAGTGGTATTACAGATCTTAAAAGAAAATTATTTATTTTTGAAACGTTTACCACCGTGTTTCTCAAAAGTCAAGCCTTTAGGACATACGATCATATGAAGTTTTCTTAAAATGGAACCAAAAGTCGCCCCCTTAAATAATGACATTCAGTTGGAAAACACCCTATATATTTTATGTAAGTTAACCTAAAATTATTAAAGGTTATTGTAATACATTGCGATTCTGACTTGTGTATCCTTCATTTTTGAGGGGGGTGGGCCTAGGAGAAGAATAACAATCTTCTCCTACAGCCAGGCTGCAATGAAGGCACAGTGCCTGGAAGATTACTTCGAGCCTTGTATTGCAATGCAGGGAGGCTCTGGATTGTCTAGCCGCGTGGCATCCGGTATCGTTAGTGTGGGTACCGGGGCACGCTGGGATAAAGGGCAATGAGACGGCGGCCGCTCTGGCGAAGACAGGATCAGCCAGCAAGCTCGTTGGTCCTGAGCCAGCTTTAGGGGTGCCTGCGCTAAGGGTTGGAAGGAAATGGAGAAGTGGATTGCAAGACAACACTCTCAGAAATGGAGAAGCATCTCCAGACATCTACGTCAGGCACGGGAACTCATTGTAGGGCCCAGCGCGAAGGATGGACGTTTCTGCTTATCATTGGATAGAGCCAACCTAAGGTTGCTGGTGGGACTGTTGTTTGGCAATAACACGTTAAGGCGCCACCTAAACGTGGTGGGGATGGCTGAGGATCCCTTGTGTGAGCGCTGCGGGGTAGAGGACGAGATCTCGGCGCAAGTTTTGTGTCGCTGTGCTTAGCTACTACAGGCAGACTATACTGGGGTCCATCACTTTGGAGCCTCAGGACGTTAAGGAGCTTGGACTCAACGCCATACTCAACTTTTCTAGAATGGCGAGACTTGAGTTCTAAGAAATGTAGAGGTGCACAAGGGCCCGTCTAAGTGGCCTATGCGCTGACTCCTTATGGTGGCCGGTCTGCCTCTAATTTCATATTTAATTTATTCATTCATACCCACAGAAATACATTAGGTTCAAAAATATCTAGAAATATAGATTTCATCAATTTCTAATCATTCTTTTCGCTCAAAACAAATGTTTTTTTTCTCTAGCATGAAGATAAAACTAGATTATATGCTTTTTACCAATTACAAGCTGTGTAAACAGAGCTAAAAGGATATCCAATCAATTACAAACAGAACTTTCTAGTTTGGGGGTACATTGGATCATCTTTGGAAAGTTAATGTAAATTAACTGTAGGTACCAAACTTTTTGAAATATCCAACTTAAATATATTGTCTCTTCTTTTTCCTCTAATAACATTTCTTTCACTGCAATGCAAGTAGATCTGAAAAAACTATTAAAAGTAATGGTGATTTCTTACGTTTTAGTCCTAAATACCAATATGTATATATAACCATGAGTGTTATTTCATATAGCCTTTTTGCTACATCATAGGAATTTTATTTTTGTGATTGTCACCATTTGCCACTGTGCTGTGATGTCAACTATTCAGTCTCAAACTCAAGGCATCAGAGGCTTTGTGAGATTTTGTCAACTAGAAATGTCGATTCCAATAACCAAGAAGGCACTTTTATCGAGTTTCAAGCGACATCTCACATGCAGCATTAACCATTAGACATTCAAGAATCCCCTGCCCAGGCCAGAACTCGATAGCTTTTAACTTATATATATATATATATATATATATATATATATATATATTATTCTTATGTCTACCTTTATTTTACAAATTGTAGTGTAACACATGTCAGTCACAAAAAGCAAATTCGTGTTTTGTTTCTGTAAGGTTGGCGCCTTCAAATATGCTTCCAAGTACCTGAATGCATAATCCATTCTTAGTAAGATCATTCGCCTCTTTATCCTTCCAAAATAGAGATTGCATTTTACTGAGTTTTGTATGCAATATCACGATGGTTTATATCTGTAAAAATGCACCAATTTTTAGAGTTGTAGTCTCAGTTTTTTAGGTTGAGATTCCCACTAATATAAAAAACATATCGGATAGGGCAGGGACACGTTTAAACTGAATTTCAGAGCATTTACCCATTATACATACTTGTATCCTGACACTCTACACAATCCAAAGTCCAATAATGATTTGTGAACAGGCACCTCCGACATCAACAATGCAGTTGCACTTGGGATACAGTCTTCCTCATCCAACATCTCGTGAAGTCTGTGGGAATGAACCACATCTGAAAAAATGCGATTAGTATATAAATATGAATATGCAACGATTAATTTTGTAACTTACCTACCTTCATCAAGGGACAGCTTGGTTGTAAGCTGTTGAGCTTTTGTAATATAAATACACATCCATTTGCATTAAATTGTTAATTTTAGATCATTAATACCAGATATGGGATTTGAAGATACCACAGCTTGACGAATTTGTTCAATGTAGGGAATTATTATTGTCTGATCAACTTTATTTGCAAGAAAATATTCTTCGGCATTTGATTCATCTGTCTTAAATTTCTTAAACGTCAAAACAAACATAAACTAACATCACAATGACAGCAGCGAATAAATCTAAAGCAGTCACACACGTTTCTTACTGAACGATGCAAGATATAGAAATCAAGGAGGCCATAAAGGCGTCCTACAGTTGTAGGAACGACTGGCGATACGGCCCTAATTCTAACCATTTGCTGTCACTAACTGATTGCAACGTTTATTTTGAAGGGTATTGTATTTTTCATTTACTTTGATATCCGATTTACAGAAAGGTTAACTGTAACTCAACAACTATTCGTACAAATTCCCACAAACCAAATATAGAAAAAAAATGAAAAGCAGAATAAAAAACTGGGAAAATACAGGGTGTTCGAAAAATAGACGGATATATTTTAGAGGGTGATTCCTTGTTGAAAAAATATGAAAAAAGTTTCTATAAACATGGGTTCGGAAATGTGTTCAGGTTTTTATTAATATCTAAAAAAAGTATTTTGTAGATTATGTTGAAATTTGGCAATATTATTTGTTGTATTAAGAGACTAATTTAGCCCCAAATAGATTAAAATAATTAGGTCCAGTGGCGTCCCGGGGGCACAGCAAATATTATTGGCAAAAAAATGTACACCATTGCTTTTTTTTGAAACTTTAACAAACAAACAAATATTAAAGTTACAAAAACGCAGTGGCGAGCATTTTTGCCAATAATATTCGATAAGGTCTCCCCCGGGATACCACTGGACCTAATAATTTCAATCTACTTAGGGCTAAATTAGCCTCTTGATACAACAAATAATATTGCCAAATTTCAACAGAATCAACTAAATATTTTTAAGACATATAAAAAATTTTAATTTATCTCCCTGTGTCTTGAAAACTCCACATTTCCGGACCCACAAGAAATCACCCTATAAAATATCTCCGTCTGTTTTTCGAACACCCTGTATAGAGAGTGTTTCAGTTGAACAGTTTGTGAAACCGTACACTTTACGTTCTTGACTTCCCTGTATAGTCCAATTCTAAACAATCTACAAATAAACCCCTATAGTACGTTAAATGATGCTTCCTTTGAACGGGCCTATTCGAATCTGCAATAAAATATCTTTTCATTAAAAAATTTATATTTGAATCACCATGTAGTTATGAATCACCGTGTAGATATTAAAGTAATTTCCAAGTAAGGATCATACTATAGGTTACAGTTTTTGTAGTTATTTTTTTAGATATTATGCGTAATAACAGAGTTATCGGACGAACCAACACCTAAAAATTACCCTGTAGGTAGAGCCTCTTCCACTGGAACGTTGGTGAACAGGATTTCTATGTCGAAGCTTATTCGAGGATCCTCTGATTCGATGTATGCCTGTCGGGATAAACATTTATTTTCTTAATTCTTTTAACAACAAAATTATTTATAATCAAAATAATCATATTTTTGACTCAATATGCTGTTCCGTACTTTTAATTAAAGCCTAGGCAAATGATGGGTAAATGCGCAACTAATTTTTCTACAGAGGATGGTTTTTTTTTCGCCATTCGTCTTGTAATATTCTCCATAAATGTTCTTGAGATGAAGGACAACATTTCCATACTTGTCTGTCCATTTCATTCCACAGCAACCCTATCGCTTTCAAATCCGGGGATTGGGGAGGCCATTGCATGACTTTCAAAATATTTTTTCTTCTTATGCTTCCAAAAATTGTTTACACAGCTTGGATGTATATTTGAGGTCATGATCATGCCGAAAGACAAACCCTGGACCAATAAGACGACTCTCAGAAGGCACAACATGAGTTTGTAGTATGGCTTTGTAACTATCTTTATTCAGTATTCCCTGTACTCTCACAATATCCCCAAGAGCGGAACCATCAAAACGAACCCAAATCACAGCCTCCACCATGCTTAACTGAAACGACGGTGCATAATTCTAATGCCCTCTTGTTAGGCCGACGGCGGACAAATACTCTTCTCTTGGAACCAAAAACTTCGATTCATGGCTCCAGAGTGCTTTCTTCCAGTCAGCAACTTTCCAAATTTGATGTTTGGCCCAATTCAGTCTCATTTTTTTGTTAGTAGCTCTGAGGAGTGGTTTCGATACTGCTATACATCCCTTAGGTCCAGCTTCAAGTAACCTTCTCTTAACTGTAGTCACATTTACAGGCTTACTACGGCCCACGTCATGCGTCTATTGCGTTTACTTTTCACTATTATGCTTAAGTCTTTAGCGGAAGTTGTAACTCTGGGTCTCCCTGAACGAATGCTATTGGATGTTATGCCTTGAACCTTAACTTTTTTTAAAAATGTAGTGTACAGATGATAGTGGTACCTTTTGAAGCTTAGAAATTTCTCGAATACTTTTGTCGGATTTATGAAGACCAATAATAACTCCTTTTATCTCATCGGAATATTCTTTAGTTCTACGTATTTTGTCCACAAAAAATAAACGAATACGCACTTTCTGAATAATCTTGAACCATGAGATATTGAAAAACGGTTTCAATGACCTTTCAGTGATGCTTGATGTCCATGGTGATGGTTTTCAATAAATAAAGAAACTGAAACTGAATGGTTTTTTTTGTTTGTTATGATTTTAAATGGAGTTATGCAGGTGTTGAAATAATTTTAAACGGTAGTGTACGTCGATTTTTTTTCCTCCTGATCAGACTCCATAGCCTTGACACACGGCCTTGCATCTAGCTTTTCGCTGTTGGCACTGTGATTCCTACTATCTGAAACCGTAGCCTTGCCAGGCTTTCACAGTGACTCAGGAGATGCACTGGGGTTTCCTCATGCTCTCTGCAGAAACGGCATGTGGACACTTCTGTCAGACTCAAGAGTCTCATATGTCGATTTGCCTGTCTTTGCCCCAATTGGTTGTTCCACCATTCAAGGGACTGGTCCGCTTTCTTATGGACTGTTTGGTGCTTGTTCTTGTGAGCCTATAAGGCGATTGGCTGCACCCTGTCGGCCTTTTTATTTCCTTTGTGCCCTTCATGTCCTGGCACCCAGAGAAATGTTACCATGTTCCGGTTTCCCAGCTCTTTGAGAATGTTCACGCAACCCCATATTAGTTTAGACGATATTTGCGATGAACTTGATGCCTTTATGGCTGCCTGGCTGTTCGAGCAGATGACGATCGACTGATTTGCAGTCTCATTCCTTATTAGCTCTTTTGCACAGACTTTCATGGCCGTTACTTCAGCCTGAAATATTGTTGCAATAATGCCTAGACTTATAGAGCATTACCCTGAATAAATATGTGTAATGGTGGTAGGTCAAGAAGGAACTCCAACGCTGCAATGGGAGCGGTATGAATGGCCCCCGTGGCGCTCAAGCAGGCTAGCATCTGTACGTCACTTAATAGCCTCACCGCTCCCGACTGTGTAGTCTTCGTCCACCATGTCAGTGATCCATAGGTTATCATGAGTTTCACCAACCTCGTGTATAACCACATGACCATTTTTGAGTTTAACCCCCAATTTCTCCCGCACCTTCCTAGGGCTGTTGTAGCTTTCTGTGCTGTTCTGTTGATGTAAGAGTTCCACGTTAATCTTCGGTCAAAAATGAACCAAAGATGTTTCGTCTCACTGGCATAGGGGATCTCTACACCATGCAGGGTTAGTGGCGTGAGGCCTTCTAGAACCCGCCTTCGTGTAAAAGTAGCGACGGTAGTAAGGTCAACACTAACACCGCATTTCAGCAAGCCACCACATCTCTATGGACTACCAAAGATTCGCAAGGAAGTCCTACAGCTCCGACCTATAGCCAGTTCAAGGGACACTTCGTTGCGATACTCCGACAGACAAACATCGTACCAGGGGATCGTCTAATGCGCTTTGACGTAGAAGACCTCTCTGACGAATGACTCACCTAATAAAAAAAATGGTTGGTTTAGGTTCGTAACCACGGCGGATCCGTTAATGCTTTCCGCGATGTTGCAAAATCTACAGTTTTTCACAAACTGATGGCAAATTTTTCTTAGGGAATGCTATACATTTCATTCGATATTTGTATTCTGCCAGAAATTCTGAAGACTTTTTATTAAACATACTTTGACGTAGAACATATCGTTTCCGAAATATTCGTGGTCAAACATCAATATTCAAACAATAAAAGGTGTTTTTTCTCCTAAGCAATGACCGGTATCGAAAGTAATTCCCTGCCATTTCTGACATTCACAAGTCCATTGACTTTTGTTACTAGAGTTATTGAGAATGATTCATTTAACTTAAACCGAGAGAATAGAAATTCTAATGATTCTGACTTTTAATGACAAACGTCCCAACCGGAATCCAATAACAAAGTCCACAGATGGAAAAGTTTTGAGGAAATTTGAAATAACAGGACATGTAAAGGATGTTCCACGATCTGACCGTCCCAAAACAGCCATTGACGAAAATAAGGATTTGAATATTTTAGTGAGCATAGCGGAAAACTTTCACCTTTCTACTAGGGCACTTGGTGAAGATAAGAATACATCAAACATGTCTGTGGAACAACGCATTTTAATTCCTAATCATCATACTGACACTTCTAAGCCAGGGAAAATCCTCATTGGGTACGGGAATATCATACACAAGATCCACAAACAATTAATGTTTGGGCCGGTATCATAGGTCAAAAGATAATCGGTCCATTTTTCATGGAAGAAGATTTAAAAGCTGAAAGATATTTGCATCTTTTCAGGCATCACATTGTCCCAGCTTTGGCGGAAATATTTCCCTATCTTTGTAAGTAACTTTTATTACCACAAACAATAAAAATATCAATATTGTTTTCCTTTAGTAAAATTACTCAGTGACATTAAAAGTGTTACACCCAAAAAAATAATTTGTTCAACTTGATTTTTTTGCAATGAGGTAGTCTTACATCAAGAATGAAACGATAATATTCTCACAAATTTTTTTTGACAAGTAATAAGAAAAAAGTGATGTGTTGGGCGACCCTACATCTGAATACATTCCTGTATACGTCTAGGTATCGACAAAATGAGATGATCGATGTCTGGTTGTGGCACCTCATTACAAGCAACTCGAACTTCGCCAATTAGCTGTGGCGGATGGTGTACAGTGGATAGTCTTCTTCCCATCATATTCCACACATGTTCGATGTGATTTAAATCCGGTGAACCTGTTGGCCACGGCAAAAGATTAACGCCTGCTTCTTGAAGAAAGTCCGTAGTATGACGAGCAATATGGGGACGTGCGGTGTCTTGCTGAAAAAGGACGTGTGGCCCTCTACATACGGCAGTAAAATGGTTTGTATGACATCGTCAACATAACACGCGGCAGTCATAATACCTTAAACACAGATAGGGAGTGATTGGCTACCATAGGCAATAGCCCCCAAACCATTACTCCAACAGTCCTGTGTACATGCCTCTCAACAGCAAATCCGAAATCACGCCGTACTCCACGGCGGTGCCTTACCCTTCTACGACCATCGTGCGTACCTAGACAGAATAGCGATTCGTCGCTGAAGATGACAGTATGCCATTCTGACTCCCAATGTTGCCGTTCTCTGCTCTAGTTCAAACGTTGACGACAGTGGTCCGCAGTCAGAGGACGCACGTAAGCAAGTATGAAAAAAGTCTAAAGGCTCGAATACGGCGATAGAGTGTACGGTCTACCTTATTCTCCAAACCATTGGTTAGCGATCTGACGCACACGTTGACATTGTTGCCACAGCATGCTTTAAATATAGTCACTATGTTGCAAAAAAACAAGTTGAATAAATTATTTTTTCTTCGAATGTCACTGTGTATAATAGTGCCCAATGGTAGAATATGGCTCCAACAAGATGGTGCACCTCCGCATTACGCTCGAAATGCTCGCGAATTGTTGAATCAAACGTTTTTGGAAGATGGATAGGTACGACTGAATGACCACCTCGGTCTCGTGACCTCACACGCCTTGATTATTTTTTATGGGGATACTTAAAAAATACAGAATAGAAAACCAGACCACTTGATTTGGATGAACTAAAACAACAAATAGAAAATTAATGCAGAGGAATTGAGGAAAGCGGATGTCTTCAAAATTTTTAAATGCATTCATATTTATTTTTCATACCGGTCAATGGTTCGATGAAAAAACACTTTTTATTATTTCGAACACAATGAGGTCTACGTCAAAGTAAGTTCAATAAAAAGTATTCAGAATTTCTTGCCGAATACAAATCTCGAATAAAATGTATAGCATTCCATAAGGAAAACAAAAGTTGCTATCAGTTTCTGAAAAACTGTAGATTTGGCAACATCGCCGTTATCATTAACGGATCCGTCAATTTAAAAAAAGTAAATAAGTCATTCGTCAGATATTTGATGTACCAAACTTTTATTACAGTCTGCATAATTGAGCAAAAATTGAAGGGCCCAAGACCCGACGAAAAAACAAATCTTCCAACTAGAAGGCATAATAGAACTGCTACAATTCTCTGCTTGAACAGCTACTTCCAAGAAAAGAAGGAATTCTACATTCAAATCTCTACATGGAGCGGTTTGAGTCATTGACCATCGCAACACCCGAAAGAAGAGCAACATTATGGGTTTGATGTGTGAACGTCACGTTTATAATCTGAAAATATGGAGTAGACCACCTACAGGAATTCTTCAAACATCCTAACAACTTGAAACCCTCGACAAAACAAAGTTCACAAAACAGGAAGAGGTTGTCAGCGTCTCTAGAAGAAGAAATACGTCGCATCAGAGAAAACCTTGAGAAGAATAGCTATCCAAGATGTATAATGGAAGAGGTGCTACGAGAAGACATGAACACTAGACGAAGTATATACGAGGAACCACGACATACCCTCAACTTACCAAATATTGGTGGTATCTTGGATTCAATCAGAAGAATGGCATGGACATCGGATTCTCGAAGAATACAACCCTACACAGCGTAATCAAAGGCCAAGGTCAAGCTAAAAAACGAAGGTCTAGAGACGAAGGATTGTATAATACAGGATATCATCCAAGTGTGAGAAAATATACTGTGACATATAAAATGCCACACCCAGAATTATTTATTGATTTTGATAAAAACTTGTTAACATATTGCTATCATGGAAGTATACGGTGATAAGATGTTGAAGGCATTCCGAGCCGTACTTTTTTGTAAAGGCTTTTTTGTGATATCAGGATCCGAACAATATGAACATGTTTACTTAATATACAGTGATTTTTCTGTGTTGATTCCATTTGTTTCATTGTTTTATTGCATTATCATGCTTCAGAGTTCGCAGACGCGCTAATTTCACTCAACTTGCCGAGTTTGAGAGGGGTGGGATAATCGGGTTTCGTGAAGCAGGATTTTCTTTTAGAGAAATCGCCAATCAGATGAATCGAAACGAAGCTACTCTAATGAGATGCTGTCGAGTGTGGTTCCAAGAAGGCCGAAATGGACGAGTTAGAGGTACTGGACGTCAAAGACAGACTACAGAGCGACAGGATCATTATTTGAGGCAACTAGCACTTAGAGATCGATTTTCCACAACAAGGGCAGTTGCGAATCAGTGATTGATGCAGCCGGAAGGGCAATAACAATTAGGACAGTTTATGTCAAAATAAGGTCTTTTGGACTGTTTTCATACCGTCCCCTTATCCGATATCCAGACCTTTCCCCCATCGAGCATGTATGGGACATGATGGGAGGAAGGTTGCAAAATTCACCGCACCCTCCACAAACATCGGAGGCTTTACGAAACCAAATTCAGATGGCCTGGGATACAATACACCTAATCCAATCAGTGCCCCGATGACTTAACGAATGTGTAGCGAACAGAGGAGCTTCAATACATTATTAACATTAAGGTGGGATATCCCAGATATCTTACGAAATTTCGAGTTAAAATGTTAATCACTTTCTATTTATGAGTCGACCTAAAACTTGTAAAGTATTCTCAAAATTACAGCACTCCCAGTGGGTGTTGCATTTTCTATGTCATTTAATATGATATATATTGGCAAAACAGAAGTGGGGAACTTCGGCTTAGCAGGACACGCATGGAAAGAGCACCATAGAACAAATTGGAACAACACCAAGGCAATACATAAAGACCCATTGGTATCAGAGAAAAATCAAGGAAGCCACCTACACAGTGAGAAACGCCAACGGATACAATAATCCCAGAAATAGTAGTAGTAGAACTTTATTTATATATTATATAATAACCGCATAGAATGGGCAAACACATGTTTCAATCCTGTTGCGTGTAACCATTCTGATAATTCCATTTTAAACTTATGTGTATTTCGAAATTGTTTTAAGTTTTTGGGTACGCGTTCATATAATTTTGGAGACAAATAGAGAAAAGATCGCTTTATTATGGTTTTATAAGGTTTAGGAACAGTTTTTGCTCGTGAAATAAAAGCAGTGCAGCAGCCGGTCATCAAAAAAATAAACAAGCCCCTGTTGGACCCACTGGGGGTATTACGTAAAAAATCGACGCAATGCCATTGAAATCCTATATAATGTCATTAAAAAATTTCAGAGTCTGCACCGATTAATCATCTTGACTTCCCAAATTACGAGGTGCACTCCAATCTGAGAAACAACGGGGGAGTTGTGGCTTTTGTCTGCAGCAGCCTTTCCTGCTCCAGAGATGTTTCTTTGGAAACAGAGCTGAAGGACATTCTGTGGCTCCGCATCAACTCCAAAACATCCCTCAAACTTATTTGCTGCCTTTATCGCTTTCCCTCGGATCATAATTGGGATAACCTACTTGAATACCTCGCCGTCAAAATCGACTTCCTGAACATCAATCACCCCGCTTCATAGGTAGTTGTTCTCGGTGATTTCAATGCCCATATGAGCTTTGGCTGGGCTCAAACAAGACCGATTCAACAGGCCGTGCAGTCGAAGCGTTCGCTCTTACTCAAGGGCTGACCCAGGTGGTTACGAGCCCTACTTATTTCCCCCGCGTCTCGTCACATGCCTGTAGCCTGCTGGATCTCTTTCTGACCACGCATCCTGTCCCTTACAGCACTGCTGTCCAGTCCTCCCTGGGTAACTCAGACCACGGTGTTTTACTAACCTCCACAACACCGTGGTTTCGGTCAGAACCCGCTGTGACAGCAGAAATTCGTACAGGCCGCAAAACTTGGCATTACGGACATGCCGACTGGGAGGGGATCAGAGACTTCTTTTCTACCTTTCCTTGGTGAGATGTCTCTTTCACTGACGCAGATGCGTCGGCTGTTTGTTCTTCGATAACCGAAATTATCCACGTCGGAATGGAGGAATACATCCCTCACAGTGAAAGTGCCTAAACCAGGGTCCTAACAAATCGTGTGACACTGCTCGCCAGCAAAAGATCAAGGCACATAGAACCTTCTTACAAAACTTCACTGTAGAGAACAACCAAGCCGACGTCGAGTCCAGACACAAATATAACGAAGCGGTTCGCAATGACAAAAACCAGCAAGATATGAAAGTTAGGCACAGGGTAATGTCGCAGCTCAATGGCAGTCCGTGTTTCTGGACGCTGGCCAAGCAGATTGAAAAGAACTTCTCACACAGTAGCCGTCCACCACTTACGTGTCACGATGGAATGATTGTATCCGATTCAGAGGCCAAGGCGGAAGTGCTTGCCAAGATCTTTGCTGCCGACTTCACTCCCTTCAACGCCCAAGTGCCGTCAATTCAAAGGGTTCCCTACACTATGCGGGAGGTAACATTCAGGCATAAGACCATAAGACGAGTGCTCTTGTCGCGCGATATCAACAAAGTTTCTGGTTCGGACTTGATTCCTGCCATTGTACTGAAGAGGTGTGCAGCGAGCTTCTGGACTACCTCGAACGTCACAGCTTGACTAGCGACAGACAGTATGGGTTTCCGGCACCAGCGATCCACAGGGGACCTCCTAGCTTACGTCACGCAATTTTGGAGTAAACTCATCCAGCCTTATGGTGAGGCTCATGTCGTTGATCTTGACATTACGAAAGCGTTCGATCAGCCGTGGAACGCTGCCCTCTTATGCAAACTTCCAATCATATGAGCTCCCAGAAAAGCTTTGCAGATGGGTGGCTGACTTTATCTCTGGCAGCAGGATATTCGTCGTAATTGACGGGTTCTCCTCTTCACCCCACAACGTCTGTTTCTCTTACATATCAGCGACCTCCTTTCCTTCCTGCACGATCAACCCAATCCACAGCTTCGCTGATGACAGCACTCTACATGCAGGAATTCAGAGTGACAAGCCGATCTCTGCTACTGAGCTGGAAAAAAGAAGACTAGCGACGACTTCCTCTCTGACAAGAGACCTGGAGACCATCACTGCTTGGAGACGCAACAATCTTGTACAGTTTAATGCTTCCAAACCACAGTACTGTACTTTGACGAACAAAAAGCGTCCTGGCGCTCATCCGGTTTCGATAGATGGCCGAGATCTGTCAAAGAGACATTCATAGCGGCAGCTGCTGGGAAAAAGCTAGGGTATTTGTTTAGGGCTAAGAAGTACTTTTCTCCGCATGACCTTCTTACTCTATACAAGGCTCAGATAAGGCCTAGCCTCGAGTATTGCTCACTACATTATGTATGCTCGATGCTGTCCAAAGGAGGGCGGTCCGACTGATCGATTACTCTTCTCTAACAGACAGTCTCGGGACTCTTTCGCACCGGCGGGCCGTCGGCGATCTAGCTCTTTTCTACCGCTATACCAACGGGTTTTGCTCCGCAGAGCTCTCTTCCATGATGCCACCGCGCGATGTGCCTGAAAGACAGACCCGCCCGACTTTGGCGTCCCATCCTAACCGTGAACTTCGTACATCCAGAACTGGCGATTCGACCACTCCTTTGTCCCGAGGGTGTCGAGACTGTGGAAGCTTTTCCCAGTTCTACTAACCTTAGGCAGTTCAAAAATCGTATTAACAAAATTTCTTTGGGATCATCATAGCAGCCGCGGTGTTCCGGCATTTAGGCTTCTGCCTGCGCGGCTGCTTCGATATAAAAAAGTGTATTATGCTGATCCATTCGGCGCCAACTTATTGGAAGCGCCACCTATGAAGGAATGGATGAACGACCATGTTGTCTAAGATGCTGCGACTCCCATTCGTCAGTATGCTTTGTGGGTTCCCAGCTTCCTAGAAAGTCTAGAGGACATATCTTTTGTCCTTTCTGGAGAGATTATGTTGTAATTACCAAACAAAACTTGCCGGTTTTCTTACTTATATATTATCATTAATAGTTTACGGGATGCATGCAAAAACCTGCAAAAAGATACATTTTGCCCTCTTCCACCGCTGCTCCCAGAACTTGTAGTATGTTAATCTGGGCACTTCAATGAATAGCTCTGCCAATTTCCAAAACTTCAGGAATTATTTGGTCTGATCGGCGGTTTTTAAGCTAGTTTTCTTAGACTATCAAACTTCCTCATTTGAAGAGATTATCTAGAATATACTAAAATATACAAATATACGTTCAATATATATTTATATATATATATGCCACGAGGTTATGATCACCCTGTATAGAGCGACATATTTTTCAAACAAGGAGCTATAGTCGCCCAGAACTGTCTTTAATTATTATCTTTTAAAATAATGGAGCTATCGATCGATTACCCAATAAAAACTAATTCTATATTTTATTTGTAGAATATCCAGAGTCTCTCCCTGCCCTAAGTGATCTGAGAGATGCCCTCCCAAAGACAGACCTTAAGCCCTTATTGACAGAAACACTACAGAAAGCTATGGAAACTCGTCTCTTGCATCCAGGAGTGAGTACACCTGATATCTTGACTGCTTATGTTGCTGCCATAAGATCTCTCAAAGTATTGGATTCTACTGGTTTATTATTGGAGACAGTAACACAGCCAGTACATCAGTACCTGAGGAGTAGAGAAGACACTGTCAGGTAATGTGTATACTGAATATCAATGCTAATTCCGATTTTGAGTGCTGTGAAATGGCCGCTGGGCGCATTAGTATCGCTCTCCTATTGATAATTTTCAAACACGTGACTAACTGGTTGGCCATTATTTATCCTTATCCCTATCTTTATGCTCATTACCCTGATCTTTTAAAGTCGAGATAATGTGAACTTTTTATGTTTGACAATATTTCTGTATTTCTAAAAATAAAGTGGTATTCAAAGGATTCTGTAAAAAACACTGTTTATCTTCGAAACGGCTTAGCCGATTATAACTAATTTGGGCTAGTTGAAAATAGTTATTCTTGGGCTACAAATGTTATAATATACTAAGTGACATATAAAATGTAACATCCAGAATTGTTTTTTGAATCTTGATAAAAACTTGTAATCATATTTGCTATCATGGAAGTATACGCTGATTTGAGGCAACGAGCAAAAATGTTATGGCCGAAAAACGAGGCAAAATGCAGGTTTTGGCACTTGTTGGTAATGCGACGATAATTTCACGCAACAACTTGAAATTCTTCAAATCCGTAGGATTCATACTTCTAAATAACAACAACAAAATTGGAGTATAGCGGTCAAGTTGTTTTTTGAAAATTTCTAATTGTTTATCCCAAAACATCTGTCTTCCGGCCATACCTACTAGTTTATTGAGCAATATACACGATTCGTTCAAAGAGCATGTAATAGTAAAATACACGTGTTTACCGTGCCGATATGAATCACAAACCATTCCGATAAGATAAATGTTATTTTTATGCGAAAAACAAAGGTTACGTTTTTTCTTCTAAACAAATTCAAACATTTCGTATTTGTGAGTAACTGAACAAATGCGCTACGATATTCGAAAAACGTACGTTACTATACAAATTTTAAAACAAAGCGGTTGTGTCTTTCACTTTTGTTGCGAATTACTCACAAATGCGAAATGCTTGAATTTGTTTAGAAGAAATAACGTAACCCGTCCTTTTTTGCATAAAAATAACATTTATCTTCCGGAAGGGTTTGCGATTCATATCGGCCATGTAAACTAGTGCATTCTGCTATAAAATTCCCTTTGAACTAACCCTGAATATTGCTCAATAAACTAGTAGTGATGGCCGGAAAACAGGTGTTTTGGGACAAACAATTAGAAATTCTCAAAAACTACTTGAGAAGTATGAGTCCAACGAACTTGAAGAATTTCAAATATCTGCGAGAAACCATCGTCGCATTACCAACAAGTGAAAAAACCTGCAGTTTCGCTCGATTTTCGGCCATAACCTTTTTGCTATCTTTTTACGTGTGGTCTCATTGCGTAGGTCTCATAAATACCTAAAAATCTTTCATGAAGAGTTTTTTCGTTCTTGCCAACGGTTTGGATTGAATCCCAAAAACACGTTTTCTCATTCTTTGTTGTCGAATAAAAAGTTTTCCCACAAAAATTGGTGTACCCATTTTATACGTCCATGTTTTGAATACCGCCTTGAACAACTTGCAGTAATAAAACCAGACTTTACAATTATTTCGCAAACCAGGGGTATTTTCGTCTAATATGATTAGTCTAACAAGGGCAGTTGCGAACCAGTGGCTTAATGCTGTCGGAAGGGCAATAACAATAAGGACAGTTCATCGCCTAGTAAGGTCTTTTGGACTGTTTTCATGCCATCCCCATCTTGTACTACCTCTGACCCCACAGCATCGTCGGCAACGATTGGTATGTAGTAGGGAGATACTTGAATGGAATATTGAATGTAACTCAGTCCTGTTCAGCGATGAATCCAGATTCTGTTTGGGCACACATGATTTCATTTCATTTCATATTTCCTACAATTAAAACCCAATTACAGGAAAAGCTCAAATACATTAACAAAAAGAAAATAAAGAGTCACATTAAAGGCCTTGGAATGCGGAAATATATTTTTTCAAGTAAATCCGGACAGTCAATTTGGTGCATAAGGTCATATAAAAACGATAAGGCAAACATATTACGTCTAATTGATAGTGAATCTAAATCAAAAAAATTCAAAAGGGTATGATGACAAAAACCTCTTTCTGGATAAGAACCAGTACATTTCAGGTAAAAATACTTAATAGCTTTAGGTTGAATGCATTCAATCATTGAAACTGAATTTAGGTATATTGGAGACCAGATCAGGGTTGCATATTCCAACTTGCTTCTGACAAAAGTAACGGACAAAGTCATTAATGTACTGACATTGGAGAACTCATTCCAGTTACTAATACAGAAGCCAAGTAGTCTGGTGGCAGCCGATGTGATATTAAGTATACAGGGTGACTTTGAAGTTGAGTCATTAATTTTCAGATAATGATTGTAGAAGGAAGATAAACCAAAGTATGTGTGTAAAAATAAAAAAAAAATAAAAAAAAATGTTTACCTTGTTTTATAAAGTATCCTCCCAACAAGTATTTCAGTGCGGACCTGTATTTGATCGTGAGGTGCCCTGTGAGGTCTTAAGTCACCTGATTCACGAGCCCGTTGTACTACATTAACAAAGGCACGAGGGGTTGGTTGCACTCGATTGGGAAACCGATCCGCATAAACATGTGTCATATTTTATTTCGTTTGAGCCACGCAACAGACACTATTCACACGCGACTGACACTGATGTATGTATAACTGAACTGAATGAAATAAAAACATCGTTCCAAATTCTTTCGCTTTTTTGTTTCCCATGCGATGAACCGATAAGGTGGATTATATCCGTTGTTGCCAAACACGAGTACATGATATTATTATTGAGACAGGGCGGTACTCAAACTTCCAAAGGGCTATAACTTTGTTACTTTAATTTTACCAGAAAAATGGTAAAGGAAAAAAACATTTCTTTTGATCAGATCTACTCACTGTTAAAATAAATGACTCAACTTCGAAGTCACCCTGTATGTTCGCTAAATATTAGCCTGCTATCAAAGGTTATTCCAAGGTCCTTAAAAGAGTAGCATCTGTCTAGAACCTGTCCGTTGACGTTATAATCATCATATATTAAATAATTAGTCTGTCTTGTATAAGACACAACTTTACTCTTAGAAACATTTAAACTACGACAGTTTCGCAACCACCATGAAGAAATTAAGTCTGATGGCCGTGCAAGAGTAAGGAGACGAGGTGAAAGTCGGAACATCCAATATTCCATCGAACGGCATATTCATCGCACTGAGGGTGTTATGGTATGGGGTGCCATTGCTTACGGCAGCAGATCCTGATTAGTGTTTTCTCGAGGTAGCATGACCCTCCAGCACTATATCCACGAAGTTTTACAACCACATCTGCTTCCCTTTTTGGAAACATTGCAAGATCCACTTTTTCAGCAGGACAATGCACGACCTCATGTCGTACGTGTTAGTTTAGACTTCTTAGAAGCGTCCGGAGTAAATCTGCTTCAGTGTCCTCCTCGATCTCCAGACCTTTCCCCCATCGAACATATATGGGACATGGGAAGAAGGTTGCAAAGTTCACCGCACCCTCCAAAAACATTGGAGGCTCTACGAAACCTAATTCAGATGGCCTGGGATATACAATACACCAAGAAGACATCAATCACCTAATCCAATCAATGCCGCGACGACTTAACGAATGTGAGCTCCAAAACATTATTAACATTAAGGTGGGATATCTAAGCTATTTTGCGAAATTTCGACTTAAAATTTTGATCACTTTATATTTATCAGTAGACCTAAAATTTGTAAAAGTATGCTCAAAATTACAGCACTCCTAGGTGTTGCATTTTCTATGTCATTTAGTATATTTGAAGTTTTGTTAGTTTCACATGTGGCCGATAGAGGACTTTTTTGGACATTCCGACAGAAATGGTTAATTTTCTCAAAAAAATTAAATGCATTGGTATGATTTTTTTATGAAGAAGTAGCTAGATGATTTCTAAACAAGCTCGCGAAAACCGCATCTCGATATCTTGTCCCTAACCTAAAATTTAGGCCAAAGAAAATATTATATGGAAATCTCTTTATTAAGTAATTACTATATTTTAGTGCAGCCTGCAATTTGCTTCCACGATTTTTTGATAAAATATTTACATAAAACGAATATCACGGTATAATTTATTTAAAATAAATTTTGTTTGTGTACAGAATGTTTCCCTATCTATAACAAAGTAAACGCTATTAAGTCCAAAATGCTAGAACCTTTCACGCAGTGTTACGTAACTTTAAAATCAAAATTTAACGGATTTCGCCATAAAAATATGCACGACTCATTTAACTGAAACCGAGAGAATAGAAATTCTAATGATTCTGGGTTATGACGGTTGTCGACGCACACAGCAAGAAGTTACCCAAATTTACTTAAAAATTTAATATACAAAACCAAACCATTTGATTTGGAGGAATGAAACAACGAATAGAAAATGAATGTAGAAAAATCGAGGAAAGCGGATGTCTTCAAAATGTTCTAAATGTACTTTTTTCCGCAATACCTAGCTTATCCAGCCAAGAAGCATATGTACGGCAGTTTAAAATTTAATAGACTTTTATCTTGTTTTGAAGTTTAAATTAACTGTTTTCTCTATCTTGTCCTACCAAAATTTGTATATTGAAATCCTTTGTAATTACAGTTTTGGTGCAGCTTGAGATCGATGATTCTGGGTTACCGACGGTTTGTCGACGCACACAGCAGAAGTTACCCAAATTTCAACGGCAAATATACCAACTGGAATCCAATAACAAGGTCTACTGTTGGAAAAGTTTTGAGGAAATTTGAAATAACAGGACTTGTAAAGGATGTTCCACGATCTGGCCGTCCAAAACAGCCACTGACAAAAATAAGGCTTTGAATATTTTAGAGAGCACAGCGGAAAACCCCACCTTTCTACTAGAACACTTGGTGAAGATAACAATACATCTCACATGTCTGTGGAACGCATTTGAAAGACGGAAAAATTACATCCTTACAGAGTCACCTTGGTTCAAGAAGATCAGATGATGATTTTGATAGGCGTTTATAATTCTGTGTAACCATGATGGACATGTGTACATTTTTTATACGAAATAATGTTTTCGAAGTAAAGTTTTTCTTTTGAACGGAACTCTTAATCGCCATAACTGCTGCTACTGGGCCAGGGAAAGTCCTCATTGGTACGGAAACATTATACACAATATCCACAAAAAATTAATGTTTGGGCCGGTATCATAGGTCAAAAGATAATCGATCCGTTTTTCATGAATGGAAATTCAATAGATATTTGCATCTTTTAAATAAAAAATATTAATATAGTTTTCTTTTACTAAATAATGGAGCGCCCAACGATAGAATATGACTTCAACAAGATGGTACACCTCCGCAGTACGCTCGAAATGTTTGCAAATTTTTTGATCTAATATTTTTTTGGAAGGACACCTAGAAGAGGTGGGATTGAATAGCCACCTCGGTCTCCTGACCCTACACCTATCGATTATTTTTTGTGAGGGTACTTAAAAAATTTAATATACAAAACCAAACCATTTGATTTGGAGGAATGAAACAACGAATAGAAAATGAATGTAGAAGAATCGAGGAAAGCGGATGTCTTCAAAATGTTCTAAATGTACTTTTTTCCGCAATATCTAGATTATCCAGCCAAGAAGCATATGTACGGCAGTTTAAACATTTAATATGACTTTTATCTTGTTTTGAAGTTTGAATTAACTGTTTTATCGTTTTCTTTGTTTTTAATTTCTCTGTTGTTTCATTGGAATATCAAATACACTAACTTTAATCAATATTAGAATTTAAATCCTCTTACTTTTAGTTAAATAAATCATATTTATATTATCTCTACTAACAAAACTCAATGGACTTTCTAATGTCAAAAATGACAGGAAATTGTTTTCCATACCGGTCATTGCATAAGAAAAACAAAAGTTGCTATACGTTTCTGAAGAACGTTGTCTTCATCGCGGATATCATCAACGGACCTTCCATGGTTTCGAAGTAAAGTTTTTCTTTTGAACGGAACTCTTAATCGCCATAACTGCTGCTACTGGGCCAGGGAAAGTCCTCATTGATACGGGAACATTATACACAATATCCACAAAAAATTAATGTTTGGGCCGGTATCATAGGTCAATAGATAATCGATCCGTTTTTCATGAATGGAAATTCAAACGCTGAAAGATATTTGCATCTTTTGAGGAATCACGTTGTCGCAGCTTTGACGGAAATATTTCCCAATGTTTGGTAACCTGTATTGCCACAAACAATAAAAAATATCAATATAGTTTTCTTTTAGTAAATAATGGAGCGCCCAACGATAGAATATGACTTCAACAAGATGGTACACCTCCGCAGTACGCTCGAAATGTTTGCAAATTTTTTGATCTAATATTTTTTTGGAAGGACACCTAGAAGAGGTGGGATTGAATAGCCACCTCGGTCTCCTGACCCTACACCTACCGATTATTTTTTGTGGGGGTACTTAAAAAATTTAATATACAAAACCAAACCATTTGATTTGGAGGAATGAAACAACGAATAGAAAATGAATGTAGAAGAATCGAGGAAAGCGGATGTCTTCAAAATGTTCTAAATGTACTTTTTTCTGCAATACCTAGCTTATCCAGCCAAGAAGCATATGTACGGCAGTTTAAACATTTAATATGACTTTTATCTTGTTTTGAAGTTTGAATTAACTGTTTTATCGTTTTCTTTGTTTTTAATTTCTCTGTTGTTTCATTGGAATATCAAATACACTAACTTTAATCAATATTAGAATTTAAATCCTCTTACTTTTAGTTAAATAAATCATATTTATATTATCTCTAATAACAAAACTCAATGGACTTTCTAATGTCAAAAATGACAGGAAATTGTTTTCCATACCGGTCATTGCATAAGAAAAACAAAAGTTGCTATACGTTTCTGAAGAACGTTGTCTTCATCGCGGATATCATCAACGGACCTTCCATGGTTTCGAAGCTAAACCTACCAATTAAAAAAAATAGCTGAGTCATGAGTACAGAGTAAGGAGAAAATAAAAGCGATTTTGGTGAAATTAAATTTTTCTTCGTGAATCTCCTGAATACACAGAATTGCGAAACTTTCTTGACATTTTCTTAGTTACATAAATGCGCAACTTTGTCCCCGTCCAGCCGACATCGTGTCTTAATGGTGAGAGTCAAATCTAGAACATCTTGTACAATTTTTAATGTTTGTGATAGCAATTGTACTGCTTCAGAGTCCATTAGAAAAATGCGTCATTTCTGCACCCATTTTGGAACTTCTGTTACTTACATTCACTTTCTTTAGGTGTGTTGTTAGTAGTTTGACGGAAGAAGGACCAAACGACTTGGCGTATGAATTAGTAAATGGTGAAGCTGTGCGAATAGATGAAAATACACCAACAGACGATGATGACGAGAACTGGGAGTGCTGGATACCTGATCCTATTGACTCTGCTCCAAGTAGGTTTTTTTGTTTCAAATTAATTGCATTTTAATAATAATAATGATAACTGTCTTTATTTTAACCCCAGCGAAGTTCAGAAGTGCATTGTGATTAGTAGCAAAGAATTCGATGTTATAATATACTTTGCTTACTTTTCGATAGAACTTTTCACTCATACTAACGCGTAAAAGGACTTGTACTCGGCATGAATTATTAGGGTTTGAGTTACATACCGTGATAATGTTTAGTGATGCGCTAATATCTGTTCCTCAGGACGGTCTGAAATAATTATGAGAGTGGCCAAAATAGATCTGCTGAAAAAACAAAATGTTTTTATATAAAAAATGTGATATCAAATCAGATTTCTAAACTAGGCAATCTAACGGAAATCGTATCAAGTCCGGTGAAAATTGTAAGCAGAAACATTATTCAGTAAAATGTGAAATGTTCCTATCAATTTTTAATTTGCATAAAATAGGGTTATATGTATATACAGGGTGACTTCGAAGTTGAGTCATTTATTTTAACAGTGAGTAGATCTGACCAAAAGAAATGTTTTTTTCCTTTATCCAAGTTTTCTGGTAAAATTAAAGTAACAAAGTTATAGCCCTTTGGAAGTTTGAGTAACCGCCCTGTCTCAATATAATATCATGTACGCGTGTTTGGCACAGGGGAGGGCATGCCGGTTCTCCAAGACCGCATGATCAAATACAAGTCCGCTACTGAAATACTTGTCGGGATGATACTTTATAAAACAAGATAACATTTTTTTTAATTTTTTTTATTTTTACTCACATATTTTGGTTATCCTCCTTCTACAATCATTATGACTCACTACGTCAAGAACTATATACAGATTAACAAAAAATAAGTAAAAATAATGGGCAAAATCCGCAAAAAAGGAAAGGTGGATCGAGCAGAAAAATAGCATATGTAACCGGAGGCAATACGTATCTCTGCTTGTTGGCTTCATCAGGCCCGAAATGAACATGCACATATGCAACCACAAAAGTAGATACGCATGCTCATACATCCGGATACGGGTGTAACCTGAGGAAACGAAGATGGAGAGGGAAAAAATGACACACGAAGTCCCCAACAAGAGCCATCCTATACATTGTAGTATAAAATCCTTCCTTAGAAATGTCTGACAGCTCCTCCCTCGTTTTTTTCTTGACCTCCTCAATATCGTCTTTTCATGCCCCTTTTCATCCGTGGAATTTAGAAAAAGTGGCACGGAGCCAGGGCAGGCGAATAAGGTGCGTGAGGCAGCGGAACCATGCAATTTTTAGCAAGAAACTGTCGAACAGAGATGGCAGAGATCGTCTTAAAAACTCCAAATAGCACAAGCTCTCAAATTTTATAAATATTTTCGTCGATTCGGGCAGTTGATGGACGTCCAGAGCGAGGTTTGTCATCAATCGACATGTCGCCCTTTTTGAATCGAGCAAACCACTCGTACACCTGAGTTTTTCCCATAGCAGCATCTTTGTAACCTATTTTCAACATTAAAACAGTTTCAGCAGCATTTTTACCGATTAGAAAGCAAAATTTCACACCTGCATGTTGCTCACTGAAGCTTGCCATCGTAAAAAACGAAACAAGCACGAAACAGCTCTACCAAAAATAATGACTACAGAAGAACGGAACAAGCCAGATCGACAACTCAGGTGGTACTGAACTGGTAATGGGTTGCGCTGTACGCCTCTATTGGCAGAAATGTGTACTACACAAGCTCCGCCCACTGCAATGCTATTCCGGTTATTTTTGGGTACCTCCTCGTATATAAACATTTCTCTGGTTGTAGGTTAAGTCTGAAACACGATGTCCTTTAACCGTCCCCATAAATAAGGCGATGGAAACAGACTTTCTCTTCCAATCTAATATGCTTTCGGACAATAATAGCAAAATGTGCTGAGCAACCATACAACTGCAAAAACAAGTTTTGCCGTCTGTCGTGTTTCCAGTGGCACATCTTCTAACAACATCGGTAATTGATTGTCCAAAAAGTAAAGAAAGACATTGCCATTTAGGGATTGCTCCAAAAAATATGACTCAATAGTTCTGCCTCCCAGTATGCCATACCACACATTTAAACTCCAACACCCTTGGTGCTGAATTTCATGCAACCAGTGCGGATTTTCTGCAGACCAATAATGCGTATTGAGCGATGACTCTCCCGTCACTGTTAAAGGTGGCTTCATCGGTCCAAGGAATTTTAAATAAAAATTCTTTATTTACGCCTATCATGCCTGACATCCAATGGCAATAGTCCAACCTGCGATCAAAGTCTTCCTCTTTCAACGCCTGATGCAAAACGGCATGATATGGGTGCATTCTAAGATTAAAATTTAAATAAATATCTACATTTTGATGGCCATTAGATCTTATCTGTGGACCTTCAAAATAGTTTGAATCGTTGTTCGTGATATGCCCAACTCAACGGATAATGCCCTTGTGCTAACATGAGGATTTCCTTCAATATATCCCAGTACGCGGTTAACATTTTCTTGTGTTCTTCCTTTTCAAGGTCCATGAAACACAGGCCCAAAACTACCATTACTCAAAGTAACACGAAGCTATTGACAACTATTGACAATTTGAAGATTATTTATGTTTTGATTAGGTATTTGTTTTGTTGTATTCCATGGACTGCTTCTATTAATTGTCTTTTTCGTGTGCACCCACTGTGAATATGCATTTAAACAAAAAATATGCCTTTTGTTATTAGCTGTACTTACTTACCTTTTAGCAATATTTTGTAATATTCTCAAAAAGGGTGATTTTATTCTGATGAATAAAAAAGAATTCCAGAAAAAATAGTTTAAAAAATATATGTCGGGTTCATGCACGACTTACCGTAACCGAACTTAAGGATCAGCTGTTTCTACACCAGTGTCCTCCACATGTTACGTCTCCAGATAGTAACTACAGTATATTCAGATAAGAGATAGACCGGATGTAAACAAAAGGTTCGGGTGATTTTCACGCTAACGCCGCCGTCTCGACGTAAAACAGGAGCCCTCATTGGTCAATTCGCAATTAAATGCCTATGCCGAGCGGCAGAGCAGTCGTATCAAGGCAGAGTCACATTCAGGTTCAGACGTGTTACGTATGTCGTGTGCATCATTGCAATTTGATATTTCTTTGGACGTTTTCGTTTGTTATCTTATTAAGTTGTTGAGTTTGTCGTTGTTATTGTTATACCTTGTTATTCAGTATTTCAGGTTCCTGATCATTCATTTTTTAAAGGTTTATAACTTTAAATTAAATTGTGAAGCGCTGAGTAATCATACGACGTTCAATATTCTTTCTTTCTATATGACTAAATAATCCCAATTATAGCAATCTGATACTCATGTCTCAATGTTTTTTCGCTGAATGTGATGAAAACATTTGAAAAAGGTTCGCTTATTGAAATAAATCTACACCAGTTAGTACTTCGATTTCCAGGTAAAGGGAAAAGGCTCATTATCTGCCATATTGGCAGTGAGGATGGATTTGTTGTTGACGGTCTGTGGTGCTTTGAGTCTAAGAAAACTGGAGATTACCACGAGGAAATGAATGGCGAATCGTTTGAACAGTGGTTCTCAAAAATTTTACCGAACTTAGAGGAAAACGCAGTAATTGTGTTGGATAATGCGCCTTATCATTCTCGAAGAATGGAGAAGGTCCCAACAACGGCTTCAAGGAAAGTCGATGTTCAAAATTGGCTCCGCTCGAAAAATATCAACTTTGAAGAAGCAATGCTGAAAGTACAATTATTAAGAATTGTCAAGGATCACAAGGCGGAATATCAAAAATACGCCATTGACGAAATGGCAGCAAGTCAAAATAAAACTGTGCTCCGTTTACCTCCATACCATTGCGAGCTCAATCCCATTGAGCTCATATGGGCAGAGGTTAAAAATTATATAGCTAAGCACAATACAACTTTTAAATTTTGTGACCTCAAAGGACTTTTCAAAGAAGCACTAGAATTAATAACAGCGCAAAAATGGGAAAACTGTATTAAGCACGTGAAAGACAAAGTTGAAAAGAGAATGTGGGAACTGGACAATATTTTAGAGGAACAAGTCGAGCCATTCATTATTGACGTTGGTGCTTCAGGCAGTAGCGATGATGAAAGCTCATCAAGCTCATCTTTCCAATAAAAGATGTCGTTCATCAAATTCGGTCAGTTATAAGTAATTATAAAGCTACTGTATTTTTTAACTAATTATTGACATTTTTGAACCCATTTTGGCAAAACCTATTCAAGAATCTACTTTCTGACAATGTTCAACCATGCACATTTTTTTACGTTTTGAACGTTTTAATTTGGTTACATATTTACCTAGAAATCAAAAAATATACTAATCAATATTCTAAAAGCAATTTTAAGAGCTATACGATTATTTTCAATTTAGGCTAATTTAAACGCCATTTTGAGATTATATTCGACTGTATTTCACCAACCATCAGACGGCATCCGAAGCTGGAAATCGAAGCGAAAATTTTGAAACCCTTATGTATATTTACATCATTATATATTTCTTACCCCACCCCCACATGATCCTATATCCATCACCAATCGTATACACATCGAATTGTGCTAATTTACTACAAAGTTACGCAAAGCAGCATCTACTATCTAAAATATGTACTGCGTGACTCTTAATACGTCCCTGCCGAATGTTACAGCGTTCGATGATCACGTGGTCTTGTTTATGTCCGGTCTATCTCTTATCTGAATATACTGTAGCTAGTGATTTCCAGTGGTGGTCAAACGTTTTGGTGACGTCACACCCATTTTTTGACATGATTCGGGTGGTTTCGGAACTCGTCTTACCCTTGGATAGCCCTTTCCATACTGTTCTATGCTCGTATTGACGTAATTATAATAATTCTGTGGTGTCTCGTGTTCCACGACGATTTACCGAGACAGCCAGGCGGTGACTCATCTGTTGTTTTTGTTTGAGTTGTTGACGAATTTGCGGTAGAGATTTGTTTTGGTGTTCGTCTTCGGGTGTGTTTTTCTGCCTTGGACTTGTTTTTTGTGCGAATAATTGAGGATGACCATGCCTAGAGCAAAAAAAAAACGAAAAGCCGCGCTGGTATCAACTCCTGACCTTGTTGAAGAGGTACCTGCAGAAGTCACCTGAACGCAATCGGACATCGCCAGAGGAGCGCCTAATGATGACGTTGCAGTAAGTATCCAAATCAGTTCATTTTTGCATAAATGACTAAATATATTGAGGTTATGGTCGTTTTCTTAATTCAAGGTCACTTCTTAAAATAAAGTTCAATATATTGAACTTTTTCTTAAGAACCAACCAATCGGATCACTAGCGTTGGTCAGCTGATCGCTACAGCTGGAATTAGAAGATTGGTACGAGCCATCGATACTGTACAAAAGTCGATAGTCGATATTTATATCGTGATGTTTGATCGATTTTATATCGCTGTATGGGCAGATGGTTCGGTGATAGTTGTATGAAAAATTATTTGCGCTTATCAGTATTGCCACAGCATAAAGTAGATCAAAAAACAGCATGAAAAAAATAAACATGGGTCCTAAATTGCCCCTTACCAAGATAGAGGATTTTGAAATTATATTCTAGAGAACGAAAAAAAAAATGGAAATGATCTTAAAATTTTGTGCTTGTAGTACTGACTTCATAGCTGATAGATGCAAACACTTTCATGTCTGAGACTGTACCAGTGGTGATGTTGGCAAATTATAGCCCCTACAGAAGAAAAAAGAGAATTTAAATCTATACCATGCCCCCCATGACATGTTTTTCCAAAACGTCGCAGAACACTGTGAAGGTACTTTGTCAATAAGTACGAACCAGGTGTACACCTGGCGAATGCTGTGTATTCGCAGCCCAAATATGTAATCTCTTTTGAAGTTTATTGAGGTAAACAGATGAGTAGCACGTAACTTTTTTTTGTGACATCTGTACTGTTGGTAATAATAAATCTGGTAAAGGGACAAATTAAGGACTGGTGTTTGGTATCACCAATGAAAATTTGTTTACATACAGAATTTTGGCAATCAAATATATACTGCTAGATTGGGAATTTACACATATGTACAGAGCAGTATCATCTGAAGGGGCGTGGTGAGATAACTATGTTTCTGTTTAGTGTTTGCTGACCAAATATGACAGTGATATTATGCTAATAATTTTTTTTTGTTTCACAGTGTCAACATCCTTCGAGGAGACAGTTGGAGTGAAGATCGTCATTTATTTTATGGATACCAAATTAATTGTCAATGACATAAGGAGTTTGTTTCCTAGTTTGAAGAAACAATTAGTGTTTTATGTGTTTTTTTTTTTTGTTGAGGACAATTTTGTTTGCCTTTACCCATTAACAGTGTGTGCAAAACTATTTTTGATTCACATATCAGAGTGATTATATTTGTATTCCAGTCAGTCCTCTAACTAAAGATGTATTTTTTGTTATTTTAGTATTTATGTTTTTGCAATAAATATACATGATCAATTGACAAGAGATAGTGCTTGCATGATATTGGACTGATCAGGTTCATAATATAGAGAAAAATCCTGATGAGTAGAATACTTCTATGTATTTACAATTTATTGTAATGAAGAATTTGTTCTATTATTGCTGGGACTGTTCAATAAATATTTTTTCAATTATACATTTTTTTATTATCCTGAAATTCATTACTAGCCAAACTGATGAAAGAAATACTTCCTTTATTGAGGATGTGTTATGCATCTATGATCATCGAACTGCCTCAATATCGGGACGGTCATCAGTCAGATTTCGTAATGTAAACAAATGAAATCGCCGACACATTCCTGACATTCCTGATATGCGTTGTCGGCATACTTTCAATATTTTTAGTTCCACCAGATTTCCAGCCAAGAATGGTAGCGCTGCCGTCGTTATAGTCCAAGAAATATCTTCACATCTGCTCAGGAAAATATTCGGATTCGGACTTTTTGCATGTTATTCGAAAAAGCCTCCTAGTAACAAATCTACATGTTGTCAGGCTCCAAATTGCGTCTCTAATTGTTTGTACAACTTTTTCAAATAAATTCCAAAAATTAATGTTTTCGCTTCATCAAAGGTAATATTCGTTTTTTTTGATACTCCGAAACAAAACGATGTTTGACAATGTTTGTTAAAAGCTGATTTTGTACGAGATGGGAAAGTACAAAAAATTGATTTTGCGATACCGAAAAACGATCTGAAAAAACGAAAATGTTAATGTCGCCATGCTTCATAAATAACCATAAACACCACTGCGATACCTTTTAGGAGATACTGTTATTAAAAATCTTTGTATTTAATTGATATGCAAGCGGACGCTCAATGCATATTCAGCGTGCACGAGAGATATTTCATCTCTCTCTCGCGTTCACATAGACATAGACTATACATTGAGCGCGCATTCAATTCATAATTACTATGCAAATATTTACAATAACTGTACTCCCTAAAATGCTCTGGGGGTTTTGTTATTGGTTGGTTGAAGCATGTGTGAGATTTGGCAACATCAAAATATTCATTATTCATTTTGTTTTTAGGGTAGCAAATGACATATTTTGAGTTTTTACCTTGCTTATACCTGTATATATCAAGTCTAGAGAAAAGTTCTAAAGCTCATTTTTTATTCAGAATGTCCTAAAAACCGCAAAATACTATAAACAAAGCGAACAAATCAAGTTTTGGAATCGCTTTAATAACAATTTTTGGAGCAATTTTGGGCCTAGTCACATGCAGATTCTTTAACAGAGGTCCTTGAATCAGATTATGCAAAAATCGGAAACGGAAGATTTTTCCGATCAGATGTTTCGATATTATCTGGACTATTATCCGAGTTCTGTGACTTGATTACCAGTGCATTGGCGCAAGCGAGTGGGGAGGGGCCACTTGTCAATTTCAAGGCTGGTCCGCCAGTCCACGCAACACAAAAGCCACAAAACACTCTTTCATCTGCTACCTTGACGTTAAACATATGATTTTGTTAGTGTGTTTAATGTTGATATCGTCGCCATTGCTACATTGGCAATCCTGGCCGGGCATGCGCTTTAAATGCTCATTTTCTTAAGTTAAGTTACGTTAAGTCTTGCATGTACCCACCTATAAAAATTTAAGGAATTTCCGTATAAAAGTTTCTTTGGTCTAATTTTAGGTTAGAAACAAGATTCGGTTAGGAACAAGATACAGTTTTCGCGAGCTTGTTTAGACTTGTTCATACCAGTGCATTTAATTTTTTTGAGAAAATTTTAGCATTTCTGTCGGAATATCCAAAAAAGACATATTTATGAAACAAACAAAACTTCAAGTATTATAACATTTATAGCTCAAGAATAGCTCTTTTCAACTAGCCCAAGTTTGCTAAAATCGGCTTAGCCGTTTTGAAGATACAGGGTGTTTTTTACGGAAACCTTTGAATACCCCACATCACTTTATTTTTAGAGATACAGTGCCTCGCATTCTTAGTCGGCTATCCTACACTTTGACACGTCGTAAAGAAACAATAAACAATAAATTCCAACAAAAAATCTCAGATTTTTGCTTTAATTGCAGTTTATTTGAAAAAGATGTTTTTTATAAAAATATATTCTTCAGCTCAGAGAAGTCCTACCGTTCTCGACTGGTGGTTGTTGAGACGATATTGTAATATCATGATAATGAAAGAGACTTATCTTACTGTTATTTAAAAAAATAATACTAACTTCTAAAATATACATATAAAAATGAATGTGTTGATCCTTTTCTGTGGTCATTGTTATTAAATAAAGGGATACCATAGCCTACTGACTGCTACAATAAAAATTAACTCTTCAGCTGCAGGGGAGAGAGCATGTAGTGATTTGGAATATTAAAATAATTATACTCGTTTCATTATTAAAGTTTACAATAGTTTGTAATAGAATCTATATATAGTTTTAACAACATTAAGCACATCTACGTTATATACCTTTCTCCGCATGATAATTTCTTTTCTATATATACTCAGTGACATTAGAAGTGTTACACTCAGAAAAAATCATTTCAATTTGTTTTTTTGGCAACATAATGACTATATTTAAAGCATGCATACTAGTGTTAAGCATAATAAAATGCCTTGAGTTCGAAGACGTCCAAATTATCACCATGTTAGCGACTTTGTCAGCGGTGGAATTATTGCCTATCGCGATGTTGGTTTGTCCTATCGCGAAACTGGCCACGGTGTGTAGTGCAATGACGGTAATGCTGTGTCGTGTATGGATAGAAGAAAGTAGAGGAACACGAAGATGGCCAACTGGTCCACCGAGGCGTATCACAGAGCGTCAAGATAGGCGCTTCAGACAACTAGTCCTACGAGACCGTTTTGCTGCTTCACGTCAGATCGCTGACCAATGGTTTGGAGAAGAAGGTAGACCTGTTACCATGCGTACACTCTATTGCCGCATTCGAGCCTTTCTACTTTTCTGTACCGTCCACGGTTAGTGCTTCCTCTGACTGCAGACCACTGTCGTCAACGTTTAAACTGGAGCAGAGAACGACAACATTAGGAGGGAGATTGGCCTAATGTCATCTGCACCGACGAATCGCGATTCTGTCCAGGTACGCACGATGGTTATAGAAGGGTAAGACACCGCCATGGATAACGGAGTGATATTGGATTTGCTGTTGAGAGGCATGTACACACGACTGTTGGAGTAATGGTTTTGGGGGCTATTGCCTATGGTTGTCGATCATCCCGTCTCTTTGTTCAAGGCAATATGACTGCTGCGCGTTATGTTGATGATGTCCTAAAAACCACTCTACTGCCGTATCTAGATGGCCGTCCACACGTCCTCTTTCAGCAAGACAACGCACGTCCCCATATTGCTCATCGTACTACGGACTTTCTTCAAGAGGCAGGCGTTAATGCTTTGCCGTGACCACCCCGTTCGCCAGATGTAAATCTCATCGAACATGTGTGGGATATGATGAGGAGGCGACTATCCACTTTGCACCATCCGCCTCAGACTCTACCACAGCTAATCCACGAAGTTCAAGTTGCTTGGAATGAGGTGTCACAACCAGACATCGATGTATACAGGAGTGTATTCAGCTGCTGAGTCGCCCAACACATTATTAATTTTTTCTTATTACTTATCAATAAAATTTCGTGAGAATGTTATTGTTGCATTCTTGATGTAAGACTAACTCATTGCCAAAAAAAAGTTGAAGAAATTCTTTTTTCTGGGTGTAACTATTCGTGTTATATTTTGTTACACTTTCTGTCCCACAAATATCTCACCTTTTCTATTAATCACTGTATATACACAGCATTTTATAAATTCTGACCAACGCAACTACCACCCCTTCTTACTAAACAAGTTTATATATTGCATTTTTCAGGCAAGTCTTGTGCTATTCGCAAGACATCAGATATTATATCAATGTTGGTGAATGTCTATGGTAGCAAAGAATTATTTGTGAATGAATATAGAACTCTGCTAGCAGACAGATTATTATCACAGTATAACTGTGATACAGAAAAGGAGATAATGTATTTAGAATTACTAAAACTAAGGTTCGGAGAATCTCAGCTACATTATTGTGAGGTAAGTATTTTTACTTTTTACTTATGTACCATTTATACATATAATAGTGTGGGGGCAAAGTCCTATGTAGACAAAGTCGGATGTAACTATCACTAACAAATGTCATGAAAATTTGTTACATTGTGTAGCGTTCGAATAATAACGTATGACCTAAAAGTTTTGGAACAAAATGTTTATATATTTTTTTTAATTAATTAATTTATTTAAACACTAACTAGTGATGATAAATTACAACTCAATACTTAACTAAACTATACTATCGAATTATGTGGAGTGGCCTATTCTGCTCTACCAGACGCAACTTTCTTCGAATGTCTCTCATGAGGTCCTGGACGGAATCCACATCAATTTCTCTCAGTTTTTCGTAAATTCGCAGTCCTAATTGTTCTTCATTTTTGGCTTCCTAGCCTCCATGATAAACCCTCCTAGACAGTAAAGCCCAAAAATCCTCTATTGGGCGAGCCTGCGGCAAGTTTGTAGGATTATCGTTTTTGGGAACAAAAGGTATGTTGTTGTTGTGTTCGTGGACAAACTGAAGCAATTTGGAAAGGAATCAATATAGCTCTGACTATTCAGATTTTCACCACTCACTCTTTCCACAAAAGGTTAGTATACACCCCTGTTAGAAATTGCGCATTAGACAAGGATTTTATCTGCAAATTTCGCTTTATGTTTCTATCTAACATTGTCAGGTCATTCCTCTACGTTGTTCGTATAAAATCCGTCGTTTCCCTTCATTTCAGAATTATTCAAAGTGAAATACTTTTCGTCATCTTAAATAATGATTTTTTTTTAGAAGATGCAGTCTCCTTGTTGACATTACAACCTTTTTCGCTCTTCACATCAATCTCTTTGACAACTGTGCAGAAAATGCACGTGGTCTTCCACTTTTTGGGAGATTCAGACATGGTATTTCCTGCTCGCACTCCGCTATTGTTCGATAAAAGGTTCTGCTTGATATGTTTTCATTCTAGAATATTCGACAGCTTTGCGTGCCTGCTCAACCAACTTGTAGATGCTTTTTCTTATGTCTAACTTATACGACATCTTAAAGCGAAAACCTTAAAATAAATAAATGTCAACTGACAGTAAAGTAAGTAAACAAACGTTGGTATCCAAAGGCAACTTCATATTATTTTGTGTTTGTTAAAACTAAAGCCGATGAATTTTGTGCCAAAACTTTTAGGACATACCTTATAACAAGTCAAACAGTTGCTGAGAAATTAAATGTGCAAATTAAAGTTAATGAGTGTGTCGAAAAAGTCACCAAAATAAAAAGGTATGAAATTCCCAATTTCATAAAAATTTTGCGTGTTGCGTTTATTTTGTACGCCAGTGTAATTTTATAATTTTCTAATAGAAAATAATTTCCTAGGTAATGCTCAAGGATATAGCAAATTCAAAACGGATAAACCAGTATATAAAACAAGACGCTGAGTATAGAGAATCAGACATTCCACTGAATGCTATGATCGTTTCTGCTCAATTTTGGCCTCCATTCAAAGAAGAGAAACTAGAACTCCATAATGAAGTAACTGAGCAAATAAAGAAATACACAGAAGCGTTTGAAACACTGAAAGGCAGTAGAACACTATGTTGGAAAAACCATCTAGGCGTTGTGGACATAGAGATTGAGTTGGCTGGCAGAACTACCAGTTATTCAGTCACACCTGTTCAGGCTACTGTGGCGATGTATTTCCAAGATAAAGGTAAGACATTGAAATATCGGTAAATCATATCTCAGATGGGGTTCGAAAGTTTTTTCTTGTGAGTGACTATGGGAGCATGAAGCTTTATAAAATTTTCGAGTACTGGATCGAACGGTTCGGTCTGAAGATAATAATAACAATAAAAACCCTTTATTTTGGACCTTTAGAGTGAATTTTCCATAGTTTGGCCCAAAATTGACCAGTTTCATCATACTAGAGGATATTAAGCTGACAATAGCAATTATCTTTGTTAGAAATGCATCGACATATTGTTTAATATCTATGGTTGCCACAGCTTTTAAGAGATGTTTGCATAAAACCAATAGTATATATATATATATATACAGGGTGTCCAGAAAAAAGTCTGCAATATTCTACCAGCAGTTTCTAGAGCTTAAAATAGGAAGAAATGTTTATATAAACATAGGTCGACAAATGTCCCCTGAAGATGGTTTTTCCTTAATATTTCCGAAACGTGTTGAGATAAAGACATACAATTTGGTATTCTAGCCTAGTTTTTTATGCTGGATTTAGAAATATTAACAATTTTAGACAGTTTTGTTTGGAAGCGTATGTAAGAGGGACGGACTCAAGTTATTTGAGCCCCAAAATTTTTGTCTGATTCTATTTTTGAAATTCAATTTTAGAATTTGAAAATCTAGGGTTTTCTACATAAAAAGGTACTCTTATTGAATATCGATAAATTGTGCCATTTTTGAATAAAATCAAACTAAAGAATTTGTCACATGATAGGAAATGTACTGCGAATTTAAATGATTTATTGAATAATTAGCCATGGCAACGAAAAAACTAATTTAATAATTGGTAAATATTACATAAATACATATTTCTATTGCAACATAGCTAACATTTAGGAAAAAAAAAGAAATAAATTTCTTCTACGAACGAAATTGAAATTTGTTTAAAAAAGAAGACATACAGTTGGATATACTTAAAACTAGCTTTACAATAAGTGTTCAAATAAATTCGCACTTTGCTGGATAGAGAATCTCGCTCGACGAACTAATGATTGCGTAGCCCGAAAAGTGGAAAACCTTTTTCTTCTTATTTCATTTGCAGCCTGATGGATTCTTTGAAGTAAATCTTCTTGAGTATTTACTTCAGTCGAGTAAACTAGGTCTTTTAATGACCCCCAAAAATGGAAATCCAAGGGATTTAGGACAGGTGAAAGTGGCGGCCACGCTATAGGACCTCCTCGGCCTAACCACCTGTCTGGAAAATTGACATTCAACCAGTTTCGAGCATTGCATCCAAAATGTGCAGGGGCGCCATCATATTGAGAAAACATATTTTCTTGAAACTGCTGGCGCACATCCAATGGTATTATATCCATGAGCTCATTCTGAAGAAAGTTCAGATACACCTCTGAATTAAGACGATTAAGAAGTACAGTAGGCCCAATTACTTGATCCCGAATTACTCCTGCCCATAAGTTCAATGAAAATCTATGTTGGAAATTTGTACGGCGAACAACTTTTGGATTTTCATCTGATCAGTGATTCATGTTATGGAAATTAAAAGCACCATTCCTAGTGAATATTGACTCATCCGACCATAATATTGTAGGAATAGTGTTTTCATTTGCTAATATCCACTGGCAAAACTCAATTCGTGGTAAAAAATATGCCTCCGTTAAATGCTGCACCCGTTTAAAATGATAAGGATGTAATCCTTGCATTCTTGTCATTCTTCCTATCTAAAATTATTATTTTTAGGATAACTATCAATTAGGTATTCATAAATTTTTATTACTATTGATCGAGGTATATCCATATTTTCTGAAATATTTCGTATGCTTATTTGCGGATTATTTTCAAACATATTTGAAGCAATATCCATACGATGATTCCCCAGTGGCCTTCCTGAGCCCTGCATGCGTTGAAAACTTCCATGGTTTCACAAATTCCGGTGAATATCAGTAAACATTCGACGTCCAGGTACTATGCGATTGGGAAATCTGCTTTGATATTCTCTTACGGCTGCCAATGAACTGCCATTGCAAAACCCGTACACAAAATGCATGTCAGTTCTCTGTCTGTAAATCTTGGCATTTTAAATCAATTTAATAAAAATTTTGATTTTAATCTAGTAATTTTACACTGCTAACAATGTCAGCTTAACGTCCAAATAAGTCATAACAAATCAAAACAACTTTTGTTTGCAGTCATGGCTAACTATGTATAATCAACAATTCATTTAAATTCGCAGTACATTTCCTACCATGTGACAAATTTTTTAGTTTGATTTCATTCAAAAATGGCACAATTTATCGATATTCAATAGGAGTACCTTTTTTATGTAGAAAACATTAAATTTTCAAATTCTAAAATTGAATTTCAAAAATAGAATCACACAAAAATTTTGGGGCTAAAATAAGTCCGTCCCTGTTACATACGCTTCCAAACAAAACTGTTAATATTTTTGAATCCAGCATAAAAAACTAGGTTAGAATACCAAATTTTATGTCTTTATCTCAACACGTTTCGGAAATATTAAGGAAAAACCTATCTTCAGGGGATCCCCTTTAAAAGACCGTAGCGCCCTTAGGGGACGTTTGTCGACCTATGTTTATATACATTTTTCTTCCTATTTTAAGCTCTAGAAACCGCTGGTAGATTATTGCACACTTTTTTCGGGACACCCTATATATATATATATTTATATAGGGTGGCCCATCCATGTGTGGGCGGAATATTACTCATAAACGAATACATTTTGGAAAAATCTATTAATAGCATGTTATACATGACATTTGAGGGCACATTTCTAAAATATTGGCAATTATACAGGGTGTCCCAATTTTGACCTACATATCAAAGTTGTGATTTTTTAAATGGAATGTCTCAAATTTTATTGCATATTTGGATAAACCAATTCAAAAGAAGAAGATTGATATAACATACTATGGGGTTTTGTTAAATAGCTACTGAGATGTAAGGTGTTTTGTCCAGAAAAACCGTCCACTTTGGCAACTCCTCAATCCGGCATTTTGGAATTTGGAGTGCTGAATTTTATATCAAACAAAACTTACACACCTCAGCTTTTATCTCATTTGTTACTTTTTCGAATTTTCATTTTTGCTCATACAGGGTGTTCAAAAAACGCGAATTGTACTTTTTCTCAAGAATTTCAAATGCATCACCCTTTATATTTGTGCAAGTTTGGATTCAATTTTTTGTAACTTTTTTCTTGTGTAAGGTTTGATTCAGATAAAATCACTAGATTTTGAGTTATTAAGCTTTTAATAGAACAAAACCAAAATTAAGGAAAAAACACACTATCCATGGAAACAAAAAACAGTGGGCTAGTTCCATATTGACACTAACAGTACAAATTTGACGTAAAAACTAATAACAATCGGAACAGTATAAATCAGCTTCAAGCGTAATAGAGAAAAACAACTATAACAACAACATAAACAAACAACTATCACTAGCCGTAGTCTTTGGATAAATGACCCCTCAGCATGTGTTCCCTTATGTTCAGAAAAGCATTCTTAATCCGTCGCTTCATATTTTCCGGGGTAGATGGTGGATATCTATAAACCTCTTACTTAACGTAGCCAAATAGAAAAAAGTCCATCGGTGTCATATCTGGTGATCTAGGAAGCAAAGATATAGGCCCATCACGACCGATCCAACGATTGTTACTTCAGGTGTCCAAATAGTTACGCACACGATTATGATAATGCGCAGGTGCGCCGTCATGTTGGAAGTACATATGCATTCGAGTTTGCAGGTTGACATCCTCCAAAAGCAAAGGCAAAAACTCGATCAAAAATTCAACTATTCTGTATCTGTTAATCTGTTGTCGAAAAAGAAAGGCCCGATAACTTGTCTGCCAATAACTCCTCCCCAAACATTCAAGCTCCTTTTATTTTGGAAATCTATTTGCCTAACCCAGTAAGGGTTTTCCGTCGCATAATAGTGCATATTATGCCTGTTGACAACACATATGCTATTAAAAGTTGCCTCATCGCTAAAAAGAACTGTATCCAGGAAAGTAGTGTCTTCACTCACTTTATTTAGGATTATTCTACTAAACTCCATTCGAGCTGCGAAATCCTGAGGACGAAGGCCTTGATGCAAGCATAGGTGATATGGATGGTACCTATGCTTGTGAATAATCCTCTGGACAGAAGTTCGACATATATCAGTTTCTGCTCCAATTTGTCGTGCACTTAAATGGGGATTTTCCTGAAACTCTAATAGAACCTCCAACTAATTCGCCTCATTGCTGACACTTGGATTATTTATGCATTTTTTACTATATTCCACTGTTCCACTTGATTCAAAACATTCTCGTCCTGTGGAAAATGTTTCCGGCCTTGGATGTCGCATATTAGGGTACCGTTGCTTATAAATGCGAGATGCTAGGAAACTTTTTCTTTGGGCTTCGCCATTTCTTTAGAAAAATTCATTTTCAAACACGTTTTTAATATAATGCTCACAAAGCCAATTTTAACAGTTTCTAACTAATCAACAATTTATTTGTTTCCAAGGATGATGCGATATTTTAGGGAATTAAGCCGTTCCATAAAAGACGAAAAAATAGCCGTAAAAACCGTTATGTGTCTAGTATGAAAAAAACGGTTATAAGAGATTGAATCCAAACTTGCACAAATATACAGGACGATGCTTTTGAAATTTTTGAGAAAAACTACAATTTGCGTTTATGAGCAAAAATTAAAATTCGTAAAAGTAACAAATAAGATAAAAGGCTGAGTTAAGTTTTTTTTGATACAAAATTCAGCACTCCAAATTTCAAAATGGCGGACTGAGGGGTTGCCGAAGTGGGGGGTTTTTCTAAACAAAACACCTTATATCTCAGTAGCTAATTACCAAAACCCCATAGTATGTAATATCAATTTTCTTCTCTTGAATTGGTTTATCTAAATATGCAATAAAATTTCAGGCATTCCATTTGAAAAATCACAACTTTGATATGTAAGTCGAAATTGGGACACCCTGTATAATGGCCAATATTTTACGCCCTCAAATGTCATGTATAACATCCCATAAACAGATTTTCCAAAAATGTATTTGTTTATGAGTAATAATCCGTCCACACATGGATGGGCCACCCTGGATATACTATAATAAATGATATCTTCAGGTACTTGGGAACTAGAAGAATTGAGTAAAGTGATGCAATGTCCTCCAACTATTCTTAGAAGAAAAATAGGTTTTTGGCAGTCACATGGTATTATAGCAGAAACTTCTTCAGATGTTTTCTCTATACAAGAAGACCAAGAAAATAAAGATGTCAATGTACAAGAAGATATATTTGTCGAGGATTATGAAGCAGAAAGTGCGATGGCGAGTGCTCGAGACCAAAGGGAAGAGGAGCTGCACGTAAGTTATTGTTTATCCAGATCCAATCCAGATCAAAGATAAAATCAGGTGTTCCGATAGATACACTACTAATGTGGCATCATTCAATCCTAAGGCAGCCCTAAAAATTATTCTGTAACGGGTGGACCAATAATAAAGGACGCCGGCTATATCTCTGCAACCGTTCAACCTACAGCTATCAGATAGAAATACTAAAATTCAAACGGTATTGTTTTGCAAAATTTCATATCTAAGAAACTTATTAAATAGCCTTATCGTGTTGACTGCTCGATTTCCGAACTTTTTTTATATGGCCCGTTGACGCCAAGTGGAAAAAGGTTTTCATGCCGCGTGCCTTGCGCGGCGTCGATTTCCTTCTAAGGCAGACATTTTTCACATCCGACTATGTCCAGTTTATAAGCGAATCCAAACCAAGATTAAATGAAAAAAAAAGATAAAGGAAGGAAAGTGGATCCGAGCAGAAAATAGGATATGTAAGCCAAGCAATAGGTATTTCTGCTTGTCGACTTCATCAGGCCCGAAATGAATGCACATATGCAACTACAAAAGTAGACACACACGCCCATACATCCAGATACGGGTGTAACCTGAGGAAACTAAGATGGAGGGGGAACAAAACGACACACGAAGACACCAACAAGAGCCAACGCACATTTTTCTAGTATAATGACCAGAGTTGCCGTGGTACTTCAAGCCCAAAGGGTCTACAAAAAGGAAAGGTTCTTGCGGAGAAAGGTCTATAATACAAAAGTTAATGGGCAAAATCTATAAGAAGAAGGAATCATGCGGGGAAAGGTATATAACAAGTAGAAAAATTAATGGGCAAAATTCGCAAAAAGAATGAAAGTGGATTCGGCAAAAAATAGGATAGGTAACCCGAGCAATACGTATTTCTGCTTGGTGGCTTCATAAGGCCCGAAATGAATGCACAAATAGAAAAATTAATGGTCAAAATCCGCAAAAAGAAAGAAAGCTGATTCGAATAGAAAATAGGACAGGTAACCCGAGCAATACATATTTCAGCTTAGTGGCGAAAGGTATATAACAAATAGTACAATTGTAAGTGCCACAGTTTTGAAAATATTTTAGTCGAATTGCTTTTGTCGTTATACTGCAAATCCAAATATTAATAGCTGCCTTACAACTTTTTGAGTAAGCTATCGCTACAGCTCTACGTGGGACCCTGTATTTGCTTATTAGTTGATGACGATATGTTCTGCTCTACTTCTCTCACAAAAAAAGTCCCTTGTTTCATCCAACACTACCCGTTTCGAGCGCACATTGAATGAAAACTCATTCATCTCTTTTCGCTGCCAAAGGAATTAAGAGGATTGAATTGAATTCTTCATTTCGGATACCAATACACCCTTTTGTCAAACTACCACAATCAGAGAATACTCGTACATGTTATTTTCATTACATCCGACGGAAATCTAACTTTCGCAGTAGAGGTAAGCTCACATTCTAAGAACAGCACGTGGGCAAACATATTACATTATGCTAGTTACTTATTAGGTCACAGTCTTTTCTCGCAATTTTACGTTTTGTTTTTAGAGGGTAAGTTTTGTTACTTATCTATATAAAACATATGAAATCATGCTTTTTGGAGCCAAAAATTGATATTTCGCCGAAATAGCTCAACTAACAATTTATGTTTCATAAATGTCCTAACAGCGTGTACAGAACTATTTTTATAAAATAACAACGTCGCTATAAACGTTCTAACAACGTTTATACAACCCTTATAAATCTAAAAAGGGCGCACTCTTATGCAGCATTTTTGTTCTTTAGTTTGTATTATGGCTTCCACAGCTTTTATCGAATAATTGTTTAAACGTGTTTAATATTATTATAAAACATAGTATGTAACAATTATATGTTTTATTGGAAACATTTATAGAGCTATCATAAAACAGTTTTATAAAAGTTTCTTTATTACCTTAGATCCAGCTTTTTTGCTTTGACTAACACCAAAAGTTTTCTTCTGTTATTGAAGTACACCCACTGAGAAAATTTGTTTTTTAATGACCCCTGATATCGAAAAGGCAAGCATTAGATCATTTTTAGCAAATAAGATATCAAGAGCCATGTTGCATTTAGTTCTGATATAAATGCACCTAATACCAGCCAGACAGAAATTTTGCAATCTGATGGCTGATATTTTACTGCGGAAGAATTTTAAATTAAATTAAATATAGCTTCCATGTTATAAAATACTTGTATCACCTTGAGAGTTCTTATTAAAACGTTTTTGCTTTATAAGAGATTTTAATAAAATATTTAATTTATGTGTATATTTTTATGTATTGCAGGGGAAAGGGGTTATCGTAAAAAAAGTCCATACGTGTATACAGGGTGCTACAAATTCGATGCATAAACATTGTTATCTTGGTAACCGTTACAGATACGAGGACAGGTAAACTAATTCAAACATGTGGATTTGAATGATTAACCATAACCCGTTTTAAAACTAAAGCTTTTGAGGAAAATGCTAACAATAGGAATGTTCAAATAATTGCGATACGTGGCTTTGGGACATCGAACCTCTCAAAAGCAGAACTAAAAAATACCTACAAGGACTGTATTTGAAAAAATAAAGTTGATGGCTGCTCGAAGACAAAACGTTGGATCATAAATTTACAATCGACATTTTGTAGAGGTAAAAAAGTAGCTGTAATGATGTGGAATTCATTTTAAAACATCTCATCAAGTAAAGTCATCAAAAAATATTTCAAAACATTTCGGTGTTTTCCGGATAATAACGGAACAGCTTCGAATTTTGTAAACTTCAAAACGGGGTATGGTTAAGTATATTCGCCTTAAATCAGCCGAACTCGTACCTTTATCGATTACCAACATAGCAATGCTAAAGAATCGAATTTCTAACATCTAACATCAAGTATATTTAGTGCGAGCTCATCTAACGTAGGTGCGGTAAATAAAAGTGATTACCTAAAAAATTAGAACTAGTAAAAATAAACCCACTAAACTGTGTAATACTTTGGAATTAGGAGGAAATTTCCCATCGAACTGTAAAGTACATTAAGTTTTCACATACTTTGAAATCGCCCTGTATGTCAGTTGAAATCACTACGGCATCACATTGCCCACATGATTTACTAAGCTTGCCACTTATTTTTCCTTCATATCTATTAAAACTGTAGAGGATATGCTACTTATGGTAAATGACAGCTGATTCATAAGAAATTGAATTGTCCAAAATCCGCCTCTGGACTCAACAAATTCTTGTTTTCGTAATTATAGCGTCCGTATCCAGATGGGGGATAGACCAGAAGTAAGCAGTCGCGTATACCCTACTTCACGAGTATCCATCATGGTAGAATGACAGCTGATTATCTAGTAGTATCTGAAAATTCGCCATATCGGCACAGGACATATAATTCTGACGGATCCGTCAACGCCAGGTAGACAGCCGAATTTTGTTTTGTTTTTTTGTATATTACAGATTCATTTTGTACTTGCTAACAGCTCTTTTATTTAAAAAAGTTCATTTGCATACAAAAAAACGCCACAAATAAGTTTTACTTGATTTATACCCGATCCATTATTGCCAACGTTGCAGAACAACACAAAAATGTCACTTGCTTATCAGCTGTTCACCTTAGTAGACGTCAAAACGTGATGGATACTCGTGAAATATTGTATACATGTTGTTTACCCAACTTAACTTAGTTATCCTGAATAGTACATTTAGAAAACATTAACAAAACGGAATATGTCAACGTTGTTTAAATGCTCCGGCTGCACCAGTTATACAATAATTTTCTCTCAAATAGGTCACATATCACATATGCAGCAACAACACAGTTGATCTGTGTATGAAGCCACATCTGCTTTTTTAAAAACCTAACCTTACTTTCAACTGTTATTCCTTTCCAAGAGTGAAACCGCCTCGGTTGCTTGATTGTTTTTGTGTTGGACTAAAGTAGTTTAAACATTCGTTTTGCTAGATAAAGAAAATATTAATCAGAATTTGATATAGTATCTTAGAAGGTTGAAGAAAACATTTTACCTATTTAAAATGGCAATTTATTACTGACAACAATGAGGTTGATTGTCGGCAACAAACGGAACCACTTTGTTGAACAGCATTACTTGAATGATCAAGTATTATGGAAATTTGACTCATTTACTTTTGAATATCTAAAGATAAGTTTCTCAACATCATCTAATATATTTTTCTTATATTTTTCTGTTCAGACTTTCTGGTCCTACATAGTTGGAATGCTGATGAACTTGGATACTTTACCTCTAGAAAGGATACACCAGATGCTGAAGATGTTCGCTTTTCAAGGACCCACGATAGAATGTAGCATCCAAGAGTTGAAGGTATTTCTTGACAGGAAAGTGAGGGAGCATCATTTGATTTACTCAAATGGCTACTACAAGTTACCAAAGTAATATTTTCTTGTTAGATCAGTGTTTTGGAAAATAAAAAATATAGTTTCTGTCTGAACCTTTTCATTTTTCAAGATGCGGTTGCATATAGGTGTAATATTATGATAGCATCGAGCGTCAATGGTGATGACGTGACTGAATCTGGACCGTAAGTTCACGAACGCGTGGTATATTCCTAAAAACTAATCGTTTCCCTTATAAACTCGATGCTGTGATTTCAAGGCGATCATCAGTGGAATGATAGTCAAGAGACCTGAATACAATAAGTGCTTGAAAAGCGCTTGGCCAAGACATAACAAATACAACACGCTCGCACTAAAAACATCTCTTTGGTGTACTTGTTGTCACCGTTTTCGGAGAGTTAAAGTAAGACTACCAGTATCCCTTTATATATCTCCATCTCCCTCATACCTACACATGCGACCTACCCATGTGTGTGAATGTTTGTTCGGTAAGCTCAAAGACATACGTCTTTAGGTGTGCCCTTGAATCATATTTGTCAGAGTGACAACTTACTTGACATCGGCGTGCAATTTGAGTTGTACTGTTATCAATCTTCAATATAAAATTGTACAATGCCCGGAAATACGATCAATGGAGAAGGCCGACAGCTCGTGCTAAATGTTTTAAAGTATTTCCAGGAACAGAATGAAAACAGCGGTCTCCTGTTACCCACTTAATGCGTACTGGAGAGAGTAGCAGATGCACTGAAGATGGGAAACTCACAAAATCAAAAAATGCAAGACCGATGATGTAAGTGATGCCGTCAAAACAGAAATTAGGAATACATTCTACGATATGAGAAGTAAAGGACAACATATCACGACCTCTGCGCTCAATCAGGGACTTAAAAAAAGATACATATACAACGCTTCGGATTCAAGATTAAGGCATCTATTGAAAGCTTGCGGTTTTTCCTACAAGAGAGAAGATAACCACCGACTCTTGTGAAAAAAATCAGACATTGTTTCCAAACTTATCTATTTTATGAGTCATTATATGAATAACCTAAATAGTGCAAGCCTTCTCCAATACGTTTTCTTAGATGAAACGTGGATATTTGTCAAAGGGTTGTTTAAACGAGTTTGACAAGATGAAATCGTGAAGAGTTTGAAAAGCGGCCATCAGTTTTTTGAGAGATACTACATTGTTATTTGCTACAAAATCATGATTCCATGGACAAAGATTCTTTCAAAAAATGTGTATGTGAGAAGCTGATACCAGTGTTACAAGAGCCATCTTTAGTAATCATAGATAATATTTTATCATAGTGCCTTAACGTCATTTTGATGATGACGCTTTTAAGCTCGATCTTTTAAATCTATGTCGACTTAATAAACCATCGGCTCCAAGATATATCATAGATATTATATGAACATGGACATCAAGTTTTGCGGCTCCCCCCTTACCATTGTCAATACAACCCTATTGAGTTAATCTATGGAATAGCCAAACAGTACTATGATCGTCATATTGTGGAAAATTGCCATGGTGAGTGAGGATGTTTTGAAAGTTTGGGACTGTGATAACTGGCGTATGAACCAAACACCATTTACTTCGTAACTGATTTATTTCTCTCCTTTCTAGAAAAGGTCGACCAACTGGCCGACAAAAAAACATAAATACCAGTTTATTCCTAAACTCTACAGAGACGATGCTCTAGCGAAGGTGACTCCTACAGTTTGGGCCAAGTGTGTGAAACATACCGAGGACTTGATTAAAAATGACTGGGACAAGCATCAAGTGTTTAATAGGGAGGATACAAATATAATCATTCACTTGGGAGAAAGTTCAGATGACTCTGATAAAGCAAATCCAATAATTCATACTTTCAATGAAACAATTTTGAAAATTGATAATTCAATCAAGTTAGCAAATAGATGTGTTATTTTGTATTATATTGTAAATTCTGTACTAAGTATTTTCTATTTCAACTTAAAAAAATGGCGTGTCATTACCCATGTTTATGTACTAGATAAGATTTTTGAGAATTACGATTAGTAAATAACTTTAAATTTGTTCCCCTCAGTTAGGAAAATTAAAATCCGCCCATGGTACGGAGACTCGATCTCTTTACTTATTTCATATGGCGTTGATGACGCGTAACCGCCAAGAACGGTGACTACAACTGTATCAGAGTAACGGATATTGTGAATACCACGGAATCTACTTTAATGTGTTGTTGCTTATAAGATTACTAATTATAAAGAGTATACGTTGCAAATTCTTATTTTTCAAGATGTTATTTAACCCTCCAATTTCCAAGGTCCCCATAGAGAGCATCAACTTTCAATATTTTCTCAAAAATTCTGCATTAAGTTGGCGTCGCTTGTTCTCATCACTGAGATAAAAGGACTCTTTCACACGATACGGCGCGCGCCCTGCGGCGCACGCCTGATAAGTGTGATGTTTCCACACGAGGTCGATTTCGCCCGGCGCCCGCTGCGCGGCGCTCCCGAATTTTGATTGTTCAATTGAAATGATCACAGCGCGAAAGAAAGTGCTAGCCATGTACTTGCCATGGAGACGGCGAATAAGAAGAAATAGGCGGTTTTGGATTCACCCATTGCGTTAAAATCGACATACTTCTGGGTCCTTCAAAGTTCTATTCAATTCATTGCGGTACAGCGAGGAAAGGCAAAACACAACACTTGAACAAAAACAATACCGTAGTACACATACGTCTTTACTCTCCAGTGGCAGATCGAAGATTAGAGGTTTGGGCGTGTGAAAGGGGCGTGGAAACATCATTTTTAGAAGGGCTTCTATTTTTGCTTACCATGGAAATGGAAAGGTAGATTTTGTTTCATCCATATTGAGATTCCTTTTTTGAATGTACTTTTGCTCACACAACCGACCTTCGGCATGGAGAGCACCAAAACCCGTCCCGAATCCCGACCAACCGCCCTTAGAGGATCTTTTTGACTAGTTAAATTTTGTGTGACTTGTGATGATAACACTTTACAAAGAACCTCCATCTATGGGATGGTAGCCCAACTAAACGAATAATTTTTAATTTTTAAGTTTTTTTGTTACAGCTTTTAACATTTGTTTAGTTGAAAATTCACTTTAAAATCATTCAAGAAAGGTATATGGATGAATATATTTTTTATTCGGCTACTCTCTAACAGATGGTGCTGCATATCGGTAGCCAGCCCAAAGCACACCGTTTTGAATGACTGCCAGGGCCTGCTGAAATCCGTTCAGTAAGCCGCAATGCATAGAAGGAGGAGAAAGCGAAATCAATACGTAATGTTAGATATAATAAGCTAATCCAAACAAAATAAATCTTTTCATCAAAAAATGGCAACGCATCTTCAAAGATCAAGAAACTTAAATTTTCGAGTAGGGGTTAAAAATCCGCCCTCCTCCTTCCATGCATTGCGGCTTACTGAACTGATTTTAGCAGCCCCTCGTAGTCATTCAAAACGATGGGCTTTGTGCTGGCTACCGATATGTAGCGTCATCTATCGAAGAGTAGCCGAAGAAAAAATATATTCATCCATATACCTTTCTTAAATGATTTTAAGGTAATTTTCGTTCAGTTGGGCTACCATTCCATAGATGGAGGTTCTTTGTAAAGTGTTATCACACGTCACACAATATTTAACTAGTCAAAAAATACTCTAGGGGCGGCTGGTCGATGCTCGGGACGGGTTTATGGCAGGGCATCTTCAAAGATCAAGAAACCTAAATTTCCGTGAGGAGGGTTAAAATCTCCCCATTTTTTTGATGAAAAGATTATTTTGTTTGGATTAGAGATGATCGATATATCGGTACCGGCGACCTTTCCCGGTGACTTGAATGGTCGCCGTTAGTCCCGGCGACCTGATTCTCCATGAAGCAGCGACCCAGATCGCTGTTTGGAAGTATCGGTATCGGTAACCACTGATCGGTAGCTGTAACGCTGTTTCGGTCGCGGTCGCTGCCAGGAAGCATATACACATCGTGTTCGCGATCATCGAGCGGGAAGTACAAGGTCGCTACAGCGTAGCCTAACCTATTTTGTTAGTTTTTATTTTTATTGTTGTGAGTTCTTGTTTCATAGAAAAATGTTTCGTTTATTAAGCAATGTTTAACATATAAAAGAAGCATTTTTATACTACATTTGTTATGTTTTAAAAGTTTTATTTTGACTGGTAAAATAGTATTTTGTTTTACTTTTTAAGATTCATAGAAAGATATTTTATGTATTTTTATGATTTTATGTGTTTTGTGCTCAATATTGTTAAAAACAAAAACCTTAAATATAGTTTAATTTAAATCTTCAGGAACCTGTACATCTACACCTCCTTAATATCAATGGATAACCGCCGCCAAATATCGAGTAATTTAATCAGCGCCAGGGAGTCGCTGGCTGCTGGCAGCGACCATAGATAAGCAGTGACCTAAAGCGCTGCTAAATCTACCGGCGACTTTAAGGTCGCTGTCACCGTTATCCCGGCGACTTGCAAGTCGCTGCTAAGATCATCTCTAGTTTGGATTAGTTTAGTACGTCTTGATTTGGGTTTTTGTTGAAAAACAAAGCGTCCTCCTTCCTCCTCCTTGCTTGCATTGGATTTCAGTAGCTTTTGGAAGTCATTCAAAACGGTGGGCTTTGTGCTGGCTACCTCTATGCAGCGCCATCTATTGGAGAGTAGCCGAATAAAACATATATTCATCCATATACCTGTCTTAAATCATTTTAAGGTAATTATGTGCATTTTCTGCTAGATAAATGTTGAAAACTGTAACATGAAATTTTTAAAATTAAAAACATTCGTTCAGTTGAGCTACCTTCCCATAGATGGAGGTTGTTGTGAAGTGTTATCACACGTTTTGTCAAAAAGATCCTCTAGGGGTGGCTGGACCCACTTTTATTAGTTTATTATATCTAATATTACGTAATGATTTGGCTTTGTTGAAAAACAAAGTGTCCTCCTCCTTCCATGCATTGGAGCTTACTAAACGGATTTCAGCAGCCCCTGGTAATCATTCAAAACGGCGGGCTTTGTGCTCGCTGCCGATGTGCAGCGCGATCTGTTATGAGTGTAGCCGAAAGAAAAATATATTCATCCATATACCTTCCTTAAATGATTTTAAGGTAATTGGTGACTTTCAGAGATACTTTTTCTGTAAATAAACAGTTTGGAACGTGCCAAAATCTCGTAATCTTTTTTTTTTACTATTTTGATCCCTTACCAGTAATTTTAATTTTTCTTTATTAATGATAGAGTACCAATTCCTATGCCAAACCCATTTCAATGATTATCTTTTGGCGAATTTCATAATGTTTGATCTATTGAGCTCGAAACTACCTAATCTTGAAAGTATTTCTTAGCGACTCAGTATTGTGTTGAATTCTTTTGGACACTAATGCTGTAATATTTTATTCGCGACTATCTAAGAAATTTCCGCATAAAATATCATTGGTCCTTCGTAGACCCCTTTACCGCAACATTATTTTGAGAAATAATACGGTCCTGAGGCCCAACCATAGGCAACCAGTGGTATTCTTTGTTTAGGATCAGTGATGGGCGCATTGTATACACCATGTATTGTATACGTGTATACAATGGTGAATATATACGTCTCGATATTCACGTATACAATGTATATAATGTATACAATAGCAAATCATACTTCAACTACTTGAATATAGTGCTGGCGAAAGTCCCTTTCCCTTTTAGATTTCCATGTGTACCAGGAAGAGAGAGACAGGGGGACAAGCGGGCACCACTTGTGTAGAAAGAGTGCGCCACACACCACGTTGCCTGGCACAACACAGAACACAACTGTAACTGATTCCAGATCGATCCTAATGGTTCTCCGATTTTAGCTGGAACTGAAAGTTCAGGATATTCAGGAAATTCTGCAAGATTGCATTATTGGTTTGACTGTGGAAGCAGTTTATAAATAATGAAAAAAAAATATATAATATTTATTTATATACGTATACAAATATACAGTTTTAAATAAATTAAGAACAACAAATGAACCCTACTTCATCAATTTCTTTGTCCTTGGAGTGTCCAACCATATTTCTTTTAAGTTGTCGGTTCACTGTTTACAACTTCCTGACGTTTGCGAATAAACCTAACCTCACTTATGCTATTCTATGCATTGTCTTCATCATTGTCTATGTCGGCGTCAAACGCTGAAATCCGTCATTCCCTGGAATGCCTAGTAACAATTTGATTATTACAAAGTTTGACTAAGCATTTCAGTCATTCCGTGTAATGACTGAACAACTTCAGTCAAACACCGTAACAACCACATTAACTTCGTTACTGCATTTGCCTGATTCAGTCATTCATTGTACCAATTTTGTGTTCATTTCCTTGAGTATTTTTTATGTTTGTAAAGATGTTGCAGCATTCAGAACTGTTTTACAAGAAACTAAGTGAATACTATGACAGTGTGAATAAGAAAAAGCCATGGAATATAAATGAGTTAAAGGAGGTAAGTTGATTTTTATAATTTTGTGAACCTAACCTAAATTATAACGCACATAGGCTTGCTCAACAGCAGCATCCATTGTTGCCGGATTTCGTATATAAATAATTGATTAAAAATATATTATTCATCCACACTGGAGTTATTTATATAAACAATACAGGTCCTCGACGTACGTTTCGCCATCAGGAGATTATATCAATTCTTAGAAACTTATTACAAATAAATGCTATCACTGAAAAAGTTTTATCAATACGTGAAGCTGTGCAGTCACTTTCCCTAGAGGGAGGCCAAGGACATTTTAAGTGTTCCTGTAAACCAGCGAAAAGAAGTGTTTATCCAATAGATGTGTTTGTTTAAAAAAACTTCTTTGTAATTCAAGGTGCCATATGAGTCTAACATGCGCTAACAAATAATGTTTGAAATAATATAAAATATAAGATAATTCTATGTAACTTTTATTCGGCACTACTCACAGTTCTGCATTTTTTTTAAATGTATATTGTTTTATATTTCTTTCGATAGTTTCAGGATATTTTTTGTTGATTCAATACATTAATGAATAATGTCCACAATAATGTAATAATAAAGACAGCGTTTTAATCTAATCTTCTTTTAGATTGATTCATGCTTGATTATTTTTCTTTTAATATTATTGGTAAAGTAGTACCTTGTTATAATTATTATGTGCTTCATTGGAGCAACACTGTATTGATTACAGCGTTTGACTAAAATAAGCGAATGCAGTAACGAAGTTTATGTGGTTGTTACGGTGTTTGACTGAAATTGTTCAGTCATTACAGGGAATGACTGGAATGCTTAGTCAAACGTTGTAATAATCAAACTTACGGTGTTTGCCGGCAATACGGGGATTTACTAGGCATTTCAGGGAAGGACGGATTTCAGCGTTTGACGCCGACATATACATTGTATTCATTGTATACATTATTTGTTAGCGCATGTTAGACTCGTATGGCACCTTGAATTACAAATAAGTTTTTTTTAAACAAACACATCTATCTATTGTCCCTGGCCTCCCTCTAGCGAAAGTGACAGCACAGCTTCACGTATTGATAAAGCTTTTTCAGGGATAGCTTTTATTTGTAATGAGTTTATAAGAATTGATATAATTTCCTGATGGCAAAACGTGCGTCGTTGATATAAATAACTATAGTGTGAATGAATAATATATTTTTTAATCAATGATTTATATACGAAATCCGGCAACAATGGATGCTGCTGTTGAGCAAGCCTATGTGCGTTATGATTTAGATTAGGTTCACAAAATTATAAAAATTAACTTGCCTCCTTTAACTCATTTGTATTCGATGGCTTTTTCTTATTCACAAGGTCATAGTATTCACTTAGTATCTTGTAAAACAATTCTGAATGCTGAAACATCTTTACAAACACAAGATAGACTCAAGGAAATGAACACAAAACTGGTACAATGAATGACTGAATCACGCAAATGCAGTAACGAAGTTAATGTGGTTGTTACGGTGTTTGCCGGCAATACGGGGACTGCCTAGGCCTTTCAGGGAATGGCGGGTTTCAGCATTTGACGCCGACATATACATCGAAACGTAGACAATTAATGTATACGCGTAAACGCCTATCACTGGGATCCGCTGCGTAGCTTTTCTTGAAATTCGTATGGGTGATTATTCCAGGTTGAAGCATTGGTTGGAAAGGCGATTGTCGGTCATTCAATTAATTTCTAGATTTTGGAATATTCCCCGATCACCAGTTTATGGAGTAGCATCCTTTATTGTAACTTGTTTTGGTTTGGGTGCTACCCCCTCCATATTTTATGGGATTTTAACCTCTTCAGCGTGGGAAGGCATTGAGGAAAACCACCGTTCGCACTCCTCCAGCTTTGTAGCTTGTAGCAGTTTTGTAGCCGATTTTACTGGAAACCACCCCTTTCCATTGAGAAAAAACCCTGATGTGAACAGGTAAAATATCATTTTAATTAACTCTTTTATAGATACATATTTATACAGAGTATTCATTTGAAAACTTCCCACCACGAATTTATCGAAAACCACCGATTAAAAGAAAAAACGTAGAGACACATCAAAAGACTTGACAAGTGGGACAACTTTTTAACCACAAACTACTTCACCCCTTTCAGCCTCTTAAATGACAACGGATATTGAATAATAGTTTGTTTGAAAGGTCTTTTGAAGTCCTTGGTTTTGACGATTGATTTTTTAAAATCGGGCGATTTGTTTTTATGAAATTAGAAAAATCTTGGTTCAGACAGAAAACAAAAACACACGAAAAATCACTTTTTATTTCAATAAGTGTTCAAAATGTTGCCCGTTATTGGCCAAACGGACGGACATATTCAAAAACATGTTGTGGGATATCATAGCAGCATTCGAAGATGCGTTGACGAAGTTCATCGAAATTTTGAGGTTGGGGAGTAAACACAATAGATTTCAAATGGCCCCATAGAGACAAGTATAATGGCGTCAAATCAGGAGATCTGGCAGGCCATTCTATAGGCCCTCTTCGCCCTATCCATTTATCTGGAAACTCGTCGTCTAGTCATTGCCGAACTGGAAGAGCATAGTGAGGAGGAGCGCCGTCTTGATGATTGATGGTATTTTCCAACATATCCAAATAAATGTATCCATTCAAATTTCCATTAATAAACAATGGCCCAATCACTTTGTTTCCTAAACTGCCGGCCCATACATTAATCTTTTGGGGGTACCGGGTACGCCCTTCTACAAAAGCATGGGGATTTCAATACCTGCAGTTATGCTTATTAACAAATCCATTTAAAATGTGCATTCATCACTGAAGCAGATCTTCTTTACATGAATGGTATTATCATTAATCGCTACAGTCATTTGTCCACAACTCAACTCGCCTATCGAAATCATCTTCGGTTAACTCTTGCAATATTTTCATTTTGAATGAATAAAATTTATGAAGTTTAGTAACTGTGTGAACAGAGCCTAATGAAATACCAGTCGCAGCAACAATTTTGCGTAATGAAGTATTTGGATTTATTCCAAAATGTCCCAAAACTTCAACTTGTGCGGCTTCATCCAAAACTCTCGGATGAGCACGTTTCTTATTTGCAACAGATCCAGTTTAAGTTAATTTAGTAACAAAGTCCAAAACATACCTATGCGAAGTTATGTTTCCCGGATGTCTGGCGTTTTTTTTATACCGAAGCAGCCGCTCAGGCAGAAGCCTAAATGCCGGGACACCGCGGCTGCTATGATCCAAAAAAATTTTTGTTAATCCGATTTTTGAACTGCCAAATGTTAGTGGAACTGGGAAAAGCTTCCTCTTGTAGATTGTTCCACAATCTCGACACCCTCGGGACGAAGGAGCGGTCGTATCGGCCAGTTCTGGGTGTATGAAGTTCGTCACGGTTAGGGTGGGAGGCCTAAGTCAGGCGGGTCTGTCTGACAGGCACATCGCGCGGCGGCATCATGGAAGAGAGTTCTGAGGAGCAAAGCTGGTTAGTGTAGCGGTAGAAGAGAGCTAGATCGCCGACGGCCCGCCGGTGCGAAAGGGTCCCGAGACTGTCTGTTAGAGAAGAGTCATCGATCAGTCGTACAATCCTCCGCTGGACAGCATCGAGCATAAATAATGTAGTCGGGGCGAGAGCACTCCAAACGTGTGAGCAATACTAGGCCTTATCTGGGCCTTGTATAGAGTGAGAAGGTCATTCGGAGAAAAGTACTTCTTACCCCTAAACAAATAGCCTAGCTTTTTCCCAGCAGCTGCCGCTATTGACGAGATGTGTGGATGAGCGCTAGGACGCTTTTTGTTCGTCAAGGTACAGTACTGGGTTTTAGAAGCTTTAAACTGTACAAGATTGTTGCGTCCCAAGCAGTGATAACCTCCATGTCTCTCGTCAGAGAGGAAGTCGTCGCTAGTCTTCTTTTTTCCAGCTCAGCGGCAGATATCGGTTTATCAGTCTGAATTCCTGCAGGTAGAGTGCTGTCATCAGCGAAGCTGTGGGTTGGGTTGATCGTGCAGGAAAGGAGGTCATTGATATGTAAGAGGAACAGTGTCGGAGCCAAGACCGATCCCTGGGGAACACCCGCGTTGACGTTGTGGGATGAAGAGGAGAACCCGTCAATTACGACGTATATCTTGCTGCCAGAAATAAAGTCAGCCACCCATCTGCAAAGCTTTTCTGGGAGCTCATATGATGGAAGTTTGCATAAGAGGGCAGCGTTCCACGGCTGATCGAACGCTTTCGTGATGTCAAGATCAACGACATGAGCCTCACCATAAGGCTGGATGAGTTTGCTCCAAAATTGCGTGACGTAAGCTAGGAGGTCCCCTGTGGATCGCTGGTGCCGGAAACCCATACTGTCTGTCGCTAGTCAAGCTGTGACGTTCGAGGTAGTCCAGAAGCTCGCTGCACACCTCTTCAGTACAATGGCAGGAATCAAGTCCGAACCAGAAGCTTTGTTGATGTCGAGCAACAAGAGCACTAGTCTTACGGTCTTATGCCTGAATGTTACCTCCCGCATAGTGTACGGAACCCTTTGAATTGACGGCACTTGGACGTTGGGGCGACCTCGATGATGGAGTTGAAAGCAAAGATCTTGGCAAGCATTTTCGCCTTGGCCTTTGAGTCGAATACAATCTGCTTGGCCAACATCCAGAAAGACAGACTGCTATTCCGCTGTGACAATACCCTGTGCCTAACTTTTATATCGTGACGATTTTTGGCATTGCGAACCCCTTCGTTATATTATTTGTTTCTGGACTCGACGTCGGCTTATCTGTTCAATACAGTGGGTTTTATAAGAACATACAGGATGCGTGATCAGAGAGATATCCAACAGGCTACTGGCGTGTGACGAGACACGGGGAAAAAAGCACGGCTCGTCACCAGCTGGATCAGCCCTTGAGTAAGAGCGAACGCTTCAACTGCACGACCCGCTGCATCGGTCTTGTTTGAGCCAAACCAAAGCTCATTATGGGCATTGAAATTACCGAGGAGAACTACATCTAAATCGGGGTGATTGACGTTCAGGAAGTCGATCTTGATGGCGAGGTATTCAACTAGGTCATCCCAGCAAATAAATTTGAGGGATGTTTTGGAGTTGAGGAGAAGCCACAGAATGTCCTTCCGGTCTGATTCCAGGGAAACATCTCTGGAGCAGGAAAGACTGCTGCGGACAAAGGCCACAACTCCCTCGTTCTTTCTCAGATTGGAGTGCACCTCGTAATTTGGGAAGCTAAGATGGTTAATCGATGCAGAATCTGAGATTTTTGTCTCCGCCAAGAAAAACATGGCGGGACGATTGGATTGCAAGTAGTGATGAACAGCATCCCGCGGATGTTCGTGAAACAAATTTTATCTTCGATGTTGTTCCCTCGAGTCCACCCTCCACCCGGACATTCCGAGAGTGGAGTGAGTTTACGTCCGGAATTCTCAGTACTCGAGGGATCCATCATCGTTAATTTCTTTCTTTTGGAAGATAACCGACAACATAGCTTAGGTGTGGAAACATGCAGACATTTATAAGAGGGAAAAGCTAGCGGGTGGTACCGCCTCGGTCGACTGGCCCTTTTCTACCACCTTCCTTTTGCGTGTGAATGATCTAAAGAGGCCCTGTGGCGGACTTGTACCTCCACCCGGCAACCAGTACTGAGGTATTCCTTAACGCGTGTACAATCACTTGAACAGGAAGAAGTTGTAAACTGGATACAACAACTACCGGAACAAGCTTTTGCCACGGCCCCGCTCAGTAGGGGTTAAGGCGATAAATGTGACGGCAGTTTGCCGAGCACATTAATTTTGGGCACCATAAATTTGAATCATTTCCACTCTTTCGGCTAGTGTGTAAACCATTTTGGAAGTAAAATCTGAATCAATAAATTAATTTTTACTATCCCAAGATTGCCACAAAAGTAACTGACAGCAAATAAATATCTTTCAATCCTTAGCAACAAATAACTAAACAGAAATAACAATAAATACAGTTCGCCCAAGCTATTACTTGTCTTCTAAAATGTGGAGGTGAAGTAGTTTTTGGTTAAAAAGTTGTCCCCCTTGACAAACCTCTTGACGCATTTTTTTTTCTTGTGGGTGGTTTTCGATAAATCCGTGGTGGGATGTTTTCAAATGAACACCCTGTATATTGATTATTGTTGACTGAAATTGTTAGAGTGTACTTGATTTTGATGACATTTTTCGTATTCAAATATGGGGCATTGCCTCCTAGTCACCTCCTATTGAGCTTACTCCATATATTGATCATGATTTTGATTTTTGAGCTGCCATAACTTTTATTTAGAACATGGAATAACTTTTTGAGGGTATATTACTTTAGTACATTTTTCATGGTTTTTCAAGCTCGAGTGTTTTAATGAGTAGTTTTGTCTCAGACAGAGAATAGAAGGTAGTTTTCAAGCAATCTCTCTCTCTCTCTCTCTCTCTATAGGGTTGTTTATACCGTAAATTTTGAAAATGAAGCAAGCAACCCCTACCTTATTATTATGCCACATTACGTATACCTTTGTACAAAGTCGCACCGTTATTGAGCTACGCGCAATTTTATAGATTTCCAAAAAAAATAAAAATCATGTGCTTGTTCAATTTGTTTCTCAATATCACGGAATATTGAAACAAACAGAATCTCATTGAAAGTATGGAAAACTATGAAACCCATTTTTCGTAAAATAAAGCATTTGATAATGACAAAATCATTCGTTCATTCACTCACAGAATGTAAACCGCTATTCATTAAGGATTTTCCCAGCTTGTTTTCGTATACCCTGCTATAGTAGTCAGTTTACTAAACGTGATTTGGTTCCACAGTACCGTGAAGTTCATCTGAATGTTTGTTGGAAACATAAATGGCAACTGCGCGAAAATAAAATAAACCTGAAATTCAATACACAGAAAAACAATTGACATTTTCAAGAACATTGCAAAACGCCAATACAAGCTACACACACCAAAAGTACAAAACCGTGATACACTATAAATGTATACAAGGTGGCCCAACTAAAAGGTCGCACTCCTAAATATGACTCTCCTGCTTCATTTTGGGAAAAACGCTCGGACACGTCAATTTTGATTTCTAGGCGTACAGCATAGGGTGATCCAAAAATAAGATATTCCGTTACACTTTAGATTTTTAAATGGAAATTCCCATTTTTGTATGATAAAGTCAATAACTATCTTCAATCGTTGTGAAGCTGTTTGAGTTTATAATAAAATTCTAGAAATTGTGATAAATAATAACCAGTATAATTCCCAAAGTAACGAGAATATAAAACTATAAAACATGTCTCCTAGTATTAAAAAAACAACTTACAGTTTACACGGATTAAAGTAAAAATTAATTTGCTATAAAGAGGTAGGTCAATGTGGTAATAATTGCTGAAAGTGGTGTCCATTTACCTTCATGCAATAATTTTGTTCGAGTCTATTCCTCACATTTGTATGTATGCATTGAGTTATTTATCCACATTCAACTTCAACACGATACTGAGTCGCTATGAAAGAAAGATATAATGCGTGAAATTATAATTTCAGGATAAGGTAGTTACGAACTCAACAGATCAATAAATTATGAAATTTGCCAAAATAAAATCATTGAAAAGGGTTTGGCCTAGGAGTATGTACTCTATCATCAATAGGGAGAAATTTAAATTACTAGTAAGTGATTGAAATAATAGAAAAAAGGTTACATGATTTTGGCACGATACACAGTACTAGACAGCCGACAAAAGGCTACAAATATAAAGAAACATACATAAGTTAGATGCGTACTGAAATACTTTTATTAAAAACAGGATTATTGCCAACATGTTTACTTTTGCATAAATATCACCTAAACCAGACATATCCAGAAAAGAGTGGTTCATGTATCTACTAACTACAACATTAGAGATCAATTTAAGGGACATGTTGATTCTTGACAAACACATCCCTTTTTCCCAAAATTATCTATCTCGGGTCATCAATCTACTGTATCAAATTTGGTCCATGATTCGAGCAATGATTGATGCCTTTTTTCATTGGACGAGTTTATCTAACACTTCTTACTGATTGCTCGAACGTGCTCAAATTAAAAAAAATAGCCAAATAAAGTGATTTATAGTTACTTGCTTTAATATAGGGACTAGACGCCCTTCATACAAAAATCATATATTTTTTTGTTGGGAGAGCTTATATAACATATAACGAAGTATAGCACTCTTGAGCTAAATAATGTAAAATTGATAAAGTGTAGGCTTGGTAACACCTACATCTTGAATTCGACAACACCCTGCAATATGAAGTCAGACTGTGCCACCATTATACGCATAGTCAGCCTTATTGTGCATTATCAGGCAGTCATCAACAAAATAGAATGAGTCTGATCTCGTTTCAAAGGGATGCGCAGTCATTTCATTCACTGAAAAAAATAAAGCATAATCAGGATCCCAAAATCCATTGCATTTGCATTAATCCAAACAATAATTATTGACACCATTTATTATAATGTTAGAAGAGTTATTTTTCAGCGTTAATTAAATTAGACGCAAATAAAAATTGTATACACATGGAATATTCCGTTTCTCCAACATATCGAATATTCCGACCGTTTGAGGCCCATAGTATATTGTTAACAACAAAATGTCAATACTCTGAAATGAACTAAACCTAAAACACTCTTTGGTGTATTGTGGGGAAAGGTTTTGGACCTTAAGGGCCGGAGCGTCAGTCGTTCCTACAATTTATTGTAGGACGCCTTTATGGCCTCCTTGATTTTTATAGCCTTTTCACTCCTTCAGCAAGGCTGGGATATTTCTAGATTTCTCTTTCCGTGACAGCGCCAGCGCTCTCGTATTGTGAGGCTATGTTTTCTATTTGAATTGTAGGAAATTTCAGGCTATATAACAGAGGGTATAAATCGAAAACATGAACAATTTTTATGCAAATAAATATTTGTAACATAACTCCAAAATAGAGCGCTGACATGGATCAGTAGAATGGATCTATGAAAATCAAGGAGATGGATCTTAAAACGGTTATCACTTGAAAACGGCCATCTTTAAAGACACGTTAATAAGGATACTAATTCAAAAATAGTGAAGGTCTGTTAAATATAAAAACACACATACCTTGGGACCCAGGTCCACTGAATTGATTTTTGAGATTTAGCGGATTGCGTTTAACATACTGCATCTTGCAAAGTTTACCTATTAATTTGATGCGCTCTTTGATTCCTAGTCGTTTTTATTTTTCCTTCATTCTTTATGTATATGTTTGTTCAGATTCATAATATACCTGCAGCTCTTATATTTCATTAAACAGAAAAAAATAGTTCCTGTACTTTACGGCGTCGTTACTGAGATGTATTAAAGTTTGTTACAATAAAATATGAGTAACGGGTACAAAATTACAAGGTATTAAAAATAGTGATGTTATCACAAAACAAGTCCTTTTCACAAAATTGATTGTAGGATCTTTGTGCTTGTTACTAATGGAGAATTTATACCTAAGTTAGTACATGTTATAATGACGATGATTCCCATCTGGAATCATTGAACTAAACTAGGGAAAGCAAATTATTACAGTCGTAAAGGTTATTAACTACTTTGTATACACAGGGTGTAATTTGATTGATGGCTAAAAATACAGGATGTGATTCCTTAGCTCATTTTAAGAAGAAAAGTTCATATGAACATAATATGTCCTAAACCTCTTAACCTTTGAGTTACAGGGCGTTAAATTCGTTTTCATGTCATAACTTTAATACTGTTCTAGATATTTTCATAAAATTTAACAAGCACCTACTAAGCAAAGAAATTTTTTGATGTAGAATATTTTTTAATATTTCTACCAGTGGGGACCGTACGGGATTAATACTAGGTTTCAAAAAAAAAAATGGTACGCCATTGCTTTTTTCAAAAAAGAAAATATTTCTTAAATCCTCATTTATTTTGCAATAAATTTTACCTCTTGACTTTTTCCGTCCGACGCACCGTTCTCGCGTAAAAAATTAAAACCATCTTGGTTATTTTAATCCATCGACTTTACTTGAATAAAAAATTAAACAAAAACACATCTTACCTACAAACTAGTATATGAGATTTCTGTGGATCAAATAAGCTAATACTATTTATTTCAATTATCACAAGAATTGTTGCTTTTGCTAGAATACAGACTTCAATTATCTTTTTCATGGATTGGCGAACCCTTCCAAAAATTCCAGTAGTATTTCTTATGCTTTGGCAACAAAGTAAGATTTTCTACCTTAGTTCCTCTACAGGTTGAACCGATGTAGTATAAACTATGGTCTTGAGCTGCCCCACAAAAAATAGTCTAAACTATTTAAATCAGGGGACCTGGGATGTCAAGACTGAGTTCCCCCACGTCCTATCCAGCGATTCGTAAACGCTTCATTTAGAAATTCCTTAGCATAAATGCTAAAATGTGCAGGAGCACCATCATCCATGTACCACATTTCTTTTTTAATAAAAGAGGTACATCTTCGAACAAAATTGGCAAATCGTTTTAAAGAAAGTGACGATAGGATAGTCCATCCAGTCGTCCTGTAAGGAACAACGGTCCTATGTGGAAATCTCCAATTATTCCAGCCCACATTCTCTGCTCCTGATGATGTACCTCCGTAGGTGTATATTATTTTTCGTCGGCCCATACATGATTGTTATGGAAATTTCGAATAGAATTGCGGGAAAAACTAGCTTCATCAGTAAAGAGTATTTTGATATCAAATTAAAGGTTTTCATCCATTTTTTTTAACCATCGGCAGAAATTTAAACGCAATGGAAAATTACGCGGCAGTAGTGCTTAAACCCTTTGAATATGATTGGGGTATTGGAAACATTAAGCATTACCGCAATTTCTCTAGTATTTGCTTCTGGATGTTCCTCAATTGCGTTTAAAACAGCTTCCTCTAATTCTGGCGTTCTCATCGTGCGATGTGCCCCTTTGGAACTATTGTCAATGCTAAGGCCCGTATCGTCAGTCGTCCCTACAATTGTAGGGCTCGTTTATGGCCTTCTTGATTTCGATAATATTACGTCATCTTCGTTAACGCACATGTATGTCCTCCTTTTGATTTCCGACATCTGACAGTTCTGGCTTGAAGTTGTTTTGACGTTCAAGTCACATGACAGCAGAACCATAATTTATAATCAAATCCAAGCGAATAACCAAAATTTCTGTGTTATGTGCCGCGGTTATAATATGGTTCAAGATGACACACGGGTTGATCACGTCAGTTACACGAATCGCTTGAACGCGTTGGTTTTAACCGCGGTTTTGTTGCATGTTGTTTATTTTAGACAAGCGCGTATATAATCTCTGATTATTTTTATTATCACTTAATAATCGGTGCTTTTTCGTCTACAACTGTATATGGAAAGTTTAAATAAGAAACCTTTCATAATATTCATGGGAGAAATGTTTTTTTCAGATTTTTTTTTAATGATGGAACCATGGCTTTGTAGCTATGATAACTTTCAATTCTCTAAATTTTTCCGCATGTCAAAGAAAACATTTACTGATTCAGCAGAAATGATGAAAAAAGAAATTAACAAAACCGTATACAGGTGGATATCATCTAGTAAGTTTATATGGCCATATTTTAATATTCTTGTGGTATATGGCTACACAGGATACTTTGTTAAGCATTGGAACTACATTTAAAGTGTCCCCAACAACCGTAATGAGTATAACTAATAAGGTGCTCCACTTTATGGTAAAACTGAAGTCAGCCTGTATCATTTTTCTCAAAAATGAAGCTGAAGTACAATAACAATATTCAATACCCGGCAAAATTCTAACTTGTCGCATTTCAAATAATAACCAGAAATATAAAACTACTCTTGAGTTGGGTAAATACCACAATTTTGCGGTGATAACTATGACATATAACAGCTGATTCGTGACGTCACGGATTTATAACCAAACTGATAACTACACTCGCTTGAACGGATTGGTAAATACCAACCCAAAATGGTAAATACCATTTCCATTTGGTTATCCGCTTGAATTTGATTTATAATTTTCTTGCAAATAATTATCGATCACTCAAAAATACCTCGCTACATTGAACAAATTCCACGACCTGTGGTATCTTCAAGAAATTGTTGAGTTAGGAAAATTAATGCACATGGATATATTATACTATAATATATTTGAGTGTATGAAAGTCCAGAAGCTTACAACCAAGCTTGATGGAGGTTGGTAAGTTACAAAACAAATCATTGCATATCCATATATACTTATCGCATTATTTTCAGGTGTGATTCATTATCACAGACTTTACGAGAAGTTGGTTCCTCAGTAAAACTTTGGAAGGGTAAGGAGGTGATCTTTCTAAGAAGGAATTTATGCATCCAGGCATAATTGAAGGAATCTTACAGAAACAAAACGTGAATTTTATTTATGTGACCGATATGTGTTACACTGCAATTTGTTAATTAAAGCCTGGCATAAACCTGTATGATCATATTCATAATGATAAGAATGAACACTTACGAACTTGAAGACAAGCTGTGCTAAGCAAGTATGTATAATGTGTAAAGGTTCTGAAATTGAGTCCATGGTAAGTTGACAATCATAATTTTAGGATATTAAAAAGAGCATGGGCATGTAGGAGCACTAATTATGAGACATTACAAGGTGTAAATGGGAAAATTGAGTTGCAGCATGAAGTTAAATTCTTCATTACTTTATACCATCATGGCAGAAAATTCCACAACTAATTACAAGAAAACTGGGAATCAATTCACTGCTTAAGGAATGTCAAACACTGAATAGGACTGATATTTGACAGGTGCTCGCCTTGTTTTACAATATTAGCCTTGTGGGCATATATATATATATATATACAGGGTGACTTCGAAGTTGAGTCATTTATTTTAAGTTAGTAGATCTGATCAAAAGAAATGTTTTTTCCTTTAACATTTTTGTGGTAAAATTAAAGTAACAAAGTTATAGCCCTTTAGAAGTTTGAGTACCGTCCTGTCTCAATAATAATATGTGCTCGTGTTTGGCAACAACGGATATAATCGGAAACAAAAACGCAAAAGAATTTGAAACGGTTATCACGATGTTTTATTCATTTATTTTATTCAGTTGTATTCATTCGATGTGTCAGTCGGTAACGCGTGAGTGGTGTTTCTGCGTGGCTCAAACGAAATAAAAAATGGCACATGTTTACGAAAATGCTGAACTTGTGGACATGATTCTGATTTTACAAAATGCTGCTACGGCAACACGGATTTATGCGGATCGGTTTCCCAATCGAGTGCAACCAACCCCTAGTGCCTTTGTTAATGTAGTACAAAGGGCTCGTGAATCAGGTGACTTAAGTCGTCACACGGGAGGGTATGTGCTCCAAGACCGCACGATCAAATACAGGTCCGCACTGAAATACTTGTCGGGAGGATATTTTATAAAACAAGGTAACATTTTTTTTTAATTTTTACACACATATTTTGGTTTATCTTCCTTCTACAATCATTATCTGAAAATTAATGACTCAACTTCAAAGTCACCCTGTATATATATACAGGGTGACTTTGACTGATGACTTTTTATATATTGATATAAGCAGAAATAGTTTTTTTTTTAAATGGAAAGCTGTCATGAAAATGTATCATATCAAAACTTTAAACTGTCAATTTCAAATATTTGAATGTTCTGTGTATATATTATGTGTATAAATTGTGGTTTTTAGTTCCTGTTGATAATACTAAAGAAAAATATTCGTCAACAATAAAAGCTTCAGCTGCTGACCATGATAAACAATACAACAATGTGATTGGAAATAAGAAAAATGATGAAGTGAGCCTCAGGGCAAAAACAAAGCGTAGAATCGATTCAAACACAGAACAGTTGAATATTTAGAATTGACAGCTTAACCAAGGCCAACCTATATTGTGATCAAGGTGTAAATATTGGTAAAAATAATGTGAGGGATTGATATATTGCAAAAAAGTTAATCCTGATATTGCCAACAGAAATAAACTAAGAGCGATATAGAGCTGAATGATCTTCATAAGAAGGAATTTACACATTCAGGCACATGGAAGCATCCTAGCACCGCTGAAAAAGAGAATCCTGTAGTAACCACACCACTTTGAAACACATGAGTTTGCCTTTTGTGTTCGATATTGTTACAGTAGAATTTGTTAGTTTAAAGAATGCATAAGCCTGTACGTATAATCCTAAGAGTTTTAAAGTTATGGAGCTCAAGATGAACTTTGTTATGCTTAGGCAATTGGTTCTCGAATGGTTAATGTTGCATGTTGCATAGCTGAAATGTCTTACGGAACTCGATAAAGTGCATTCTTGAATATTGTAATCGACATTTTTATTCGACGATTTTCACAAAGCTAAGGCCATGTGTTTGAGATTTCTTAACCATTCAACTGAATGGCATATATGATAAAGTTGGAGTATTGCTAGAAAATCATTACCTTTTTCTTCGTTATTGACCACCTTTGGCCAACAATTGTCTTGAGTAATTAAATACTTCACACAATGGAAGCACAGTAGCAAATGATAATGACAAAAATAAAATTCCAGTGGTGTAACTAAAAACTATATGAAATACATATTTCAACACTTATGGTTGTATCGGTGCTAAGGCGTAAAATGTAAGAAATCACCCTTTTAATGGTATTTTTTTAGATCTACTTGCATTGCTCAAAGATACATCCCATCCTGAGAAGCCGAGATTACAAGATACTGTTGCAGGACAGAATAATTCTTGTGTAAGGCACGTTATTAGAGGAAAAAGAAGAATCGATATATATTTAAATTGTTTGTCCACACAGTGTTTTGTTTGTAGAGCTTCTAATTTTGAAAGTAGCATACAATATTGTTAACATCATGATGAAACATTTGTTTTAAAATAAAAGAAGATTGACAAACTGATGAAATCTGTATTTCCATATATTTCTGAAAGAACCTATTATATTTCTAAATAAATATTGATTTTACCAATGATGCTTTTATTTACATTCCACAACTACTTGCCATCTGAAAAGTATGATACATGAAATTGTTAATGAACTCATGCGTATATGTCAAAACGTAAGTATCACCAATCCAAAAGGTACAACTAATTACAGGAATTATGAATATGTAGCCAAAAAACAATATATCAAAAATGAAAAACTACAACAGTGTATCACAATAACCTTTATTCATTTTTAATTTACTTACATAAAATATACAAGGTGTTTTCCAATTGAATGTCTATATTTAAGGGGGTAACTTTGAGTCCATTTTAAGAATATTTCATATGACGTATATCCTAAATCTCTTGACCTTTGAGAAATAGAGTGTGGTAAACTTTTCAAAAGTTAATAAATTTTTTTGTAAAGAACTGTAATACCACTTCAATTACTTTATCAAAGTTTGGCATAGATGTACATCAAGAGGTATTTTTAATGCAACATTCTTTGAATTCCCACCAGTGGCGTCCGTACGAATTTCACTTGCCTATTTTGGCAGACAATGATAGTAGGCAACTAATTTCTCTTAAAATAAAAATTGCTCTTAAAATCATCAGTGATTTCTGAGCAAATTTGATGAAATTAAAATACTGTTTCTGTAGTATATTAAGTACGCCCCTGGTTCCCCGAAAATTGCGCATGTACGATGAGTACTCTCACCGGGATACGTTTAACACACAGTATGTCGGGGTTCCGGATTTGTAACAGTTATCGGTGATATATAATAAACCATTAGTATACTTCCGGGTATTATTGATACCAACTAAGATATCACATGGCGACGAGGGTTATTAAAGAACTCGCCGGGTGAGGTTAAGTGTGTGTAAACTCCCCGTTTGTGTTGAAACCTCCAGTTGTTGGTGAACCAATCTGTGCACAAGAAAGATGGCAGTTGCAGCAGCGGGTCCGTGCTCACATTCAATCCCAAGGAGAACGAGTGGGAAGTTTTCTTCAAAAGGTTAGAGCAGTATTTTATAGTACACGGGGTCACTGAAGAAGCTGACAAGAGAGCTCATTTGCTGTATAGTTTGTCTGAGGAGGCGTATATTTTATTAGAAAATTTATGTATGCCGCAAAAGCCGGAAGAAACCCCATACCAAGACATAGTTCAGTTATTGTCTAACTACTATGGTAAAACTGCTGTTGTATGGGTCGAAAGGCAGAAGTTTTATAGTGCATCCAAATCAGGAAATGAGACGGCACTAGAATGGAGTGTACGACTTAAAGGTTTAGCCCGCTATTGCAATTTTGGTCAGCAGCTTGAGTCCAAGCTAACGGACATTTTTGTTACGCAGTTCAATCCTGGGAAGGTGAGAACTGAATTATTCAGCCTAAACGAGAACACCACCTTAAATAACGCTGTTGAAAAGGCCAAAATTATCGAAGCAACGCTAGTAATAAGAAACCCAGTTGGTGAAGTTAAAAGCGAGGTCTTAGAATCCGATGTTTTTCGAATTACACAAAATAATTCAAATGTTGGTGCCACTGCCGATCAACATCAAGATCCTCAACGGTATCATAGAGGGACAGCAGTACCTGCAGCGCAGCGGAGCCAAGGAGGCACGCGCAGGAGTGGGGGCAACAGCTCAAACATGGCGCTGCCACAGCTACAGCCGTTCACATCGTCTGGTCGCTCTCCGGGCTGTTTCCGCTGCGGGAGGAACCACAACAGTAATGTATGCCCCTATAAGGAATATATTTGTAACTCTTGTCACGGTAGGGGTCATCTCAGTGTGGTGTGTAAAAAGAAAAAACAATCCTCACCTAAGCACGTTAATTATGTTTTTCCTAATAATGATATTGCTGAGGATTATACAGACGTTTTTTCATCCCCAGTTCTAAGTATTTCTAGCTTAGGAAGCAACAATGATGTGCCACTATATATCGATATTTTAGTTGAGAATGTCATGTTGAAATTTGAACTTGACAGTGGATCAGCTGTTAGTGTTTTGCCACTTCATGTTTACAAAACATATTTTGGTGCTCACGTCATGAAAAAAACAAATGTTTCCTTGATTAATTTTTCTGGCAATAAGATCATCCCACATGGCACAATCAACTTAAATGTTAAATTTAATTTCAAAGATAGCATCCTACGCTTTTTTGTTGTTGATGGTAACAATCCATTGCTCCTAGGTCGAGATTTTATTAGGAATTATAATATGGGATTTAGAGAAATTCATTATTTGAACAACGATGCTGTTGATGCTCTATGTAATGAGTTTCCTTACAATCAAATAGAGCTCGAGGACTCTTCAAAAAAATTTACGTCTATTTCGACTCACAAAGGTTTATTCGAATTCAATAGATTGCCGTTTGGAATAAACTGCGCTCCAGCACAATTTCAAAGAATTATGGAGCAGCTGTTCAATAAAATGCCCCGTGTATGTGTTTTTCTTGATGATATTTTAGTTACAGGTATCGATAAAGAAGATCATATTAGAAATTTGAAAAGGGTTTTACTTTGTCTTTCCGAATATGGTCTCACTGTTAGAAAAGAAAAGTGTGTTTTTGGCTGATTCCATTTCATATTTAGGGTTTGTTATAGACGAGACAGGCCTACATAAAAGTTTAGAAAGAGTTAAGGCAATACGCGACATTTCTCCACCAGAAAATGTCACTCAACTTAAGTCTTTTTTAGGCAGTATCACTTATTATAATCGTTTCATCAGAAATCTCCCAGATATACTTCACCCTTTATATAATCTTTTGAAAAAAGATGTAAGTTGGTCATGGGATAAAACATGTCAGGATTCATTTGAGTATATTAAACTTGCATTATGTTCTGACGATGTGTTGGTGCATTATAATCCTGACCTACCAGTTACTTTGACTATTGATAGCTCGGACTATGGAGTGGGAGCAATTGTATCTCATGTTTTTGAAAATGATGTCGAAAAGCCAATTTGTTATGCGTGAAGAACTCTCTCGAAAAACGAATTGGCATACTCTATTTTGGATAAAGAAGCTACCGCGATTGTTTGGAGTATTAAACGATTTTACCAATATTTGTGGGGTAGAAAATTTACCTTGGTCACAGATAATAAGGCACTCATATCAATTTTTGGACCTAAAACGGGTGTTCCAGTGATGGCAGCAAATAGACTGCAGAGATATGCACATTTTCTGAGTGGCTTCAATTTTGATATCAAGCATGTGTCATCCATTCAAAATGTAGCTGACTTCTTAAGCAGAATGCCGATTGAAGATGACATGTCTGTGCAACTGATCGACTTCCACATTCATTTAAATTATCTCACTAATTCCGATTCTAGTATACCAGTCGATGTTAACAAGGTCAGAGAACTTACATCCTCAGATTTAGTACTTTCTGAGGTACTCAATTTTGTTAAAAAGGGGTGGCCTGCAAGTCATAAAAGTAATGAATTGAAACCTTATTTCAGTAGGAAAAATGAAATCAATGTTGAAGACGATGTCCTGCTTTGGGGACATCGAGTTATCATACCATTTCAGTTACGAGAGGTGATATTGAAGGAGTTGCATGCTACCCATTTGGGAATTGTTAAAATGAAGTATCTTGCGAGATCTTACTTTTGGTGGCCGTCCTTGAATGATGATATTGAAAGTGTTAGTAAGCAGTGCAACATACATGTATGTCAACGCTTGCAATCATCGCCGGCCAAGGCACCGTTACAATGTTGGCAAATACCCGAGGGCATTTGGTCGCGGATACATATAGATTTTTTTGAACCGAAGAAAAACAATTTCTTTTTGATTGTCGTTGATGCCTTTTCCAAATGGCTTGAAGTATTTCCGATGGCATCTGTTACCACTAACATAACTATTACAAAGCTGCGATAACTTTTTTCTAGATTTGGATTGCCTAAGACTATTGCAAGTGATAATGGTCCCCAGTTAGTGTCAGAAGAATTTAAACAATTTGCAAATGTTAATGGTATTAAACTAATAACTATTCCGCCTTATGAACCTCATTGTAATGGTGCAGCTGAGAATAGCGTAAAAACTGTTAAAAATTTTTTGAAAAAGGTTAGTGATCAAAAGAACTGTAATTTACTATTAGCTCAATTCCTTATGATATATAGGAATACTGTTCACTGTTCTACTGGTTATTCTCCTGCTAAAGTATTTTTAGGTCGTTCGTTGAGAACTCGATTTGACATGCTTAGACCAAGCTCAGTCCAAGACAATGAAAAAGTTGAACTTGAAAATGTTTACCAAAACATACAACGTTCTCAACGAAGAAACGCAAAATACTCCAGAGGAAATAGGAAAGTATGTTTTAATATTGACCAAATTGTGTTGGTTAAAGATTATCTCGATAAACAAGTAACTTGGTGTAAAGGACAAGTTGTTAAAATTTTAGGGAAAAACGTTTACGTTGTTCGACCACTAGATTCAAATTTCCTTTGGAAAAGACATACTAATCAGGTCAGAGAACTAAATGATGATTATTCGTTGGTCTACCCACCCTGCGTGGAGCTCCGCACACTGTAAACGTTTTTTCCAATAGTGATGGCGCCAGCAATACTTCTGCCGGTAGTTCGGTTGATGATGTGTTTGTGGATGCCGGAATCGCGGATAGTGAACGCGTAGATGTCAGTGACTCGGATTCTAGCTCCATTGGTGAACAGGCTGAACTTACACGACCCATACGTATCCGTAAGGTACCGGAGAGGCTCCAATACTAACCATTCATTAATTGTTTCTTTTTTTTATTGTTACCCATCTGATCACTGTTAACAATTTTCGGGGGAGATGAATGTAGTATATTAAGTACGCCCCTGGTTCCCCGAAAATTGCGCATGTACGATGAGTACTCTCACCGGGATACATTTAACACACAGTATGTCGGGGTTCCGGATTTGTAACAGTTATCGGTGATATATAATAAACCATTAGTATACTTCCGGGTATTATTGATACCAACTAAGATATTACAGTTTCTTTGCATGATCCTAATATTGTTAGTATCGCAATGTCACTATGTATAAATAAACAGTATTTTTGAAAAGAACTTTTTTTAGTCAGACCTATGATTTCCACCCAAAAAATAGAAACTCTTTCGCTGCATGGTGATATTGTCATATTAACAATATTCAGAGACAGTTTTTATGAAAACCCTACATCAGATTGAAAACATTCAAGTGATTAAATTTGCTTAGATGTGATTAAAAATTTTAATAAAAGAGACATCAGTGGCATACCATTACTGCCTGTCAAAATAAGCAGGTGAAATTCCTTAATAGCATCACTGGTGGAAATTAAAGAAATTCCTCGTCACTCATGTACAATTAGGAAACACACTGAATTGCAGCTCCTAGTATTACAAGAGGTAAATGCACACTTTTGAGCCAAAGATTTTTTTTGCTGTTTCTATCATAACTAACAAACTCTGCTTTTCATATGAGTGTTTCAAATATCAAACCAGTTAAATTCTTGTTATTTCTTTTTCAACCCGAAAATGATTTCCTTTCAAATGCCATACTTTTGATATATTTTCCCTTTGAAGTTAGGGTTCCAAATCAATTAAAAACTTTTAGTATTGAGATTTGAATTTCTGTTTTTCTGATTTAAATTCATGCTACAATTGTGTTTACTCCCTGTAATACTTCATATTTGGTAATCCTACATGGGTATGGTATTTCAAGCATCCTGAAATAAGAATGATAAATGGTAATTACGATCTTCACATACACACATTGTACATATTTGTAGCTTGACACTTCACATAGAGTCCAGTAATGATTTGTGAACAGGCATCTTGACATCAACAATGCAGTTGCATTCGGGATATGTTTGTTATCCATGGAGGAACCAACTTCTTGTAAAGTCTGTTTGAATGAATCACACCTGAAAATAATGCAATAAGTATATAATATGAATATCCCATGATTTGTTTTGTAACTTACCAACCTTCATCAAGAGAACAGCTTGGTTGTAAGCTTCTGGACTTTTATACAGGGAATTGATTCCCACAGTTTTCTTGTAATTAGTTGTGGAATTTTCTGCCATGATGGTACAAAGTAATGAAGAATTTAACTTCATGCTGCAACTCCATTTTCCCATTTACACCTTGTAATATCTCATAATTGGTGCTCCTACATGCCCATGCTCTTTTTAATATCCTGAAATCATGATTGTCAATTTACCATGGACTCAATTTCAGAACCTTTACACATTATACATACTTGCTTAGCACAGCTTGTCTTCAAGTTCGTAAGTGTTCATTCTTATCATTATGACTATGATCATACAGGTTTATGCCAGGCTTTAATTAACAAATTGCAGTGTAGCACATATCGGTCACATAAAATCAAATTCACGTTTTGTTTCTGTAAGATTCCTTCAATTATGCCTGGATGCATAAATTCCTTCTTAGAAAGATCATTCACCTCCTTATCCTTCCAAAGTAAACATAGCATTTTACTGAGGAACCAACTTCTCATAAAGTCTGTGATAATTAATCACACCTGAAAATAATGCGATAAGTTTATAGTATGGATATGCAATGATTTGTTTTGTAACTTACCAAACTCCATCAAGCTAGGTTGTAAGCTTCTGGACTTTCATACACACAAATACAGGGTGACTTCGAAGTTGAGTCATTTATTTTAACAGTGAGTAGATCTGATCAAAAGAAATGTTTTTTTTCTTTACCATTTTTCTGGTAAAATTAAAGTAACAAAGTTATAGCCCTTTGGAAGTTTGAGTACCGCCCTGTCTCAATAATAATATCATGTACTCGTGTTTGGCAACAACGGATATAATCCACCTTATCGGTTCATCGCATGGGAAACAAAAAAGCGAAAGAATTTGGAACGATGTTTTTATTTCATTCAGTTCAGTTATACATACAGTCAGTGTCAGTCGCGTGTGAATAGTGTCTGTTGCGTGGCTCAAACGAAATAAAAAATGGCACATGTTTATGCGGATCGGTTTCCCAATCGAGTGCAACCAACCCCTTGTGCCTTTGTTAATGTAGTACAACGGGCTCGTGAATCAGGTGACTTAAGACCTCACAGGGCACCTCACGATCAAATACAGGTCCGCACTGAAATACATGTTGGGAGGATACTTTATAAAACAAGGTAAACATTTTTTTTTATTTTTTTTTTATTTTTACACACATATTTTGGTTTATCTTCCTTCTACAATCATTATCTGAAAATTAATGACTCAACTTCAAAGTCACCCTGTATATTATAGTATAATATATCCATGTGCATTAATTTTCCTAACTGAACAATTTCCTGAAGATACCACAGGTTGTGGAATTTGTTCAATGTAGCGAGGTATTTTTGAGTGATCGATAATTATTTGCAAGAAAATTATAAATTATGGTTCTGCTGTCATGTGACTTGAATGTCAAAACAACCTCAAGCCAGAACTGTCAGATGTCGGAAATCAAAAGGAGGACATACATGTGCGTTAACGAAGAAGACGTAATATTATCGAAATCAAGAAGGCCATAAACCAGCCCTACAATTGTAGGGACGACTGACGATACGGGCCTAAGACTCCCAGTTTCATGTAGTCTTCTGTGTATTTTATAAGACATTCTGGCATCGGGAATCATGCAATTTGGATACCGCTCTTAATATATCTGCCTAGCCATAAGCGCATTCCTGTCAGCAAGTCTGTAGGTAAAATGCATATTTCCTAACTCGGAATTTGTGAAACTTGGCATAGTCCACTTATTTTCTCTTTATTATTGATTAAAGAAACTTTCACAATCTAAAAACCTATTAAATGCATGAAAATGTTTTTTATTTGTTTACGCGAAAACGGTATATCGGACGGAAAAAGTCAATTAATAGAGATTTCGAAAATGTTTTTTTATTTTAGGAAAAGCAATGGCATACCATTTCTTTTAAATATCCAGTATATTTCCCGTACGGACGCCACTGGTAGAAATGTGAAAAAATATTCCACATAAACATCGGTGCTTAGAATGTGCATGTCAGATTTCATGAAAATATCTAGATCAGTATTAAGGTTGTGATAAGAATAGGAATATTTCTTAAAATTTCAACACCCTGTAGCTCAAAAGTTAAGAGGTTTAGGACATATGTTCATATAAACTTTTTTTCCTAAAATACCCAAAGGATTCATATACTGTATTTTTAGCCATCAATTAAATTACACCCTGTATACGTCAAATTTACCAAGATATATTTCAATATTTTTAGTCATTGCTTATTTTATTCAATCGGTTCTTTCCAACAATGACTTTCTCACAGTCCCGAACGGCCATTTCAGTGGAACAGATCAATTCGGCTCGTAGCTAGGCAACATATCATTAATTTGTATGGGTGACTGTATTTGACAGTCTCTGATAGAAACACCTTCTTGGAATGAACAGAATTTAAAATATTTTACTTTGCTACAGCTAGGTGCATTCACTTACCTAATTGAGCTGGCAATGCAGGAAATTCATAAATGTGCTCACAGGTATTTCTTGAAAATGGTAAGCAGAAACCAAAATCGAAATCAAATGTTTTCAAGAGCTTGTCACGAAAAAAGTGCCTTTCTATCATCCTGAATCCATTAACAGGCTTACTACCAACAGTAAATTCAACTCTACAATTGCAAATATAAAACGATAAAGCTTGTAACAGGATCAATTTAGTATGCATAGTAGGTATGAATCATTAGGGTGTGTTACATGTCGTGATAAAGTTTCATCATGTAGTGATATCTATTCCTTAGGATGGTCTGACATGATTTTGATTGGGGCCAAACTAAAACTGCGAAAAAATAAAATGACGGCAGTTTTTATCGAAAAATGTAACAATCTGGATTTCCTGCGGTAATTCCTTTGGCTAGAAAAAAATGGTGTCAAGTGGATTGACTCTGTACTTCCATAAATGTTCAGCGTAATCCCCTGAGAAAAAAATCAGTTACGGACACGTACAGCAAAGAAATTAAACGTATTAAGTCAGTCAAACAGGCCCAGACAATTAGTCCATATACATTCTTCCCCTGTACCATGGGTAATTACCGTCCATATGGCCACGTTGTCCAAAGGGAAAGCCCTTTCCACATCTGCGCGGCATCGCTTCAGCGTGTTATCTTTCGTTTCCTGCAAGGTCCGTGTATACGGGGAGAACCAAATTCGTCTGACGGCTTGAATTAAATGTGTACGAGAGAGAAGAGCGAGAAGTGTGTATAAACACATACAGGTGGCCCAACGAAAAGGCCCCATTTGTGACTCTCCTGGTATATTCTGGCAAAAAAGCTGGGATGCGTCAATTTCAATTTCTGGGGGGACGTATTTTCATTTATTGCCATACAATACAGGCTGATCAAAAAATAAGATATTGCGTAACACTTCAGATTTTTAGATAGAAATCACCCTTTTTAATTTTTAGATTCTCTATGAAGTTTTTAGTAGCTTTTCTATAATAAAGTGTATACCCATCTTCAATCGTTGTGAAGCTATTTGAGTTTATAACAGAATTCTACAAATTGTGATAGGGGATTATGTCGTAAAAATAATAATCAATGTAGTTCTCATAGTAAAAATACTTTACTTTAAACTTAAAAACTCCGAGTATTAAAAAAACAAAAAACAACTTACAGTTTACACGCAAGTTAAAGTAAAAATTAATTTACTATAAAAAGGTACGTCTATGTGGTAATAAGTGCTGAAAGTGGCGTCAATTTCTGGCTTCGTACTAAAAACTTTACTTTTCAAATGCCCCCAAAGAAAGTAATCTAAAGGACTTAGGTCCAGAGATCTCGGCGACCACTCGATAGGGCCTCGTCTGCCGATTCACTGATTCGGGAAATAGGTGTCCAAAAACTGTCATACTGGAGCCATATAGTGCGGCGGTGCACCACCAGTAATTCGTGGCTCTATTGTATTTTCTAACATGTCCAAGTACCACTCGCCCGTCAAGATTCCAGGAATAAAGAAATGTCTTACAATATGATGTCCGAAAATGCCGGCCCACATATTTATTTTTTCAGGATATTCGGAGTGTACCTCTCGAAATAAATGTGGGTTCGAGTTACTCCAATATCGAAAATTATGTTTATTTACAGCACCATGTAAAAGAACGCACACTCAACCGAAAAACAAATATACTCAGTGACATTAGAAGTGTTACACCTAGAAAAAAAAATTTCTTCAACTTGCTTTTTGCAACATTATGACTATATTCAAAGCATGCTGTGGCAACAATGTCAACGTTTTATCCTTGTTTTTGTTTATCCTTTTTAAAATGTTATCTCTTAGTTTTTGCGAAGAAAGCAGTTTCTGAGAGCTGAATAGTACAGATATTAATCAGATCAAACGAACTTACCTAAGTGATGTTCGATCTTGATTATATGAAGGCCTCGTCGAAGTAAATAAAGATGTGTAGTATCCTTGATTTCGCCCTGAACGACCACACTATTTAAAGTAAACAAACCCCCTCCCTGGGCTCCTCGTATCTCCGTCGCTGGTACTCATCGCCCGAATTCTGTCTTTTTTAAAGGTAATGTTGCAACTCTAGCTCATTAGGGGAACTATCGTAGATAATTAGCGTGGGTATTGGGACTTTATTTATTTCGACGATGCCTTCATATAATCAAGATCGAACATCACTTAGGTAAGTTCGTTTGATCTGATTATATATTATATGAAGGCCTCGTCTCGTAAATAAAGATGTGTAGATGTTTAAAGAAAGTTGCAACAGCTCTCTTTTAGTCCTTTTTATTTAATTTTGAAAACAAAAAAAGAACAAAAAACGAAACATGAACCCCAGTAACAAACTAACATAACCTTAAGTGGATAAATGAACTGATTTATGTATACTAGCTATACTAATCGTTTGTTGCCTAAACCTAATATAACATTAGCAAATTCTTGGTTATCTAGGATAGGTCTGTTATAGAAACGAGCAAATGTTTGAGATGTCTGAGACCATCCTGCTGTTAATCGGGTAGCGTCAAAACTGACTCCTGCTCGAGCAGCTGCTGATGTTGAAGCGTGTCGAGTGCTATGAGATTTAAATTGGTTGGTATCAAGACCACTTGCTTTTAGAATATTTTTTGTCCATCTGCTAATCGTTTGAGATGATGCCTGGTGATGAGGTTTGTATGTAATAAAAAGAAAGTCGCACGTATTTCTTAATTCTTTAGTTTTTTCTAAGTATTTTATGAGAGTTTTCGCTACGCAAATAATTGCGTCATGAAAGAAGGAACAAGTAAGGGTTGTAATTTGTTCGTCGCGGATGTCTTTATTCTTTCAGTTACTTTTATTTCGATTTTTTCAGGATGGATATTGATATTTTTAATGTTGATTAAACTCAAGGTCTGGACCCTCTGACCCGTTGCAAGAGCCAATAAAATTGCCAATTTTTGTGTGAGAAGCTCAAGTGGAATATCGTCATTATCCAGATCTTTAACATGACTGAGTACAATAGCCGGATCCCAAGTATGTTCGTATTTGGGTCAAGGAGGTCTCAACCCAAAAATTCCCTTGAAAAATCTTTTTATCCTGATATCAGAGCCTATCTCAGGACCAGCTATTTGAGATATAGTAGATCGATTACAGTTGAGTGTTCCATAAGAAGCACCATTTTTAAAATGATATGTTGGAAATTCCATAACATCTGGAACATTGACATTAAATGGATTCAATTGTTTCGAACTGCAGAATGACCACCAAAGTTTTAAGCCGGTGGTGTATTGTTTTAAGGTAGAGTTGGTAATGGATGATATGCAAATGTCTAAAGAGTCTTGACGTACGGCTCTTTGTAGTAGCGCTTCCTGGATAACTTCCCTGCTGCCAGGAAAAGGCTGTCTGACAAGGGATGTCCCGCTGAAAGAAAGGAAGGCTTCTTTAGGTTTGAAAATTAAGGGTTCTTGAACTAATAATTTTTGAAAAATGGGGTACCAGGGTTGAGATACCCACATCGGTTAACCACAATGCCCTTTGCCCTATCCTTGATAATTTTTTGCAGTACTTTTGAAACCAAGGAAAAGGGTGGGAATGCATAGAAGTAAAACTGTGACCAGTCTAATGTGAAGGCATCGACTTCTCATCCAGGATACAAAGGTTGGACACTTTTTATTTAAGCGACTAGCAAAGAGATCAATGGTGGGGTTATCAAATGTTTTCTTTATTTTTTCAAATGCATAGTTAGAAATAGTCCATTCTGTTTCCTTATGAATCTCTCTTGATGCCTTGTCTGCGTGAACGTTTTCTTTTGAGGGTATATAAGAGGCAAATATGTATAAGTTTCTATCCTGGCACCAAGTCCAGATTTTTCTTGCCAAATTATTCAGATTTCTATATTTAACACTTCCCATTCGATTGATGGTGCATATTGCGGTAGAATTATCTATTCTGCATAAAATATTACAATTTCGAAGATGTTTTGTATAGCATTTCAGACCAAAAAATAAGGCTAATAGTTCTAGTTCATTGATACGAGAGTATTTTTCCTCTTCTGACCAAAAACCGTAGGTGGTGTCATCATTGAAATAGTCGCTCCATCCTGATGTCGAAGCATCAGTAAATATTTCTAATTGGAACTTCTTCGAGTTAATTGAGTTGGCAGAATTCTTTACACTACTACTCCACTATCTAAAATCAGAAGAAAGGCTTTTGGGGATAGACATTTTTGCCTCATAATTTCCTCTAGCCTTTGCCAAAGCCAAAAACTTTTGGTGTTCGAATAATTTCAAATATAGAAAGCTATATTTGATTGCAGGTGCCACTGACACTAATGTTCCAATGAACTTCGAAAATTCACGAATTGTACATTCTTTTAATGAATGAAACTTATTCAAAAGCTTAAAAACTTTAATTTATCTTCCGGTAAGGAAATTGACAGATTCTGTGAATTATACAGAAAACCTAGAGAAGAATATCGTCTAAATAGATTACAGATAAATAACCTTTCTTCCTAAGGAAAGACATTACAGGTTTCATAATTTTTGTGAATATACAGGGTGTCCCAGAAGTCGACGTCAAGCCGAAACCGGGTGAGATGCAAAGTCATAACAGTTATCAGAAAAATATTTAAAAAAATGTTATGTATGTGTTTTGATAATTATAGGTCTTTGAAAAAGATATAGAAATTTCACACCCTAGGGCAGTCTGTCAACTCCTGTTACTACAAATATTAACTTTTTTGGATTTTATTTTCACAATGTAATGATGAATAATCCATCTTCAAACTGGTGTCTCAACCTTACTGCCAAATTTTCTCGTTCAGGAAAAATTGCCACTTATTTCCCAACCAAGTATTCCAAAGTAAAACTTTGCTCAACTTTAACTGGCTGTACTGGAAAAAAATGTACTACGAGAGTTTGGCAAGTAACCTTAAAAGTTGGCGCATTTAATAAGGATTCCAAAATGGTATAACACTTAGAAGATTACTCGTTAACTTATGCACAATTTTTATTTGAAGAAAAACTGATGAAAATTTTTCTAAATTTCCTAATTAAACAGCGATTATGAAAACGCACAAGGACCCTTAAGGATAACTGTTTGCACAACAGTGGGCGTCAAAATGCTGCTGATGATGATTTACCTTTATAGCAAATGCTCAAACTGTTTCCCTTCAGCCGCAATACACGCTCGACATCTTCTTAAAAAAGATCGGGTTATTAAACGAGCGAATCCACGGTTATTAACAAACTCAGCTGCTTCCAATAGTCTTTGCCGTAGCTCAGCTACGCACAAGTTAGAAAGACACAGGGAAGATCCACAGTTCTTTGAAAAAATTTTATGGTCGGATGAGACCACATTTAAGAAATATGGGTACATGAACCTGCATAACTTACACGAGTGGCACGTAGCAAACCCACATTTGATGAGAGAAGATAAATCTCAATATCGCTTCAAGATAAACCACTGGACAGGAATTTTTAATGGTAAAATAATCGGTCCGCTTGAGTTCCCAGAGACTTTGACTGCTGAAGTTTATTTGGATTTTTTGAAAAATCATGTACAAAATTTATTGGTGGACGTGCCACTGAGTATTTACAGGGACATGTGGTTTCAGCATGATGGATGCCCAGCGCACTATGCACTCTCAGTGAGAGAGTATCTCGATCAAAACTTTCCAGGCAGATGAATAAGGCGGTCTGGTACAACACCGTGGCCAGCCCGATCACCTGATTTGAATCCTTTAGATTTTTTTTACTGGGGAACTGTAAAAGAAAAAGTGTATTTCAGGCCGATTCAAAATGTAGCTGAGCTACGGCAAAGACTGTTGGAAGCAGCTGAGTTTGTTAATAACCGTGGATTTCGCTCGTTTAATAACCCGATCTTTTTTAAGAAGATGTCGAGCGTGTATTGCGGCTGAAGGAAAACAGTTTGAGCATTTGCTGTAAAGGTAAATCATCATCAGCAGCATTTTGACGCCCACTGTTGTGCAAACAGTTATCCTTAAGGGTCCTTGTGCGTTTTCATAATCGCTGTTTAATTAGGAAATTTTGAAAAATTTTCATCAGTCAAATAAAAATTGTGCATAAGTTAACGAGTAATCTTCTAAGTGTTATACCATTTTGGAATCCTTATTAAATGCGCCAACTTTTAAGGTTACTTGCCAAACTCTCGTAGTACATTTTTTTCCAGTACAGCCAGTTAAAGTTGAGCAAAGTTTTACTTTGGAATACTTGGTTGGGAAATAAGTGGCAATTTTTCCTAAACGAGAAAAGTTGGCAGTAAGGTTGAGACACCAGTTTGAAGATGCATTATTCATCATTACATTGTGAAAATAAAATCCAAAAAAAGTTAATATTTGTAGTAACAGGAGTTGACAGACTGCCGTAGGGTGTGAAATTTCTATATTTTTTTCAAAGACCTATAATTTTCAAAACACATACATAAAATTTTTTTAAATATTTTTCTGATAGCTGTTATGACTTTGCCTATCACCCGGTTTTTCGGCTTGACGTCGACTTCTGGGACACCCTGTATAAGGTGCACAGCTTAAACCAAAGGGTAAACAGTTATACTCATATAAGCGATTATTAAAACTGAATCTTAGGTATTTTCTATGAGTTTTTTTAATAGGCACTAGATAGTAAGCATTTTTTAAATCTATAGTAGCCATGAAAGCATTAGGTGTGATTAGATGAGCAACGGTTCTGTAATCTTCAATTTTAAAGTGAGATGTTTGTACAAAGTGATTGAATCTTCTTAGATTTATGATTAATCTGTAGGAGCCATCTGACTTAGGGAAAAATGTTAGAGAGAAATTGATTTTCCCTTGGGATTACAGGACAAATAGTTCCATCTTTGATGGACTCCAGAATTAAGCTACTAATAGTTTTATATTCTTTTTTAGAACGCTTTGGATCTGATGATGCAACTGTTTGTCTTGGTGAGGCATGTAAAGGTATACTAAGACCCTTAATATATGAAAGAATTTTTTGGTTAAAGGAAAGATGTCTCCATCTTTTTACGAAGTACTTCAACCTTCCACAAGGTTTACTGACCTCTAAGATTGAAGTCGACTTCTCTTGTCGCTCTGTCGGTCCTGCCTTCCGGGTCGATGTCGACGAGACTTGTTGTACTGGTAACTCCTTTGGTGACTGGTAGGAACATGAAGTTTGTGTCCACTCTGTTGGGTTCGCCTCCTTGACAGAGATGGACGTTTGAAGTTTCCCTGATTTGGTTGGCGGTAATTCTTTTTATGAACCTTCAGTTGTTCAGTAGACTTTTCAAGTTCTTTTGCTGTTTTCAATGTAGAGTCTAAATTGCTTTTTGGGAGTGTCTTTCAATGTTTCTTTGAAATCCTTATTCCAATTCAAACAGATTATTTTTCTTAGTGAGACAGTTTCATTGTGGTGAACATCACATAATAACCGCCCTATGTCATTGAGAGACTCTATATATTCCCTATTTGCCCCTCCCTCTTTTTTTAGCATCTCAGTAATCAAAAGAGAAATGACTGAAGTGGCTGCTCCAACTTGTTGTTGAATACGTTCATCCCGACGGACAGCATTTACTGGTGAAGCTCTCTTGACTTCTGATTTATTAAGGGGGGTTGAAGTTCTTGACAATTTTCTGGGGGGAGGTATTTTTTGATCAGAGTCTCTTTCGTCTCTGCTGATAATCCAGTTGTAAGGATCTTTGACCAGCAAGCAGCCAATTCCGGTTGGATTGCAGCAGAAAATATTTTTTCCGAATCTCCCTCAGCTGTGAAAATGGACATAATGGTATTTGACGGGTGTGTTGGAACCTCTCCAGTTTGTTCAGGCAGTATGGCTGCTGAAAAAATAAATAACATGTGATTGAGGAATAGGTGCCACTCTAGACAGTAGTTATAATCCAAGCCCCGAAAAAAAAGGCAAAAAATACATACAGCCACACGACTGATAAGGTGACTACCACACTAGGTAGACAAAACAGCAAGACAGGTTCTTCTGTCACTCTAGACAGATGGTTAGATTGTATGTACCACTACCACTCTAGGTAGGTTACTAGTATGTCAGACTCGGTCTTATCACTCTAGACAATGTTCTCTCACACTAATGAATTGCCACTCTAGGCAAGTGTGTGTACCGTCTATGGTAAAAAATGTAATCATCAGCAAAAAATCAAAATTACAATACTCACTGTGGTTATTGTCCTTATCTTCGGATGCAGTGATGTGATCATGACCAGAATTACCACTGTGGTAACTTGAAGAATTCGTAGTATAACCGTCACTGTGCGTGTGAGACGAATCCGATGAGTAAGAGGGTGATCCGGTACGGCGTCGTTTCCGAAGGTTTTCCAGTTTACTCAAGCGATGTTCAATCTTCCTCAAAACAACACGATCGCGTGAGTGGCTACGGCTTCTATGCCTCTTTGGCATTTTTGCACATAAACAAAATATTTCCTAGAAAAAACGCGCGGAGCGATGTGATCGTACGGCACAAAATAGTAGACTGAGAATTCCGGCGATGAGTACCAGCGACGGAGATGCGAGGAGCCCAGGGAGGGGTTTGTTTACTTTAAATAGTGTGGTCGTTCGGGGCGAAATCAAGGATACTACACATCTTTATTTACGAGACGAGGCCTTCATATAATTTTAGTTATTGCCCTTTCATTTACCAGTGTTAAGCATAACAAAATGCCTCGAGTTCGAAGTCGTCCAAATTATCACCATGTTAGCGACTTTGACAGTGGTAAAATTATTGCCTATCGAGATGTTGGTTTGTCTTATCGCGAAACTGGCCGCCGTGTTAATTGTACTACAATGATGGTAAAGCGTGTGTGTTGTGTGTGGATACAAGAAGGTAAAGGAACACGAAGAAGGCCAACTGGTACACCGAGGCATACCACAGACCGTCAAGATAGGAGCTACAGACAACTAGCCCTACGAGATCGTTTTGCTACTGTGTGTCAGATCGCTGACCAATGGTTTGGAGAAGAAGGTAGGCCGTACACCCTATCGCCACATTCGAGCCTTTGGACTTTTTCCATACTTGATTACGTGCTTCCTATGACTACGGACCACTGTCGTCAACGTTTGAACTAGAGCAGAGAACGGCAACATTGGGAGTCAGAATGGCATAATGTCATCTTCAGGACCGAATCGCTACGCTGTCTAGGTACGCACGATGGTCGTAGAAGGGTAAGACGCCGCCGTGGAGAACGGCGTGATATTGGATTTGCTGTTCAGAGGCATGTACACAGGACTGTTTGGAATAATGGTTTGGGGGGCTATTGCCTATGGTAGCCGATCACCCCTTCTCTTTGTTCAAGGCAATATGACTGCTGTGCGTTATATTGATGATGTCCTACAAACCACTTTACTGCCGTATCTAGAGGGCTGTCCACTCCTCACGTCCTTTTTCCGCAACACAACGCACGTCCCCATATTGCTCGTCGTATTACGAACGAAGCAGGCGTTAATGTTTTGCCGTGGCCACCCCGTTCACCGGATTTAAATCCCATCGAACATGTGTGGGATATGACGGGGAGGAGACTATCCTCTTTGCACCATCCGCCACAGACTCTGCCATAGCTAATCTACGAAGTTCGAGTTGCATGGAATGCCTAGACGTATACAGGAGTGAATTTAGCTGTGGGGTCGCCCAAGACATTAATTTTTTTTCTTATTGCCAATAAAATTTCGTGAGAATGTTGTTTCATTCTTGATATAAGACTACCTCAGTGCAAAAAAATTAAGTTGAAGAAATGATTTTTTCTGAGTGTAACACTTCTAATGTCACCACTCAGTATATTAAATAACAGATTTGCATTGTTGATTAAACGTTGGGACATTAATTCACAAAACTCCAACTTTCTATCAAAATCGTCTTCGTGAAGCTCATGGACAAGTTTTATCTTTTACGGGTGAAGCACTACTTTCAGCAACTATTACCACCCTGAGGTACCTCTTTATAGCAAATTAATTTTTACTTTAACTTTAATGTGCGTGTCATCTGTAAGTTGTTTTTTTAATGCTCGGAAACTTGTTTTTAAAGTAAAGTCTTCTAGAATATTATAAGTTCAAATAGCTTCACAACAATTGAAGATGATATATATTTTGTTGAACAAAAATTACCAAAATCTTCATGGATAATCTAAAAATTGAAAAAGCGGGGGTTTCCAGTAAAAAATCCAAAATGTAACGCAATATCTTATTTTTGGATCACCCTGAATTGTACAGCAGTAGATGAAAAGACGTCCCCCTAAACGTTTCTGAGAGCGTTTGTTCCAAAATATACCAGGAGAGTCACAAATGGGGGTGTGACGTTTTCATTGGGACACCCTGAATGTTAGAAAGAGATACGTAGGAGCCGAGGTTGGCCCGTGAAGATCACCTCATTGACTAGCAACAGTGACGCAGAATGTCGTGCAATCTGTCGCGTTGCCAATATGTTACACCAGTTTCTTGAATTAAGATGCACACATTGAAAAATGCGTTAGTTTCTTCTCCACACCCAAATAATGGTTTTAGGCGTACACATTTTTGAATTGTGAGTTGTGTTGAATCTGTTTAGAATTTTAATTCGAAATGAAAGGTCAGGATTGCCACAAATTCTGCAACATTGCATCATTGATTCGCTTGACAACATTGCATCTCGTACATTCCAAGGCAAGGTTTCCACCCCCATATATCCGTGTACGGGTGTAGCCTGAGGAAACGAAGATGGAGAGGAACAAAACAATACACGAAGTCACCAACAAGGGCCAAACTACACTTGTAGTATAATGGCCAAAAGACATCAAGTTTTCAAGATGACATCTAACCACAACCACGAGGCCAGTTCTAACCACTTGCTGTGCTACTTCAAGCTCAAAGGATCTACAAAAAAAGAGTGTGTGGGAAAAAGATATATAACAAAGAGAAACAATGGGCAAAAAGAAAGGGAAGTGGATTCGAGCAGAAAGTAGAATAGGTAACCTGAGCAATATGTATTTCTGCTTGTTGGCTTCATCAGGCCCAAAATGAATGCAACTACAAAAGTAGTCTCACATCCCCATACATCCAGATACGGGTGTAACCTGAGGAAACGAAGATGGAGAAGAGAAAAACAACACATGAAGTCATCAACAAGAGCCAACTTACACTTTTGTAGTATAATGGCCAGAAGACCGAGTTTTTAAGGTGACATCTAACCACAACTGCCAGTTATAGCCACTTGTAGTGGTACTTCAAGCCCAAAGGATCTACACAAAGGAAGGGACCATGCAGAGATAGGTATATAACAACTTTGTGTGTTGTTTTGTTCCTCTCCATCTTCGTTTTCCTCAGGTTACACCCATATCTGGATGTTTGTCTATTATTGTAGTTGTATAATATGCATTCATTTTGGGCCTGATGAAGCCAACAGGCAGAAATACGTATTGCTATATATTTTCTATACCTTTTCTCCTCACGAGCCTTTTATCTTTGCAGATCCGGATTTTGAAACAGAGCTAATTACCATCTAGTAACCTTCTGGCAGTGTAACATGTAAATTAAGTCATGCATAAGAATCCACAAAAAATGATATTCATCATTGTTTTCACGGTATAGAAGGTGAAGAATATGAACTTACGTTGCGCCCACAGTTTTTAATTTCAAGAACTGTGGAGTAAATTGGTATCTAACAAATCTGCCAGAATTATGATCGACTATCTCATCATTGTCAGTTTTATCTCCACCGTCCTTTAAATTGTCATGAACTGGTTTTGCTATCTCAAAAAGCACTGCACCACTTTCTAAATCTCGTATTTTGAATCTAGTGAAATCAATCTCATAAATATTCGCATCAGGTTCGCATAAATATGCATCTGAAATTTTTGTAAGCTTCAAGACGTCTTCCGGCCGTATCACTTTTGAATCACCCTTTATTAATCCTTTATTGGGGATTGTTTCTCTCAATTCTCGTACAACACTCATTGTAGAGTTTTTCACACAAGTTTTTCAAAAACTGTACATCATAAAATATATACACTGCATTCCGTGTGATTCAAGGGTAACACGGCTGACTTATGTCATTGTCAACGGCCAGTTTTGAAGGTGCTCCATGGTTGCATGTGCATTAACGCAACGTTGCCAGCTCTACATACGAGATTCACGTTTTTATGTACAGGGTGTTTCAAATCGACCCCTCACCAAGTGACGAAACATCATATTCGAGTTATGCCATCTTGTAGAGAAGAAAAAGTGGCAATATTAATGTGCAATTTATTTTGAAATCCCACTACAAATAAAGTAAGGAACAAATCAGTACTATTTTGGGAGAATTAGGTTTGTTCCCTATCTCTACGAGAGTATTTTGAATTTCGAAACTTTCTAAGCGGCATTTTGTTGATTAGCTAAATACGCAACTTTGCCCCTGCGTAAGCGACTTCTTAACTCTTAGTGTTTCCGAGATCCCAATGGTGAGGGTCCAATTTGTGAAACCCGCTGTACAAAAATTTGTTGGGATATATGGGAGATGCTATACAGGGGACGAAAGGTTAATGTCACAAAAAGAAAGTATTGAGAAAAGTGAATTTAAAAGTTTCAAGACTCCTAACTCGTTGTATAGGGTAGGTCAAAGATCTGACGGAGTACCATAGATTCCTTATTATAAGGAATTGATAAAAGTGATTATATATATAATTATAAATATGTTAGATTCCTTTAGGGTAAGGAAAGTGTTAGCAACGTAACAGATACAATTTTTTTGATATACAGGGTAGCCCAAAACTGAAAGCAGACCAAACATTTTTTTAATGGAAAATCTTTTGTGTTTTGAGGTTCTCCTCATGGTTTTAAACATTTTTTATGTGCTAGCGTCCATGACTGAATACAACGTTTTTTGAGATATTAGGGATAGAAATGAACCTTTCGTCATATGCAACAACACCCTGTAAAATTTAAGTGTTGATTACCCGGCAGAATTCCTATCTCAGGTTTTACGATCTGTTCTAATATGAGTACAATCTTGACAGGAAATTTATTACACAGGTCCTAGAACATGAGAAAAAGGTGACTTTCTAACCTCAATAGCTCAAAGACAGAATTACTACTAAGTATTTTTCTAATGGGGACAAGAAAAAACAATGAACCAAAGAATATAGAATAAGCAAAACAAAATTAATGGTAACTGCTGAAAAATGATTGCTTAACGTTTATTTCTGTCGTCGCAGGTTCGTGTATAGTAGTGTGTCTATGGGGATTGAATCTCACTGTTTCTAAAATCCGCCACTAGAGGCGCTGGCGTCGTGCGCCATTGATGAGTTGGACGGAATCTGTATGTGAAATTGATGAGTTGGGGATTCCGCCGCTAGATGGCGCTGTACAAACCAAACGGAATCTATGTGTCATTGGACACCTGTCATGCGTCATTGGGCATCTCGCGCATAGATGGCGCTACACACGTCATCTGCCATACGTCATTGGACACCTGTGATTGATGGGTTGGGCATCTCGCGCATAGATGGCGCCGATTTGTTGTCTGGCGCTGTACAAACCAAACGGAATCTGTATGTGTCATTGGACACCTGTCATTGATGGGTTGGGCATCTCGCGCATAGATGGCGCCGATGTCGCACCTGGATGGTGTTGGCGTGGATATACGGGGGGCAGAAATTTAGAACCTGTATACAGGGGTGAATCGAAAAATAGCGGATCGATGGAGCGACGGTATATCGTTAAATCGTATATAGCAAGGCGTGACCTAAATAGCGTGGTGGGCGCCTCTCGTCGGTCGGTCAGAATGTCTTATAACCTGTATACGATGTACTGTTATTATACAGGATGATACCGTTCAAAATGAAAATAGTACATGTATAATGGATATTTTATTGAAACATATAGTATATATAACAATAAGGTTGATTGGTGTGTGTGTGTGCCATGTTTTGAATACCCGCTTGAACAACTTGAAACAAGAAATTCCGACAATTATTTCGCAAACCAGAGGTATTTTCAATAAAACTACAATAATACGTTTAATATTTTATTGAAAATAGAAAAAAACTACATAGGTAATATGATATTTGAAAACCAGTGGCGTAGACGTTCAACATTTCTCTGGGTACAGGAAAATTATCCGTTGGTGTGACATGGATTGGAATCAGCAACAAAGTTTCCAGTAGCACACGGTGTACCATCATACTTGCAAACATCAATAATGATGGGAAAAACACCAAAAATGTGATCAGATCCCATTTTCTAAATGGTATAAGTATCGGCTTATCAGTTTCAATAGCTTTCAAAAGTTGTTCTTTCACATCATCACTCGGGTAAATATGTTTGATTTTCAGTTCCATGCTTTCAATAATTATTTTCGCTGTCGTCCTAGTCGTCGTCGTCGTCGTTCCAGTTTTTTCCTTGATAATGATACAATCGTTATCGTTTCTAGCTCTCACAAATCTGAGAGTTTGTCTGCCACACGTAATCATAGGATAATCATTGAAAATGTTGAAAATATGTTTAAGCGGCATTAGCAAGCTAAAAGACTTGTTATGTGTTGACGCCATTATAGGTGTTGAAGGATAGTTCCATCCAGCTATAGCCATATGATTTGAGTCTTCCTCACTGTAACATACGTAAGCTCGGACAGTACTTACAATACCAGGATCACGTACTGTTTCAACTTCTCTAGCGGATTCACTGTAAGTGCAAGAGTCAAATAGGAAGGCACCAAAGTTTGGAGCTAAAGATACATCTCCTGCTGCTGCTCCAGTTATTTCAAATTTCCCTTTGATAGACAGAAGGGAAGCGTTCATTGCAAAGAACGAATCTACTTGATTGATGCTAAATTCCACAACATCATTACAATTAAATGACTTGATGAACGGCGTATAAGATCTATACTCAGCCTTGCGAATAGATTCATCGAATGCTGGAGATCGATATAGATCAAACATCGGAGAAGTATGTGATGCTGCCTCCTCAGTTTTTCTCTTTTTGTACATGATTCTTGTTGTTGTTGACATGATATCCAAGTGAGCGGAGAAACAGGATATTTGATGTAGTTAGTAGTAGATGTCGTCGCTTAGGTGCTTGGGTTAATACTGAAGTTGCCTTGGAAGCACCACTATGTCTTATAATCACTAATCCCATCTGCTCTTCGCTCTCAACTCCAACACAAGAGTACTAGTTTCACCTTGAAAATTTACAGGACGACCGTCTTGATCTAAAGCCAACACTGTGATGTTGGTTATTTCTTGTTTCGGTATAACAGGTAGATATAGTAAATTTACAGGTGTTTCGACTATAGCGTATCCAGGATCGGCTGTCACAGCAAATTCGTAGATCGTGTGTGCAGGCGTGTCTCCGTCAAAGGCTCCCGACGTAATGTTAGCATCAAAGTGTATGGTTGATACTTTTATTATGTTTACAGGTAAATCAGAAGAATGCTTTTGACCAGGATTAAGAACTTTTTTCGAGAATCCCAATAGATGTCCAAGATTATTCGGTTCTGTAAACACTATTTTATAATACTTGCTAAAGATTTCACGTTGCAGTGTATTATTGTTAGGTTTTAGAGAAAAATAATCATCCGGAGGAGCAACTTCATTTTCAAGATTCATTTGCGTTCGTATAAATGTTTCTATGTCGGTAATTTCATAACAGCCTGTCGGAAACTCGATGACTTTTAATTAACCACCTATCCTGTCGATATAATAAAATTTATCTCCTTTTTCAATATTCGGTATGGAATTGTATGAAGTAAAAGACCTAAGCGCCAATTTTTTTCGGATCCAACACTATCGGTGTTGAAGGACGAAATGAAAATATATGAGTAGTGCTATTGACTCTCAACAACTGCGACATGATGAATGAAAAAATATAGCTGTGTACTAAACATTTATTCAAGTTTTTTTTTTGTTTATTTTCGAATGGATAATTTACAGAAATAACAATTTGCTTGAGCAGTAGCCGGTCCATCCCAATGTGTTGCCCAATCAGGTCTGTTGTAGTGAACATAGCATGGAAGTCGTATTTGAAGATCAAAATTGGATGTGTACTCTGCAGGCAGTTTGTGCCATATACTCAACAGTTCTGCAGGTCTCACATTGCTTATTAAATATTCCAGCGGCGGAATATTCTTTTCAAACTCTTCTAATGTAAATTCGGATAATGTTTTATTATCCATCGTTGTTGTTGTTGTTGTTGTTGTTGTTGTTGTTATTGTATAGAAATTTCAAACACAAAGTCTACCACCGCATCAGCAATACCAAAAACAACAACAACAACTATAAGTTCTACAACTCGACAGCCGATCCTCAAAAAATTGTGATATTATTCCAGATTTTATGTTTTTAGCCATTGCTCCAGAGTTTTCAAATTACCGATTATATATTGCACATGATATGTTTATATGGAAACTAGACTTAAACGAAATGATTATCCCATCTCAGCCTGAACTTCTTGTCGATTATGTTCCTACAGAATTACGTCAATACACTTTACAACATATTTTCCAATCAACAAACGGTGACTTGATTACCATTGTGTCTCCAAACAAATATTTCTCAGCATCATTCCCTACCATTAAATTTCTTGATAATTTTTCCATTGATATACCCGATAGGGCTCGAATCAATGCTATTTTTCAATCAAACACAGGACGGTCCTATACCTTTTATAATAATATGTCATATATAGAATTTTTTTTTCCTGGGTTACCTGAAGATATTTCTCTCGCACTTCGATCGATTGATGGTCATATTTACTTTTTCCGTCACGCAACTTACTATAAATTTAATGAATTTAGAAGAAAAGTTGTTGCGACCGGACCATTTCATTGGACTCTATTTGGAGTACCATGCCCCAACGAGGATTTGTTACATCAACTAAAAACTCTGTTATCTAAACTTGTATCTGCATATCATTAAAAAATACATTTTTCTGAAAGCTATGTTTATTTCGTATTCAGCCTGTTGTCAAACAAAAAAAACATTCGGTTCCTTCGACTCCCCACCCCCACCATCATTCTACTACATAAAGTCTGTGTATCAGCCGTAGCAGTGCTACAGTATCAATCATTCAAACCAGTCGCAAGCAATTGTTTTGTTCAAAAAGAGGTTGATATAAAAAAAATGGTAAAACCAAACATAACCAGCGAGGAGGCTAATTACGATGCTTTTAGGGAAAAAATTAAAAAACAACCAGAACTGAACCGTGAAATACATAATTTGATTCTTGTCTGTCATGAACCAAATCAGTTGTCGAAGAATGATTTGAGTCGATTAGTATCAACATCTAAACTACTCCCTGATAATTACAAGAATCACTTAAAACAATCATTCAATCTACCTGCACGACCAGAACACAGCGATATTGATTCAGACGACACTGTAGGCAACTGAAAATTTCATACACACACACACACCAATCAACCTTATTGTTATATATACTATATGTTTCAATAAAATATCCATTATACATGTACTATTTTCATTTTGAACGGTATCATCCTGTATAATAACAGTACATCGTATACAGGTTATAAGACATTCTGACCGACCGACCAGAGGCGCCCACCACGCTATTTAGGTCACGCCTTGCTATATACGAATTAACGATATACCGTTGGTCCATCGATCCGCTATTTTTCGATGCACCCCTGTATACAGGTTCTAAATTTCTGCCCCCCGTATATCCACGCCAACACCATCCAGGTGCGACATCGGCGCGAGATGCCCAACCCATCAATGACAGGTGTCCAATTACACATACAGATTCCGTTTGGTTTGTACAGCGCCAGACAACAAATCGGCGCCATCTATGCGCGAGATGCCCAACCCATCAATGACAGGTGTCCAATGACGTATGACAGATGACGTGTGTAGCGCCATCTATGAGCGAGATGCTCAATGACGCATGACAGGTGTCCAATGACACATAGATTCCGTTTGGTTTGTACAGCGCCATCTAGCGGCGGAAACCCCAACTCATCAATTTCACATACAGATTCCGTCCAACTCATCAATGGCGCACGACGCCAGCGCCTCTAGTGGCGGATTTTAGAAACAGTGAGATTCAATCCCCATAGACACACTACTGTGTATCATAAATGGATGTAGTAGCTACTAGGTTTCGGTGACGATCAGGGGACGTTCATCTTTTTTTTATCATACAACATGACATTCATCTTTTTTTCCTGCACGGAAAGTTTTCAATTAGGTATAACTACGCACTGTCATTGTCGTGGCGTATTTGCGATACCTCAGGGGATTGTGCTGCGTTAAGACTACATGTTGGCAGTTTGAATTACAAAACATCAAATTTGTGACATTTATCTTTCTTCCCCTGTATGTACCCTTCATGTGTTATTAACATATTGCGCTATCTTGACGAATAAGTGCTTTTTTATGTTAACCCTTAACTGGTCACGTGCAGTCTCTGAGACTGATTGATACATAAACATATATTTTTAAAACGGAATGTAGTTTTCGGCTGTACCTTTATATAATCCTTCTCCTCTAACACGCCTCCCCTCCATCCGATTAGCACTATTCGTTCGCCATCTGGTTCCGAGAAAATTGCGTTAGTTTGTTTTGCGCAGTCTACCATACGGCACCTGACCGTTAGTGTGACTTTACGCGATAGGCATCGTCATGGCTCAACCGTCGAAAAGAGTACGATATGGTGACCGGAACTTCGAAGAAACTGTTCTTTAGTAGACGAAGAAGACAGTGATGTTGAAGATGTTGCAGAAGATGAGTACCTACATTTTATTGGAGCATGATACTGATAGCGAAATGTCTGAAAGTGAATCATCCGACTCAGAGTCTGATAATCGTGCAAGTGACGCATCAGGAGGCAAAACTATGAGAAGGAATATGTGAGAAGAAATATTTCTAGGGGAAGAATCGGTACAGATGGTGTGCATCCGAAGTCAAGCCATCGTCGCGACCTAGGAAACGTAATATCGTCACGAAGGTACCGGTTCTAAAAGGAAAAGCGCAGTCACTTGGGAGCAAATGCAATCCATCGTCTGTTTTGGAATTGCTTGTGACTGAGGAAATGTTGCTGCAAAGCGTAACCTGGGCAGATGACAAAATTGGCAAAATGAGAGAAAAATACAAAGAAAAACCAAGTCATTTGAATGATATAGATTTGATTGAATTGAAGGCGTTTTTGGGGCTTTTGATTTTTGCATCTGTTTTCAAATCCAATCATGAGAACCTAGAACTCATTTTTGCCACCGACGGAACAGGCCGCGATATATTTAGGGCTGTGATGAGTGCAAAACGCTTTGCTGTACTTCTCGCGGCACTAAGATTTGATAATCCATACGACAGAGAAGAGAGAAAAAACAAGATCCCTTGGCCCCTATTTCCCAAATCTTCAACGCATTCATGAAGAATTGTCAAAACCTCTATGGAATGGGACAATCAGCGACAGTCGACGAAATGTTGGTAAGCTTCAGGGGTGCGGTTCGTTTCAAGATGTATATGCCAATGAAACCATGCAAATACGGAATAAAAATTATGGCCCTTACAGATGCTAGGAACGGTTATCTTTATAATGCATATGTATACTGTGGCAAAGATTCTGACGGAACAGGGCTTGCTCCAGAATATAAGAGATATTCAAAGCCAACGCAATCTGTCATACGGCTCGTACAGCCAAGAATGGGCTTACGAACGTTGGGACAATGAAAAAAATAAGAGGGAGATTCCGCCTGAATTTCAGCCACGCAAAATAAGAGAAGTTGGATCTGCCCTTTAGGGGTTTCGCGAAGAAAATACGATGGTTTCTTACGCGGGAAAGAAAAGCAAGGCTACAAAAAGTGTTCAAAGAGCTCGTGCAGCCGGCGCACACGAAAATGGCCGTTAGTAATTTCTATCCGCATTCTGGATATATCTGTGGTTAATTCTTACATTTTGCATCAGTGCTACAGAGATAATGAAATCATTCGGGAAAAGTCTGCGTTTGCAAAAATTTTGGCAGCAAAATTGGTGCAAGAACACATGGAGAGGCGACTGCGAAATTCCCGCTTACCCCGTGAACTGCGTTTCATGATAACGCGCATACTTGGTAAACCTGAGGAGGATGTGAGTGTGGAAACTGAAGAGATGGTCTTACACAAATGCAAGGTATGTTCATTGTGTCATAAAACAACACACAGGATGACCAAGTACCTATGTGTGCAGTGTAAGCAACCAGTGTGTCTACAGTGCTCCAAGCCTAAGTGCAACAATTGCGTAAACAGTGCAGACATTTGAGGCCTACTCAGACTTTAGTTTTTATATTTGAATTCGATATAGTTGCAGAAATGTTTTATTAGCTATCTTTTCTCACGATTGCTGTAAAAAATATGAGTTTCTTTTGTGAGTTTAATTTTACGTTACTTTGAAAAAGTGCATATTTTTCAATTTCCTGAGTTGGTTTGTATTATTTCTTGAATAATGTTTTATTTACTGTGGATCGACTGATTATTTTTCAAATATACATTCCACACATTCTAAGGGTGTTTCTTCTACAAAACCAAGTTCCTACATTTGAAAACAAATCATTTTTCTGGCAACAAAAATCAGCATTCCCACAGACTGTACATGACCGGTAGTGCACCAAAAATTCACGTGACCGGTTAAGGGTTAAAATGGCAATTGTCAATAACTTGTGCATGCACTTATAAGATCATTCATATCAACTTAATGATCTGGAAAGGTTCAGAAAAAAGCACATATTGCAAATACCTAAATATATATTTATTATATAAATCTCTTACATTTTTCTATAGACAAGTGGGTATTAAGATCATGACGGCCCAGATGTTTTCATCTCCAGCCTTTGTTGGCACCTGCGTAAACCAAAAATTAGGGAAAAAAATTGAATTGTGTAGATATGTTACTGCATTTCACAGATTTCTTTTATTGGCATAATATTGTCCATGGGTATCTACAGGAATTTTTTGTTGTTGATTTTATTCGCAGTGGAAATTACATCCCAAGAGCCAGGAAAGCGTGACTTGTGGCTGCAGCGAGCGTAACTGCAATTTAGAAACTAAAAAAGTGACGTTTCTTTATTAACCTAACAAAGAAATACTGATCTTTAAAGTCGATGATAATGTGAACTTTTTTGTTTGACAACTTTTGCTGTATCTCTAAAAATAAAGTAGTGGGGGATATTCAAAGGTTTCCGTAAAAAACACCTTGTATCTTCGAAACGGCTCAGTCGATTTTAACAAACAGGAGCTAGTTGCAAAGAGTTATTCTTGGGCTACAAACGTTTTAATATTTGACGTTTCGTTAGTTCAACATGTGGCAGCTAGAGGATTTTTTTTACATTCCGATAGAAATGGTTGATTTTCTCAAAAAAATTGAAAGCTCGAGAAAACCGTATCTCGATATCTTGATCCTAACCTAATCTTTAGGCCAAAGAAAATTTTATACTGAAATCCCTTAAATTTTTGTTTCTGATACTAATTTTTCTGGAATCCTTTTTGTTCATCAGAATAAAGTCACCCTTTTTGAAACTATTAGATAATATCGCTAAAAGGTGAGTAATGCTAACAATAAAACGGATATTTTTTTAGATGCATATTTAACATGTTTATAAACGAAAAAGACAATTAATAGAAGCAGGCCATGAAATACAACAAAACAAATACCTAATCACAGTCACATCTGTGACCTAAACAAAACATAAATAATCCTCAAATTGTCAATAGTTTCGCGATACTTTAAGCAATTTTCGTGCTTACCAAACGCGTTTTACGAACGATGAAGATGTTGATATGCGTGAAGTTTATTTTGAATCTCTTCAGAATGCCGCAGTAGCAAAAAGAGTTTACGCGACTCCATATCCAAATCGGCGTCTTTGCGATGTGAGAGTTTTTCCCCGATTAGTGGCGAGCTTACGAGCCAATGATAGTTTTCGGCCTATGTTCCAACGGCCAAGAAATTTAAGAACACAAGAAAATATTAACCGCGTATGTATAAATATATATACAGGGTGTCCGCAAAGTTTTGATTTTCCTTTACACGACGTGTAGATCTTGAAAACATAAGCAATTTTTCTTAGTGCCATATACACCAATGTCTTAAGGGAACCGAGATAAAGGGCTCTGCAACATCAAAAATATCTGAATACCGTCCTGTAGCCGCGAAATCCCCAAGTGGTACTAGGACACTAGCTCAACCCGACGACAGAACTGGGTCGGGGTCAGTGTGTCAGGTCAGTATGCAACCTTCAACCGACGGTTACGGTCACGCGTGTAGAGGTAAACGAACCCGTATAATCGATTGCATTCCAAAAAACAACAAGCGCTAGAGACGTGGCTAGAGAAGTGCAAGTATCAAAAACTAAAGTGTGGCAAACGCTGCGTGAAGAGGGGCTGTATCCGTTTCACGTCCAACGTGTACAAGCCCTTCAACCTGACGATTTTCCAGCAAGAGTGCGGTTTTGTGAGTGGTTGTTGCATCAACATGACAATAATCCGGACTTTTTGAAGTGCATATTGGTGACAGACGAATCTACGTTCACGCGTAATGGGGTGAATAACTTTCGCAACACTCATGTTTGGTCAGTAGAAAATCCGCACGCTGTCCGTCGGGCACATTTTCAACAAACATTTTCGGTGAATGTTTGGGCTGGCATGGTGAACGGTATGGTCATTGGACCATTTATTCTCCCAAATCGATTGGACGGGATGCAATACCTAGACTTTTTACGCAACATTTTGCCTTCCTTGTTTGCCTGCGTCTGCTCGGTAGCGCATCAGCTGATTTCATTTTCTGTTGGAGCGGTATGATTTCGGGCAGAGGCGTACTTAGCCCTTCTCGTCAACTGGAGAGTGAGTACTTTTTCCTTAATTTTTTTTACTTGGTCGCCCTCGTTCCACTACACATTACCTTTGTTATTTCAAGGGTAGTTGTTTCTGAAAAGGAAAACCTCAACTTTGCGGACACCCTGTATATTGAAGGAAATTGAGTTGGGCATACAACAACGGTTCAAAATATTTTGAAGGACCATAGGTAAATTCTAATGGCCATCAAAATATAGAGATTTATTTAAATTTAACTTTTTCAATTACTAATAGAAAGCACCCATATCATGCCGTTTTGCATCAGGCCTTGGAAGAGGAAGACTTTGATCGGAGGTTGGACTATTGCCATTGGATGTTAGGCATGATACGCAAAAATACAGCATTTTTATTTTTTATTCCAAATACTTTAGACCGATTAAAGCACCTTTAATAGTGACGGGAGAGTCAATCTGAACAATATGCATTATTGGTGTACAGAAAATCCCCATTGGTTGCGTGAAGTGCAGCACCAAGGGCGTTGCGTTGGAGTTTAAATGTATGGTGTGGCATACTGGGAGCCAGAATTATTGGGCCATATTCCTAAATGGCAATGTCTTTCTTGACTCTTTTGGACAATCAATCATCGTTATTGTTGGGGGATGTACGTACTACTGGAAACACGGCAAAACTTGTTTTGGCAGTTGGATGGTGGACCAGCACATTTGTGCGAGAGCATATTAATGTGGTATTGAAACAGCAGTGGATTGGAAGAGAAAGTTTGTTTCCATGGCCTTCCCGATCACCAGACTTAACATGTCTTGATTTGTGTTTCAGACTCAAACTACAACCAGAGAAGATATGGAAAACCGGATTCGTAATGCAATACGTAACATAGCGAGAGCCGAAATTGAAGCTGCCGTTTTGTCTACCCATGAGAGGCTTCAGGAATGCATAGAACGTGATAGTCAGCATTTAGAGCATTTACGGGGGTATTAAAAACCTTCTTTTTCGAATCGATCCTTATACAACTTGATAATCGACAAAAATTCAGTAAAATTGGTATAAAAAATATAAGGGATTTCCGTATAAAATTTTCTTTGGCCTAAATTCTAGGTTAGGAACAAGATATCGAGATCCGGTTTTCGCGAGCTCATTTAGCTAGTTTTTCATAAAAGAAAATCATATCAATGCATTTAATTTTTTGAAAATATTTACATTTGTCGGAATGTCGAAAAAACCCTCTAGCGGCCACATGTGAAACTAATAAAACTTCAAATATTATAATATTTGTATCCCAATGATAGATCTTTTTCAACTAGCCCAAGTGTGTTAAAATCGGCTCATCCGTTTCGAAGATACAGGGTGTTTTTTACGGAATACTCCCAACCACTCTATTTTTATTCACAGAAACGTCACTTCTTTAGATTCAAGATTGCAGTTACACCCCTAGCGGCCATTTCAGAAACTTAAAAATATTTTCCAGGTTTTTCTCTTGGCCGTTTTGATAACTGCTTTGCTCCAAGCCTTTAGGATGGATATGTTCCTAGATACAGTACCTCGCATTCTTAGCTGGCCACCCTGTACATTGTAAGTGTAAACAGAAACAATACTAATGATATCTTTGCTTGAGACACGATTGTATTTTTTTAACAATTCATATTTCTATTCTATATCATCAACTTGTACATCAACACACCACAAAGATTGATATTGCAGGTTTACAGTTTTATTCATGTTAAAACCTTAAAGTAGGTAGGTACCTACCTATTCCGAATAAATAATAGTTTTCTTTCGATTTCCATATCCAACTTTGTTTTTTTTATAAGGATGGTATATTTAAGTGGAGTTTTCAGTCCTAGATTCCGTGATGTATATTCCCAAGTTGACCATGAGTTTGTTGTTGGAAAGAAAATTATAAGGTTATAAAAAGGTATGGTGAAACTGAACACTCTTCCTGTACATTGTTCAGCGTTCAGTTTATTATGTTTTGCGATAAATATGGGAGTTGATTCTAAATGAAGAAACAGTGAAATTATCATGGCGAAGTCGAAATTCTGGGTGCGGAGCATATATGTGACGTCACACTTTGGCAATAAATTTCATTAGTCACCAGATGGTCAAAATTATTATGTGCAATTGATCCAATTTGTAGATGATGTTTCGTTGTCAAATGGTAGTGTTTCTTTCCTTCTCGTTTTCGTTAAAAAGTCGCTTTGCTTTAACATAATGGCCTACGCTTTTGTCCTTTACCGAATAGTTCGTGAAGTACAAGAAGACGATGATTGTCGGAGTCCTCGTGTGTGTCGTAGGATATTAAGAGATAACCAAAATCCATTATTTTGTATTCTCGACCGTCAGTTCAGAGTACTTATTGGATCTGTTATACTTCCTGACACTGAGATCAGGAGGCAACCACCCTGGAGGTTCGAGGAACAAGAAAGCTGAGGCTCATCGAAACATTCAATGAAAATATTGTTTCCCCATTGTTCAGGCTAAGAAAAGGTATAGCCCGACAAAGAGTTCGGAGAAGTAGATGATCAATTATTTTTGGGAATAATCTGTGAATGTTTACAGTGTATGAAAGGATTTTCGCACATGTGAAGTATTTATTTGTTCTACTTTAGAGAAACCAGTAAAATGTATAGTATTAAGTAGCTCACTTGTTCGCGTAGTAAATTAGGATTTGTAGAACTTCAGAAATAGTCAAACTTTCTGATCTCTTTATATATGTTCTCATTGATTAATAAAGCAGCTACAAATGTATGGACCCCCTATCTGATCGGACTCACTATAAGTAGATATTCCAGCAATATTCTGTGTGAGTGTTGTCCATTGTTTGATTTTAATGCCTAACGCGTGTGAAGCAGTGAGATACAGGGTGTTTGAAAAATAAACGGAGATATTTTATAGGGTGATTCCTTGTTAAAAAATACGAAAAAAAGTTTCTATAAACATGGGTCTGGAAATGCAGTTTTATTGCATGTCACTGGATAAAATAGGTTTATTAATTAATCACAAATCACAAGTGCGTTGGAAAACAAAAAATCATTTCTTCATGGAGGTTTGACATTTGCGTGTCAGTTCTTCTAGAAAAGACAAGTTGTCAGATTTTTGCTCCTTAAAAATTTTGAGAATTTGCTGAGAGAAAAGGCGAATATAAGATGGAACGCACGTCCGAGGGGTCACCAGGCGACCCCTCCATCACAGCGAGTGGAGAAGAAGTAAAAAGCGGCGTACCTAAGAGATTGGAGAATACGAACCCTAGTGAGGCTTTGACAGCTGCAGATATTGAAAGAAACACCGAAAAGGAGAGGCTGTACCAAATCATCGCTGACCAGGCAGCTTAAATCAAGAGACTGATGGACTGCGTGGACAATCTCAATGCCCAGGTTTTTAGCCTTAGTACTTATTTAAATAAATTCATGTCCCGTGATGACAGTTCTATTAAGATTCCCAAGAGAAGACACGACAGCACTACCTCACCTACAGAGACAGAAGACCACGTACATGGTAGTGATTTTACCGCTATCCATAGACGTAAAAAACGACAGATTCGTAAAATTAACAAATATCCTTCCCTTCCGACTAAGAAATCCGCATTCAATACCAATTCAATGGACATAACTCCGCCTGTCTCTGTTTCTGCTGCAGATTCTGCAAGCTAGCCAAATCACTCTCAAATGCAAGCATCTAGCTTAAACGAAAGTCGCAACTCTATTTCAGTCTCAAAAGCTGCTTCTTTGGCTGGCAGCAACACCTCATCTCCGCCATCTAGCGCAACCCTCGGCACGCAGGCACAATCACCCCGTCAGGGGCGTGTTACACCTGTTGTGCTGCGGGATGCGGCAATGCGGCGCAATGTCAACTATTCTTTTATTAGTCTTGGTATTAAGATTGATCGAGCAGTAGCTGTTGATGCTGCACCGTACCTAAAAGCGAAGACGATTATTGGAAGAACATTTCTGACAAAAGGCCTGCAATTAACGGGGCTCCTACAATCACGAGCACCATCTGCTGAGGTAACGGGGGGGTGAAAAGGAAACGAGGGTAGGCTGGCCCTTACCGGTCGTCGGCGCTACTTTAAAAGAGGGAAGGATGACTGCGGGTGCATACCAAGGTAATTTTTTATAATAACAGAGTCGGATTTTGATTAGCGATCTAGAATGTAAATCGTTTCTTATTTTGGTACTCAGCAAGTGATCATTTAGTATTTTTCTCCCCTTGTTAGTGTTCGTCGATATTGTGTTGTTGAATTGTTGTTGGTGTGATTGTTCTTGAGTGCCTTTTTTTATCAAGGCTGATAATGGACAATAAAGGGTCATATGGGACCATTTTAATTACGAATGCAGTGAGTTTAATTCAAGATGAGGTCAACAATAGTGTGGAGCAGGTCAACTCTATAATCGCAAAATACATGGTGGTAAGCGAATAAATTATTGCAAGAAGAGGTCATACCATGGAAGATGTGCAGCAGCTGTAGTGAGCCACAATACCCAGCGGCCTGTATATGTGGTCTAAATACATTTGCGTTCTGAGCTTAGTTCAACCTACCGCTAAGATGGAACAAAGACTTAACCCAGATACCCCTGAAACTCTTAATGTTTGTTTTTTGTTATATACTTTTGTAAACCTATTAATTGGGTTAATATAAACATATTTTCCTAGTAAAATTGTTTAGTTCCGCTTTTAGGTTTTTCTGTAAAAGCCGTCGGTTTAAACGTACGGTAGCAATATAAGGTACTAAAACTCAATATTCTTATGAACTTATAAAACTTTATTTAGAAACGAAAAAAATTTTTTAAACCAATAATAATAGATTAGTTTTTAGTATGGTAACTTAAAAAACACATTTTTGGATGTGCAACATCACACTTCTGGCATCTGAATGCTGCTTGTTTGTGGCAAAATGCGCAGCGGGTTTGCTTTTCCTGATAATTCACAAGATGATCCATCCGATCATATCTGGACTCATAATGCAGGTATTTGCCTGGTTTAGATGGCCCCCGTTTTGTTTCTTTCTTATAAGTTTCTAATAATCCCGCAGCAATACACCTCCTAAACTGCAAATGGTCCATTTTTCCGCCAGAATGTTTATGAAGTTGCCATGCGTTTTGTTCTGCCATATCCAGAGCATGTGAAAACAAGCAAAAATACTACTTCTTTCCCCTGATTCCTAGGCGGTAAAGGCTTATATTTTGGTCAGCCCTATCAACATCGCCCATGTTTTCGTTGTATTGTTTGATCAACCATGGCTGCTCAACATGTATCATTTTCTTTTCTTTCTGAGAGAAGCGTTTGACTTGCTGTGTCGGAAAAGGAGATGTTACATTTGAGGCGATTGTACCAACACTATTGTGATTCCATTTACATACAATATTATTTTGGTTCTCCTCCAAAACATAATCAAAACTACCACGGGATTTTTTCTTGAACATACTGGATTTTTCAAGAGGGCAATCTGATAGTCTGTTTTCTCGCACAGTTCCTGTGCATTTGAGCCCCCTGGAGGTCAGCTCAGCCAACAGAGGTAATGACGTAAAAAAATTGTCACAAAAGATATGGAAAGGAGCTTTTTCACATTGAGACTGAATAATATCAGCAAACTGAAGTACAACACTAGCCCCTAAGCCAAGAGGACGATATTTTTCAGAAATAATAGCTGTGGACCCTTGATACGGCTCAAACCATTCAATGTACCGCTTTTTAGTTGTTCCCACCCATACCTTATAACCCCAACGAATGGACTTTCCTCGGATGAACTGTTTTGATCCATGACCGCCGTAATAGGGTACCATCGACTCGTCCACGCTATGGCACTCTTCAAGGGGTGCAAATGACTGAAATTTCTCATTCAGAGTAGAAAACAAGGGCCTCAGTTTCTAAAACTTATCGGTATTTTCAAGATTGTTGTTATCATTCAGGTGCAAATTTTGCAATTATAAAGCTAAAGCAATCTCGAGAAAGCGCCGAATAGACTAACTTATTTCCTGCGTCACTGTTATTTTCCCAATACATTGACCGTCGAGGAAATGCGTTGTATCCAGAGAGCAGTAATACACCAATGAAACATTTTATTTGACTGGAATGTATATCACCTCGGCGATTATGCTGAATAGCATATATATTGAAATATTTCACAACCAAGTCAATAATTTCGTCATCCATAAACTGAAAAAATAGTTCTAAAGGAGATAAAGAATTTTTTGGACCACTTGCGTTTACCCAATCTGGAAAATCTTTGTTGATATCACCTTTTTTCCAAGAGTAATTTGGTTTTGATAATTTTGGTCGTTTTTTCGTAAGAAAGGTAGACATAGGTAGGTCATGGTCGCTATCAAAATCACTCTCAACTGTAGTTTGGTTTGATCCCCTGTTTTCAAATACAACCTCAACTTCAGTCATCAGCTGACTTCCAGGGAGGTTGTTTATATCCACTTCATTTTCGTCGCCGGAATCCTCATCAGGGTTATATTCATTTGCGTTAACTGGCGGTAGAACGGCAATGGTATCAGGAATCAACTCATCGTCATCAAAGTTTTCAATTTCTGCCATGAGTTCATGAAGTTTCCGGGGCTGCTTCCAATAGTTCCAATAACTGCAAATATAAGGAAAAAAATCGAATAATACCGGATTTTCCTACTGTCCGTTAAAACGGACATCGGTATTTGAGGTTATATTTTTGCCGGTGAGATGCAAATTTTTAACTTATTTGTTTACAATTATAAAGATTGATGTTTTCTAAAATTACTTATTCACAAGATGGAAAAATAATATGAATAGATTATCAGTATACTCACCTATAAGTATCCATTGTTCATAACAAACTAAGCACCTGTTATTCCAAACACTTTCTCGCATACAAAACTCTCCCTTTAAGAGGTTAGAACAACAAATTTTGCTTAAACACGTGTTTCTAACAGCGAATAACCCAACGCCATATAACGCGGAGTGACAGAGTTTCAAATTTGAAGCGAAATATTAGGTGATTGTTATAACGGACGGTAGGGGTATCTGGGTTAAACGCAAGAATCTTGAAAAGAAACCCATACCAAAAAAAGCTGATATAAAAATAACTAACAATTCGGATAAAAATTCTAAAGAAAATGAATAGTTTTATGGCGAATTCAATCAAAAACTAACAAAAACTAACTACATTGATTTGGAGGTTGCTACGCGAACTTTTTTAGGGAAACTTAAAAAAGGTGACGACGAGATTTTGCAGATCGAACAAGTCACCAAATCACAGGACTGTACATTGTCGCGCCTTCATCGGAGGATAAGGTTGATAGCGTCTCGATTTGGTGAAGTTTGTAGAAGAAGGCAGACAACAAGCTGTAAAGTTCTAGTAAACTCTATCATATAAGAAATGAAACTCAGTATGGTTTCGGTTCGAAACTATTGCAGGACCTTTATTGGTTGAAAACTGTAACTAGAAACCGGATGGACGACGTTAATCAAAAGGGCATCGGGACGGTGTTAGTCGTACCGTTGAAATGGTAATCATGGGGATTCCATAACTTCTACCTCCTCGGAAAGATTGGTCTCCAATCTCAAAAATGATTTGAACTCTTAATTTTAAGGAGAAGTTTCTTAAATATCACTACTTTGAGGTGGAGTTTTAGCATCCTTTACATAACGGTGTCTAACAAAAATTATAATAAATAAAACCAATAAAATAATTACAGCAGTAAAAATAACAGGGTAACTTATAGAATGAAACTGTAAATCTTCAAAATGAACTTGAAATAAAGTGAGATTTTTTGGAAATAAGATTCGAGTGAAATGTTTGTTTTCTTAAATGAATATTTATTGTTGTCACCTCTGAAGGATAATTCTAATTCAATTTCATAATTAGAGTCAAATTCTAATATTTGATCATTAATAAATGTATGACATTCTAAAATAATGTGAGTAGTAAAATGAATATGATGGATTCCTTTACAATCCTTGATTTTTGTTAAAACAGTGTCGATTACATAATTGTTCTTACTTAATTCTAGGATTCGCGTGTAGTTTACCAGACTTTCAGACTCACAAGTGTCTAACTTAAGGAGTTGACATGGCGACTGGAAAGTATTCGTGCAAACATACAGCTGATTGCTTAACTCTATGATATTTTTGCAATAATAATTCTTTTCACAGTATAAAATTTAATCACTTGGTAATTTTACTAATTCTTTCTTGACTGTGATTGAAAATAACTTGAATAAGGAATAAGTTCTAACATCTAAAATGGGTAACTCAACTACAAAAATAAGTTGGTTTTCTAAAAGTATAAGTGATAAAAGGGCAAGATCATAAATCTCAAATAAATGTATTTTGTCGAATGGCAATAATTCTCCGTCTTTATAAATGGATTTTTTAAATGTTCAATAAGTAAGGTAGTAAGACCTGTTTGCTGGTTCAATTGTAGAACTAATAAAATTGAATTTAGATATGAATTAAATAGTTGCAAATTTGTAATAATTGAGATCTGATGGATCGTCTGGTGTGATAACAAAGACTGTTCAATAGTTTGGACATTATGAATAATAATTGACTGAATTCTTCTAGTATTATTTTCAAAAGTTTCTTGAAGAGATTTGCAAAACGTGATAGTTTTCTGATGACCTTCAAGCAAGCTATTCTGGTAATTTCGTAAAGCGTTCTGATTTTTCAAAATAAGATCTAAATCGTTTTGATCAAGGTTGCCAGAAATAAAACGAATTATAGAACCTAGACCGTTTATAAGTCCGCGTTTGATTCTATGCTGTGGTAGAGTTTCGAACTTGGAATAGGTATCTTCGTATAAATTTTGAATCTGGTCTCGCATTTATTAATAATATTTTGAATAATCTTTTTACTTTTGGGAGTGTAAATGAGTTTTCGGAAATGCTGGTATGTTTCATTTATACCATTATGATTTTGAGAAAGATAAAGAGAAACTTTGTCGGCGTAATCATTTTTAGAAATGTATTCAGGTTTGAATGCGGCTTTCTCGAATTTAATCTGGGCTGTAGAAAAATGATTCTTTAGAATTCGACTAAGTAGGGACAAGAAGAATGGTTCCTGATACCAGATTCCATATCGGAATGTGGGTTTACATTTGAATTTAATAAAATCGACAATAAAGGATTCTTGATTGGGATCAGTGATATTAACTTCGAATCGTTCTTCGTCAAGATATCTGAAACTATTACGGAAACCTAAGATAAATTCTATTCGCTTAGGATAAGCGTAGAAGTTTTTGTCTTCTGAAATAAAAATTGTACTGGGATGAGACTCAGGTGAAGAATGTTGTGTGTTTGTAGAACGAGCATCAATTTCCATAGGATTTTCGGACCTGTTGGGAGCGAGAGCATCGGAATTATGATAATTTCAATGCGACTTAAGGCGTCAGCGACATGATTTTCTTTTCCTTTTTTGTAGTTTATTTTGTAATTATATTCTTCTAATTTTAAACGCCAGCGAGCTAATCTTTGATTAGGCTCTTTGAGATTCGATAACCAAACAAGTGGTTTATGGTCTGCTTCGATGGTAAATGCATTACCAAAAAGATAGGGTCTGAAGTGTTTGCAAGAGTCGACAATGGATAGAAGTTCTTTTTCAATTGTGGAATAATTACGTTCTGCAGAATTCAATGTTCTAGAATGAAAAGCGATAGGTTTTCCGTTTTGAGATAGGACAGGACAGAACCAAGGGCAATATTTGAAGCGTCGGTTGTGACCGTAAAAGGTTTAGAAAAATCTGGATAACTAAGAACTGGGGGATTACAAAGTACTTTTTTCAAAGAATGAAATGCAGAAATGTATTCATTTGAATCAACCGGAATCTTTTCTGCTTTCTTTAGACATTTTTTCAAAGGTTTGGTGAGAGAAGCAAAGTCTCTAATGAATTTTCTATAGTAATTAGCTAAACCGAGAAATGACTGAATTTGTTTAAGAGTTCTTGGAAGCGGAAATTGTTTGATAGCATTAATCTTAGATATTGAGATAAAATCGTTTTGTTGATGGTGTCAGTTTTTGTTATTCTTCAATTTGAGCACTTTTATGTTTTTTTTTTCTTCTCTTTTTTTGTGAAGTGTTTAATTATTCACCTATGTATTATGTGTTCATTCAGATCACTAATGTTTTTCTATTTTCTTTTTTTGTTATTATTTTCTGATTCATTGTCTATATATATATGTATATATGTGTATATATGTATGTGTATATACATGTGTATGTATATATACATGTGTATGTATATATGTGTATATATGGTACCATTTTGTTTTGATTTCCTGTGATTGGGTGTATACCTGTTGGAAATAAATATATATTATTATTATTATTATTATCTTATCTGGATTGGGTTTAATACCATCTGGAGTAATAATGTGGCCTAGGAATGGTGTCGAAAATCTGATTGGGAATTTTTATTGGTTCCTTATGAGTATGACATAGAATTACAAAGTTTTCGATGGAAAGTAAATTATGGGAAATGTAAAAATTACTGTGGAATTTCTGTAGATCATAGTAACCTAAAAGACAATCATATTTTTGATGCCATGGGAGTAATAAGAATTCAACTTCTGTTGGAATACCTAGATCATCAAAGATAGGGATCTTACAAGCGTGAGTACCAATTTTGGACACAAAACATTTTGGACAAATATAATCCGGAAACTTGTCGTAGGCAATTTGGGGATTCATAAGAGATGCAGAAGCACCTGTATCTATAAGAATAAGTAAATCCAAAGTTTCATTGTAGAGATATGGGAGATGAATATTTTCGTAAGAGTTTAAATCAATGTCTATTCTAGGGATTCTTGATGAGGAGTTGACTGAAAATTTTCTTGAGAATAATCGTTTTCATAATATTGAAATTGATCTTCTACGGAATTTTCTGGACAATAAGCTTCAGAATAATAAGATTCGAAGGGGGTTGCTACATTTTCTGTAGAGCTTTCATTAGTGGGTTCGGATTTGTTATTAGCAAGTTCTTGAACAGCCATGGTAGGGCGTTGACCATTATTCGAAAAGAAATTGGGTCTTACAAAGGTCTACGTGACTGGATCGTCGAAGTTGACATAGGCGTCGGATGATTTTGATTATTTTGTCTTGAAGTATTGGTGACAGGGAGCCTATTCATAAGAAATTGTGGAGGATTTGCAAAATTGTGTTGAGAGGGGTTGAATGAGTTCGAAAATTGACGACTTTGTGGGGAAGTATAGAATGGTTGTCTAATAGTTGGACGAGAATTGTGAAATGATTGTAGGTTGCTAAATTGTTGTCCATAAGTAATAGCGGGACGAGAAGTAGAAGGATTATGAGAGAAATTAGCAAAATTGGGAAAGTTAGGTCTATATGACTGCATTGGCGGTCTAACAGGTTTATTTGTCTGAGGCTTAGACTTAGGCCCGTATCGTCAGTCGTCCCTACAATTGTAGGGCGCCTTTATGGCCTCCTTGATTGTCATAGTTTTCTACTTCTCCGTGTCAGAACTCTATTTTGAGGTTATGTCACAAACATCTATTTGCATCAAATTGTGCATGCTTTTGAGTGATATCATGTTTTATCAGCCTGAAAGTTCCTACAATTTAAAAAGAAAACATATCTTCACAATAGGAGAGCGCTGACGCTGACACGGGACAAGTGTAATCTAGAAATTTTTGAAGGAGAGGAAGGAGTATGACAATCAAGGAGGCCATAAACGCGCCCTACAATTGTAGGGACGACTGACGATACGGGCCTTAGTGATGAGAAACTCTTTATATTGTTTGGTTTGCAAAAGGTTGTCGTGTTCTTGGCACCGTCTTTTAGCTTCATCTATATTTTTAGGGGGTGGCTGTAATGCAACACAATGATATTTGGAATTGATTCCGCATAAAAAGGAGGTTAAAGCCATCTGTTCATATCTAGTAATCATTGCTGGGGCAATTTCAGGAGGATAATTTAATCGAGCAAATTCTCGTAATTCATGAAGTTTGTTACAAATTTCAGAATGTAAAATGCTATAGTCTGGGGAATGAATATCAAACAGTTGACAAGTCAAATTTTCTTCAGTTTGGTAATCTTTGAATCTAGTGGTTAAAATAACAGAAAGATGTTCAATAGTAATAGCATTAGTTTGTTCTGTAAATTCGGCAGGTTCACCTTGTAATCTAGACTTAATAAATGTTAAAGCATGTCCTTTATAGGAAATAGGTAAAGCGTTATAAAATCCTGTAGACTTTCTTAAAAATATAGAAAGATTGTTTGAATAGCCATCAAATATAGGAATTGAATCTTTTAGCATGTTAAAAATTAATTGAGGATTGTCATGCTGAATGACATTCTGTTGATTTGAGGTAGCCATTCTCAAAGGAGATCTTTCTCTTTCGATAGGTACAAAACGATTAACAAGAGGCATAAAATAAAATGTATATAAGATGCAAGATAAAAATGAGTAAAAAATAGGTGAAAACAAAACTTAAAGCTATGCACAAAATTAGATTTCAATTGAAAAACGCAAACTTGGATTCTTCAGTATAAATCTTCTTTGTAGAAATGTGTTTTTTGATAAATTCTTCTTATGGTTACGTATTAAATCTTCTTAGTTGCAAAATCTTCTTAATAGTAATTCTTAACTACTTACAAAGACAGTTAACATCAATTATTGTTGCTTCATCCAGGGGCTGGTCATCTTGTCTTCGATTCCAAATCAATGGTTCTGGACAGTTTCTGGTAGAATTCCCAGTAAGATAATAGAATTTCTTACTTGATATTGGCACTCGGAGAGTCCAAGTAGAACAGGAGGGCCTTCCCGACGTCTGATACTAACTCTTGGCTTTCGCTAGTACTAACTTCAGTTTTCTCAGGAACTCACTCTTTGGCTTTCCCGGAGACACCGCTGGGCAGCTCGTCTATTAGATATTTCTCACAATGGTGACAGAAACCATGCCTGGGATCCTGTTCGCAGCGCCAGAAATGAAACTCAGTGTGGTTTCGGTTCGAAACTATTGCAGGAACTTTATTGGTTGAAAACAGGATGACAACAACACTAATTACATTTCATATTCAGTTTATAAGAAATAAAACAGCAAAATGCAAAGTCGGTAATGTTATACTCAACAGAGTTTTCGAAGTCGCTCAACTATGATCTTGATAATGATCTCGACGAGGAGCAACAAATTGTAAGATTCGTCAGGAGATATTTTAGTGTCAACGGCGTTAGTGATGTCGGCGCCGCCATTAGTGATTCTTCCTCAGAAGATTCAGCTGAAGAGTTGCACAGCACATCAGCGGCTTCTCCCGAGATCCTACATTGCACACCAGCAGAACTTCAAGGTCATATTAAAGCCCTCGAGGTGCGTAAGGCGCTTGAAGCTGCTTTCACGGAAGTCCTTGACTTATCTCGTGGCTATTATCAATGCCATGCTAAGGACCCAGTACTTTCCATCGGCGTGGAAGACTGCGGAAGTTATAATGATTCCATAGGTGGGTTCGATATTCCCCAGGAGTATCGATTCATCAGCCTACTGGCTGCTCCGTCTAAGCTCGCTGAAAAGGTGATTCTACGTCACTTTGCGAATTTCTCGTCAGATCACCATGTGATTTCTGACGTGCAATTTGGATTTCGGTTTGAGCATAGTACGGAGTTACAGGCGGTTAGGTTTGTGAAGCGAGTAACCAGGGGGGGCTTCATCCTTAACGAAAATACTGGCATCTTGCTTCTGGATGTCTCGAAGGCATTTGACAAGGTGTGGCACAAGGGCCTTCTCTATAAACTAATTCAAAAGGGCTTCCCATTTTGGCTCCTAAAACTTTTGAAATACTTTCTTGACGGTACGAAATTTCGGATAAAAATTAATAATTTCTTGTCGACAGTACGGCCCATCAGAGCTGGCGTCTCTCAGGGTTCGGTTCTAGGGCCAATCCTTTACTCACTTTTCGCGCATGATGTCCCTTGGCCTAGCGACTGTGAAGTCTATCTATATGCTGATGACACTACACTGGTGGCCCACTCGCGTACCGGGAATCTGGTTCACGACAGATTACAAAGGGCAGATCGGTGGCTAATCAAAATTAATTACTAGAAAACGCAGGCTATCTATTGTACTAAAAAACGTAGCGGCGCCCCGCCTAAGGTTTCAGTGAATGGAGCTCACATACCATGGGGAAATTCTGCTAAGTATCTTGGTGTCACTCTTGACAGGGGGATGACCTGGCAGAATCATACTGAAGCGTTAAAAACTAAATTCCAAATTACGTTTCGGCAACTCTACCCTTTGCTATGTAGAACCTCAAAATTCAGTTTGGTTAACAAAAACATCGTCTGGTATCTGGGCAACCAGACCTGACAGACCTACTGACCTACCTAACAAAGAGCGAAGGTCCCACGGACCGCTCTGGCGGATAATGACGAATAGAAGAATAGAATTATTCACGTAATTTTCTTTGCGAAATTTCTCTAAAAAGTTTTTATCTCGGTTTTTGTGATGGAAAATTACACTTTCGAGGAAATGATAGACATGCATGTAATGTATGCACGTGCTTATAGTAATTGTTATGCAGCGAAGCGCCTGTATGTAAAAGCGTTTCCTCATCGGCAACTTCCAGATAGTAAAACCTTTGAAAGCGTAGACCGTAGATAACAGGAAAGATGTACATTTTCTTATTTCTTTTTCCTGATGTTTTTGACAATAATGTTATTTAGGAAGGTTTGCCATTCCCACCAATGATAGACACCGGAAGAGGTCCGTAAGAACGCCTGAGTTTGACAAGGCAGTTTTACGTGCCGTGGAACAAAATCCTGGTATCAGTACCAAGACTATAGCAAATAGATTAGGGGGTCATCATTCCATCATTCCAACAGCACTGTATGGCAGGTTTTATCCAAGCAACTTTTGTATCCCTATCATGTCCAACGTGTGCAAGCATTATTACCTAGAGATTCTCTACCCCGTTTACAGTTTTGCCAATAGTAACGGGTGATTCATTTAGAGGTACTTTTTTGGTGTGGCTGTAATTGCTTATGACACATGCGTCATGACAACTAATTTGACATTTTCTGTTTCAGTATTGTTCGACATTTCATCATGGAAAGACTTAGTCCAACACAGTGTCTACAAATAATTCAGCTGTACTACGAAAATCAACGTTCTGCGAGAAGTGTGTTTCGTGCACTTAGAACAACTTATGGTGTACATAATCGGCCCACCAAATGCACAATTCGCCGTACGGTCTAAAAATTTGAAACCCAATTTTCATTATTGGATAATACCCGACCAAATAGACCACATCCAGCACGCAGTGAAGAATCGATTCGGCGCCGTTCTCAGCAGCTTAGCTTGTCGTATTCAACAACTTGACGTATTTTACATAAGAATCTTAATTTGAAACCATTCAAAATTCAACTCGTTCAAGAATTGAAGCCGGCCGACCTTCCAAAGCGTCATCGTTCAGTCTTCGGGCTCTTGCACGGCTTGAAGAAGATCCGATGTTTTCGAGCAAAATTTTGTTTAGCGATGAGGCCCATTTTTGGCTTAACGGCTACGTTAATAAACAAAACTGTCGTATTTGGGGTGAAGAACAACCCGAAGTGGTTCAAGAGCTGCCACTACATCCAGCGAAAGCAACGGTTTGGTGTGGTTTATGCGTAGGTCCCTATTTTTTAAAAAAATGAGGCCGGTCGAACGTAACTGTGAATGGTGCTCGTTCCCGCGCCATGATAACGGATTATTTGCTGCCTGAAATTGAAGCCCGTAATCTCGATGACATTTGGTTCCAACGAGACGGCGCCACTTGGCACACAGCCCGTGCAACCATGGCTTTATTGCGAGAACATTTCGATGAACACTTAATTTCACGATTTATACCAGTGAACTGGCCACCTAGATCATGTGATATCACGCCTCGAGATTTTTTCCTTTGGGGCTACGTTAAGTCCAAAGTCTACATTGATAAGCCCAATACGATTGAGGAAGTAGAAGCCAACATTACGCAGGTCATTCTCCAAATTCCAGTCGAAATGCTCCAACGTGTCATCGAAAATTGGAACTTTAGAATGGACCATCTCAACCGCAGCAGGGCCAACATTTGAAAGAAATAATATTTAAAAAATAAATATCAAAAATAGTTCTTTTCTTTAATAAAAAAGATTTGACAAGAAAAAAGAATTTTGTTATTTTATTTTGTTGCTGAAAAAAGTACCTATAAATGAATCACCCATTATTACCAAAAGGTTAATAATAGGAATTTTAGTAATACCATACTTATTACGGATGAAGCAGGATTTCTGCGAGATGGTATTGTTAATTACCATAACACTCATGAATGGAGTGACGAAAGTCCTTATGCTTACTTACAATGTCCCAACCACGAACAATTTTCTTTAAATGTGTGGATGGGTGTTGGTGACAATTTAATTTATCCTTTCTTTTTACCCTTAAGATTAAACTGCGAGTCTTAGAGTTTCTTCAACAAGAATTGCCCATACTGCTAGAAGTTCATCTAAATGTACTATAAATAACTTTTATGCACGATGGAGCTCCTCCTCATTTTTTTTGTGAATATTGGGTTGGAAGAGGTGGACCAATTCACTGGCCACCTCGCTCCCCGGACTTGAATCGAATAGATTTTTATTTATGGGGGTATCTTAAGAGGACGGTTTACGCTACCCCCGTAGAAATAATAGAAGAATTAAGAAATAAAATCATAAATGCTTTCGTAGAAATAAGAAATAAACCTCGAATTTTAGCTCGTATCCGTCGTTCACTGATTCATGGAGTGAGAAGGTGTACGGAAATGGATGGTGGACATTTCCAACATTTGTTGTAGTGTACTTAATGTTATGGTACCTATTGGAAAAGTTGTAATAACACTCTCCTAAAAATTTATTTTAATTTTTTGTTGTCCACTGCACTTTTTTATCAGAAATAAATAAACCAATTTTGTCCAGTGACATGCAAAAAACGGTTTTTATTTCTCGAAAACGAAGTGAGATACGAAAAAATACAAGAGGCAAAGAAGTTGTATTTTTAGCTGCAGTGGCGTACATTGTTTTGCTAATAATATTCGCTAAAGTGCCCCCCGGGACGCCACTGGACCTAATAATGTTAATCTATTTAGGTCTAAATTAGCCTCTTAATACAACAAATAATATTCCCAAAATTTCAACAGAGTCAGGTAAATATTTTTCGATATTGATTTTTTTAAATGTATCACCTCTGCATTTCCGGACCCATGTTTATAGAAACCTTTTTTCATATTTTTCATCAAGGAATCTCCGTCTATTTTTAGAACACCCTGTACATTCTTATAACAAAACCAGTTTATATATCCATGTTCTTTTGGTGAGCATTTTGCGCTAGTTTTACACGCATTCTGAAAACATACACGACCTGAAGCAACTTCCGCTGGTGTTGTCTACTGCCTTCTATCTTTGAATGTAGCCGTGATATTTGCTCGTGGTTTACTATAATTTTTTTCGATAATTCACCCTAGTAACACGGAAAAGGGCAAAGAAACGAAAAATATGTTTCATAGACGGATTACTGCACGATACATGACATGAGAATTGTTTAATGTTGTTTTGGGGGCAAATTTAGAAACAACGGGATTAACTAAGGTGGAGTATTTTAAACACAGAAACTGCGCTAGTTTTATCAGAAGAAAACACAATATCTCTGAGCCACAGAAGCAAAGCGAATCTCAGGCATTCGATTGTCCCAGTGTGTTGAAATAGCAATAATTGCCCCCTCTTGGATTACTTGAAGTAGTGATGTGCTTTTTAGTTCGTTTCAATGGGTCGCGTTCACTAAAACGAACTAGTTCGCGAACAAACTGCTTCAGTACCACAAGAAATATAGAAACAAAAACAGAGCGGATATACCAGTCTTTCAGTCGAGATAACAAAAACGATTCAATCCATATTTTTGAACTGTTCCAATGCATTCCACTGATCGCAAATGTATTCTCCCATCACTAACATTATGAGACACTAATGTCAAATGTCAATTCCTACATAAGAGTCATAAGACAAAAATATAATCAAATTCAAGCGGATAACCAAATGGAAATGGTATTTACCATTTTGAGTTGGTATTTACCAATCCATTCAAGCGAGTGTAGTTATCAGTTTGGTTATAAGATCCGTGACGTCATGAATCAGCTGTTATATGTCATAGTTATCACCGCAAAATTGTGGTATTTACCCAAGTCAAGAGTAGTTTTATATTTCTGGTTATTATTTGAAATGTGACAAGTTAGAATTTTGCCGGGTATTGGATATTGTTATTGTACTTCAGCTTCATTTTTGAGAAAAATGATACAGGCTGACTTCACTTTTACCATAAAGTGGAGCACCTTATTAGTTATACTCATTACGGTTGTTGGGGACACTTTAAATGTAGTTCCAATGCTTAACAAAGTATCCTGTGTAGCCATATAGCACAAGAATATTAAAATATGGCCATATAAACTCACTAGATGATATCCATCTGTATACGGTTTTGCTAATTTCTTTTTTCATCATTTCTGCTGAATCAATAAATGTTTTCTTTGACATGTGGAAAAATTTAGAGAATTGAAAGTTATCATGGCTACAAAGCCATGGTTCCATCATTAAAAAAAAAATCTGAAAAAACATTTCTCCCATGAATATTATGAAAGGTTTCTTATTTAAACTTTCCATATACAGTTGTAGACGAAAAAGCACCGATTATTAAGTGATAATAAAAATAATCAGAGATTATATACGCGCTTTTCTAAAATAACAACAAAACCGCGGTTAAAACTAACGCGTTCAAGCGATTCGTGTAACTGACGTCATCAACCCGTGTGTCATCTTGAACCATATAACCGCGGCACATAACACAGAAATTTTGGTTATTCACTTGGATTTGATTTATGTATATCTGTACCTCAGAGCCAGACTAGTAGTTCTGAGATAATTGTATTTCAAATATTTTTCTTGCATTGTATTGTATGGGACTTGACATGAGTTAAAAAGTCGGAACTTCCTTATTATTACAGAGAGATGGACGCTGCATGTAGCAAATGAAAAGTCACAATATTATCGTAAGCAAAACATGTTAAACTCATTTTTGACAAAAATGGACTTAACCTAGTCTGACTCTGGGGTACAGATATGGGAAATCGTTGAAAAATCTAGCAGATTGTGAACAGAGCAGTTACTGTAAATCGTAGTTTTTTGCCTGGTTTGCAGGCAGGTTTACCACCAATATTTAGTTGCCTCTCACTCTGAATCGCTTTAAAGATGGTGCGACTGGCTGCACAGAATGAAATGAAAACGAAAAAGTCTCAACTGCAATTGTAGGTCTGAATGACTGAATGTTGAAAATCTTGAACAGTTTCGGACCAGTACCAATCCAAGGGGTCAAAATGTCGTTGAGGAGCTGGAAAGAAGTGGATGAATGTGATGAAACCCAACATCTAACAAAAATTTGGGTGGAAAGGCTTTTTCTTGTGAGGGTTTGGAAGTACAAGTTTGCAAATGTTTTACACTTCATATTTTTATAGTTTTTTGTTTTGAATACTTCGATACTATTTGCTGCCAAAAATCAGACAGACTGCTATCGTATTGGTGCAAAATAATGCTTTGTGAGATTGGCAGTCTTTGTGAAATCCACCCTTAGTCGAATTTTAATATAAACTCAAATAGCTTCACAATGTTTGAAAATAGGTATAAACTTTATTATGCAAAAGTTACTAAAAACTTCATGGAAAATCTAAAAATAAAAAAATGGGAGTTTCCATTTGAAAATCTAAAGTGTAACGAAATATCTTATTTTTGGATCACCCTGTATTGTACGGCTATAGATAAAAAGACGTCCCCAGAGAAATCAAAATTGACATGTCCGAGCGTTTTTCCCAAAATATACCAGGAGAGTCACAAATGGGGGTGGAACTTTTCGTTGGGCCTCCCTGTAAAATAGCCAGAACGAATGGTCACCTACATAAAGAGAGTAATGATGTTGCAAATTTGTGGAATGTGTTAGATTCATTCTCCTGCAAAAGATGCGCGAATTGCCAGGAGCCCAAAATTAAAGCGTAAGGAAGATATGGCTAGATATGGATATTGCCCTGACATAGGATTTCAGAACATGAAATTATTAACAAATATTTTCATTTTCTTCGAACATGAACTAATATATAAAAACTTGAACGTAACACAGAAAGGTAATGGGCTTTTGTACAATTTCATGATAAAAAAGGGGAATTAAAAAAGTTGTAAAAGAAAATCGATGATAAAAAGGTCGTTAGACTCTAAAACTTCAATCACTGTACATATTGACGTGAGTAAAAAAACAGAGAAAATGCAATTCTTGATAATGGAAAGCAATGCGGTCTGATTGGCAAATAAAGTCAAGACCTCGGGCAGGCTTGAAACCCAGAGTACACAAAACACTATGCTGTTGCGCGGCAGACATGTGTAATTCGATAACAGAACAGTCATCACAACAAATATACCTAATAGGTGCATAGAATTACCAATGTTGGGAGTGTATAAATGTACCAGCATGGCGCTCCGAATTCGACCAAAATTTTGCGTGTTATTTTGTCCCCGACTTGATTTTTAGTAATACTGGGGAAGGCCTTCTTAATTCATAAATAAGCACCTGTCTTTGAGACAGGTCGACTATAAATGTTATTGGATTTTCTTTAAATATGTTTATTATAAAACAGAACCAACCAAACTAGTCATCTATTTCTAACTCTAGTTCAATATCGACTAAATTCATTTGTTGTAGAGTGTTAATCAACATGTACCTGGAGAATAACATATATAAACGTCGGAACCAAACTAGTTGAGACTTATGATGCTTCATGGCTTTTACAATTATTCTTCTATCTTTAAAACCATTCATATACCTGAAATTATATGGAATGTAATTAATAGTTTCAGCATCCAAGTCCAAGATAGAGTGGATATAAATACAGTATGTGGCTGTAGTCTAATCATATTAACAAACTTCTCCTAAATAATTAAGGTTAGGTTTTATTGATTCAATAGGTACACCAATTTTTTAAAGAAAACATTTTATCCAACAAGAAAGAATGGGAAAATGGATTTTCTGGGAATAAATGGATGGATGAAAAAAAAACTGTACAAATACAATTTTTAGCTACTTAAGTGGGCAAACTCTTAAAAAGAAGGCAAGTGGATTCGAGCAGAAAATAGGATAGGAAACCCGAGCAATACATATTGCCTTACTGGCTTTATCAGGCCCGAAATAAATGCACATAAGCAACTACAAAAGTAGACACACATGCCCATACATCCGGATACGGGTGTAACCTGAGAGAACGAAGATGGAGAGCGAACAAAACAACACACGCCAACCCACACTTTTTTAGTCTAATGGTCAGAAGACCTCGGATTTTCAAGGAGACATCTAACCACAACCACGCGGCCGGTTATAGCCGCTTGCCGTGGTAGTTCAAGCCTAAAGGAAGTAAAAGGAAAGGATCATGCGGAGAAATGTATATAACAAATGGAAAAATTAGTCGGCAAAATCAGCAAAAAGAAGGAAAGTGGATTCCTTTTAGTGTTGGGCGAGATACACTGTGATCAAAAAGTACCGGCAATTTTTAATTTCAGCAAACTGCACATGACAGAACCGGTGATTTTTAGCTTTTTTAGGATGGTACCACCTGAACTGACATACGTATCAATATTTTAGCGCCAGTGCCTTATTAATATCTGTCTGGCGTTTACGTCAGTCGACTTTTTAACTTTTGTCGCATTTTGTTATGGATCATTTTGTTGAGCAAAAAGTTTATCTGAAATTTTGTGTTGCTCACACTGATGCATTAGGAATGTTGTAAAAAGAGCTTTTGGGGAGTGTGCAATGTCGAAAACTTGGGCATACGAATGGTGTAAATACTTTAAAACTGGTGGTACAGTGGTAGGGGATTTGCCTCGTTCCGTCACCCATCCACGTTAAACACCGACGAGAACGTCAAAAAAGTGAAGGAAGTGGTGCTCGAAAATCGTCATACCAGCTTAAGAGAGATTGCTACTGTCCGTTTTGAAGCATTTGAGTGATGCCGTACGTCGTAAGCGGCCGGAATCGTGGGCCGATAATTCGTGGATTTTGCACGATGATAACGCGTCGTCTTATCGAACCAGAATTGTGCTTGATTATTTGACCAAACATCAAGTAAACACCATTAAACAAGTGTTTTCACCTGATATGGCTCCGTGCGACTTTTTTCTCTTCCCAAAGCTCAAATTACCACGTCGGGGAAAGAGATTTCAGTCCATAGAATGACATCAAGCACAATGCGACGAGAGAGCTGAAGGCCATCCCTTTGGCGACTTACCAGCGGTGTATGGATGAGTGGGTGAAACGCTGGAACATGTGTGTTGCTTCAAATGGAGGTTATTTTGTAGGCAATAAAATAAACTTGACTGAAAATTCCCGGTACTTTTTGATCACAGGGTATGAAATCTTTCCAATTTTTCGCAGTTCAACAAATATGAATAATGACTCTAAGTTCTTTGACATCAGCCTTTCTGTTCGTACAATTGTCTGTCATATATATGCGAGACATTACTAGAAACAGACGTTTGGATTGGTGGTTTCCTCTGTCAAGGACCTTAACATTACTATAACCCATAGAATGCCTTTTGGTGTTGACGTGAAGCCAAAGCACATCTTTCTGGATGCAACCTCGAATCACTTTTATGTGATGTTATTCTACCGACGCAACGAAACTCTATCTTTCATTTTGCTTAGTTTATCCAATACTGTCTACTCCATCAAGTGCAATAATTGTAATCTTACTTAAATAGGTCCAACTTATAGATCGCTTAAAGGTAGAATACCGTCACATAAAAGCGATTCCTGACTGCATCCATTAAAACTGCAAAACTAATCAATCTTCAATTCTTTTAAATCCGTTAGTGGTTTTTTGAAAAACATAGCTATGATTTTTTAGTAATTTTTATAAATGAACCTCTTGTGTTCTAAGAACAATTCAGCAACAATCTCGCCGACTTAGTAAGTAATGAAACGTCACTTATTTGTTGCTGTTTTTAAATTTGTTCTAGTTCCTGATGATGATGGCATAGACCATCGAAAACTAGAGTTTTAAAGTTAAAAGAGTGTACTTTGCAAAAATTTTGTAGAGCTCCCAAAGATACACCTACGTAGTCGTGCCATAAGTTCTGTCCCATGATAATCTCATGATAAAAATGAAACAAGATAAGATATATTTATATGAAAGATATTATTTATTCGACAACATTTTTAGAATTCATAATCAAACAGTTTTATTCAAAATGTCCCCCCTTGGCCTTCACACACTGCTTCAATCTCGCGGGCCACTCATCTATCACTGCACGCACAGCTTCCAAAGGAATAGCTGCCGCTGATCGGATCAAATCCGCTTTCAGGGACTCGATATTACGGTGGGCTTTGGAGCAGGCCAACTGCTCTAGCAGGTCCCACAACTTGTAGTCTAAAGGATTGAGGTCCGGACTCCCTGAGGGCCAATCTTCCGCAGCAATGAACTCTGGCACATTGCTTTCCAGCCAGCGCTGCGTACTCTTAGCCTTGTGAGCGGGGGCGGAATCCTGCTGGTAGACCCAGTGTTGGTTGGCAAACAATGTACCACTTAAAGGCTTGACGATAGGATCCAGTATGTCGCTCTGATAGTTTGCCGCTTTTGTTTTCACGCCCTGTTTACAGAAATGGAGCTGAGTGACCCCTTCGTAGGACACCCCCCACCAAACCATGACTGACGCAGGGTGGTGGCCTCTCTCAACTCTCGGAATGATCTCCGAAGCTTCCTGTAAACTCCTTGCATACACTTTGTCATTTTGTCGGTTGAATTTTTCTTCTATGGTGAAGATTTTCTCATCCGTGAACAAAATCTTTCGGAATCCCCCAGCTGCGTACCTCTCCAAGAGCTTCTTGGATCTTGTCGCCCTGATGTGTCGCAAGGTGGCCGTAAGTCGCTGGCCCGTACGTCTCCGGTAAGCCCCTAGCCCTAGGTCTTGTTTAATGATGCGCGACATCGTCCGGACAGGAATCTTCATTTCCCTGGATAGGATCTTCTGCTTCCGGAGTGGATTCCTTTGAATCCTGGCTTTTACGGCTTTGATGGCTGCTGGAGTCCTTACTTGACGAGGTCTTCCGCTTCTTGGCCTGTCATCAACAGAGGACGTCTCATTGTACCGCTGAATGGTCCTAGACACAAATTTACGCGATATTTGAAGGCCGCGTAAGAGTTCAAAAATCTGACTAGCACTGTGATTACACTTATGTAAAGCTATCACTGCAATACGGTTCTCTGCCTTGCCCCACTCCATCGTTATGCTTCGAGAGATCAATACAAACTGAGGTATATGTAATTACCCGAAAAGCGCTTAATCAACTGACACCACAATGTAAACAATCGGACAAGTATTAACAGGTCTACACTTGTTTGAAAACGAGGGACAGAACTTATGGCATGACTACGTATATCAAGGATAATTTCTCCTAACAGTTACGACAAATAACTATGTCCACTGTGTATATATAAAGACCGAAAAAAAAAACAAATTATGGCTGAAAAGCTCGTTAATGCAACGATAGTGTCACGCTGATACTTAAAGATCTTCAGATTTGAGGGTCTCATACTTCTGAATAACCACGAAAAAAATTCAGTCGATCGGCCAAGTGGTTTTTGAATATGCCTAATGAACCATCCCAAAACTCCTGTTTCTCATCCAACATTACCAAATTATGAGCCAGTGTACAATGTTCGTTCAAAGAGCGTTTCATAGTAACATTTACAAATTTACATCACCGAAATGAATCACGAACCGTTTCGCAAGCTAAATGTTATCGTTCTGCGAAAAAAATGTTATTTTTCGTTTTAAACAAATTCAGACATTTGTAGGGAATCGGACAGAGAACTTATTATTCCAAAAAACACGTTATTATACACATCTTAAAACAAAGCGGGGCACCCATTCAAACAATGTTATTCCTAAAAGATGTATACTGTCTGTTGAATAAAAGGTTTTCGTTTCTGGCCCATAAATTGGTGTACCCAGTTTATGGGCTCAAGTTTTGATTACCCCGCTGAACAACATGCATCAATAAAACCTAACACCACAATTATTTCGCAAACCAGAACATTTTTGTCTTAATATGATTTGACTATGCTGCCGCGTCAGCCGACCAAGCGATACATATCGAATTCACCATTAAGAGCTGCTCACCTGTAGCTGAGCGATCACTTGAACATGTCTATCTTGGATTTGGGCCATGTATAGTTGAAACGAAAACTGATGCATTCTTAGACAAAATCCAAGGCTTATACAAGAAGACTCATTCTCTAATAGTCTAGTCTCAAATTGAATGAGGGGCATTATTAGACACCTATGGGAGTATATAAAATATCAGGTGACACGATTCAAATCGTGGTCCTTTAGCCGCCATATTTAAAAATAGCCGCCAAGTTGTAAAACAGTTATTCACCATATCTTCATAGCTACTACTATATATATATATATAACTTGAGACGTGGTCATTGTCGTCTAGACCAGTTAGGTGAAAAGCTTCAGTCCTCAAATAAAAATTTTTTAAAAAGTTATTTCTAAATCTAATGATTTAAGATATATATATATATATATATAGGTGAAAAATTAAAGCTTCCGCCTTTTGTTGGGTACTTCGACAAAATTTAAGCAAAGAGGACTCTTTATACTTTTTTTAATTCTCTCTAGCTTTCAATGGACTTTGCCATCATCATCAGGAGCTGCAATTACAATGATAACAGTAGCAACAAAAGTGTAAAATGAATTTAAATTGAATCAACTTACAGTAGTATGTGAGGATGTTGCTAATTGTTGTTTTCGTATAGGATGAGGGAAACGTCCAGTAACATGGTGAGAGCTGGATACATGGTACAATGGTTAAAATTATATAAAATATGACAAGACAAGTTAAAGACAGATTAAAAATTATTTAGAAAACATTTGAGCATTACGTCGTGAAGCCACTTGATGATTGCACAAAATGGTGGTTATGGAATAATGAGTGAGAGATTGTCTTTAACTTGTCTTGTCATATTTTATATAATTTTAACCATTGTACCATGTATCCAGCTCTCACCATGTTACTGGGGACGTTTCCCTCATCCTATACGAAAACAACAATTAGCAACATCCTCATATACTACTCTCCTGATGATGATGGCAAAGTCCATTGAAAGCTAGAGAGAAATAAAAAAAAAGTATAAAGAGTCCTCTTTGCTTAAATTTTGTCGAAGTACCCAACAAAAGGCGGAAGCTTTAATTTTTCACCTAACTGGTCTAGACGACAATGACCACGTCTCAAGTTATATATCATCTCTAAGAAAATTAACGTTTGGACTCTTAATCCTAGACCCACTGTGTAGTTTTATTAAATTCCATGCAGTTTTAGCAATGTTTGAGGAATTTTGGATTTTTTCAGCATGGTATTTGCTTTTAGCTTCCTGAATTTTACGTCTGTATATAAATTTCAGAGTTGTGTATCGTTCGTGTAAGTCTGCACTCCCTGTATATTTATAAGCAGCATGGATATATCGCAGACGTATACCCTCCTCGATAATTTTATCATTCACCCAAGGTTTTCTTATGGGCTTATTACTTAATTTGAAGCTAGTTAACGGAAATGCCTTATCCATTATACCTATGAAAATATCATGGAATAAAGAAAATTTACACAACATGGAAAAGTTGTAATAACACTCTCCTAAAAATTTATTTTAATTTTTTGTTGTCCACTGCACTTTTTTATCAGAAATAAATAAACCAATTTTGTCCAGTGACATGCAAAAAACGGTTTTTATTTCTCGAAAACGAAGTGAGATACGAAAAAATACAAGAGGCAAAGAAGTTGTATTTTTAGCTGCAGTGGCGTACATTGTTTTGCTAATAATATTCGCTAAAGTGCCCCCCGGGACGCCACTGGACCTAATAATGTTAATCTATTTAGGTCTAAATTAGCCTCTTAATACAACAAATAATATTCCCAAAATTTCAACAGAGTCAGGTAAATATTTTTCGATATTGATTTTTTTAAATGTATCACCTCTGCATTTCCGGACCCATGTTTATAGAAACCTTTTTTCATATTTTTCATCAAGGAATCTCCGTCTATTTTTAGAACACCCTGTACATTCTTATAACAAAACCAGTTTATATATCCATGTTCTTTTGGTGAGCATTTTGCGCTAGTTTTACACGCATTCTGAAAACATACACGACCTGAAGCAACTTCCGCTGGTGTTGTCTACTGCCTTCTATCTTTGAATGTAGCCGTGATATTTGCTCGTGGTTTACTATAATTTTTTTCGATAATTCACCCTAGTAACACGGAAAAGGGCAAAGAAACGAAAAATATGTTTCATAGACGGATTACTGCACGATACATGACATGAGAATTGTTTAATGTTGTTTTGGGGGCAAATTTAGAAACAACGGGATTAACTAAGGTGGAGTATTTTAAACACAGAAACTGCGCTAGTTTTATCAGAAGAAAACACAATATCTCTGAGCCACAGAAGCAAAGCGAATCTCAGGCATTCGATTGTCCCAGTGTGTTGAAATAGCAATAATTGCCCCCTCTTGGATTACTTGAAGTAGTGATGTGCTTTTTAGTTCGTTTCAATGGGTCGCGTTCACTAAAACGAACTAGTTCGCGAACAAACTGCTTCAGTACCACAAGAAATATAGAAACAAAAACAGAGCGGATATACCAGTCTTTCAGTCGAGATAACAAAAACGATTCAATCCATATTTTTGAACTGTTCCAATGCATTCCACTGATCGCAAATGTATTCTCCCATCACTAACATTATGAGACACTAATGTCAAATGTCAATTCCTACATAAGAGTCATAAGACAAAAATATAATCAAATTCAAGCGGATAACCAAATGGAAATGGTATTTACCATTTTGAGTTGGTATTTACCAATCCATTCAAGCGAGTGTAGTTATCAGTTTGGTTATAAGATCCGTGACGTCATGAATCAGCTGTTATATGTCATAGTTATCACCGCAAAATTGTGGTATTTACCCAAGTCAAGAGTAGTTTTATATTTCTGGTTATTATTTGAAATGTGACAAGTTAGAATTTTGCCGGGTATTGGATATTGTTATTGTACTTCAGCTTCATTTTTGAGAAAAATGATACAGGCTGACTTCACTTTTACCATAAAGTGGAGCACCTTATTAGTTATACTCATTACGGTTGTTGGGGACACTTTAAATGTAGTTCCAATGCTTAACAAAGTATCCTGTGTAGCCATATAGCACAAGAATATTAAAATATGGCCATATAAACTCACTAGATGATATCCATCTGTATACGGTTTTGCTAATTTCTTTTTTCATCATTTCTGCTGAATCAATAAATGTTTTCTTTGACATGTGGAAAAATTTAGAGAATTGAAAGTTATCATGGCTACAAAGCCATGGTTCCATCATTAAAAAAAAAATCTGAAAAAACATTTCTCCCATGAATATTATGAAAGGTTTCTTATTTAAACTTTCCATATACAGTTGTAGACGAAAAAGCACCGATTATTAAGTGATAATAAAAATAATCAGAGATTATATACGCGCTTTTCTAAAATAACAACAAAACCGCGGTTAAAACTAACGCGTTCAAGCGATTCGTGTAACTGACGTCATCAACCCGTGTGTCATCTTGAACCATATAACCGCGGCACATAACACAGAAATTTTGGTTATTCACTTGGATTTGATTTATGTATATCTGTACCTCAGAGCCAGACTAGTAGTTCTGAGATAATTGTATTTCAAATATTTTTCTTGCATTGTATTGTATGGGACTTGACATGAGTTAAAAAGTCGGAACTTCCTTATTATTACAGAGAGATGGACGCTGCATGTAGCAAATGAAAAGTCACAATATTATCGTAAGCAAAACATGTTAAACTCATTTTTGACAAAAATGGACTTAACCTAGTCTGACTCTGGGGTACAGATATGGGAAATCGTTGAAAAATCTAGCAGATTGTGAACAGAGCAGTTACTGTAAATCGTAGTTTTTTGCCTGGTTTGCAGGCAGGTTTACCACCAATATTTAGTTGCCTCTCACTCTGAATCGCTTTAAAGATGGTGCGACTGGCTGCACAGAATGAAATGAAAACGAAAAAGTCTCAACTGCAATTGTAGGTCTGAATGACTGAATGTTGAAAATCTTGAACAGTTTCGGACCAGTACCAATCCAAGGGGTCAAAATGTCGTTGAGGAGCTGGAAAGAAGTGGATGAATGTGATGAAACCCAACATCTAACAAAAATTTGGGTGGAAAGGCTTTTTCTTGTGAGGGTTTGGAAGTACAAGTTTGCAAATGTTTTACACTTCATATTTTTATAGTTTTTTGTTTTGAATACTTCGATACTATTTGCTGCCAAAAATCAGACAGACTGCTATCGTATTGGTGCAAAATAATGCTTTGTGAGATTGGCAGTCTTTGTGAAATCCACCCTTAGTCGAATTTTAATATAAACTCAAATAGCTTCACAATGTTTGAAAATAGGTATAAACTTTATTATGCAAAAGTTACTAAAAACTTCATGGAAAATCTAAAAATAAAAAAAATGGGAGTTTCCATTTGAAAATCTAAAGTGTAACGAAATATCTTATTTTTGGATCACCCTGTATTGTACGGCTATAGATAAAAAGACGTCCCCAGAGAAATCAAAATTGACATGTCCGAGCGTTTTTCCCAAAATATACCAGGAGAGTCACAAATGGGGGTGGAACTTTTCGTTGGGCCTCCCTGTAAAATAGCCAGAACGAATGGTCACCTACATAAAGAGAGTAATGATGTTGCAAATTTGTGGAATGTGTTAGATTCATTCTCCTGCAAAAGATGCGCGAATTGCCAGGAGCCCAAAATTAAAGCGTAAGGAAGATATGGCTAGATATGGATATTGCCCTGACATAGGATTTCAGAACATGAAATTATTAACAAATATTTTCATTTTCTTCGAACATGAACTAATATATAAAAACTTGAACGTAACACAGAAAGGTAATGGGCTTTTGTACAATTTCATGATAAAAAAGGGGAATTAAAAAAGTTGTAAAAGAAAATCGATGATAAAAAGGTCGTTAGACTCTAAAACTTCAATCACTGTACATATTGACGTGAGTAAAAAAACAGAGAAAATGCAATTCTTGATAATGGAAAGCAATGCGGTCTGATTGGCAAATAAAGTCAAGACCTCGGGCAGGCTTGAAACCCAGAGTACACAAAACACTATGCTGTTGCGCGGCAGACATGTGTAATTCGATAACAGAACAGTCATCACAACAAATATACCTAATAGGTGCATAGAATTACCAATGTTGGGAGTGTATAAATGTACCAGCATGGCGCTCCGAATTCGACCAAAATTTTGCGTGTTATTTTGTCCCCGACTTGATTTTTAGTAATACTGGGGAAGGCCTTCTTAATTCATAAATAAGCACCTGTCTTTGAGACAGGTCGACTATAAATGTTATTGGATTTTCTTTAAATATGTTTATTATAAAACAGAACCAACCAAACTAGTCATCTATTTCTAACTCTAGTTCAATATCGACTAAATTCATTTGTTGTAGAGTGTTAATCAACATGTACCTGGAGAATAACATATATAAACGTCGGAACCAAACTAGTTGAGACTTATGATGCTTCATGGCTTTTACAATTATTCTTCTATCTTTAAAACCATTCATATACCTGAAATTATATGGAATGTAATTAATAGTTTCAGCATCCAAGTCCAAGATAGAGTGGATATAAATACAGTATGTGGCTGTAGTCTAATCATATTAACAAACTTCTCCTAAATAATTAAGGTTAGGTTTTATTGATTCAATAGGTACACCAATTTTTTAAAGAAAACATTTTATCCAACAAGAAAGAATGGGAAAATGGATTTTCTGGGAATAAATGGATGGATGAAAAAAAAACTGTACAAATACAATTTTTAGCTACTTAAGTGGGCAAACTCTTAAAAAGAAGGCAAGTGGATTCGAGCAGAAAATAGGATAGGAAACCCGAGCAATACATATTGCCTTACTGGCTTTATCAGGCCCGAAATAAATGCACATAAGCAACTACAAAAGTAGACACACATGCCCATACATCCGGATACGGGTGTAACCTGAGAGAACGAAGATGGAGAGCGAACAAAACAACACACGCCAACCCACACTTTTTTAGTCTAATGGTCAGAAGACCTCGGATTTTCAAGGAGACATCTAACCACAACCACGCGGCCGGTTATAGCCGCTTGCCGTGGTAGTTCAAGCCTAAAGGAAGTAAAAGGAAAGGATCATGCGGAGAAATGTATATAACAAATGGAAAAATTAGTCGGCAAAATCAGCAAAAAGAAGGAAAGTGGATTCCTTTTAGTGTTGGGCGAGATACACTGTGATCAAAAAGTACCGGCAATTTTTAATTTCAGCAAACTGCACATGACAGAACCGGTGATTTTTAGCTTTTTTAGGATGGTACCACCTGAACTGACATACGTATCAATATTTTAGCGCCAGTGCCTTATTAATATCTGTCTGGCGTTTACGTCAGTCGACTTTTTAACTTTTGTCGCATTTTGTTATGGATCATTTTGTTGAGCAAAAAGTTTATCTGAAATTTTGTGTTGCTCACACTGATGCATTAGGAATGTTGTAAAAAGAGCTTTTGGGGAGTGTGCAATATCGAAAACTTGGGCATACGAATGGTGTAAATACTTTAAAACTGGTGGTACAGTGGTAGGGGATTTGCCTCGTTCCGTCACCCATCCACGTTAAACACCGACGAGAACGTCAAAAAAGTGAAGGAAGTGGTGCTCGAAAATCGTCATACCAGCTTAAGAGAGATTGCTACTGTCCGTTTTGAAGCATTTGAGTGATGCCGTACGTCGTAAGCGGCCGGAATCGTGGGCCGATAATTCGTGGATTTTGCACGATGATAACGCGTCGTCTTATCGAACCAGAATTGTGCTTGATTATTTGACCAAACATCAAGTAAACACCATTAAACAAGTGTTTTCACCTGATATGGCTCCGTGCGACTTTTTTCTCTTCCCAAAGCTCAAATTACCACGTCGGGGAAAGAGATTTCAGTCCATAGAATGACATCAAGCACAATGCGACGAGAGAGCTGAAGGCCATCCCTTTGGCGACTTACCAGCGGTGTATGGATGAGTGGGTGAAACGCTGGAACATGTGTGTTGCTTCAAATGGAGGTTATTTTGTAGGCAATAAAATAAACTTGACTGAAAATTCCCGGTACTTTTTGATCACAGGGTATGAAATCTTTCCAATTTTTCGCAGTTCAACAAATATGAATAATGACTCTAAGTTCTTTGACATCAGCCTTTCTGTTCGTACAATTGTCTGTCATATATATGCGAGACATTACTAGAAACAGACGTTTGGATTGGTGGTTTCCTCTGTCAAGGACCTTAACATTACTATAACCCATAGAATGCCTTTTGGTGTTGACGTGAAGCCAAAGCACATCTTTCTGGATGCAACCTCGAATCACTTTTATGTGATGTTATTCTACCGACGCAACGAAACTCTATCTTTCATTTTGCTTAGTTTATCCAATACTGTCTACTCCATCAAGTGCAATAATTGTAATCTTACTTAAATAGGTCCAACTTATAGATCGCTTAAAGGTAGAATACCGTCACATAAAAGCGATTCCTGACTGCATCCATTAAAACTGCAAAACTAATCAATCTTCAATTCTTTTAAATCCGTTAGTGGTTTTTTGAAAAACATAGCTATGATTTTTTAGTAATTTTTATAAATGAACCTCTTGTGTTCTAAGAACAATTCAGCAACAATCTCGCCGACTTAGTAAGTAATGAAACGTCACTTATTTGTTGCTGTTTTTAAATTTGTTCTAGTTCCTGATGATGATGGCATAGACCATCGAAAACTAGAGTTTTAAAGTTAAAAGAGTGTACTTTGCAAAAATTTTGTAGAGCTCCCAAAGATACACCTACGTAGTCGTGCCATAAGTTCTGTCCCATGATAATCTCATGATAAAAATGAAACAAGATAAGATATATTTATATGAAAGATATTATTTATTCGACAACATTTTTAGAATTCATAATCAAACAGTTTTATTCAAAATGTCCCCCCTTGGCCTTCACACACTGCTTCAATCTCGCGGGCCACTCATCTATCACTGCACGCACAGCTTCCAAAGGAATAGCTGCCGCTGATCGGATCAAATCCGCTTTCAGGGACTCGATATTACGGTGGGCTTTGGAGCAGGCCAACTGCTCTAGCAGGTCCCACAACTTGTAGTCTAAAGGATTGAGGTCCGGACTCCCTGAGGGCCAATCTTCCGCAGCAATGAACTCTGGCACATTGCTTTCCAGCCAGCGCTGCGTACTCTTAGCCTTGTGAGCGGGGGCGGAATCCTGCTGGTAGACCCAGTGTTGGTTGGCAAACAATGTACCACTTAAAGGCTTGACGATAGGATCCAGTATGTCGCTCTGATAGTTTGCCGCTTTTGTTTTCACGCCCTGTTTACAGAAATGGAGCTGAGTGACCCCTTCGTAGGACACCCCCCACCAAACCATGACTGACGCAGGGTGGTGGCCTCTCTCAACTCTCGGAATGATCTCCGAAGCTTCCTGTAAACTCCTTGCATACACTTTGTCATTTTGTCGGTTGAATTTTTCTTCTATGGTGAAGATTTTCTCATCCGTGAACAAAATCTTTCGGAATCCCCCAGCTGCGTACCTCTCCAAGAGCTTCTTGGATCTTGTCGCCCTGATGTGTCGCAAGGTGGCCGTAAGTCGCTGGCCCGTACGTCTCCGGTAAGCCCCTAGCCCTAGGTCTTGTTTAATGATGCGCGACATCGTCCGGACAGGAATCTTCATTTCCCTGGATAGGATCTTCTGCTTCCGGAGTGGATTCCTTTGAATCCTGGCTTTTACGGCTTTGATGGCTGCTGGAGTCCTTACTTGACGAGGTCTTCCGCTTCTTGGCCTGTCATCAACAGAGGACGTCTCATTGTACCGCTGAATGGTCCTAGACACAAATTTACGCGATATTTGAAGGCCGCGTAAGAGTTCAAAAATCTGACTAGCACTGTGATTACACTTATGTAAAGCTATCACTGCAATACGGTTCTCTGCCTTGCCCCACTCCATCGTTATGCTTCGAGAGATCAATACAAACTGAGGTATATGTAATTACCCGAAAAGCGCTTAATCAACTGACACCACAATGTAAACAATCGGACAAGTATTAACAGGTCTACACTTGTTTGAAAACGAGGGACAGAACTTATGGCATGACTACGTATATCAAGGATAATTTCTCCTAACAGTTACGACAAATAACTATGTCCACTGTGTATATATAAAGACCGAAAAAAAAAACAAATTATGGCTGAAAAGCTCGTTAATGCAACGATAGTGTCACGCTGATACTTAAAGATCTTCAGATTTGAGGGTCTCATACTTCTGAATAACCACGAAAAAAATTCAGTCGATCGGCCAAGTGGTTTTTGAATATGCCTAATGAACCATCCCAAAACTCCTGTTTCTCATCCAACATTACCAAATTATGAGCCAGTGTACAATGTTCGTTCAAAGAGCGTTTCATAGTAACATTTACAAATTTACATCACCGAAATGAATCACGAACCGTTTCGCAAGCTAAATGTTATCGTTCTGCGAAAAAAATGTTATTTTTCGTTTTAAACAAATTCAGACATTTGTAGGGAATCGGACAGAGAACTTATTATTCCAAAAAACACGTTATTATACACATCTTAAAACAAAGCGGGGCACCCATTCAAACAATGTTATTCCTAAAAGATGTATACTGTCTGTTGAATAAAAGGTTTTCGTTTCTGGCCCATAAATTGGTGTACCCAGTTTATGGGCTCAAGTTTTGATTACCCCGCTGAACAACATGCATCAATAAAACCTAACACCACAATTATTTCGCAAACCAGAACATTTTTGTCTTAATATGATTTGACTATGCTGCCGCGTCAGCCGACCAAGCGATACATATCGAATTCACCATTAAGAGCTGCTCACCTGTAGCTGAGCGATCACTTGAACATGTCTATCTTGGATTTGGGCCATGTATAGTTGAAACGAAAACTGATGCATTCTTAGACAAAATCCAAGGCTTATACAAGAAGACTCATTCTCTAATAGTCTAGTCTCAAATTGAATGAGGGGCATTATTAGACACCTATGGGAGTATATAAAATATCAGGTGACACGATTCAAATCGTGGTCCTTTAGCCGCCATATTTAAAAATAGCCGCCAAGTTGTAAAACAGTTATTCACCATATCTTCATAGCTACTACTATATATATATATAACTTGAGACGTGGTCATTGTCGTCTAGACCAGTTAGGTGAAAAGCTTCAGTCCTCAAATAAAAATTTTTTAAAAAGTTATTTCTAAATCTAATGATTTAAGATATATATATATATATATATAGGTGAAAAATTAAAGCTTCCGCCTTTTGTTGGGTACTTCGACAAAATTTAAGCAAAGAGGACTCTTTATACTTTTTTTAATTCTCTCTAGCTTTCAATGGACTTTGCCATCATCATCAGGAGCTGCAATTACAATGATAACAGTAGCAACAAAAGTGTAAAATGAATTTAAATTGAATCAACTTACAGTAGTATGTGAGGATGTTGCTAATTGTTGTTTTCGTATAGGATGAGGGAAACGTCCAGTAACATGGTGAGAGCTGGATACATGGTACAATGGTTAAAATTATATAAAATATGACAAGACAAGTTAAAGACAGATTAAAAATTATTTAGAAAACATTTGAGCATTACGTCGTGAAGCCACTTGATGATTGCACAAAATGGTGGTTATGGAATAATGAGTGAGAGATTGTCTTTAACTTGTCTTGTCATATTTTATATAATTTTAACCATTGTACCATGTATCCAGCTCTCACCATGTTACTGGGGACGTTTCCCTCATCCTATACGAAAACAACAATTAGCAACATCCTCATATACTACTCTCCTGATGATGATGGCAAAGTCCATTGAAAGCTAGAGAGAAATAAAAAAAAAAGTATAAAGAGTCCTCTTTGCTTAAATTTTGTCGAAGTACCCAACAAAAGGCGGAAGCTTTAATTTTTCACCTAACTGGTCTAGACGACAATGACCACGTCTCAAGTTATATATCATCTCTAAGAAAATTAACGTTTGGACTCTTAATCCTAGACCCACTGTGTAGTTTTATTAAATTCCATGCAGTTTTAGCAATGTTTGAGGAATTTTGGATTTTTTCAGCATGGTATTTGCTTTTAGCTTCCTGAATTTTACGTCTGTATATAAATTTCAGAGTTGTGTATCGTTCGTGTAAGTCTGCACTCCCTGTATATTTATAAGCAGCATGGATATATCGCAGACGTATACCCTCCTCGATAATTTTATCATTCACCCAAGGTTTTCTTATGGGCTTATTACTTAATTTGAAGCTAGTTAACGGAAATGCCTTATCCATTATACCTATGAAAATATCATGGAATAAAGAAAATTTACACAACATGCCAGGTTCTCCAAGCAACCCTAGTCATGATATGAGTAACAGCCTAAAATAGTTCAGATTATTTTCGTCATCAAAACACCTTTTTGATATATAATTGCTGTATGAGCACATGCTGGACTCACCAAAAATTAGTTCAGCTTTTTGTAAGAAATGATCGGATAGGTTACATGGTATAACTTCAGCCTTCACACGCAGCGAGTCGACATTACAAAAAATATTATCTATTGTAGTACCCGAATTATTTTGGACTCGGGTGTGATTAAAAAATAGAGGATCAAAACCATAACACTTGAATATATTTTTACATGCAACAGCATTTTTATCATTAATGCCTACGTCAAAATTGATGTTAAAATCTCCACATATAAATACTGCGCTGTTACCCAAAACACTTATGAAGCTATCCAGATAATCTAAAAATGCAGAAACGTCTGAATTAGGTGATCGATAAATTCATCATATATATATATATATACAGGGTGACTTTGAAGTTGAGTCATTAATTTTCAGATAATGATTGTAGAAGGAAGATAAACCAAAATATGTGTGTAAAAATAAAAAAAAATTTTACCTTGTTTTATAAAGTATCCTCCCGACAAGTATTTCAGTGCGGACCTGTATTTGATCGTGAGGTCCCCTGTGAAGTCTTAAGTCACCTGATTCACGAGCCCGTTGTACTACATTAACAAAGGCACGAGGGGTTGGTTGCACTCGATTGACGACACTGACTGTATGTATAACTGAATAAAACAATTGTAAAAACATCGTTCCAAATTCTTTCGCTTTTTTGTTTCCGATGCGATGAACCGATAAGGTGGATTATATCCGTTGTTGCCAAACACAAGCACATGACATTATTATTGAGACAGGGCGGTACTCAAACTTCCAAAGGGCTATAACTTTGTTACTTTAATTTTACCAGAAAAATGGTAAAGGAAAAAAACATTTATTTTATAATAATAATAATAATGTATTTATTCCCACCAAAGAAAATACAAAACAAGTTGCAAAACCAGTCTTATAAGAACATATAGTGGGAGGGGCGAAGTTCGGCTTATCCGCTCTTCCACTTAACCCCTGGTTTTAGGTTTACATCATAATAAGGTAAGCATATATATAAAAATGAGATAAAGAGCATATACATATATACACATACATATACATACATATACATATATACACATATATACCCACATATACATACACACATGTATAAGCAGTATCAGAGAATGGACCCTAGCGGCTAATTTGTAAAATGGTACTATAAAAATACATAATGCCTCCAAAGTCATACCATGCAATTCCCTGCAATGTAGCAGCGTATACGTTTTTTAAACAAATCAATAGAAAGAGAAGTATACTCTCGCGGGATATTATTATAAAGTTTGCTGATATTATACGAAAAAGATCTTTCGAATAAGGTGGTAGAATGAAAAGGCGGTGTCAGTTTAGTTTTGTTGCGGGTATTGCGATTGTGAGCTAAGTAACGGAAATGAATTTTTTCGTGTAAGTAGGAAGGTAGTTTTTGTATAATAATCTTATGGTATTGTACGAGGCTGTGAAGCAGCCTGCGTTGCTTCATGTTCAGCCAGCCAGCATCAGTAAGCTTTGCTGACACTGAATCGAATTTACTCAAACCAAAAATAAGTCTCAGACAAGAATTTTGCACGCGTTGTATTTTATCTGAAGTGAATTTAGTTAGACATTTGTCATAGACGACATCACAGAAGTTAAAATGCGACAAAACAAGAGAATTGCACAGTATGACTTTAGTTTTTTGGTTGATGTAAGATTTTTGACCGTATATCGTCTTTAAATTAGAATACGCCCTTCTGGAGCACTTGTTAACATGTTCCTCAAACCTCAAGTTTTTGTCAAGGTATAAGCCTAAATTACGCGCTATCGAGCTTATTTCTAAAGTATTGTTATCGAGGTTTATTTTCACCAGAGGTTCACAATGGTTTCTCCAATTTTTTGGCCCGAATAACATGACTGTACTTTTAGCCGGATTCAAGTCTAAGCATATATTTCGAGAAGCTTTAGTGAGACGATCAAGGTCTTTATTTATCAGATCAACAGCAGGCAATGTTTGAGCTGGAGGAAATGATAAGTACACTTGTGTATCATCTGCATAAAAATGAGCTTTACAAGAGTGAAGACTGAAGTATAGATTAGAGGTGTAAATAATGAACATTAGCGGACCCAGAATGGAGCCCTGAGGAACACCAATGGTCACTTTCAATGGCGCAGAGTACTTATCATTCAGCATTACCTGCTGTTGTCGATCGCTGAAGTAGCTTCGCATTAGAGACTCTGCATCGGCCGAGAATCCGTAAAAGTGGAGCATGGCTAAGAGTAGGTCATGATGTATCCTGTCAAATGCCTTCGTATAATCTAAGAGCACCAAGGCAGTCAGGTTACCTTTGTCAGCACTGCACAATACATCATCCACCACTCCCAGCAATGCTGTTGTACAGCTATGCGCCGGACGGAACCCTGATTGTGTATCTATAATGAGGTTATTCGTTCTTAAGTGTTCTCTTATCTGAACATCCATTATTGATTCAAGCAATTTAGATAATGTTGGCAATATACTAATATTACGCAAATCCTTGAGCTCAGATGGCTGAGCAACTTTAGGCAAAGGCACAATCAAAGCGTGCTTCCAACAAAAAGGAAAATAGCGACGCAATATGCATTCATTAATGATATGTGTCATGAAAGGAATAATTTTGGGGCAGCAATACAACAGCATTTCGGTATTTTGATCAGATCTACTCACTGTTAAAATAAATGACTCAACTTCGAAGTCACCCTGTATATATATATATATATATATATATATAAAGTAGGAAAATAATGGGCAAAATCCGCAAAACGGAGGAAAGTGGATTCGAGCAGAAAATAGGATAGGTAACCCGAGCGATACGTATTTCTGCTGGTTGGCTTCATCAGGCCAGAAATGAATGCACATATGAAACTACAAAAGTAGATACACATGCCCACACATCCGGATACGGGTGTAACCTGAGGAAACGAAGTTGGAGGGGGAAAAAAAAAACGACACACGAAGTCCACAACAAGAGCCAACCTACACATTGTAGTATAAAATGGCTATACGACTATATAACTATACTATATAACCGGCCGCGTGGTGGTGGTTAGACGTCTCCTTGAAAATTCGAGGTCGTATAGCCATTTTATACTACAATGTGTAGGTTGGCTCTTGTTGTGGACTTCGTGTGTCGTTTTTTTTTTCCCTCCAACTTCGTTTCCTCAGGTTACACCCGTATCCGGATGTGTGGGCATGTGTATCTACTTTTGTAGTTTCATATGTGCATTCATTTCGGGCCTGATGAAGCCAACCAGCAGAAATACGTATCGCTCGGGTTACCTATCCTATTTTCTGCTCGAATCCACTTTCCTCCGTTTTGCGGATTTTGCCCATTATTTTCCTACTTGTTGTTATATACCTTTCTCCGCATGATCATATTCTCTTTATATATATATATATATATATATATATATATAAAATAGGAAAATAATCCGCAAAAACAAGGAAAAAGGATTCGAGCAGAAAATAGGATATGGAACCCGGGCGATACGTATTTCTGCTGGTTGGCTTCATCAGGCCCGAAATGAATGCACATACGTAACTACAAAACTAGATACACATGCCCATACATCCGGATACGGGTGTAACCTGAGGAAACGAAGATGGAGAGGAAAAAACACACGAAGTCCACAACAAGAGCCAACCTACACATTGTAGATAAAATGGCTAGAAGACCTCGAATTTTCAAGGCGTCATCTAACCACAACCACGGGGCCGGTTATAGCCACTTGCTGCGGTACTTCAAGCCCAAAGGATCTACAAAGAAAAAGGTATATAACAAAAAAAAAGGGAAATTTGATTCGAGCAGAAAATAGGATAGGTAACCCGAGGGCTGATGAAGCCAACCAGCAAAATTCGTATCGCTCGGGTTACCTATCCTATTTTCTGCTCGAATCCACTTTCCTTCTTCCTTCCGCTAGGGGTGTAACTGAAATCTTGAATCTAAAAAGGTGATGTTTCTGTGAATTCCGGTATATTAACCTAACAAAAAATACTTGAACCTTTTTTGTTCGACAATTTTTGCTGTATCTCTAAATAAAGTGGTGGGGGCATTCAAAGGTTTTCGTAGAAAACACCCTGTATCTTCGAAACGGCTGAGCCGATTTCAACAAACGGCCTAGTTGAAAGCAGCTACTCTTGAGCTACAAATGTTATGATATTTGAGGATTTTTTAGTTTCACATGTGGCCGCTAGAGTGCTTTTTTCGATATTCCGACAGAAATTGTTAATTTTCTAAAAAAAAAAAAAAAAAAAAAAAATGAAATGCATTGGTATGATCTTTTTTATGGAAAGGTAGCTAAATGCTGTCTAAATAAGCTCGCGAAAACCGCATCTCGATATCTTGTTCCTAGCCTAAAATAAACACAAAAGAAATATACGGAAAACCCATAAATTTTTATAATTTCAAACTATTTTTTCTGGAATTTCTTTTTATTATTAAGTTGTGGCCCTAAAAAGGAATGTTTTAAAAAAGAAAGGTTTTTAATGCCCCCGTAAATGCTGACCATCACGCTCTATGCATTCAAGAAGCCTGCCGCCTCTGCAGCTTCAATTTCGGCTCTCGGTCATTCGAGGATAATATGTGAGCGTTTTTTGCTTGAGATTATAAACGTGTAATTTTCAAAATTTGCAAAAAAAGTTTTTTAAATAGCTCAAAATCAAAAACCAAATTCTGTAAACTGCACGAATCAAGTATGTCGCGCAACTTTTTCTTCAGTTATCCAAATTTGTAGCTTTATCCGCCTTTGAGATCGTAATCCTCATCCTAGACGTTGTATGCTGAAGTATTGGTTTTTTTGCAAACCTCTTAAAAGATGCGGTAGCCAACTAAGAATGCGAGGTACTGTATCCGGGAACCTATCTATCGTAGAGGCTTGCGGCAAAAACAGTTATTACTAAAACTGTCAAGTTTTCAAGTTTCTGAATGGTTGCTAGGGGGCGTAAATGCAATCTTGAATCCAGAAAAATGTGTCAGCTAATTCCGCTATATTAACCCAACAAAAAAAAACCTGATCTTTAAAGTCGAGGATAAAGTTAGCTTTTTTATTGTAAATTTTTGCTGTATCTCTAAAAATAAAGTGGTGGATATTCAAAGGCTTCCGTAAAGAACACCCTGTATCTTCGAAACGGCTAAGCCGATTTTAACAAACTTGGGCTAGTTGAAAAGAGCTATCCTTGGGCTACAAATATATTTGAAGTTTTATTAGTTTCACATGTGGCCGCCAGAGGGCTTTTTTAGCCATTCCGACAAATGCGGTAAATTTTTTAACTGCATTGGTATGATTTTTTTTATGTCAAAGTAGCTAAATAAGGTCGGGAAAACCGCATCTCGATATCTTGTTTCTAACCTAGAATTTTGGCCAAAGGAAATTTTATACGGAAATCCCAAATATTCTTACTTTTTTAACCAATTTTTCTGGATTTTTTTAATTATTGAGTTGTGAAAGGGCCGATTCGAAAACGGTTTTTAATACTCCCGTAAATGCTCTCTTCCAATCCACCGCTGTTGATATACTGCATTAATATGCTCTCGCACAATAATAGCAAAATGTGGGCCACCATCCAACTGCAAAAACAAGTTTTGCCGTGTTTTCAGTGGCACATCTCCCAACAATAACTGTAATGCGGGTTCCACGTTCTTTACAACATTCGACACCCCACAACTGGCAAGTGTGTCTCCTACAAGGTGGGATGATCTTTTTAGTCTCGGACGTTCGACGCATGGTTGGCGCCAATGTCTATTATCGGTGTCAGTGTCGCGCTTGAACCTTTATAACTGAAGGAAAAATTATACAAAATGATGAAACAATTTTTTCGAGCGCCGAAAAATAATTTCAGCGACCAAAACTTGAGTCTGTCAGAAGCCTCAGAAATGCCGAAAAACGAGGTTTGGCAGATTTTTTGTTTGTTTTTCGACGATAACTCCGCCGCCACTGCACCGATTTTCAAAAACTTCAGAGCTTTTTAGTCATAGTAGTAACCTAGGATCAAAATTTCATCAAAATTCTAACAGTACTTTCGGAGTAATCATTCATTTAATCTTTTTCGTTGATTATGAAATGCATGTCAATATATTTCTCAACTATTCTTGCATTGAAACAGGACATTATAATGAAACAACTGTAAGCACTTGATAATTTATAATTTAGTAAAATACATATCCTTAGGCCAGCGATAACTCACCTGCGAGGCGTACAAAATATTAGCAATATGAAAAAAAGTGTTGTTATGGCAGCCTATGCTTTGTATGTATACTAACTTAATTCATTCTCCTCAAAAGTTGGTTAGGGAACATAAATATCAAATTCAAGCGGATAACCAAATGAAAATGGTATTTACCATTTTGGGTTGGTATTTACCGATCCGTTCAAGTGAGTGTGGTTCTCAGTTTGGTTATAAGATCCGTGACGTCATGAATCAGCTGTTATATGTCACAGTTATCACCGCAAAATGTGGTTATTTACCCAACTCAGGAGTAGTTTTATATTTCTGGTTATTATTTGAAATCTGACAAGTTAGAATTTTGCCGGGTATTGGATATTTTTATTGTACTTCAGCTTCATTTTTGGGAAGCTTGATACAGGCTGACATCAGTGTTAGCATAAAGTGGAGCACCTTATTAGTTATACTGATTAATGTTGTTGGGAACACTTTCAATCTAGTTCCTAAAATATGGCCATTGAACTCACTGGATGATGTCCACCTGTATACGGTTTTGCCAATATCTTTTTTCACAATTTCTGCTAAACCAATAAATGTTTTCTTTGACATGCGGAAAAGTTTAGAGAGTTTAAAGTTATCATAGCTACAAAACCATGGTTCCATCATTAAAAAAAAAATTGAAAAAAAATATTTCTCCTATGAATATTATGAAAGGTTTCTTATTTAAACTTTCCATACACCGTTGCAGACAAAAAAACACCGATTATTAAGTGATAATAAAAATAATCAGAGATTATATACGCACTTTTCTAAAATAAACAACTTGCAACAAAACCGCGGTTAAAACCGACGCGTTCAAGCTATTCGTGTAACTGACGTCATCAACCCGTGTGTCATTTTGAACCATATTATAACCGCGGCACATAACACAGAAATGTTGGTTATTCGCTTGGATTTGATTATAGATTATTATGAATAGATAGGTATTCAAATCAAAATACTTCCCACATACCATGCTGCGGGGTTGGGGGACGGGGACGACGATCGACGGTGATCAGCCGTCACACTAGTTTACGATTTACGACTATCTATAATCAAATTTAAGCGAATAACCAAATTAAAAAGGTATTTACCATTTTGGATTGGTATTTACCGATCCGTTCAAACGAGTGTGGTTATCAGTTTGGTTATAAGATCCGTGACGTCATGAATCAGATGTTATATGTCATAGTGATCACCGTAAAACTATGGTATTTACCCAACTCAGGAGTAGTTTTATATTTCTGGTTATTATTTGAAATGTGATAAGTTAGAATTTAGGTGGGTATTGGATATATTCGTTGTACTTCAGCTTCATTTTTTGTAAATTTGATATATGCTGACTTCAGTTGTAGCATAAAGTAGAGCACCTTGTTAGTTATACTCATTACTGTTGTTGGTATACTTTAAATCTAGTTCCTATGCTTAAAAAAGTATCCTGTGTAGCCATATACCCCAAGAACATAAAAATATGGTCATATAAACTCACTGGATAATGTCCACCTGTATACGGTTTTGCTAATATCTTTTTTCATCGCTTTTTCCTATCATTTCTGCTAAAACAATAAATTAATTTTTTCTTTAACATGCGGAAAAGTTTAGAGAATTGAAAATTATCATAGCTACGAAGCCATATGGTTCCATCATTAAAAACTTTTTTCTGACAAAAAAACATTTCTGCCATTAATATTATGAAAGGTTTCTCTTTTAAACTGTCCATACACTGTTGTAGACAAAAAGTACCGATTATTAAGTGATAATAAAAATAATCAGAAATTATATACGTACTTTTTTAAAATAAACAACTTGCAACAAAACCGCGGTTAAAACCAACGCGTTCAGGCGATTCGAGTAACTGACGTCATCAACCAGTGTGTCATCTTAAACCATACTGTAACCGCGGTACATAACATAGAACCCAACTCAGGAGTAGTTTTATATTTCTGGTTATTATTTGACAAGTAACAAGTTAGAATTTTGCCGGGTATTGGATATTTTTATTGTACTTCAGCTTCATTTTTGGGAAACTTGATACAGGCCAACTTCAGTTTTTGCATACAGTAGAGCACCTTATAATCATTACTGTTGTTGGGGAAACTTTAAATCTAGTTCCTATGCTTAACAAAGTATCCTGTGTAGCCATATACCACAAGAACATTAAAATATGGCCATATAAACTCACTGGATGATGTCCACCTGTATGCGGTTCAGCTAATATCTTTTTTTCATCGCTTTTACCTACCATTTCTGCTAAATCTATAAATGTTTTCTTTGACATGCGGAAAAGTTTAGAGAATTGAAAGTTATCATAGCTACAAAGTCATGGCTCCATCATTAAACATTATTTTTCTGAAAAAAAAAGATTTCTATCATTAATATTATGAAAGGTTTCTTTTTAATGTTTCCATACATTGTTGTAGACGAAAAAACACCGATTATTAAGTGATAATAAAAATAATCAGAAATTATATACGAGCTTCTCTAAAATAAACAACTTGCAACAAAACCGCGGTTAAAACCAACGCGTTCAAGCGATTCGAGTAACTGACGTCATCAACCCGTGTGTCATCTTGAACCATACTATAACCGCGATACATAACAGAGAAATTTTGGTTATTCGCTTGGATTTGATTATGCTTTTCACCTTTGACAGTGACAGCCGACTTGACACCTGTCTACAAAATTCATTGCTTCATTGGTTATAAAGTTATAAACAATGACTAGTTTTGCTTTAGGAGCACTAATTTATCAAAGGAAACAAGAAACAAGTAATTTGATTACAGAAGTAAGTTACGTATCTGCTACTTATTTAGTTTTGTTTCAGGTGACTAGGGCAGGTTCACCAGGTGGAATCCAGAGAATACTGTATACACTGAATGCAAAATGCAGAATGCACCATACAATGTCAATAACTATATCAATAAAACCACTGAAAAGGATATACATACAGCATATTATTTCTCACTACAATTTCTTAAACCTAGATGGAAATCATAAGAACAGAGTTGCAGGTACATAAGACATTCTCAAATTAGTGGTTTTCTAAAGGAGTTCATCTATATCAGCAGATCTGTTAGATATTAGTTGTCTCTGTTTTGGCGGCTTGAGATAACAGACACAGGTAACAGTAAAACCTTACTTTTCAGAGAAACGTTTCTCTTTACAAAAAAAGAAAAAAAATATACGACTTGCACAAAATCAGTACAATTTCTGGCTGTACTAGAGGTGATAAATTTTGAACTTGTAACAACCACTACTTCACCACAATCACAGCAAACAAGTAAATAATGTTTTTCTCCGCTACTGGTTTTAACCTAAAACCATCAAACGCATGACACCTTGTGTGGGAGCGTAACGAACCATGCTTCCAAGGTTGTCGCGGGTCAAATTTACCGACAAGAGCCCGAACGTGCAATGTGGCGAACGTTGCTCGAAAAAATATGGCCCAATAATTCTGCCTCCCAGTATGCCACACCACACATTTAAACTCCAATGCATCGCCCTTGGTGCTGTACTTCACGCAACTAATGCGGATTTTCTGCAGACCAATAATACATATTGTGCAGACTGACTCTCCCATCACTATTAAAGGTGGCGTCATCGGTCGAACGAATTTGAAATAAAAATGATCTATTTTCGCGTATCATGCCTGACAGCCAATGGCAATAGTCCAACCTCTCATTAAAGTCTTCCCCTTTCAAGGCCTGATGCAAAACGACATGATATGGGTGCAGTCTAAAAGTAATTAAAAAAAAGTTAAATCTAAATGATTCCCTATATTTTGATAGCCATTAGAACTTACCTATGGTCCTTCAAAATATTTTGAACCGTTGTTCATGGTATGCCCAACCCAAGAGATAATGCCCTTGTGCTAACATGAGGATTTCCTTCAATATATCAAAGAACGAGGTTAATATTTTCTTGTGTTCGTCCAATTCTTTGCCGTTGAAACGTAGGCCGAAAACTACCAATGGCTGGTAAGCTCGTCACTAATCGGGGAAAAACTCTCACATCGCAAAGACTCCGATTTGGATATGGAGTCGCGTAAACTCTTTTTGCTGTATTCGGCATTCTAAAGACATTCAAAATAAACTGCAAGCATATCAACAGCTTTATCGTTCGTAAAACGGTAGTAAAATACAAGAATTGCTCAAAGTAACGCGAAACTATTGAGAATTTGAGGAAAATTTATGTTTTGATTAGATATTCGTATTGTTGTATTCCATGGCCTGCTTCTATTAATTGTCTTTTTCGTATATACCCATAGTGAATATGCATTTAAACAAAAATATGTCTTTTGTTGTTAGCATTACTTACCTTTTAGCGATATTTTGTAATTGTGTTTTTATTCTGATGAGTAAGAAAGAATTCCAGAAAAATTAGTTTAAAAAAATAAAAACTTAAGGGATTCCGTATAAATTTGTTTTGGCCTAAATGTTAGGTTAGGAACAAGATATCGAGATTTGGTTTTCGCCAGCTTCTTTAGACATCATTTAGCTACTGTTTCATAAAAAAAATATCATAGTATTGCAATTATTTTTTTTTTGAGGAAATTGATAATTTCGGAATGTTGAACAAAATCCCTCTGGCGGTCACTTGTGAAACTAACAAAACGTCAAATCTTATAACATTTGTAGCTCAAGAATAGCTATTTTCAACTAGCCCAAGTTTGTTAAAACCGGCTCAGCCGTTTCGAAGATGCAGGGTGTTTTTTACGGAAGCCTTTGAATATCCCCCACCACTTTATTTTTAGAGATACAGTAAAAGTCGCCAAACAAAAAAATTCACATTATCATCGACTTTAAAGATCAGGTTTTTTTTGTTAAGTTAATAAACGTCACTTTTTTAGTTTCTAAATTGCACTTAAGATTCTGTAAAATTCCAGGCATTCGCTACTTAAATAAGGCGCCAATCATACCTCTTTTTAGAATACGGGAGAAGCAGATTGAAGAGACCGGTACAACATTGGAAACACTAAAATCCTGGAGATTTCATCAAGAACCGCAGAACACGTAAGGAGTGTTAACCAGTCTTCGTGACGATCCCAAGTGCTTTAAATGTGCCTAGACATCATTAATTATAGTCAACGCCAAACAATGTGGCGTGCACGTCATCACGATAAAAATTCCCCGACCTAATGCCTAGGTTTCTATCACAAACAATTGCTCTATTGCAGTTTCATATTAATGTGATATATAAATTGTAAAATGGTCATTACTCTCTTATTATGGTTAATAGTCATATAAACATTGTTATTAAAATATCACATAAGTTGCTTTCTGATAAATTTAGACGCATTATGCGAAATAAAATGTTTTGCAAACGCTCCAATCACTTATCGACATGTAAACGCACTAAACCGATTTCGCAGCGTTGACACATTGTCACCTTGAAACTTATTTAAACTGGGAACTGAAATTTGTATTAATTTTGACACTGAATCAATTTGTGGCATTTCAAATCTTTATAAATCCTTTGGCCCCGCATACTGTAAATCAACAACTGTTTGTTTCAAAACAAAATTATTCATTTTACGAGTAGATAAAGGCAATTTTGGTATATAAAGATGCCCAAACAGTTAAATAGTCGGTGTAAGGAACTCGTGGCCTCGTTAATGCACTATTTTGAGCAAGAAAGGGACAACAACGGGCCTTTGTTGCCTTTAAATGCTGTTCAAGAGGTAGGTTACTAATAACTATATGTAATGTATATTAACAATAGTGAAATTTTATTTCATTTTTTGTAGCGTGTTGCTGCTGCTTTAAAAATTAGTTTAAGGACAGTTAGTCGTATTTCCGAGGGTGTGAAAAGTGATGCAAATTTAGAATCGCCCAAGAAAAAGCGGAGTTATATTAAACGTGTAACCAACACAGCGACATTGGATACAAGTGCCATTCGAGAAGTGATCTATAATATGTATCACAAAAGTAAGATCTTATTATAATAACTTATCAGAAATTTGCATTAATTTGTTAACTAAATTATAATGTCATATTACACATGGTTTCAGAAGAACAAGTTACGATACAAACTTTATGGTCTCGATTAAGAGATAGGGCATTATTTGATGGTAGTGCCACGTCTTTAAGGCGGTTGCTTAGAGATCTTGGATTTAAGTGGCTTAAGGACAATACGCGACGAGGGCTCATGGAACTACCAAGTATAGCTTTGAAAAGGGTGGAATTTCTAAGGCAATACAATCAAGCCAAGGTTGAGGCCTTATACCAGTTTGTCTTCCTCGATGAAACTTGGATATTTCAAAATGGGACCATAGGTCGCTCTTGGCAAAATGGAAACCAAAAAAGCGTGAAAGCTATTAAAACAGATGGTAAAAGGTATGTACTTTTACACAATTTGCACTATAAAATTTAAAACTAATATATTTTAGATACATTATATTACATGCTGGAAATGAAAATGGGTTTATTGAGGGTAGTGAAGCGATATTTTCTTCGAAAACAAAATTGAGCGATTACCATGGAGAGATGAACCTGGACAATTTTTTGAAATGGTTTCAACATCAGTTATTAGAAAAATTGGAGAATCCATCTATGATTATACTGGATAACGCCCCTTATCACAGCATGATATTGAACAAAGTGCCCAACAATGCATGGACAAAAAAAAAATATCCAAGACTGGTTGACAAATCAAAACATACCATTTTTAAACACAATGTTTAAAACAGAGCTATTGAGTATTGTTGCTCGGTACATAATGCTTCTTAATTATATATATTTTGGTCGACAGTTTATATTTCTTTTGTTTATTCCTATTCTTAAAATAACTGCTTTTTTAGAAACAAACCACCTAAAATATACGTGATTGATGAATTGGCGGAACAACATGGGCACAAAGTTCTTCGTCTCCTTACCATTGTATATTTAACCCTATTGAGTTAATTTGGGGCATAGCAAAAGGTTACTATAACAGACATATTGGTAGAGATGGTAACAGTGAAAAAGACTGTTTGGATATGTGGAACGAGGCTCTACAAACGGTTACCCCAGACATGTGGAAAAATAGTGTTCGACATACTGAGCAAGAAATTTTTAAATGGTATGAAAGAGAACGAATTTTTGATCGACCAGACATCAAACCTTTAATAATCAACTTTGAGAGTGATGAAGATTCAGATTCAGACAGCGCTGAAGAAAGAAACTCCGACTAACTTTATTGTACAGAAAAAGCTTACACCAGTAGCTTACCTAATTTTAGAATGCATTTTTCTGTATGAATTCTGTAAAATAAATACCATGCATAAAATTTGGAGGACCCCATTTGGATTTTTATTCAGTACCTTTAAGCTATCAATTAAATATGGTAGTTTCATAGTGTCATCTGATCAATAATTGTCATACTTAATGATTATGCAAGTACAGATCTATAATTTTATTATACTATTATTTTTGTTCTCATTTGAGGTTAATATTGCTTATAAACCTAGATATGTAAATAATAAATTTTATTATTTTACAAAAAGTTTGGCAACAATGTAAATTTTTCAACACACCCACCTTGATGACGTGCACGCCACTTTGTTTGGCGTTGACTATACACTGTATAACGCACAAAGACCTAAAGCTGCACCCCTAATTATGCGGCTTCATTTCTAACTGGTCGATTTTCTCGATGACGATTACGACGAATGTTAGACACAAATCCAGTTTCTTCAAATTTTCTTATCAACTTAGCCACATACTTATCGTTAATATTTTTGTCTGAATGTAACGGATTGACCAACCGGCAGAAGCTCTTCAATGCTCCCATTTTGGTGATAATACAGTTTTGTCATTTCTACCCTTTCTTAATTAAATAAGTCTGTCAATATTTATCACAACGAGGTAACTTAACTACTTGAAATGAAAGACAAAGTTTTTCTATGACATACAATGACACTGATTGATGCTAAATGATCTTGCTGGTATCCATGATTATTATCTATTGCCGTGCATCCCATTATTTGTTGTTGTTGTTGAAGATTTATTTAGCATTAATGCTACAATGTCAATTTCGTATAATGATTCGGTTACATATTTTTCTTCAATCCATTTTCTGTAATTTTATATTGTATTAAGTTAGTCGAATTTTATTATAATCTTAGATAGTTTCATAACAATTAAAGATAGGTATAAACTTTATTATACAAAAGTTACTGACAACTTCATGGAAAAATGGGGGTTTACATTTAAAAATTTAAAGTGTAACGCAATATCTTATTTTTGGAGCACCCTGTATTGTACGGCTATAGATGAAAAGACGTCCGCCTAGAAATCAAAATTGACGTGTCCAAGCGCTTTTCCCAAAATATACTAAATGACATAGAAAATGCAACACCGACTAGGAGTGTTGTAATTTTGGGCATACTTTTACAAGTTTTAGGTCTACTGATAAATAGAAAGTGATTAAAATTTCAACTCGATATTTCACAAAAATAGTTGAGATATCCTACCTTAATGTTAATAATGTGATGAAGCTCCTCTATTCGCTACACATTCGTTAAGATTAGGTGATTGTTGCCTTCTTGGTGTATTGTACATGTTCGATGGGGGAAAGGTATGGAGATCGAGGAGGCCACTGAAGCATATTTACTCCCAACGTTTGTAAAAAGTCTAAACTAACACGTGCGATATGAGGTCGTACATTGTCCTGCTGAAAAAGTGGATCTTGCAATGTTTCCAAAGAGGGAAGCAGATGTGGTTGTAAAACTTCGTCGATATAGCGCTGGGTAGTCATGCTACCTCAAATTAACACTAATCGTGACCCGCTGCCGTAAGCAGTGGCAACCCATACCATAACACCCACAATGCGATGAATATCCGTTGGATGGAATATTGGAAGGTCTTTCACCACGTCTCCTTCTTCCTCTTGCATGGCTTTCGCCTGTGCCCAATCAGAATCTGGAATCATCGCTGAACACGATTGAGTTTCATTCAATATTCCATTAAAGTCTCTCCCTACTCCATACCAATCGTTGCCGAAGATGCTGAGACGTCAGAGATATTACAAGATGAAGACGGTATGAAAACAGTCAAAAAGACCTTATTCGGCGATAAACTGTCATCATTGTTATTGCCCTTTCGACAGCATCAAACCACTGGTTTGCAACTGCCCTTGTTGTGGAAAATCAATCTCTAAGTGCTAGTTGCCTCAAATAACGATCCTGTAGCACTGTAGTCTGTCTGTGAAAAGAGTACCTCTAACTCGTCGATTTCGGCCTTCTTGGAACCACGCTTGACATCTCATTACAGCTTCGTTTCGATTCGCGATTTCTCTAAAAGAAAATCCGGCTTCACGTAACCCGATTATGCGACCCCTCTCAAACTCTGAAAGTTCAGTGAAATTAGCGCGACTGCAAACCCTAGGCATGATAATGCATTGAAATAACAATGAAACAAATGGCACCAACACAGAAAAAACACAAAAAAAAGCCTTTACAAAAAAGTATGGCTCGGAAGGCCTTCAACATTTTATCAACGTATACTTCAATGATAGTAAATAAGTTTTTATCAAAATTCAATAAATAATTCTGGGTGTTGCATTTTACATGTCACTTAGTATATACCAGGAGAGTCACAAATGGGGGTGTGACCTTTTCGTTGGGCCACCCTGTATGTGCCTGATAATGCCCCGCATTTAAACTGAGAGGACACATGAATCCTCTGGGATCAAAACCCTCTAAATCCACTTCAGACCAAAAATGAGTAAAATACACTTTGATATTCTTCAAACCATTCCTTACTGTTCACTATACCTATTCAGTGACAAGTCGCTCTAAATCTATAGTAAAAATGGCATCAAAAAGCTACATCAGTTGCAAAGTCCCTTAAATCCAGCCATGTTAATTTTCAAATGCCCCTAAATCCAGTTCAGCCAATCCGGTCACAGAATTTGAGGCGCCAGCGCTAAAGCCTTTTTCGCTCTGTTGCGAGAAAAACGAGACGATTTATTGACTATGAGTTTTGACTGTCAAAAGAATCTCACGCTTCCAAAAATACCTGACCAAAGTGTGTATTATAGTCGACACTGTATCTTTATAATTTCACAACTGTAACCGGTGATTCACATTCTAAGCTGACACCAGAAAACGTGCGAATATTTGCCTGGACGGAGGACCAACATGTGAAAGGAGCTAACGAGATTGCGTCTGCAGTGTTTTATACGCTGAATAATAGCAATATTAATGGCATAAGGAAAATACGACTCATGGCTGATGGATGTGGAGATCAGAATAAAAACAGAATTATGTTAGGTATGTGCCTAAAATGGTTAAGTACTTCGTCAGTTGAAGAACTCGAACTGATCTTTCCAGTTGTTGGGCATTCATTTATACCTCCAGATAGGGTCTTCGCAGGCATTGACAAGAAGATAAGGCGACAGGACCAAATCATAGAGCCCAAAGAATCTTTCAACATTTTTGAGGAACATGGTTGCGTAGTGGTGTTAGGCAAGGATGTAGCTGTTTTTGACTGGAAGTCTGCAACTAGGGAAGTTTTGAAACCACCCGCCCAATGGCATATTAAATTCAATATGGTTAAAAGGTTTCTGTTGAAAAAAGGAAGAAACAATACAGTCACAGTAAGAGGTGAGCAATGTTACCGGTCTGACTTAGGAGTCTACAAGACCGTATGCAAACCAAAAAAAATCTCGAATCATTAAATCCGCTCCCAATAGGTAGTGGCATACAGCCAAAACAAGCAAAACTATAAGATGTAGCTAAGCTCTTGACCAAACATTATGGCACCACATGGAAGGGATTGACTTGCTTAGGATATTATAAAAATGTGTTTGAAAAATATTTAGTAGAAAACAGAGCAACCAATGACGGAGATGAAGGAGAAGAGGCTGAGCAAGGTAGTTCAGAAAACACTGAGCTTTGTGAAAGAATGGAAGAAGTTCCAGATGTATTAGTTTAGATTGTAGTATAGATCATCACTTTTTTTCTTTGCCGAAATTAACTCTTGAGTTTTCCGAATGTGCTAATCAGTTTAACGCGTGCCGTTTATTTTGCTGAAACATTTCATAAACATGTTTTGTTTTGATTTTGTTCCAATACTTTTTGTTAAAAATAAAGGTAACACTTTTTTCCTACATACCTAGTATTATTAAATCTTGAAAATAAAATTCAGTCCACGTCAAAATCCACTAAATCCATATTAGACAGTTTCATATTCCACTAAATCCATGGTTTGGTTGCAAACTGCACTAAATCCGTTTTTATTTTTTAAATTGCCACTTTCAGCCTAAAGAATATTGTATTTTTACATTATATTACTGAATATATGATTATTAGGAATCCTAAAAAGCATATCTCGTCATATATGTTAATTCAAAAGTTAGCTAAAATGTTTTTTTGCTTTCCTGCACATTTAGTTAAAGTGGATTTAGGGTGTTGTGATCCTAGTGGATTCACATAATGGCACACGTGATCTGACTGCTGCTGGACTATAATTCATGCTTTCGCTAACCTTTATTAGCGCCTCTAAGAATGCTACAAATTAATAATGATTATGTGAGTTAATAGCAGTTCATTACTATACTAAGTGACATATAAATCCGAACACCCAGTTTAAATGGTTTTATTTTAATAAAAGTTGGTGAATGTATTTATCTTACTGTAAATAACAAGTGAAAAAATTTTCAGCCTTATCAGTTGGACATTCCGGTCTTTATACTGCTTTTTTTTAATTCACTAACGCTCTAAAAATGATTATTTCAGCCGCAGTAAAGAATCAACGTTGGCGGATTTTGGTTCTTGACATCCTTTACGATCGGTTACGATGCCTAGAGTACGGAGACCTGTACGATTTCGTCCACTTAGTGAGTTTGATAGGGGCCGTATAGTGGGACTTCGGGAAGCTGGACTTTCTTTTCGGGCAATTGCAGTTAGAGTGCAAAGAAGTGTAGACACTGTGGTTAGGTGTTGTCAGGCATGGCTTCGAGAAGGCCGTACGCAAAGAGCAAGGGGCACTGGACGCCGCCGTAGAACAACAGACCTTGAAGATCGCCGCCTAAGATTATTGGCCTTAAGGGACTGTTTCTCCACTACCCGGTCCATTGCAAATGAATGGTTTGCAGAACACGGAAGACCTATTGGCATGCGAAGTGTTTACCGACGTATGAGAAGTTTTGGCTTGTTTTCATACCGGCCACACTGGGTCCTCCCTTTAACTCGAGAACACCGACGTAATCGCCTTGAGTGGTGCAGACAACGGTCACTCTGGGATCAGGAATGGAACAGTATGGTCTTTAGTGACGAGTCTCGATTTTGTTTAGGCATGCACGATGGTCGTGCCAGGGTTAGAAGGCGACGTGGTGAAAGGAGGAATCCACAGTTTTTTGTTGAAAGACATGTTCATCACACTGTTGGAGTTATGGTTTGGGGTGCTATAGCTTATGGATCCAGGTCACCTTTAATCTTCATCAGAGGTAACATGAACGCGCAGCGTTATATCCACGAAGTTCTAGAACCCCATCTTTCACCCTATCTTGACACCCTGGCAGATCCAACTTTCCAACAAGATAATGCCCGACCACATGTTGCAAGAGTCACAATAGGCTTCTTTCAACATAATGATGTCACATTGTTACCATGGCCACCAAGATCTCCCGACTTATCCCCAATTGAGCACGTGTGGGATATGATGGGTAGGAGATTGCTTAATTTGCAACGTCCTCCTCAGACTCTAGAAGCACTTCGAGAGGAGTTGGTGGTTGCCTGGAATGAGATACCACAGGAGGACATTGACCACCTGATCAGAAGCATGCCTAGGCGCGTTGGAGAATGCGTAGCACATCAGGGTGCATCCACACATTATTAAAGGTCAAAGCGCTTTAAAGCAGTGCAATCATTTTGAAATTTTTATCATTTACTTATTATGCTTCATTTAAGTACTTATACAAAATTTTATTAAAATAAAACCATTTAAACTGGGTGTTCGGATTTATATGTCACTTAGTATATAATAAAAACAAATTGCAAAACGTGAGGATTGTACAGAGAAACAGCAACTATATCGAATCAGGAAATCATATTCAAATATATCAATATCACTTACAAAGATGTTTATCTATTGGTATCACTCAATTTATGTCGATATCAGGATTCACGTTAAAAATAATACCAAAATTCTATAGTCGGTGATAGATTTCCAAATATTGTGCAGAAAAATGTAGAGTCTATCTTTTATCAGATACGCTTCCTTGCGAGAGACCTCGGATTTTGTCTAATTTGGTAGCGTCCCCAATGTTCCCCAACTTTTTATGAAAACATATGGATACCATAATCACATATGCTCATAATCAATTTCCTGACAAGGTTGAACACCGAACTGATACAAGATGTCCCGAGAGTCGGGACTTTCTCTTCAGAAACTATTGCGCTTGAAAAAACAAAGCTAATATGCGTTAAAACAGCAGCGAAAACGTAAATAAGACATTGAAGAAAAATACTATTCATTTGACAAGTGAATTCAAGCATTGCCCTTTCATTTATTTTATTCGTACACACTGCTTGAAGTTTATTAAGTTCTTTCTAAATATGCAACAATTGGGGCTGTATAGGTCTTCTACAGCATCCACCTCGACAGCTTTTGAACGATATAAACAATCCTAAACAGTAATCCCCCATGTTTGTCTGACCGAATCAAAACTCCTCGCTGTAGGGATATTCCACGTGAAGCGGTGGACAACTAAGGCGAGGCACTGTATCTGGGAACATCTCCGTAGTGGAAGCTTGCGGCAAAAAAGTTACTACTAAGACGATCACGAGAAAAACCTGGAAAATATTTTCAAGGTTCTGAAATGGCCGCTAGGGGGCGTAACTGCAATCTTGAATTTAAAAAAGTGATGTTTCTGTGAATTCCGCTATATTAATCTAACAAAAAAAACCTGATCTTTAAATTCGAGGATAATCTGAACCTTTTGGTTTGACAATGTTTACTGTATCTCTAAAAATAAAGACGTGGGGAGTATTCAAAGTTTCCGTAAAAAAACGCCGATGCCGATTTTAACAAACTAATTTTTCTGGAATTTCTTTTAAATATTAAGTTGTGGCGCTAAAAAGAACCGATTTAAAAAAGAAGGGTATTTAAGGCCCCCGTACATGCTCGAAATGCTGACCATCACGCTCTATGCATTCCTGAAGCCTATCATGGGTAGACAAACCTGCAGTTTCAATTTCGGCTCTCGGTATTTTACGAATTGCATTACGATTCCGGTTTTTCATATCTTCTCTGGTTGTAGGTTGAGTCTGAAACACGATGTCCTTTAACCGTCCCCATAAATAAAGATCAAGACAAGTTAAGTCTGGTGATCGCCAAGCCCATGGAAACAGATTTCCTCTTCCAAACCACCGCTGTTGAATAACAGCAAAATATGCTGAGCAACCATACAACTGCAAAAACAAGTTTTGCCGTGTTTCCAGTAGCGCATCTCTTAACTATAATCGACTATAATCGATTGTTCAAAAAGTCAAGAAAGACTTAATTAGGAAATGCTTGAAAAAATATGGCCCAATAATTCTGCCTCCCAGTATGCCATACCACACATTTAAACATCTAATGGCAATAGTCCAACCTCCGATCAAAGTCTTCCTCTTTCAAGGCCTGATACAAGACGACATGATATTTTTTTTTTTTTTTTATACTCCAACTACCACGAAGGCCTAAGGCCTAAGCACCCATTGGGTACCGTGGGGCTATGGGGGATACATGGGAAAGGGGGGACGCCACACGGACTCTGGCGAGGGAACACGTGTGCATGCAACATGCACACATTCTGGCTCCGCCTACGAGAACCGCCGGGTGGTACCTCCGCGTTCGACAGTCAGAGACCATCTACCACCTACGGACAATCACAACATCCATGGCCAAGAGAAACATTTCTTCTGGGACGGGACTCGAACCCGCACAGCGCACGGCGGCTGATCAGGAGACCGAAGGGTCTACTACTGCGGCCACCGCTGCTGCCTAAAACAAACACACAACATCCATGGCGAAGGCGAGATTCGAACTCCCGGCCCGGCCGACCGGCTGATCAGTAGCACGACACTCTGACCCACGCGGCCAACCGAGGTCCCGGATATGAGTGCATTCTAAAAGTAATTACAAAAAGTTGAGTGAATCGCTATATTTTGATGGCCATTAGAACTTGCCTATGATCCTTCAAAATGTTTTGTACCGTTGCGTTGTTCGGGATAAGCCCAACTCAAGCGATAATGCCCTGTGGTAACATGAGGATTTCCTTCAATATATCCCAGTTCGCGGTTAATATTTTCTTGTGCTCTTACAATTCCTTGCCGTTGAAACGTAGGCCGAAAACTACCATTGGCTCTAATCGGGGAAAAACTCTCACATCGCAAATACGCCGATTTGGATAACGAGTCGCGTAAACTCTTTTTGCTACTGCGGCATTCTGAAGACATTCAAAATAAACTTCAAGCATATAAACAGCTTCATCGTTCGTAAAACGCATTTGGTAAGCACAAATATTGCTCCAAGTCACGCGAAACTATTGACAATTTGAGGATTATTTAAGCTTTGATTAGGTATTTGTTTTTTTGATTCCATGGCCTGCTTCTATTAATTGTTTTTTTTTCGTATATACCCATAGTTAATATGCATTGAAACAAAAAAAAATGCCTTTTGTTATTAGCATTACTTACCTTTTAGCGATATTTTGTAATATTTTCAAAAATGGTGATTTTATTCTGATGATTAAAAAAGAATTCCAGAAAAATTAGTTTAAAAAATAAAATTCAAAGATTTCCGTATAAAATATTTTCTTTGGCCTAAATGTTAGGTTCGGGACCTGATATCGAGATGCGGTTTTCGCGATATTGTTTAAAAATCATTTAGCTACTTTTAAAAAAAATCATACCAATGCATTTAATTTTATTGAGAAAATTAATCATTTTCTGCCGGAATGTCTAAAAAAGCCCTCTAGCGGCCACATGTGAAACCAATAAACTTCAAATATAGAGAGATGCAGCAGAAACTGTCAAACAAAAAAGTTCCTCGACTATAAAGACCAGGTATTTTTTGCTAGGTTAATATAGAAACATCACTTTTTTAAATTCAAGATTGCAGTTACGCCCCCCTAGCGGCCATTTCAGAAACTTGAAAATATTTTCCAGGTTTTTCTATTGTCCGTTTTGGTAACAACTGTTATTGCCGCAACCCTCTACGATGGATAGGTTGCCAGATACGGTACCTCGCATTCTCAGTTGGCCACCCTGTACACAAAAATATCTATATCCTTAATTAATATCCATCCCATTTTGAATGTTCTAGTGTACACACATTAGGCTATATTTGGGGGTAAACAAATCGAAAAGAAAAAAGAACCGAAATTACCCAAATTGAAATGTTTACTTCCGGTTTGACGCCTTATTTTTTTTCAATTTTAAATTTTTTTTAAAGTTTTTATCAGAAAGTATAGATAATTTAATATCGCAATTCTTTTTTTTTTGAAAAAAAATCACAATTTCAAGTACTGATATTCTTTCAAAGACCGTAATTTGACAAATAAACGTGCCACAGGACAAATTGTTTATTCTCTTTCTTACTAGACAGGCCCAGTATGAGCGAATTTATAGCCTCACTTTTTTCGGTAATACATAGTCTGAAAGGTAATATGCAGAGATTGCGCGAAGCATCATTGCTATTCAAGATGGCACCGCGCAAAGCCCAGGAGTGCCTGGGATAGGCATTCCTGTTCCCAAAGTGACGTCTAGCACCCCAAAGCGACAAGCGAGCACGATGTTATTTGTCGTTTTTAATGGACCAGACGCGTCACCCTCGTCTATTGCACCGAAAACGCCAAAAGTCCTCCGAAAATTCGAAAACCCACCCAGAACTGTTGTCGTAACATACCGGTTAGTTGTGATGAAATATTCGACTAAAATGCTGCATGTGCATTGTTTATGTTTCTGAATTTTAAGAAAAAGCACTTCAACATCTAAACTATGTTGTTTGTCTTGTGAGGAAATAATATAAGACACAACAAATCATAAGAAAAAACCTGGATAAAAAACTCATGGACCATTAGTTAGTTTAGTGTGTCGGTTGGTTGCGATTGCGAAAGAAGGTAGACGGTTCAGTAACAAAGAATATATTCAACTCATTAAATGAATATAAATTGAATAAACGAGCTACTATCAACACGGAACCGCCAAGGGGTGGAATGCGCCAGAACTATTAATAGCAACGAGGACGGTGTCGTCGTTGATCAAGAGGGTTGTTCCGTGGTGCTTCCGAGAGATGAAGTCATCAAGTTAATTTGGAGAATATCAATTGGGTCACAGTCCACAGAATAACTAGAAAGACAATTGTTGATGAATTTCATATAGGCTGATTCCTTTACCTTCCTCTTGTAATTGTTACCCTATTTATGTACGAGACTTGTTCAATTGACACACATCTTTGGTCAGATTAGCCTTGCAATGTTAGTTGTTTTTGTTAACGTGACACTGATCAGTACCTCTAATTTGTATTTGACTGCGATTTTAAGTATTAAGACCTAAAAATGGTGTTTGTTCTTAACAATCCGTCCAAATATAATCAGCATGCGGTCATTCAATTTTTGTGTGCTGAAGGTTTGCAACCATTGCAAATTCATACGCGAATGCAAGCAGTGTATGGAAACGCATGTTTTGCATATGCAACTGTTAAGGAATGGTGTCGAAAATTTAAGGGTGGAAGAGAGGAGACGAAAGATAACCCGCGGCCAGATGCTTTGAGTTCTGCATCAACAGACAGGAATCAATCAGAGCAATTTCAGAAAATGGTGTGAGTATAGGATGTGTCCACGCACTGGGTTCCTCGCCGTTTGTCAGAGGACCATAAAAGCTTGCGAATGGGCTTATGTTTGCAACAACTCATGACATACAAGCAAAACGGTAATGACTTTCTTTGGTCAATAATTGCTGGCGACGAATCTTGGTGTCAATATTTTGAATCATCCAGTGAAATGTCATCGATGCAACGCAAATTCTCCGTCACCTAAGAAGTTAAAAGTTCAACCTTCTGCAGGCAAGCTCATGGTAACCTTTTTTTTCGACCAGGAAGGACCCTTGCTCATAGAGTTTAAAGAACCTAGAGCGCATATCAACGCAAACCTCTGTAATGAACCTGTGAACAATCTCCATCAAGTAATAAGACGAAAACGTCCAGGGAAGCTCTCACGTGGTGTCATTCTTCTGCACCACAATGCTCGGGCCTCATGTTACCAGAGTAGTGAAAGAAAATTTACAACGAAAGTAATGGAGAATATTAAAGCATCTACCCTATAGTCTCGATTTATCGCCTTACAATTTTCAGTCAGACGAATCCTTTAGGCCCGTATCGTCAGTCATTCCTACAATTGTAGGGCGCCTTTATGGCCTCCTTGATTATCATAGTTTTCTACTTCTCCGTATCAGCGCTCTATTTTGAGGTTATGTCACAAACATCTATTTGCATCAAATTGTGCTTGCTTTTGAGTTATATCATGTTTTATCAGCCTGAAATTTCCTACAATTTAAAAAAAAAACATATCTTCACAATAGGAGAGCGCTGACGCTGACACGGGACAAGTATAATCTAGAAATTTTTGAAGGAGAGAAAAGAGTATCACAATCAAGGAGGCCATAAACGCGCCCCTACAATTGTAGGGACGACTGACGATACGGGCCTTAAGCATGGTATACATCGATTTGCCAATATATATATATATATATATATAGGTCAAAAATTAAAGCTTCCGCCTTTTGTTGGGTACTTCGACAAAATTTAAGCAAAGAGGACTCTTTATACTTTTTTTAATTCTCTCTAGCTTTCAATGGACTGTGCCATCATCATCAGGAGCTGCAATTACAATGATAACAGTAGCAACAAAAGTGTAAAATGAATTTAAATTGAATTAACTTACAGTAGTATGTGAGGATGTTGCTAATTGTTGTTTTCGTATAGGATGAAGGAAACGTCCAGTAACATGGTGAGAGCTGGATACATGGTACAATGGTTAAAATTATATAAAATATGACAAGACAAGTTAAAGACAGATTAAAAATTATTTAGAAAACATTAGAGCATTACGTCGTGAAGCCACTTGATGATTGCACAAAATGGTGGTCATGGAATAATGAGTGAGATGAACCTTTGACAGAAGGCCGAAGGTTGTCAATGTCTGTGTTGAAAGGCGGAAGCTTTAATTTTTCACCTAACTGGTCTAGACGACAATGACCACGTCTCAAGTTATATATATATATATATATATATATATATGTTTTTTTTTGACAAAGGATAGGTTTCAATTGAACAAGTCTCGTAGTACTTCCTTCCATTTTACCCTATGTCCTTTTTTCCATATACTCTCGCTTAGTGCTGATTTTGAGCTTAAATAAAACTTACAATTATTGTCTTTCAAGTTCTTCTATGGACTGTTACCCAATTTGGTTAGGACAACGAATAAGAATAGATTAGGAGCCAAGCCTATATGTTTACATGGCATTGTTTGTCGCTAAAATTGCGTAGCTTCAGAGCCGTATTAATTATTGTAGGACGCCTTTAAGGCCTCCTTGATTTTCATAGTTTTTCCTAGCCTTCAGAAAGGCAGGAGTATTTCTAGAATTCTACTATTTCGTGTAAGCGCTCTATTTTGAGGTTATATTTTCTTTTTGAATTTCAGGCTGAAAAAACTTGATTTTCATATCAGCCTGAAATGTTTCAAGATTCAAAAAGAAAACATAACCTCACAATAGGAAAGCGCTAACACTGAGACGGAACAGTAGAAATCTAGAAATACCACTGCTTTCTGAAGGAGAGAAAAAAAACGATGGAATTCAATAAAATTGTAGTAACGACTGACGATACGGCCCTTAGTGCATGCTTTTAACTCATTTGTCTACCAACGCCTACCAAAGTGACAGCGTTATATCAGGATGATGATGATGATGATGATGATGATGATGATGATGATGATGATGATGATGATGATAATAATACTTACCGATGGAACATTTAGCTGCATTAGGCTTGTGCTGCTCTTTGCAAATTATGTAAGAAACAGTACGTCTTGAAATCGTTTAACACCACAATTATCTGCAAACATTCGGACGTTAAAAAAATAACACTAAAACTACGAATTTAATGACAGAACTGTCAAAAAATTGACTGATGTCACTTTGGGCCTCACTACAGGAGACAAAATCCTCGACTGGCTCGTTCTACCTAGTTTGAATTCGTTCGGTTGAGTATCCTTGGAGTTAAGTTCTAATTAATATTCTCCAATCCAATTAATGGACTATTAGTTTTTTTAGTGTCATATTATTTCCTCACAAGACAAACATGGTTCTCTTTAGATATCGAAGTACTCGCACTCGTCTAGTACATTAAAAACGACAGATTTTGCGGGGTGCCATCTTGAATTGCAATGAGGGCTTAGCGCAATATCAGTATATATTACAAGACCTTTAGAAACACACTGTATAGGAATACGAACATGAAATTAAAAACAAATGCAGTGTGACGAAAAATGAAATTCAGGGTGTTTTAAAAATAGACGGATATATTTTAGAGAGTCATTCCTTGTTTTTTTTTATACTCCAACTACCACGAAGGCCTAAGGCCTAAGCACCCATTGGGTACCGTGGGGCTATAGGGGGATACATGGGAAAGGGGGAACGCCACACGGACTCTGGCGAGGGAACACGTGTGTACGCAACATGCATACATTCTGGCTCCGCCTATGAGATCCGTCGGGTGGAACCTCCGCGTTTGTTAAAAAATATGAAAAAAAGTTTCTATATATATACATGGGTCCGGAAATGAAGAGTTTCCAAGATAGATGATCAATTTAAAAAAAAATATTAATATCTTAAAAAATACTTACTTTACTTGATTCGGTTGAAATTTGGCAATATTATTTGTTGTATTAAGAGGCTAATTTAGCCCTAAATAGATCAAAATTAGTAGGTCCAGTGGCGTTCCGGGGGCACCTTAGCGAGTATTTTTGTCAAACAAATGTACGCCATTGCCTTTTTTGTATCTTCAATATTTGTTGTTTTTCTTAAGCTTCTAAAAATACAACTACTTCTTTGTATTTTTTCGTATCTCACTTCGTTTTCGAGAAAAAAAAATAAAAACCATTTTATTGCATACCACTGCACCAAATTGGTTTATTAATGTTTGCTAAAAAAATCATTTCTGCATGGGGGTTTGACATTTGCGCGTCAGTTCTTCTAGAATAGAATTATTCACGTAGTTTTCTTTGCGAAATTTCTCTAAAAAGTTTTTGTCTCGGTTTTTGTGAAGGAAAATTACACTTTTAAGGAAATGGCAGACATGCACGTAATGTATGCACGTGCTTATAGTAAATGCTATGCAGCGAGGCGCCTGTATGCAGAAGCGTTTCCCCATCGGAATCTTCCAGATAGTAAAACCTTTGAAAGCGTAGATCGTAGATTACGGGAAAGAGGTAAATTTTCTTATTTCTTTTTCGTGATCTTTTTGACTATAATGTTCTTTAGGAAATTTTGTTATTCCCACCATTAATAGAGGCCGGCCGAGGTCCATAAGAACGCCTGAGTTTGACGAGACAGGTTTACGTGCCGTGGAACAAAATCCTGGTATCATTACCACGACTATAGCAACTAGATTACTGGATAATCATTCCAACAGCACTGTGTGGCAGGTTGTCTCCGAGCAACTTTTGTATCCCTATCATGTCCAACGTGTACAAACATTATTACCAATAGATTTTCTACCCCATTTACAGGTTTGCCAATGGTATCACCAAAAGGTTAATACTAATAGGAATTTTAATAAAACCATTCTATTTACCGACGAAGCAGGATTTCGGTGGGATGGTATTGTTATTATTACCATAACACTCATGTATAGAGTGACGAAAATCCTCATTCTTACGTACAATGTTGCCACCAGGAACAATTTTCTTTAAATGTGTAGATGGGTATTGTTGGTGACAATTTAATCGGTTATTTCTTCTTACCCTTAAGATTAAATGGCGAATCTTACTTAGAGTTTCTTCAACAAGAATTGCCCGCACTGCTTGAAGAAGTTCGTCTAAATGTACGTAGCCAAATAACTGTTATGCACAATGGATCTCCTCATCATTTTAGTATACCTGTCAAACCTCATCTGAATAACGCTTTTGGTGAAAGGGAGGGAGTTGAAAGAGGTGGACCAGTTCACTGTCCATCTCGCTCCCCTGCCTTAAGTCCAATAGATTTTTATTTATGGGGACACCTCAATACGATGGTTTTCGCTACTCCCATAGAAACAATAGAAGAATTAAGAAATAAAATCGTAAATGATTGCGAAGAAATAAGACATATACTTTGACTTTTAGCTCGAGTTCGTCGTTCAATGATTCGTCGACTGAGGTGTGCGGAAATGGATGGTGGATATTTGGAACATTTATTGTAGTGTGCCTCATGTTGTTGTTAAGCTGCAATAACACTCTTTCCTAGGAATTTTTTTGCTTTGTCGTTTTCCAATTCACTTGTGATTTTTTTGCATTATAACTAGGAGTTCATGCAGCCAGTCACTAGGCTTCTACACATATGTATTATTCTAACTCATTACGCCACCACTTCCACCACTTACGTGTCAGGATGGAACTATTGTATTCGACTCAAAGGCCGAGGCGGAAGTGCTAGCCAAGATCTTTGCTGCCAATTCCACCATGGACGTTCCTCCCAACGCCCAAGAGCCGTCAATTCAAAGGGTTCCCTACACTATGCGGGAGGTAACATTCAGGCATAAGACTGTAAGACGAGTGTTTTTGTCGCTCTACATCAACAAAGCTTCTGGCCCGGACTTGATTTCTGCCATTGTACTGAAGAGGTGTGCAGCGGAGCTTGCTCCGGTTCTTTCGCGTCTCTTCCAGATATATTATGTCCAGCCCATCCCAAAAAAAAGGATTTGAGACCGACCCTTACAACTACAGGCCAATAGCTCTGCTTTCTGTTATAAGTAAAGTGATGAACAGGTGCATAATTCGCGAGTTTCTTTACTACCTCGAACGTCACAGCTTGATTAGCGACAGGCAGTATGGTTTCCGGCACCAACGATCCACAGGGGACCTCCTAGCTTACGTCACGCAATTGTGGAGTAAACTCATCCAGTCTTATGGTGAGGCTCATGTCGTTGTTCTAGACATCACGAAAGCGCTCGATCAGCTGTGGCACGCTGCCCTCTTAAGCAAACTTACATTCTATGGCCTCCCAGAATAGCTTTGCTGATGGGTGGCTGACTTCATCTCTGGCCGCAAGATATCCGTCAACGCGGGTGTTTCCCAGGGATCGGTCTTGGGTCCGACACCGTTTCTATCACATGTCAACGACCTCTTTTCCTGCACGATCAACCCAATCCACAGCTTCGCTGAGGACAGCATTCTACATGCAGAAATTCAGAGTGACAAGCCGATCTCTGCCGCTGAGATGGAAAAAAGAAGACTAGCGACGACTTACTCCTCCCTGACAAGAGACCTGGAGACTATCACTGCTTAAGGACGCAACAATCTTGTACAGTTCATTGCTTCCAAAACACAGTACTGTACTTTGACGAACAAAAAGCGTCCTAGCGCTCATCCGGTTTCGATGGATGGCCGAGTTCTGCCAAAGTGCCATTCATTTCAGCTGGTCGGGGTCCAAATCACCGAGGACCTGATCTGGCACGAACACATCTCGACAATAGCTGCAGCTGCTGGGAAAAAGCTAGGCTATTTGTTTAGGGCTAAGAAGTACTTTTCTCCGCATGACCTTCTCACTCTATACAAGGCCCAGATAAGGCCTAGCCTAGAGTATTTCTCACACGTTTGGGGTGCTGCCGCCCCGACTACATTATCCATGCTCGATGCTGTCCAAAGGAGAGCGGTCCGACTGATCGATGACTCTTCTCTAACAGACACTCTCGGGACTCTTTCGCACCGGCGGGCCGTCGGCGATCTGGCTCTTTTCTACCGCTACACCAACGGACTTTGCTCCTCAGAGCCCTCTTCCATGATGCCGCCTCGCGATGTGCCTGCCAGACAGACCCGCCTGACTTTAGCGTCCCATCCTAACCGTGTCGAACTTCGTACATCCAGAACTGGTCGATACGACCGCTCCTTCGTCCCGAGGGTGTCGAGATTGTGGAACAATCTACAAGAGGAAGCTTTTCCCAGTTCTAATAGCCTTAGGCAGTTCAAAAATCGTATTAACAAAATTTCTTTGGGATCATAATAACAGCCGCAGTGTTCGGCATTTAGGTTTCTGCCTGCGCGGCTGCTTCGATATAAAAAAAATTCCATAGCTACGGAATGTTATTTCCGAAGGTGAGATTCGAACTCACGGCCCGGCCGGCCGGCTGATCAGTAGCACGACACTCTGACTCACCCGTCCAACCTAGATGATTTTTTAGAAAAAGTTAATAAACCACTTTTGTCAAGTGAAAATGTATGCAAAGAAGTTGTATTTTTAGATGCTTAATCAAACAAACAAATATTAAAGTTTACAAAAAAAGAAGTGCCGTACATTTTTTGCCAATAATATTCGCTAAGGTGCCCCGGGACGCCACTAAGCTTAACAAATTTAATCTATTCAGGGATAAATTAGCCTCATAATACAACACATAATATTGCCAAACTTCAACAGAATCGGGTAAATATTTTTTAAAATATTAATGAAAAATTATTTTTTTTTTAATTTATCACCCTGTATCTTGAAAACTCTGCATTTCCGGACCCATGTTTATAAAAAGTTTATTTTATATTTTTTTTAAAAGGAATCACCCTCTAAAATATCTCCGTCAATTTTTCGAACACCCTGTATAGTGTCAATTGAACTTTAAGTAGGTCACCGTTGGGGCCGAAACGTCGTTCAGTAAAGAGAAGATTCAAAATATCTGGTTATGATTCAACCAGACAAGCATGGGGGAATATCGACATGAAAACCACAGGATAATCTTCAGACGTTACATTAAACCTACACAACTCCAGATGAAAACATCAAGGAAAATGATCTGAATATACTCGCTAAGTATCAATAGCATCTTGGAGAAGTTCATGGTAAGCTAACATTAAATCGATAACTACGCTATTCCTGTAGGAATGTAACAATTTCGGTTTTTCAAATCCGATTTGTAAATAAACAAGGTTAACTCACCACGCGGCACCTGATTTACTCACACATCATACCACAAAATACTGTAGCTTTTCACGTAGGATTGGGCTTGCCAATTCATGTTGTTTCGAATCTTAATATTTCTATTTGGTGTATGTGTTACTAGCAAAATTTGCTTATTGTTGCAAGAGCTATGAACTCTGCAAAGGAATGTCTCAACTTTAAAGTTTCAGTAACATTGGAGATGGTTAACCGTTAAACGCTTTTTGTAAACACTTTCAAAAGAGATTATTTCACTCACCTAAATCTAGATAAAATCAAAGATATTGGTATATCCAGCACTGACCAATATTTTCTAAACACATTTATTGATTCTAACACATAAATCCCACATCCTGTAAATGAAAAAGTAAAGTTGGTATTTTTTACACTATTACCAAGGATACTGCAACGCGGAAAAAAGAGACAGCTACACCAACACTTGGTTCCTGGAACGTCCGAAACAGGTCCAATTTGGATCAGTTTGTCCAGTTCCTAAATTGAACGTCCTTCAAAAGTCCCATTGTCATCATTGCTAGGCTTGCTACTTTAAAAGTTCGATCAATGCAGTCAAAATTCTATTATTTTATATAATGGTTTGGACAGACGATAATACAAAATATACAAGGTGTTCCATTTAATTTTTTTGAAAAAAATTACATTTTGTGTTTTTGGCCACCCTGTATTGATCATTCAAGAAAATCAAAAATGGATAAACTAGGCTAAAATTGAGTAAAATAAATAGTTTTTGTTGCAAAATTCACGACTCCACATGGCAACATAGCAAATATGCAGGCTGTCAAAGTTTGATGTTTTTTATATAAAACACCCATTAATTCAACAACTAATAACCAAAACCTGTATGTTATATCAATCTTGTTCTTTAAAAAGGGCTTATCCAAACATGTAATAAGAAGTAGTTCACTTCATTTAAAAGAAATCAACTTTGACATGTGGGTCAAAATTAGGACACTGTATAATTTTCAATATTATATTTAATTATCCATGAATAGTCTTCTTTTTATTTATGACCAACAAATTATTGTAATTAAACACAAATTAGGAGACCTATTAAGTTCAAAGAACGCTTGGCTGGATTTTGACATGGTCAGCAGAATATTTGAACAATCGAAAGTGTACACTTCATGTCGAATCCTGTCAAAATAATATAAACTGAAATGATCAAAGCAATTATGAGGGAATAGTCTTAATATAACTTACCTTTGGGTATTTTTTCATTAAAAATCAAACTTGCTATGCCATAATAAATGCTGCAGTGATTGTAATGATTTGATACCCCATATCTGTCAAATGTGATTAGTGCTGTTATACCAAGAGAATCAATATTTTTTGATATCAACTCAGCAACTACATCTATAGGCCATCTGACATCCATTGCGTCAGGAAGTAGTGTGTGGTTATGAACCATAATGTGGTTTTGAGGTATCCCTAATACCTGACAAGACTTGTATAATTCATTCTTTCTAACTGAGCCCATCCCATAGCTCTTACCTATAAGAAGAATAATAATATCACATATTTGTCAGAAACTGGCTAATGGATATGTTTACACTTATGGGAGAGGTAAACTGTTCAAAAATATTATTGCATAAGTATGAAGGTTACATTCATATGTATATACAGAAGAGTATGAGGATGTTGTGAAAAAAATTTTCTTTCTTTTGTGATTCATATCTGCATGAAACCTCATGTAGTATTTTGCAATAAAATGTCCTTCGAGTAGTAGTCGTACAGTCGTATTCTACAGTCAAGACGTGTTTAAATCACTAGGGTTTATTTATAATCTTATTGTTGAGGAGAGAATACAGAGTGAATAAATTAAATTTGGTCTAATATTAATAGTACCTATAAGTATTATACTAATTGTTTTTTCCTCTCTCAACGGATTTGTGTTTTGTTTAAGAAGAATAAACATACAATACACAAACAATAAAAATAGCCCAGTGAAGCATACTAAAAATATTGTACATGGTGTTTACAAGTGATGCAAGGGCAAGTTGTGTTTGCATTGTGTGCAACAACATCTTCCACAAAAGTTATTGACAAGAGGTACTTAGAAGAATGCAAAAGGAGACCCAGCAAGAGATGGCAGATAGAAACAAATGATCAAATCCCTTAAAAAAAACGTTGCTTTCGAAGACGATGTGATAAATATGGAAATGAGCTACACTTCTGAAATGGAAAATAACAAATCTGTCATCAATAAGCTGGAACAAAAACTCGATGACAAAGCAAAACACATTAATGATTTGGAAGGAAAAATTGTAGACATTTCAAAACAAGCAATATATCAAACTACACATCATTAAAAAAGCATGTACTTCCCTTTAGTAAATTGACAAACTTATTATTATTAGTGAAACTAGAATTAAAAGGGGATGAAATAATAGGAAGCTTCATTCAACAGCAAATCAGAACCTACTGTAACATGAATAAAAATACCGCAATTGAATTCTAATTAGTGGTATCAAAGAATCGTAAATAGCTGTTAAATATTATCAAAAGATATGTTGACAATAAAATATCTCATCCTTCGAGAACTGTATTAAAAACAGTTAATATATCATCTTCAATAGATAGAAGTATATTAATAAACAATACCAGCACCGAAACCATACAACTTCCCAAGAATATAAAGTTTTTTTGTAGCCAAGGAACAATTATCTAGATGCAAAAATAGTAACAAGATTATTGTAATGCACCGAATGTTCAGTGCATTTCAAATAAACTATTAGATTTAGAGTGAGAGAGATTTTGAGTGATTACAACTATATATTTTTTGTGTATCTGAACAGAAGGCTCAGCAAAATTCCTTGCAATTGAATAATTATACATTGGCAAATTTTTATTGTAGGACTCATTATCAGCATGGAGGTGTAGGAATTTATGTTAAAAAAGGTATTCATTTCCATAATATCTCTAGTCATTCTGTTGAAAAAGAATATGAATCTGTGATAAGCTGTTTTAAGGATTTTAAAATGATTATACTATGTGTATATATAGGAGCTCCAATGCCGATTTTAATCTATTTACAGAACAACTGAGTACAACATTGACCGATATTGGTGAGAGGTTTAGAGATTATATGTTGATTTTGTCTAGAGATTTTAATGTAAACTTTTTAAAACCCAGTTATGAGTTGGACACATTGTTAGATTTACTGTACTCTTGGGGAATTCAAACAACAATAGATCAGCCGACGAGGAATGTGTTGCATAGACCATATCTGTGTGAACTTTGACAAAGAGTTATATCAAAGCTCTGTTATTAATGGAAATATTAGTCATCATCTATCTCAAATTTTTATTGTAAATCTTAACATCAAAAATGCACAAAACAATAAAGTATTATCGGAATATAGGCAGCTAGATAATATCAATAATATTACACAATTTAATCAGTTCCTCAAAGAAGAAAACTGGGTATCCTTGTATAATACTGATGGTGACATAATGAAAAATATAGTATATTTAACGGTATATTAAATTACTACTTTGAGATATCCTTCCCAGTTAAAAACAGATTAAAAACAAAACCATGGTTAACCAAAGGGTTGCTAGTATCTGGACAAAGACTAAATGATCTGTATTACTTTATTGTTAACAATGAAACCAAAAAGTATTATGATATCTACAAGAGGATATACAGAAAACTTTTAATGACAGCAAAAAAAATATGAAATGGAGACATAATTATGAATGCAAACAATTAGTCTCGCTCTCTCAAAGATGACTGTATACTGGCAAACAAGTTTAATGAACATTTTGTGAATGGCCCAAAACAACTTCGAGGTAACTTGAAGCCTAGTTCAGTTCCTTTCTATGTAAACAGTTCCAGAAGCTTTTTCCTACGTCCAGGTATGGAGAATGATGTCCACATAATAACACATCTGAAAATTTTAACTGCTTAGGGACTGATGGTTTTGGTACTAACATGCTGAAAAAATGTAGTAAATCCATTATAGAGCCATTCTCATACTTAGTGAATCTGTCAACACAATCAAGTGAATTTCCAGATGCCCTGAAGATTTCTAAGATGATACCTGTTTTAAAATCAAGAGACCTAACTAACATAAAAAATTATAGGCCTATATGTCCCTTGAACCTGTTCACAAAAGTAATTGAAAAACATGTGGTCAGTAGGATATACAATTGCATTGATGAAGGAAGCAAGTCTCTTGCGATATTCATAACTTGAGTAAAGCTTTTGACCTAGTAGATCACGAGTTATTGTTGCAAAAGCTTGAATATTATGGTATCAGAGGACTGCCACTCCATGGGTTCAAAAGCTACTTGGCCAATAGACAGCACTATATTCAACTAAATGAATAGTCAGTTCAATCTACTCAGCTATACAATTGGTGTACCACAAGGATTAATATTGGGCCCACTGTTGTATATCATTTTTGTGAATGATTTCAAATGCACTTGCACTTATGTATGCTGATGACACATCCATCCTCATCAAATCTCCCACTGTCTCTGGTCTATCAAGATCTGCCAGTGATTAGTTTGAAAGGGTATATGACTGGTTCAGGGTTAATGGTCTCATATTGAACATAGATAATTCACAGTTTTTGCGCTTTTCCTGTTTGACAGGCTATTTCAACAGCCTTCTGATAAAATCGAGGGAGGGGTCCATCAAACAAGAGAATGGTGTAAAAGTCCTTGGCATACATTTAACAAATAACTGCAAATGGGAACTGCATATAAACAATATATAAAAGAAACTACAACCTCTTGTTTATTGTATAAACCAGCTGAAATCTGTTGAGGATAGATCTGTGATCATTGTGTATTACTACTCTTACTTTCAGAGCATCATTTCTTACGGAATAATAATCTGGGGTGCATCCAGTTATATAAACAGGATATTTGTAATCCAGAAAACAGCTATGAGGTTGACAGTTTGTGCAATCAATAGAACACCTTGTAGAGACATTTTCATTAAATTAAAGATACTCACCCTGCCTTGCCTCTACATATTCCAACTTTTACTATATGTTAAGAATAACTACAGTAGCTTTGATGTACTCAATGCACACAGCTGCTACAATACACAGAATTCCTCAATCTTACAAATTCCGACACATAGGCTATCAATAACTGAAAGCAGCCCCAAGAATATGGGAATAAGGGTATTTAATAAACTACCAAATTGCATAAGACAATCAAATCCTTATGAGTTTGAAAGAACTGTCAAACAGTTTAATACTCAGTCGAGGGGTACTACTATGATAATACAATTTACTTAGTTCCATTTTATTCTTATTAATTCTTTTAATTGTAATTTTATAAATTGTATTATTATATATCTTCTGTGATCAAGTACATATTATATTGTACTGCTTACATTTCTAAATGTATTTATATTTGTTTAGTTTCTTAAATCTTATGTGTCTACTATTGTAGGTATATTTATATATCTTGTGATTTTTTAATCTAAAATGAGAGTTGATTAGTTTGTATACTGCATGCTATGTGACCATGTACATATTTTGTATTCTTCAATGTAAATGTTTTCTCATATACTTAATAAGTGTTCCCAGAAAAATTGGTGCACCCATTTTTAAATACCCACTTGACCAACTTGCATCAATGAGACTAGACTTTACAATTATTTCACAAACCAGCAGTATTTTCATCTAATATGATTAGACTACTTGTAGTTCTTATGTTTAGAGGGCTCGATTGTCTGGTCCAATCAGAATCACATATTTGTTTGTGGTTTTGCTTTGGCCACACAATATAAATAGAGTTATAAAACCTATACATCACTTTGATGAATTCACATGTCTAGACACCAAATATAAATAACAAAAAATTGGCACAAACCTGTTGATAGACACATTAAATATACTGTGCAATTCTCCTTTCTTGTATAGTTTAAAATTGTAGGTCCAAAAAACATACACTCATCATCAGGGTGAGCTATTACAAATAAAACTCTCTTGAAGTTCCTTGCATTTCGATTGAATGATACTACACCCCATCTTATTATTAATATATATAAGAGGATGTTTAACAGGACGTATAATATACACGCGATTCCTAAATGCCCTGCAGTGTCTACAAGGTACTGGAAAAAACGCAGGAATAAGTTGTGAGACCACTCACATATATCTTCTAATAGTAGTCTATGGTCAATTTCATTGAAATCAGGAAAAGTTATATACATTTCCTGTCTGATAAAAATCTATTAATACGATTGTACGTATCGGTTGTGTGCATTGAAAAACACTTTGGCCGCAAAAACCATTTTGAAAACGATTCTTCGAATTTCCTAATTTCAGGTTAGGATTGTTAGGAATAAGTTACACAGTATAATATACACACCACAAAACAAATACATATATTAATAAGGTTGAATTCCATGTTAGACAACACGGCTGACTTATGACATTGGTGAGACTGCGCTATGGTTGTCAGATTGTCATTTATGGTCCAGATGTTATCATTTATGGTTTTCATCACGTGGGGTCAACTGAAGCTTGACAAGGCGCAACACAGGAAATCTGGCAACGTTTTTCGTGGTGAAAAAGCAGCCGGTAACACCGTCAATATTAATACTGTCACTTGTCTTTCATACGTCTTTCTTCAACATCACAATAATCAAATCCAAGCGAATAACCAAAATTTCTGTGTTATGTGCCGCGGTTATAATATGGTTCAAGATGACACACGGGTTGATGACGTCAGTTACACGAATCGCTTGAACGCGTTGGTTTTAACCGCAGTTTTGTTGCAAGTTGTTTATTTCAGAAAAGCGCGTATATAATCTCTGATTATTTTTATTATCACTTAATAATCGGTGCTTTTTCGTCTACAACTGTATATGGAAAGTTTAAATAAGAAACCTTTCATAATATTCATGGGAGAAATGTTTTTTCAGATTTTTTTTTTTAATGATTGAACCATGGCTTTGTAAAGAAAACATTTATTGATTCAGCAAAAATTATGAAAAAAGAAATTAGCAAAACCGTATACAGGTGGATATCATCTAGTGAGTTTATATGGCCATATTTTAATATTCTTGTGGTATATGGCTACACAGGATACTTTGTTAAGCATTGGAACTACATTTAAAGTGTCCCCAACAACCGTAATGAGTATAACTAATAAGGTGCTCCACTTTATGGTAAAACTGAAGTCAGCCTGTATCATTTTTCTCAAAAATGAAGCTGAAGTACAATAACAATATCCAATACCCGGCAAAATTCTAACTTGTCACATTTCAAATAATAACCAGAAATATAAAACTACTCTTGAGTCGGGTAAATACCACAATTTTGCGGTGATAACTATGACATATAACAGCTGATTCGTGACGTCACGGATCTTATAACGAAACTGATAACTACACTCGCTTGAACGGATTGGTAAATACCAACCCAAAATGGTAAATACCATTTCCATTTGGTTATCCGCTTGAATTTGATTAATAATTAATAATAATTAATATAGATAATATGATTTGATAATGAAATAGAGCAGTTTTACTTTTGATATTTATTGGAATTTAGAGTATGTCATCAAACCCTTAATTAAGCATGCGTTTATGTCCACCTTGGAAAAAAACCTGAGTAAAATTTTCTCACTCCACTCGATTCCTCTGTGCCTACATTATTTTTTTATAAATTGTGTGTTTCAAGAAACGATGTTCAATATTTTCAGTTCCAGTTTCTATCACCCATGTTTCAAGATTGGAGTGGGTTAAAAAAATATAGGTGAGTACCTACACGACATTGATTCTGATAATATTGTGAAGTTGCTCAGGGCATTTATTATGTTTCACTTAAATCTTTTTGATACTACTATGGCAAGAACAAGCAAAAAATAGACACGACAGTGCCTATATCCTTATTGCCAAAATATATACAGATTGAATGTAAGTCATTCATATCCCCCATCCAAGAAATTTCATCGATTCCCAAAAAATCTCAGTCAAAGGCAATTATGATACAATGCCTGTGGATTAGCTTCCAGTACAAAATCTGATAAATATGTTTGCGAAGATCAGTTCGTACTGTCTGATAATGTTTCCCTTCAGGATCCCTATTCACGTTTGAACTGTCTTGCAGTTCCAAAAGATGTTGATGGTCAAATTTTGAGTCAACTCATTAGTCATTCTGATATTGCAATTTCATTGAAGGAATGCTCTGTTGGTTTCTCAGCAAGCATTTGTGATTCTTCTTCAACTTCGGCAGCAAGCCATGTAAATTGCCTGCCAAAAGAAGTACCAAAGACTTGACAGATGTAAGTACAATTGAACACAATCACTGCTATTCTAAGCCAGATTTTGTGGTACAGATTCATTATCAAGATAAATATACATCTCTGTCAGACACTTCGAGTTCATGCCTTACACAATTAGAAGTAGGTAAAAGTCAATTAACAGAAAGCGAATCGAAAATGTATCAAATTCACCGCAACACAAAGTGATGTTAACATCCCCAATGCCCTACATGTCGGGAAGCACTGTTCTCTGATGAGTTGGCCCCATTACAGTTGTATGTTCATTTCAAGGAACAGGACAAGCAGAGGCTGACATACACAAATGACAAACTAAGTCATCTACTAGATGTTATCCATGTAAAACTGTATAGTTTTTTTGATAAGTTTTCCCATTTGCCTAATGATCAAGCCACCTTCTAGACAGGTCTGACACCACTGCTTGAAAATTATCAGACTTGCAATTTTCATGATGACCTCAAAAATATCATTAACAAATGCATCAAACTGACAATCTTCTAGTATATTAAACATAAAAATTCTTTGAAAAGACCTCTTGAAACATCTGACGGTCATTCAAGGAAAATGAAAAAGTTGAATGCCACCAGGTACATCATTTTCAAATATTTGCTGCTGGTTTTTTAATTATTTCATCTTGCATCACAGCCGACGTCAACTACGAGCCGTGAACAAAGAAATCTGGCAACGTAGGTGGTAGTGTTAGAGCCGTTTTACACACAAGAGAATTACTCCGAAAATTATGGTCATAATTATGCCGAAAATTTTTGCTGTCGTATTACACGTAAAAGAATTCTTGTGAAAATTTTCATGGTAAAAATATAAAACCCGTTCTATATTATATGCGCGAGAATCGGCGCAGAGGGTTGTTTCCGTGCATGTCAATATCAAATGTCAACGACAACAACAACAACATAACCTCACTTAACATTTGTTGGAGTGGTCCTGTTCGAGTCGTACGAAGAAGCGTTTATGTTTATTGTTTATTCATAATGTCGTGGAATCGGGAAGAAGTTACACTGTTGTTGGAGGAGTACCAAAAATGGCCAAACCTGTACAAGGTGAAGTCAGCCAATTACAAAAATAGAAATTTGCGGCGTCAGGCGCTGGATGCGGTAGTCCAAGCATTGAGAAGTTTGAAACCTAACGTGACAGCACAGGATGTACAAGCAAAGTTTCAAGCTTTGAAACAAAATGCCAGCAAGGAGAGGCGAAAATGTTTGGAATCGCAAAGAAGTGGCGCTGGTTCAGATGATGTAAGTTTTTTCTATATGTTTGCATATTTCACTTCCATTATGTATCTGATTGAGTGTTAAAAGTAATATTTTTCACAGATCACGGAGCCATCACTGTGGTATCATAATTTGATTGGCTATGTGTTTGACAATAGTGAAGAAAGAGGAGCATTTGATTCTTTGGAAAGCGAAGATGTTCAAGAACAAGATATAACATTGGTAAGTGCCGATGTTGTGTTGCATATTTCACTATGGCCAAAGCCCAAATTTCACTTAAATCTGAATTCAACAGTGATTTTGTCTAAACCTAAAAGTACACTTGAGCTTTGCTGAACAGTCATCAATACTTTTGCATTTATGATAACAGAATGGACCTATGACCATGTACTCCATATTATTTATGTAACAAATAACATGCCAAGTACAAGCTGGTGTTACATTGTCATGAAACTGGTCATTACCTTCATTCTTTTTACTGTTTCATGATTTTTCATATCCAAATCTAATCAAGCATTAATTTAATGTAAATATATATTTATACCTATTTTGCCAAAACTAGAAAACTTTATTCTATATTACTACCTGTTCATTTCAGATTGAACAAGCAGATGATGAGGATGCCTTAGCAGAGGAGGTGCTCTCGGCGGCAGTATCACCATCAGGGGCTTTGGAGCATATCAGCACGCCAAGCCACTCTAGAAGCTCTTCAAGGGTGAGCATGACAAGTGCCCCCAAAAAAAGGAAAAGGAAAGAAGAGGATACAGATGTTATGGGGGAGGTCAAAAGTACCTTGCAACATATTTCCCAAAGACTGGGACAAACCAGGGAGAAATCCTCTAACCAGATCTTTGGGGAATATGTTGCCTAAAAGCTTGACCGAATAACGGACAGTGAGATAAGAGATGAGGTTGAAGCTGAAATTGTAAATGTATTAAATACTGCCCTGCGAAGGTGCAGGAAATGATGTTTTTCAATTAAAGAGCATTAAATGGATACTTCATTATTTTATTTCTGTATACAATACGGTACAATAATAGAAATAATTATTTGACTCAATATTTCATGAAATGTTCCTTTGTAAAGCTGTGTCTTGCCATGGCACAGATCCAGATGTTGAATTGAAATAATCCCTAAATTCTTCTCTGATTGATCTCGCAGAATTTCCTGATCGATTCCCAATCTGCTGTGAAATTTGAGGTAACAGTTGGGATGGATCAATGTCATACGTGCCTTCAGTAGTGTACATAGCATTCTCTTTAACTAAAAAGTTATGTAAAAGTACACAGGTTAATGTTATGAGTTCAACTTTTTCTGGTCCCAAGTGTATTTTTTGTAATAGAACTCTCCATCTGTTTGCTAGTATTCCAAAGCCACACTCCACCATTCGTCTAGCTCTTGACAGACGGTAATTGTAAATTCTATTATCATATGTCAATGAACGTTGTGGGAAGGGTTTCATCAAATGATTAGATAATGGGAATGCTTCATCAGCTATAAAAACATAAGGCACTTTATTTGTCCTACCAGGAAGAGCTCTGTCTGGTGGCAGATTAAGTGTCTTGTTTTGCATTCTTTTATAAAGTCCACAAGCACTGAAGACCCCCCCATCACTAATTCGGCCATTAACACCAATATTCACATAGATAAATTTGTAATTGGCATCTACTAAAGCTAGTAAAACCATACTGTCTGTGCCTTTGTAATTGTGGTAATATGATCCAGCAGATGTAGGTGGGCTAAAAGCTATGTGACGGCCATCTAATGCTCCAAGACAATTTGGAAAATTCCACTTGCTTTGGAAATCTGCAGCAACTTTCAACCAATCATCTGTAGTTGGATTCTACGATTTAAGTAACAGTTAAATGATCTAGTTATAGAAATCATAGTGAATTGAAATACCTTCAAATAAACATCTTTCAAACATCTACATAATGCTAAGCATGTTTCTGGAACAATTTTAGAAATTGTGCTCTCATGAATTCTTGTGCTGTACATGAGACTTCTATATGTTTCACCAGTAGCCAAGAAACGCAATGTGACATCAAGCCTAAAAACAATAAGTCCCATTAGCTATATATACATAGGTCAAAAGTAAATTCAATTGTCCAAATTTATATGATGCCAAATCAAAACTATACAGGCTTTATGAATGTGTTGTATAATAAACAAAAACAAATAATTATTGCTATCTTACTACCTGTGTTCTGTGTTGGGCACTTATGCTTTCTCTCATGAAAGTGTCTTCCTTTTTTATATGAGGTTCGACCAATGCTAACAGGTAATCAAATTGAGTATCATCAAGGCGAAGAAAATTTCTATAAGCATTCGTATCCTCTACTCGTAGCTCCCTGTTTAAAAGAGCTAAAGTACCTCTACCCTTTTTTCTCTGCAGCCACTTTTTTGTCCACTGAGATCTTTTTCTACTACCTAATTTGTTTTTGGTTAACTGGTATATTAAGACACAACAAGTCACTGCAGCAGTTAAGAGTAAATCAGATTGACTCAAATTCATTTTTTATAATATTAACCAAGATCTCGATTTCATAAATATAAATCAACGACGTCTGTTGTCTTTCCGATTATATTGGATGTCACACCCGTTAAGGTTATGTCCATTCCAAAATATTACTCTAATGCGCAGGCGTATCATATGAATTACTCGGAAATTTTGTTTGCTGGTGTCATACAGGTTGTAGAGACAATCTTCAATATTTTTTCCATGCAAATTTTCGGCATAATTATGACCATAATTTTCGGAGTAATTCTCTTGTGTGTAAAACGGCTCTTACTCCCGCCGCTCAAAACGCTGAGAAAACATAACCTTTTCAATTTATGATTTTGGAATCGCAGAGGCTGTAATTAAGAGATAAGCTTGTTTTCTAAGCTTCAAAGTGTGTGTATGTGTTCAAAGTGATCGGTGACTATAATATATGAGAAATAGACTCCAGTAGTGCTTCTGTGCTTTAAAAATAAACTAAGAAGTGTGACTGTGGCTGTTCGCGCCTCAGGACGCTAAGGATTTCAACTATTGAAAACGTGCAAATTCTGGTTGTATTTTTCAAATTTCAAATAAAAATGACATAGCTAAAACTGTTTTAGCCTTCATGCTATCTTCAGCATTTGGAAACATAACAGAAATTATCAAATTACTACCAGTTTCAAATCTAACAGGTGATGAAATGACACCTTTGGTTGAACATGTGATAAATTTAGTTCAAAAATGTGGATTTGAAGTTATTTGTGTTGTTACTGATAATCACCAAATTAATAGAGCAATGTTCAGGAAATTAGCAAAGGATTCATCAGAAAATTATTCTATTCCAAATCCACATAATCCTGATAAGAACATATATTTAACTTATGATGTTGTGCATATTTTCAAGAGTATCAGAAATAATTGGATTAATTTAAAAAACCTAGACAAAACTTTTGTATATCCTAATTTTGACAATAATGATATTATTCAGTATGCTAAATTTGAAAACATTTGTGCTGTATACAGCGGCGGCTCGTGGTCTATGATACAGGGGGTTCACAAGTGGTATAAAATATTTTTTTTTTGCCATCGCCAAAATTTTTATGTAATGCGTGACGTAGAAGGCAATAAGAGTACTAAAACAAGCATCAAGGACACATTTTTTGTTATTTTTTTTTATACACAAGAAAATACATTTATAAAAAATACAATTTTTTTAATGAGTACAGTGTTTAAACGTAAAGTCCATTCTCCTGATTTTATTTGCAGAAAATTTATCAATAACTAACTCGTTAAAGTTTGGAATACCCGCTATACATTTTTTCTCGATAGATAGCATTGCTAGCGCTGACAGTCTTTCTTCATTCATAGAACTTCGCAAAAATGTTTTTATTCTCTTCAATGTCGAAAAGCATCTTTCACTTTCGGCCGTAGTCATTGGTATGGTAACAATTATTTGTAAAAGTGTAAAGGTGGCAGAAAATATGCTCTGAAGATTATTTTCTATAAAAAACTGTAACAAACTAATGGCACCAGTCATATTCCTGAAATCAGGTCGCCGGTAAATTAATTCCAATTCAGTCTGGAGACGAACTTTATCTAAAAACGAATATGCTTCTACTACAGTTTCCAAATATTGCAATGGAAAATGCTTTTCAAATTGTGGAAATTTATCAGAAGAAAGAAGAATAGCTGCATTTAAATGTTTTGTAAAAGAAAATCTATCTGTTACATGTGTAATTATGGTATCACAAACTTCCTTGGCTGCAGCAGCTCTTCAAATATGCTGGTCATCATTTGCACGACGCTTTTTAGTTTGAGTAGTAGTGGTATCTTCAGAAATTTCAGTTTCAATTATTTCCAAGCAGTCTCTCTCTTTTTGGATGCAGTTTTCAAAACACTTTATGGCAGTCTGAATTTGCACTAGATCAGTCACTGTTTTTTGTAACTGATTATATAAAATATCAGCATGTAGCAATATTCGATGAAATACAGTTAGCCAGAACAAAAACTTAGAATCTTGTAGCATACGGCCAATACCAGTGGCTTGATTGATGGTAACAGTTTGTTTTGAAGTAGCTTCTATTTTTTCCATGCATTCTATTAACAATTCGCGATATTCATATATTGTATTTATAGATCTGCTTTTAAAATTCCATCTTGTAACAGAAGACCTAGGAACTCTTGCACCAAAAATGTCATCCAAAACTGCAACTCGTTGTGGAGAATGAGAAAAAAAACTTGAAATATCGCTTAAATTTGAAAAAAATACCCGTACTTCTTGATTTTGGCTTGTAGCTTGCAATAAAATCAAATTTAGCTGGTGGGCATAACAATGAACGAAATAAGCATAAATATAATCACGTTGAATAAGAGCTTGAACACCTCCACGACGTCCACTCATTACACTAGCGCCGTCATAACTTTGAGCTATCAGTTTCTCTGGTTTATCTAGCACTTGTATTAAATTAGTTTTCACACATTCCGAGAGATTAACTGCATCGTGGTCAGGGGGGGTAACAAAATTCCAAAAACGTTCAACTGGCCTTCCATCTGGTAGAATATACCTAAATACTGTAGTCATTTGATAACAATTAGCTACATCCGTTGTTTCGTCAGCCATAACAGCAACAAATTCAGCTTCCAAAATTTCTTTTCTTATATTTTCCTGAGCCACTTGTAACATGCAATCTAACAATTCGTTTTGAATGATTTTTGATACCCCTTTGAATACTGTCGATTTTTCAAAATGATCTTTAAGTGCTATATCTAATTCGGCAGTGAAATTTATTAAACCTCTAAAAATACCAGGATTTGATGAACCATCTTTTTCGTCGTGACCGCGGAGGGCTAATTCAAAAGCTCCGCAAAATTTTATGCAATCAATAATTTTACTATTCTTTCTAACTTGTTCATTTTGCTGTTGAATACTGCGCCTATATGCACTGTCCAACTGCTACCGTATATCTACTTTTCCCAAAAGCTGCATTTCCAGTTGCGCATTGATATGGACTTGAGTGTTTTCATGTTTCTTAATTTTTTGTGCTAAATGTCCCAAGTCGGCTATTCCATTTTTTGTCCAGGCAGGCTCTGCAACCCCGTGAGCAAACAACAAACAGGAAAAACAAAACAAACCGTTTGTTGTGCTGCATCCACAAATCCAGTTATTCTTTTCATATATTTCCATTTTAAACTTTTTAATAAAGTCTCTAGATTTACCCTTTGTGGTCTGAGTTAAGTTAATTTCTGGTGTAGGTCTTCCCGCATTTTTTATTTCAATTTTTTGCTCCAAACTCAATGAACTGAAGTTATGTTTCAAATATTCCACAGTGAAACCATTCATTTTAACTCAATATTTTATTAAAACACTGCTACGAACATAAAACTTCGAACACACCTCCGATTACTGCATAAAATGCACGCGCAACGGACAATGGCGCACTCCAGAAGTGTGCGCCTTCTCCAACTAAAATTGCCATAACCCCGCTATACTCCGCAACCAGAACAGCATGGTGAGAAACACACAAATCCCGCGTACATGATCGCATATGCGCCTATTCGTCGTCATCCGCCGTCACCCGTCGGCGGCAGTCGGACCGGGCCAGACCGAATCACAAGTCGGAATCGCCCGAATCAGGCAGCGCAGCGGTAAGAGTGGTGACTCATGAGTGGAGAGCTACTAGATCTTTGATTTTATACGATTAAATATCAGGGAGGCTCAGACTTTATTTGAGAAATTATTAAATAGATATTATACATATTTATTATTAATTATTTTGGGGGTGCACGTGCTCATGTGCTCCTACAGTGGAACCGCCACTGGCTGTATATCAATTGAAAAAAGAAGCTGTAGTTAAGAAAGCATATAAATTAAATTATAAAACATTGCATCCAAATTCATTTGAAAGGCAAAATGTAAATTTTATAGATAATTTATTCCATCACTCAACAATAGCTGCTATGAAAGAATTAAAGTTTAATGATGCTGCACACTTTTTGGAAATAAACAGGAATTGGTGGGATATTGTCAGTAATACCAATAAATATGATTATAGAGTACAATTTTTAAAAAAATTCCTGATATGGTTAGAAAAATGGCATAATCTAGAGAATAATAATGGACACCTGACACCAGAAACGTATACAGCTCTATATCAAAGCACGCTGACTCTACTTAATATAATTGAATATTCATTTAATCAATTTGACATTGAGTATGTATTGCCTGGAAAATTCACCACTGATAATTTAGAAAAACGATTTGGCAATTATAGACTTTTATGTGGCTGCAATTACAATGTCATATGATGAAATTTTAAATGCTGAAAAGAAAATACGGCTGAAGCATATTTTCAATGAAAAGAAATCGTCATTTTCTTTAGCAGAAATTAAAACAAGGTTCCAAAACTGCTTAGAAACTCAAGAAAATTTTGATTTCTTGGATACCAAACAAAATCCTGAAGTTTTGGATATATTCAATGAAGTATTTGAGACAAATTACTTAGCCAATTGTGACATAGAGGATAGTACTAAGACTTATATATCTGGATATGCTTCACACGCTATCTCTAAAAACCTAAACTGCGAGATATGCAAATCGCTAATAGTTAAAGAAAAAGGTTCATTAACAACAAATGTTTATTTTGATCATTTGCAAAGAGGAGGACTGTCAATTCCAACTAAATACTTTTAATTAGGTTAACTGCATTAGCGACTCATATATATCACGATTATTTCGTATTTTTAAATTTTTTAGAGCTATTTCATATTCAGATGACTTGTATCGAATCGAACTGTCCTCTTTTCCAAAATTAAATTTAGTTCTTGAACGTTACACGGAGACGGAGCACACAGCCGCTGGCGGCCGACGTTCACAGGTAGCACTACCATGCCGTCCGAGCGCGGTGTTGCCTTTCTTTCATCACGGCTCGTAGTTGACGTCGGCTGTGCTTGCATCTTCTGGCCTCCAAACATACCGAATTGCAACGTTGTATTAGCACCGAAGACCGTCTAAAAAGCATGATTGATACTGGAAGGTAATGTCCGAGCAATAAATTATAGATAAAAGGTACCGCATTCTATAGAGGCGCGTGGCTTGGTTGCCTCCAGTGACGGTGGGTTATTGCTGTTGATAAGGTGTAGGCTTAATTAAATTCCCAATATGGTGTGATTTTCAAAGCAGATTACATCTTTATTTGTAATATATCTCCAGGCTTGTGAAAAGCAAAATATTTCTTTCAAATTTCAATATTCAGGGAGAAGCAGGTTGTTTGATTAATTCTGATATGGTAGGTTGAATGTTTGGTATTGAATAGACATGCCGTAAGTGCTAGGCTACCGAACATAGTTACGTTTGGAAACTGAACATTCTCATCTAAAATATCAATATGAAAAACGTTTAGTTTACGAAATTAGCGCTGGCTATTTATCCTTCTTGCAACTAATTTCATTAGCTCTGAAAAGTATTTCACCAGTATGTAGTTTAACCACTTTCTGTGTCTATACAAAACTGCATTCTGGTCTACATGCTTCTCACTTTGTAGACATACTGGTAGGTTCAGCCCCTTTAGGCAGAAACCAAATATATAGAATTTTTGCTTTTCCAGAAATCCTCCCATTGCTAATACAAACAATTATGATCAGTTATGATTTGTTAATTTTATTCATCTGTGACTTGTTTAGTCCGATGACGGAAATCTGAAATGTGCCCATAAAAATGATTTGTAGGAGCCACTGTTGTGGTCGATTTCGCGATATTAATTGTTTCCTGTAGATTGAGATATTGCTCAACCAGTGGTGTTATCCAGGAAAAGATCTGGGGGGAGGCTCAAGATCCAGGGTGACACGAAAATTCCGTCGCGGGGAGGGATGTCTTGGAGATATAAAACTGCATAGCAGAGGGGGGGGGACTCGCTTAGTCTAGGTAGCTACACTTCATAGAAGGTATAACATGTATAATATGTAGAACAAGAATAATGAGCTGTTGCGCTTTGAGAGGGTAGACTCCGAAGAGCCCCAAAGCCCTCCCATGAATACGCCGCTGTGCCCATACCAGAATAAGAACAGAGGCATGGGGTCTGTGGGCCTAGCTCAAGTTCCGCGCTTCTTTCATTGGGATTACACCCAGCCAGCGGCGGCGACGAAGTAAATAAGAAATGAATAAGTCCTTCTTGATTCAATTTACAAATTAATGCATTAATCAAAGAAACTATCATGTTTTTAGTCATAAAATATTACCAGACATTTGAGAAACAAAATAGTATTTTAAATTTCAATAGGTATTAAGAGTAATCCATGTAATTTTTTCTTATGTGGAAGTGGAACAACCAGCGGGTACGCTTATGCAGTCGGCGGCGCGGCACCTCAAAGACAAAAGCTGTATTTTGTATTTTCGGCTCACAAAGAGATTGACAGTAGCTAGAAAAAAAAGTGGTATTTTTCTATTTGACTCTTAGGTTTTGTGGATTTAGCATTTAGAAGGCTGGCTATTATTACCTCCAATCGCATCATAGGAAAAAAAATCGACCTGATTTTTTGTTCATTTTCCTGTTGTGCTTTTTGTCACTGCAAGCAAACTGTAGCTAAACTGTTTTCACAAAGCTTTTTGAAAAAACTTGTCAGACTTGGCTTGGAAATGATATTCCAAACTTGGGGGAATAGGACGGAGGTTTTTTTCAGGGTACTGGTATAGTACAGAAACATTTTCACTGTATACAGGAAATCTATTTTGAATAACAATATGTCATTTTTTCAGACTGCTACGTGGCCCGTATTAGATTTTTATAAGAATGTGTTTGTTTATTTGTTACTTTTGTTTATGGATTTATACAGTTTTTTTTTTGAGAATTCTAAATCGATTTATTACTTGTTTGTATTTTAAAGGATATTATTTTTGTTTTAATTGCATGGAATTGACTGTTTGTTTTTATTATTTTATACTATACACTATGCACCGGCGGGCCTTCTGCGATCTAGTTCTTTTCTGCCGCTACACCAACGGGCTTTGCTCCTCGGAGCTCTCATGATGCCGCCGCGCGATGTGCCTGCCAGATAGACCCGCCTAACTTTGACGTCCCATCCTAACCGTGTCGAGCTTCTTTCATCCAGAACTGGGCGATACGACCGCCCCTTTGTCTCGAGAGTTTTGAGACTGTGGAACAATCTACAAGAGGAAGCTTTTCCCAGTTCTACTAACCTCAGGCAGTTCAAAAATCGTATTAACAAAATTTCTTTGGGATCATCATAGCAGCCGCGGTGTTTCGGCATTTAGGCTTCTGCCTGCGCGACTGCTTCGATTATAATATAGGTATATATATATACCTCCATATATGTATGTATATATATACTCCATAATCATTTCAATTTTTGGCTTGTCTATTGAATACCAAATATATTTGACCTACCATAGAAAAATTCATCTCTCAATCTCTGTTTGGGAATCTGACTGACCAGTTATTAAACCGACCGTCGGCAATGAGTAATCAGGGGAGCAGAAACACGTCGTCCTGCGACCTGTCTTTAGGTAGTATACTTTATCTGAAGTCACTTGAAACACTGTGAAATACCGGGTGCGTTTTATATATCTATATTTAACACGCTCTGTTGCTGCAAAAATCGCCAAATTTCGCAGCAAATATCCCCCCCCCGTATAAGATCAAAGGCAGTTTCACCGGTCCACGTGGAGTAAAGCACGCCTATGCGTGGACATAGCCAATGAGAAAGCGTGTATTTCAGAGCTCCGAAAAAGTGCAGGTGGCTACTGAAAATTGAAACAGTTTAGCCAGTGCCGTGTAACGGTGAATAAACGTGTTTTCTTTAGTCTGTCCGTGTTTTTTCATAGATTTTATTAGTTTGTGTGTTTTTAACTTTTGAATACTCAGTTTAGTTGTTGATTTAATTGTTGTGTTGATTGTTCTTGTGTGTCCTAAATATGGCTCTTTGGAGACCTTGGGAAAATGCTCCAAGCCACGAGGAGATGGTTGATGAACCTGTGCAGGCAGAATTCTTTCATAAAGATTTAGAGGAACAGACCCAAAGAGTAATCCTAAATATGTAAAATCAGTCGGTCTACCATTTATCGGGTTATAAAAAGGGGAGATGTAGTCAACCATTCCTTCCACAGAAAGCGCATAGGGCAAAAATTAAAAAAAATAGACGTGGGTTTTCAGGAAGATATTCGTCGTATAATATACGGATTTTATAAAGAAAATTTGGTGCCCACGTTGGAAATGATACGGGATAAATTAAAAGATTATCCTGAAGATTTTTATAATTACAAATGCTTAGACTCACTGCACTGTATTGTAAAACTGTGTGGTTTTCAATACAAAAAATTAGATAAAAGAATGGTGATTATGGAGTCGTCTCGAATCGTTGAATTGCGCCAAGAATTTTTGCACAAAGTTAAAATCTATAGAGAGCAGAAAAGAAATCTGATTTACCTGGATGAAACGTGGTATGATACCATGATGTTGTGCAGTACGGCTGGGTTGACGACAGCAACAAGTGCATTTTAAATGCACCATGCAACCGTGGAAAACGAATCATTATTCTCCATGCTGGCAGTGAAAATGGATTTATACCTAATGCCTTGCTGTTATCTGCCAAAAATATCAAAGAACCATGTGCCGACTATCATGAGGACATGACCTCTGACTTATTTGAAAAGTGGATAGAGCAGCAGTTAATACCAAACATTTCCCCAAATTCAGTGATTATTATGGACAATGCGCCATACCATTCCCGACAGAAAAACAAAATTCCGAATACAGGCACAAAAAAACAAGACATTATTGATTTTATGAAGGATAAGGGAATGGAAATACCACAAAAATCAACCAAAGCCATATTATTGGATCTTTTTAAAAGACAAAAAATTGAAAAAGAGTATGTTGTTGACAATCTGCTTCAGCAAAATGGCCATGAAGTATTACGTCTACCTCCCTATTACTGCATTTTTAACCCGATTGAGTTGGTCCGGGCTGCTTTCAAAAAAAAAGTAAGAAAACATAATCAGACCCCTCAATTAAGTGAATCGCTATTGGCCACAATAAGAGATGCAGTATCTCATATTGCTGCCACAGACCTATGGAAGCAGTGTTCTAGGCATATTATTGAAAAAGAAAATGAATATTGTGTTTTGCCTCCTGTAAATCCCGTTGTAATTCCTCTACAAGATGACTCTAGCGACAGCTCCGAAGGCGAGGATGATATATAAATACCTATAATGTAAGTCTTTATATACCTTTTTATATACCTACCTGCTATGTAAATATTTGCCTATGTCAAACGTTGGAATTCTGTAATTTTTCCATTTCTTAACTTTCAGTCAACATAAATTAAACTCCCAATATAAGTATTTTTATCCCAAATCAAAAAAATAAGAAGATAGTAAAATCCATATATTGTGATATAAAAACATTATTATTATCGTTCTAAATAAATCACCGCACGCCTATGATACGTCATGAAATTAAAAGGACGCGCCGACCAAAGGTTTTTATGCTATTTCAAGTGACTTCAGATATACCATACGTCCCTCTTTTATCGAGTATAATTTATTGCCGGTTTATTTCTTTGATGTCCTTTACCGCCGTCTGATGGATCACTCTAATGGTGGGGCTACATTAGCGGGCGAAGATTCGTGTCGTGTTGGCGCGAAAAACATCGTGTATCGGGCATACACGATGTTCTTGTCTACATTTAGCGGCGAAGATTCATATAACGGACTGCGACGATTATTCGTTTGTGTGTTGTTTAGCCGTGCGGAAGAAAATATGGAGGAAGCAGTAGCGTTGCATTATATGTCAGTAAATTATTATTATTTATTACACTTGTACGGGTATCAGGTACAAAGTAATATGAATAAGAGAAGAAGGAGTAGATGGTGGATGACTACTATTCATAGAAACCGAACGATGTAAGTGTGCAGCACAATTTTTACAACACGTCACGCTAAAATAATACTTGATATAATGTTTCTATTTTGCCTTTTTCTGCATTAGACCTTAAGTGGTGTGAGTATATAATAATAATTTTTACATTTTTTTCTTATTTACAGAACAGGAATGGAACGTTTGTTATCTGAGCTAACCGCAGAGTCCGGTATAGAATTCCCTGGATTTTTACGTATGTCGACATCTGACTTTGAAATACTACTACAAAAGCTCGCACCACTAATCACCAAAAAAGATACAAAATTCAGAAAAGCAATTCCTGCAAAAGTGCGATTGGCAATAACACTACGTTATCTGGCGACAGGAGATGATTTTCGAAGCCTTCATTATCTTTTCAAAATATCTCATCAACTCATTTCCAAAATAGTACATGAAGTGTGTGCAAGTATTTTGATCGTTTTGAAAGACGAAGTTATGGTAAGAAAAATACAATATTTTACTCATAGTTCAGTTTATTTCACTAAGTGCCTATAGTCTAAGCAACATGTACCTTTATGGAGTTTTTCTTTTCGATTATTAATAACAAAATAAACATTTTTCTATTCTCATTCCTATTAAAAAAAAGGTATACCATCCATAAAAAAAACTACAAAACTACTACATTTTCATATGAATACTATATCACCAGTCTCCGATATAACGAATTGTGATGTTTTCTGAGATGGCATGGTTTGGTTCTGCGATGGCGATGGATGGATCGGAGACTGGTACGTTTGGGTCGGTGGTGACGGAGATGGTGATGATTGATTTGAAGAGTGATATGTGTGGTTCTTTGGTAACTGAGATGGTGATGGATGAGTCGGGGACCGGTAGGTTTGATTCTGATGTAACGATGAATGGATTTGGGAGTGATATGGATGAGTTGGGTGAACCCGATCTATCATGCCTGCGTTTATAACCATGCTATGGATATCATTCATAAGAATGTCTCTGGTATTTGGGTTTTTAAGTTTTCTTATTTTAGCAGCAATCAGTTTCCCAAACATTTCATATTCGTCGTTGACACTACCTTTCACGTGCTCAAATGCCTCTTGCATTTGTCTCTTCGCATGTAATATTTCTGAAGGAAAATCAATTTTCGCTCGCTTATTTGTTATGTTTGAATTAATCGGAGGAGTTGGAGTTGAGTCTTCTTCACTACGACTAACTGTAATCCCTTCATGTTCATCGTCACGTTCTCCATGCTCTTCCCGTACACTTTCATTCTGAAATAATAATAAAATTTGTTTCAGATTCCTTCAAACGAAGAAGAATGGCTACAAAAAGAAACTGAGTTCCATGATATCTTTCCACATTGTATTGGAAGCATTGATGGAAAACACGTGCAAATTTTATCACCCATTCACAGTGGAACTGAATTTTATAATTATAAACATACATTTAGCATTGTCCTCATGGCTTTGGTAGATAAGAAATATCGGTTTCTGTATGCAGATGTTGGTTGCCAAGGGCGAATTAGTGATGGTGGAGTGTTTAGAAATACCGCATTATTCGAAAGATTAGAAAGAAATGCTCTAAAGATACCAGCTCCTTCGGTGCTTCCCGGTACTGATTTCATCATGCCGTTTGTATTTGTAGCGGACAACGCGTTCCCGTTACAAACACACATCATGAAGCCATACCCTGGAGATCATCCAGAAGGCAGTATTAAAAGAAAATTTAACACGCAACTGTCAAAAGCCCGTATAGTTGTAGAAAATGTGTTTGGAATTATGTCTGCGGTATTCCGCGTACTTAGGAAGCCGATTGCACTCCAACCAGATCGCGCCTCTAATGTTGTAATGTCTTGTATATTACTACACAACTTCTTAAGAAACAGTTCATCTTCAAATAATATATATATACCACCAGGTTTTGCGGACACTATTACAAATGGACAAGTAGTTCCAGGTACATGGAGAAATGAGCAACAAGAAGAAACTGCGTTGCGCCCTTTTCCAGCGGTAGCTAGACGGAGCGATCTTTTACCTACACAGATCAGGGACCAGTTCGCTCAATATTTTTTCAGTCAATAAAAATAGTCTAAGCAACAAAAAAAGCAAAACTCCCATTTTGTTTGTTTTTACATTGTTTATAACTTTTGCACTTTTTATCAGTGCCTTTTCGAATTTTTTCTTAAACTTTCTACATATTTTTCCGAATCAAATGACACCTTCATCGTAATTTTCGGAGACTATACTCGGATTTCACCCAAAAAGCTACATGTTGCTTAGACTAAAAGTATGTTTTTATTTTTGTGAAGTCACACTGTGGAATGTGAATAAATATAAGATATAATAAATGGGCGTGTTTCATTATTTACCTGTGTATCGATAGTCCGGCGACAATCATATATTGGCTGAAGAAAACTGTTCATAGCCGAAAAGGCGAACCAATTTGTTTGATATATGTCGTCGGTGCCAGCGCCTGACCTCATTGATTTCTTTATTTTATTGAGATGAGCTCTGTAGTACGACATCAAAGAATCTTTTTTCCTCTTCATTTCTTCTATTGTGGTAGGCCAACTGAGCCTATTTTGAATTCTCGTCCACGCATCATGTACCAAATGCTTCTTTTTGTGGTCTGGGTTACTAGGATTCCATATAATATTTTCTGTTTCATAAAACTGAATGAACTCCAACACTTTTTCGTTATTCCACTCCATCGTACAGTGTACAAAACACCTAGGCCAAATACAGGGTGACTTTGAAGTTGAGTCATTAATTTTCAGATAATGATTGTAGAAGGAAGATAAACCAGAATATGTGTGTAAAAATAAAAAAAAATTAACAAAAAATGTTACCTTGTTTTATAAAGTATCCTCCCGACAAGTATTTCAGTGCGGACCTGTATTTGATCGTGAGGTCCCCTGTGAGGTCTTAAGTCACCTGATTCACGAGCCCGTTGTACTACATTAACAAAGGCACGAGGGGTTGGTTGCACTCGATTGGGAAACCGATCCGCATAAACATGTGCCATTTTTTATTTCGTTTGAGCCACGCAACAGACACTATTCACACGCTAACCGACAGACACTGACTGTATGTATAACTGAACTGAATAAAATACTTAATTGCAAAAACATCGTTCCAAATTCTTTCGCTTTTTTGTTTCCGATGCGATGAACCGGTAAGGCGGATTATATCCGTTGTTGCCAAACACGAGTACATGATATTATTATTGAGACAGGGCGGTACTCAAACTTCCAAAGGGCTATAACTTTGTTACTTTAATTTTACCAGAAAAATGGTAAAGGAAAAAAACATTTCTTTTGATCAGATCTACTCACTGTTAAAATAAATGACTCAACTTCGAAGTCACCCTGTATATTTTATCTCTGCAAAACACACGCACGTCCGTCTCGCTTCAAAGTCTGGACGACCCTGAAGTAACGCAGGTGTAGCCAGACATGCGAATATTGTCGCGATAAGTCCCTTTGATGCGTGCTAGTTTACCGACAGCGACCCGATGTTACATCGTCTTCGCCCGAATACACCGCGTTGTAACGATGTACCCGGCCACACACATCGCCGTAGCCCGAATATTCGCCGTAGCCCGCTAATGTAGCCCCAGCATAAGCAAAAGCTAAACATACACGGTAATGATTACCGAAAGGACATGCGATAAACAGGTTACAATAACAATAAGAGTTTTGAGCGTAGCAACTAGAATTCTTAGAGAAATTTTACATGGAGCACCCTTCAAAACACTTTAAGGATTGTGTATATTTCGTATTTTTAAGTGTTGTGTTCTGAAGATTTAAAAATAGGAAAATTGATATATCATTATCTGCCGTTGGTAATAATGGAATCATCAACTTGAGCATTTGATAGACCAATTGCGTATGAGTGAAAGACGAAAGGTAAGAAATCAAAGGCCCTGGATGGAATGAAGCTTCTCAAACGCTGGGAGATTTTAGGTACGAATTCGCGTCGTGTATCGGCGGAGTGTGGGTAGAGACAGTTGATTATGATTTGTTCACCAAAATATTCATACAGATCATATTGTGGCGGAATCATGAATCTGAATATCCATAATAGTTAGTTAACCGCTTAACGATCTAGTTTTTTTTCAAAAATTGGTAAAAAAATCTAATCTTTTTATTTTCTTATTTTGAACTAAATCGAAAGTTATTTTATTTTATAGAGTTAAAAATTAAATAAAACCCTGAATTTTTGTAAAAAAACTTACATTTATTTTTATACATGTGCTTACCCGAGTTAACTCGGGCAACAACAAAAAATATTTATTTGAGGAACATACCTAAGGTAACATATCTAAAACTTAAAAATTATATGTAAGTAAGTAAAAAAAACATTGTTCTAAATATTTGCAACTGTGTGGTAAATCCTAAAGCATGGAGTCACACACAAGGGGGTTTCGCAATCTGCACAGTAATATTTGGTTTCTCTTCTAATCTTCTTTCCGCGTTCATCTCGAGCCCTGTTGCAAATTCCACATTGCCTGGTTGGATTTGTCTTTTTCCCAGTAGCTGGAATAAGATCTGGAAAATATCGTCCTGTCAGACGAAGCGGAGTGAGCTGGGTTGAAGGTCGTCCTGTTCTTGGAGTAAACTCAGTTTGATGATATTTTTCCATTATTTGCTTTATAAGCTCCAATCGGTATACAAGTGCTGATTTTGTTCCGCCCGTTTTTACATATATTATAAAATAGTTCCATAGGGATAAATCCAAAAGGTGGAAAAATATTTTTTCATAATATTTTTTACCTCTTTTTCTTGGTAAGGTAAGTATAGTCAGCCAAGTGCTGGTCCACTCGGTCCACTCCACCCATGGTATCGTTATAGTCCACAACCAATAATATATTGGATTCAGCCAAGTCTACCTTGTATAATAAAAGACTTTCGTCAATTGCCACATGTTTCTCTGGAGTAACTGTAGCTCGAAATTTATTCACTAACTTGTCGTATATCGGCCATATCTTGTTTAGCTTTGGGTTTGGGTGGTGCTCAGCGTCAAAGGTCTCGTTCTCAGCAGAATGTAGATTTGACCTGATTGCTTCAAATCTTTTATTGCTCAGGCATTTTGCAAAAAAAGGTGTCAGTAATAAAGGTTTTTATACCAATATTGCCTCATTTCAGGTTTTTTTATAATACTTTGAAGAATTATAAGCCCCAAAAATACTCTCATTTCACCAGCAGTTACTGGGAACCATTTTTTGAATTTCTTTTGAATCGTATAACGATTGGTTTCAGTAACAATGTGATCGATTATCTCAGCATCAAAAAATTGCAGTAAATTGTCCTCATCATCGGAGTGAAAATGAACACTAGGTCTGGCAGAAAATGGAAAAGCTGGTGGTTCCGGGGAATCAGGCCCTAACTCGCACCAATTACGCGCAAGCAACACAATTTCAGAGTTAATATAATCAGAACTCGTCGTTGAAACATCCAAACTTGTACCTGACTAACTCTCATCGACGACACCTTCGATATCAACCCCATCGAAACTTTCATCACTGTCGCTCTCCATTGTTAAGCGTACAATAAAAGAAAACATAAAATGTGCGACAATCAATCCCCTATTACAGCCAAATACTAACTAACTACTAAATAACGCGGCGATGCGCGTAACCAGTAACGCTCCAACCCGGAGCATCGAAATATTAGCACCCCACTTCCTGCTAGTTTCGCAACGCGTAAAACAATCCGGTGTTTTGCGGTCAACTACCTTTAGGTGACCTTCATTCCTGGATGTTTACCTTCCTCCTGACTAGCTGCTATATCACAGACATCACAGTTTAACTGCATGTAGGATTTGGTATACCACAATGTAATTTCAGACACCTCGCCAAAAACTGTTTCAACGACGGAGTGACGCTACTCTTCTATAGTCCATATCATTTCGCCACTACTTGCTCAACCACCTTAGGCGCTAATGCGACGTTGCAGTTCAGTATTTTGGGAGGCCAGAAGATGAAGGAGGTATGTGCAACTTCGATTGCAGATTTTTGTACCTCCATGGACGAACCGTCACAAACCCGGCTGTGACATACCTGACCAGGACATTTTTACCATATTGTGATAGAATTGTGTTTTATTTTAGTGTTTAGAATTTTATGTTGAGTTATTAAATTATTATTATTAATGTAAAATTTTGCGAATCAATGTTTATTCAGAAGTATAATGTTATGTTTGATTAACGAAATCTTGTACCCTTTACATACAGATTTCACAATATTTTTGTTATTGAATTTTTGTTGAGTCTGGTATCATGGGTTTTTTGTAGTTTCCTTATGATCGTATATTCGAATTATTATTTAGAAACCTCACATGGAGCTTTCTGATTCTTCATTGCACTATATTGCAAATGCACCACATTACGTTATCTACCAGAATAAAGTTATTTTCCTAATTATATTGTTTTACTTATCACTCTTGAACGAACCCAATCGCAAATGCACTTTAGGTGTTTGAATTGTTTTTTGTTTTTCCTAATGCAAAATTCATTTTTGTTATTAGGAAAACCATTCAAAACAACCAAATAAAGATGACAATGAGTGACAGATGTGGTGAGAAAGTAGGCAACCATGAGAGCACCGCCGTATGCCATTGTAAGAAACATGGCAGCATATGTCATTCGTCGAATTGTTCTGAGTAGGCAGGCGTTCTGTCTGTGTCATATTTGTTCTTTCACCACGACAACATAGGGACATTCGTGTTGCTGGTTGAATTACACTGAGTTAGCATTCTTTCAGTGTATATTTTGTGTATTAAACCGCTCCCACACGATGTGGCGAATGCCTTACAAGGTTGGACACATTGCCATTGGAAGCATGGTTCGTTACGCTCCCACGAGATGTCATGTGTTTCATGGTTTTAGGTTAGAATCAGTAGCGGCGACAAACATTATTTATTTGTTTGCTCTTCTACTAGGTTGGCACAATTTTCCACGAGCCTAGTTTCTAGCTCAGTCACTGACACGGTCCTCACAGATGTCACCATGCGGCATGTGCGGTCGTGATCCGCGTAATAGCAGATCGGCCATGAAGCTCTGGCTGGCGAGTAGGAGAGTCTCCCAATAGATGGCGCCAACGGTACTATTTGTTCTTGTCACAGTATTTTGGAAAAACAAATTTCCGAATAAAAAGTGCTCCAAGATTTTTTTTGCAGAATTACATATTTTAGACTGCCGTGTACACGTTAAACGGTTAAACCTTCAATACTGTGATAATTTGTACTGCTTTTTGTCAAAGTCAGTTTCGCTTTAAATCGGCTAAGTATTTTCAGAACAGCAGGGTTGATATATAATATCACTATAATTTCGAAGCGATGCTAAAGATCGAAAACGGCTGAGATGCAAATCAATTTATTGGTCATTATGGAGATACATTTGAGGATAAATTGGCGATTAGAATCAAAATTTGAATTTTTAAAGACAAAATTTACTGAGAACGAAGCACAAAGGAACCGAGTGGAGTGAGAAAATTTTACTCATGTTTTTTTTTTCCAAGGTGGACATAAACGCATGCTTAATTGAGGGTTTGATGACATACTCTAAATTCCAATAAATATCAAAAGTAAAACTGCTCTATTTCATTATCACATCTTACCTACATACATATATTAATTATTTCGGAGCAGCATTGTTCCAAGCTCTACACGTCGCGTCGGCACATTCTTAGTGGCTTAGACGAGGAAAGAGCTTAGCGGTAAATGAAAAATGGCAGCTTGATAGCGGTGACGTTGAAGAAAGACGAGTGACCAGAGATGAGCAAAAACTCGCGAACTGCGATTTACTCCGTAGCACACTGCGAGCTAGTGGGTTCGCGTGAGCCGGTAGGCATGCAATCAACCCAACCGTACAATCGCGGCAATCGCTTTGGGAGTGACACATGCGAGTGGCGATTGGCGGTTAAAAACGAGCGGATGGCGTTGCTTTTATATGGTTGTGAGTTGTGACTGTTGCGAGCTGCGAATGCGAATTGTTAGGATTGGTATTGGTGGTTTCTATTTTCAATCTCTAGGTTGTTTTTTGTTTGACTAGCCAGTATTATTTTATTCAGTTTCAACAATGTTTAAAAAGAGGAAAATATGTTATTTGTGGAAATTTTTTTTCCGAAATCGACGAAAATTTCGCAAAATGTAATATATGTGCAGCCAAAATATCATATAAGACTAGTACAAAGAATTTGAGAAGACACATGGAGTCAAAACACCCAGCTGTAGCTGTAGCTGCAAATAAACCAACCTTGTTAAGTTCTTGAAAAGAAATGTTTGCAGTTTAACATATTACCTGTTGGGTTTAGTTTTTGCATTCTTCTAATTAAAATTATAATTATAAGAGACATTTGTTTTCATTTTTAATAAAATCTAAAAATTTTGAATTATAAGATTTAAAAAAAGGTATTATCATTTCTCCTAACCTTTATAACACAAATACAATGTAATTTCTTTTTTGTGATAACAGTTGTTAACACATAAGACATAAATATGACCAATTTAATGTAATTAACCTTTTATAGAAGGGAAATAATGAAATAACAGTCCCACAATTTCAAATCGCAATCACAGGTTGCACTTGCAGTGAGTGGTAAATCGCAATCGCAGTTTTAACTGCGATCACAAAATCGCAACTTTGATCATCTCTACAAGTGACAATAGGGTCATTCACACGTACACTCAATCACGCGTTCTTGAAACGTCCCGCTCCAATCGCGCGCGAATGAACGTGTGTGTGAATGGTAATACACGCCAAACGTGTCAGAACGCACGCTGCACTTGTCGCTCCAATCACGCGGGACTAGCTTGGCTTTATTTTTTATGTGCGTGCGGCGAGGTACGGCGGTTTTAGAAATGGTTGACACCCGTTATTGGTCCAGAGATTTCATGATTAACTTCATAGAAGGGTACAAAGCAAATCCATGTTTATGGAAAATTCGTTCGAAAGAATATACCAATAAAAATTTAAAAAATGAAGTATACGACAAATTAGTTAAGCTGTGTAAAAGTATTTATCCAGAAGCAAACCGAGATTTTGTGGTAAAAAAATTCAGGGCTTGCGAGGACCTTTTCGAAAAGAGGTCAAAAAGGTAGAAGAGTCAAAAAGAAGTGGTGCTTCTGCTGACGACGTCTACATATCTTCATTGTGGTATTATGATTTGTTACTCTTTACGAAGGATCAGGAAATGCCGACTAACAGTATAAATAATATTGAAGAAAATGAAATTGAAGGGCAAATTTTGGAGCAGGAATTACCAGAATATCCTCGACCTACAGAAGTAGAGGAAAATATTGAAGGCACCACACAAGTAAGTTTACACAGTATATTTATTTCTCATTATCGTACATTTCACATAACATATTTACCAAATTAAGCTTAGTTTTATTTTTAATTTTAAAAGTTTAAAGTCAATGGGATACCACATGTTTAACTTTACGCATTGAAAATTAAAAATTACACATTAGTTATTAAATAATTATGGGTAAACTAGGTTTAGTATTTTATGCATAAGTTTGCTACTATGCGAAATCCATTTCATATATGTCCTGGCTCTATGTTTTTCCTTTTCGAAGCATTTCATCTTGAAATTCTATCCATCCATCTCCATTCAAATAATTCATATAAGCTTCACGGACCTCTTTTGCTAAAGAGGTAACATTTCTTGGTGTTCTCAATTGTAGGCTAGTCAGTTCTACACTTTCGCTTCTCCAGTCCTCCATTTGAACCTGGCCATTAGTATTACAATAATTATCAAACGTGAAATTCTTTGCATACGGTGTTTTTAGTTTTATCAAAAAATTGTGTAATGTGCAAATGGCTAACACTACATATATTATTTTGATTGGAGTCATGTTTATTGCTGTGTGCAGAATTCTGAATTTCGCAGCTATTTGGCCAAATGCATTTTCTGATACATTCCTAGCTCTGGATAACCCATAATTAAAGATGCGTTTCTGGTAATTTAGATCCTTTTGTGGAAATGGTTTGAGAAAATGTTCACCCAGGTTAAATGCTTCGTCTCCAAGGAACACATAGGGGAAATTATTTTTTGTTTCAGTTTCATCTGGTAAATTCAGTTCCGACTTCAGCAACTTTCTGTAGAACTCGGTATATTCAATTACACCACCATCGGATAGTCTACTGTTTTTTCCAACATCAACAAAAATGAATTCGTAGTTGGAGTTCACCAGGGCCATCAAAACAATTGAATAAAATTATTATAATTATAATATTGTGCTCCTGAGTGAGGAGGCGGGACAATCCTTATATGTTTGCCGTCTAAAGCACCTCCACAATTGATAAACTGCCACTTATTTTCAAATCCTTTAGCAATATCAATCCATTCTTCTTTACTAGTCGGGAACTAAAAACAAAAGCACTAATTAATGAACTAAAATTAAATTAATATTTTTTTAGAGTACTGGATCGCCATCCACAAGTACATTAAAGAAAAAAGATAATTGTCAAAGAGCAAATAAGAGAAAAGTACATGTTTCCACTGAAAGCAAGGAATTTGTTGATTTTTGCAAAACAGCATTGGGCTCTCAACCAAGTATGCCTATTACCGAATTTGACGCTGTCGGAATTAGCGTTGCCAAGAAATTGCAGAGAATGCAACCAACTCGAGCAATATACGCGGAGAGTATTATTAATCAAGTACTAACAAAGGGTTTGTTGGGTACTTTATCACAAGAAACTAATATATCTGATGGATTTAAACCACCTTTCTCGACAGACTGCAGCAGTAACGTCTCACGTCCAGCAAGTTCATGTTCTTACACACCTGTAGAGGTTTGTCATTCCTGGCAGACGCAGTATTCACACCACACAGCAACTGCAGTTGCAGATAATAATTCCCAGGATTCTACTGCTGCATTATTTTATGAGAACTCTTCTGATTTTATAAACAATACAAAATAAGATCTTCTTAGTATTACTAGTTTGTTTGTTAATGCATTTATTGAAATAAAGTTCATTTTCATAATTTGGTGTTTATTTTCAAACTCATGTAATTAATGTTATGATGCGTATCATTTCGCGAACTCAAATTGAGAAAGTAATGGGTGGGGAAAGTTTTAAGCAAAACAGAAATAATAAAGACTGGTTCTTATGTAATTTTTAACGAGGAATTTGATAATGACTTAGCAGCTTTTTAGGGGTTTCCATACTTTTTCCCCACCCTGTGGAATTATGTATGAAATAAACTCACCTTCATGTACTCGTCCTTCAAAGACTCATATATAGCTCGACAAGTTTCGGGAATCAAATCACAAAGAGTTGAAGCACCAATTCCTGCAATGAACTTCTAAAGAACGCCCAGTTGCCAAAAACCTAAGTGTTGCCGCTAATCGCTCCTCTGGCGAAATACTATGCCTCATAACTGTATCCTGTTTAATTATTTTAGGTGTTATCATTGTAAATAATTTATCAAATGTGTGTGAATCCATTCTCAAATAGTTTTTGTAGTCGTCAGGATAATTTTCTTTGAGTTTGTGAACAAGGGGCATATGCCCGTACAGATTCCGATCTTTTTTCCACTTCTTAATCCATGTTCTTATATAACGCTTTTTGTCCTTCTTTTTTAAAATTCTATAGTAAGTATACATAGCAGCGATGACAATAATTCTTTTCTTTTCAATATTTATTCCTAAAATATTTTTTTAATATATATAAAATTTGTAAAATGTTAACAAAAATGTCCAACTTACCTGAAAATCCAAACGCCGTGCCAATCACGCGAGAACAATACTTTTTTTTGTTCACACACACGGGATAAAACCTTGCCGTTTTAGGCCGCGAGAAAGAATGAAGGATAAAACCATGTCTCTTTTTACTGCAACGATCTTAGCGCGCCACGCTCCAGTCCTCTGTCCTGAACGCGCGTTTGGAGCGGAACGTTCCAAGAACGCGTGATTGAGTGTACGTGTGAATGCCGCTAATATCAAGACAAGTGACAGTATCAATCTTGACAGTCTTGCCGGCTGCTTTTTCACCGTGAAAAACGTTGCCAGATTTCCTGTGTTGCGCCTTGTCAAGTCTCAGTCGACCCCATGTGGTTTAATCTGTGCTATGGATCACAAAACATATACACGAAGAAGGCAACACGGTGACTTGTGTGGTTGTCAGCGGCCATTTTTTGAGGTGCGACACGGTTGAAAGATTGTGCATTAATACCCTGCAACGTTGCCAGCTCTACAAATAAATCTGAGATTGCTATACTTTTATATATAGAAATTTAGTGGGATATGGGAGATCTTATAACAGCATGTGTTATTAACATTTTGCGCTATCTTGACGAATAAGTGCTTTTTTGTATATTAAAATAGCAACGTCAATAACGCAAGCTGTTATAAGATCACTCATATCTACTAACTAATCTGGATATATATATATATATATATATATATATATATATATATATATATATAAAAGTAAAGCAATCTCAGATTTATATGTAGAGCTGGCAACGTTGCGGGATATTACTGCAGAATCTGGCAATCATGTCGCACCTTCAAAAAATAGCCGCTGACAACCATACAAGTCACCGTGTTGGCATTGAATAGCAGGGAGTTAAACCTTGTTCAGTGTATATGTTTTGTGGAGAAACTCATATATGAGCGAATGGGAAATAAAGCAGTATTGCGGGTGCACAATATGACAACCATGTCGCACCCCCAAAAAAATGGCGGCTTATTTACAACTGACGTTGTCTGATTGGTCAGATTTAAATTTCCGGCGGGTTTCTTCCTATGGCTGTGCTTTGCAAAAATAACCTTACATTTTCAGCAAGCCATTTTCGTTGTGCGTAACATAAACATTTCATTTTGATTGAATAAAGTCCCTATTATGTTCTTTAAGGCATATGCCTTTTGTGAAGTATAAAAATGTAAGTACCCAAAGCTGTAATATACTTGTAAATACTATAAAATGGTGGATTCATGCAAGACTTAACGTAACTTAAGAAAATGAGCATTTAAAGCGCATGCGCGGCCAGTAGAGATGATCGATATATCGGTACCGGCGACCTTTCCCGGTGACTTGAATGGTCGCCGTTAGTCCCGGCGACCTGATTCTCCATGAAGCAGCGACCCAGATCGCTGTTTGGAAGTATCGGTATCGGTAACCACTGATCGGTAGCTGTTTCGGTCGCGGTCGCTGCCAGGAAGCATATACACATCGCGTTCGCGATCATCGCGCGGGAAGTACAGGGTCGCTACAGCGTAGCCTAACCTATTTTGTTAGTTTTTATTGTTATTGTTGTGAGTTCCTGTTTCATAGAAAAATGTTTCGTTTATTAAGCAATGTTTAACATATAAAAGAAGCATTTTTATACTACATTTGTTATGTTTTAAAAGTTTTATTTTGACTGGTAAAATAGTATTTTGTTTTACTTTTTAAGATTCATAGAAAGATATTTTTATGATTTTATGTGTTTTGTGCTCAATATTGTTAAAAACAAAAACCTTAAATATAGTTTAATTCAAATCTTCAGGAACCTGAACATCTACACCTCGTTAATATCAATGGATAACCGCCGCCAAATATCGAGTAATTTAATCAGTGCCAGGGAGTCGCTGGCTGGTGGCAGCGACCATAGATAAACAGTGACCTAAAGCGCTGCTAAATCTACCGGCGACTTTAAGGTCGCTGTCACCGGTATCCCGGCGACTTGCAAGTCGCTGCTAAGATCATCGCTAGCGGCCAGGATTGCCAATGTAGCAATGGCGACAATATCAACATTAAACACACTAACAAAATCATATGTTTAACGTCAAGGTAGCAGATGAAAGTGTTTTGTGGCTTATGTGTCACGTGGACTGGCGGACCAGCCTTGACATTGACAAGTGGCCCCTCCCCCCACGCTTGCGCCAATGCACTAGTAATTAGTCACAGAACTCGGATAATAGTCCAGATAATATCGGAATATCTGCTCGGAAAACTCTTCCGATTCCTATTTTTGCATAATCTGATTCAAGGACCTCTTAAAGAATCTGCATGTGACTAGGCCCAAAATTTGTTATTAAACCGATTCCAAAAATTGATTTGTTCGCTTTGTTTAAAGTATTTTGCTGTTTTTAGCACATTCTGAATAAAAAATGAGTTTTAGAACTTTTCTCTAGACTTGATATATACAGGTATAAGCAATGTAAAAACTCAAAATATGTCATTTGCTACCCTAAAAACAATATGAAAAATGAATATTTTGATGTTGCCAAATCTCACACATGCGTCAACCAACCAATAACAAAACCCCCAGAACATTTGAATGCGCGCTCAATGTATAGTCTATGTCTATGTGAACGCGAGAGAGATGAAATATGTCTCGTGCATGCTGAATATGCATTGAGCGTCCGCTTGCATATCAATTAAATACAAAGATTTATAATAACAGTATCTCCTAAAAGGTATCGTTAATGGTTATTTATGAAGCATGGCGGCATTAACATTTTCGTTTTTTCAGATCGTTTTTCGGTATCGCAAAATCAATTTTTTGTACTTTCCCATCTCGTACAAAATCAAATTTTGACAAACATTGTCAAACATCGTTTTGTTTCGGAGTATCAAAAAAAAAAAAAACGAATGCTACCTTTGATGAAGCGAAAACATTAATTTTTGTAATTTATTTGAAAAAGTTGTTCAAACAATTAGAGACGCAATTTGGAGCCTGTCAACATGTAGATTTGTTACTAGGAGGCTTTTTCGAATAACATGCAAAAAGTCCGAATCCGAATATTTTCCTGAGCAGATGTGAAGATATTTCTTGGACTATAACGACGGCAGCGCTACCTTTCTTGGCTGGAAATCTGGTGGAACTAAAAATATTGAAAGTATGCCAACAACGCATATCAGGAATGTGTCGGCGATTTCAGTTGTTTACATTACGAAATCTGACTGACGACCTTCCCGATATTGAGGCAGTTCGATGATCATAGATGCATAACACATCCTGGATTTTTCTCTATATTATGAACCTGATCAGTGCAATATCATGCAAGCACTATCTCTTGTTAATTGATCATGTATATTTATTGCGAAAACATAAATACTAAAATAACAAAAAATACATCTGTAGTTAGAGGACTGACTGGAATACAAATATAATCACTCTAATATGTGAATCAAAAATAGTTTTGCGCACACTGTTTAATGGGTAAAGGCAAATAAAATTGTTCTCAACAAAAAAAAAAAAACACATAAAACACTCATTGTTTCTTCAAACTAGGAAACAAACTCCTTATGTCATTGACAATTAATTTGGTATCCATAAAATAAATGACGATCTTCATTCCAACTGTCTCCTCGAAGGATGTTGACACTGTGAAACAAAAAAAAATTATTAGCATAATATCACTGTCATATTTGGTCAGCAAACACTAAACAGAAACATAGTCATCTCACCACGCCCCTTCAGATGATACTGCTCTGTACATATGTATAAATTCCCAATCTAGCAGTATACATATATATTTGATTGCCAAAATTCTGTGTGTAAACAAATTTTCATTGGTGATACCAAACGTCAGTCCTTAATTTGGGCCTTTACCAGATTTGTTATTACCAACAGTACAGATGACACAAGAAAAGTTATGTGCTACTCATCTGTTTACCTCAATAAACGTCAAAAGAGATTACATATTTGGTGGGCTGCGAATACACAGCATTCGCCAGGTGTACACCTGGTTCGTAGTTAATGACAAAGTACCTTCACAGTGTTCTGTGAGGTTTTGGAAAAACATGTCATGGGGGGCATGGTATAGATTTAAATTCTCTTTTTTCTTCTGTAGGGGCTATAATTTGCCAACATCACCACTGGTACAGTCTCAGACATGAAAGTGTTTGCATCTATCAGCTATGAAGCACAAAATTTTAAGATCATTTCCATTTTTTTTTTCGTTCTCTAGAATATAATTTCAAAATCCTCTATCTTGGTAACGGGCAATTTAGGACCCATTTTTATTTTTTTCATGCTGTTTTTTGATCTACTTTATGCTGTAGCAATACTGATATGTTTTGCTGAAACTGCCAGTATACGCACTTTGTTAGGGGATGAAGTAAACATGACCACTAACTTTATTTATTATAATTTTTAACATCTCTGATTTTTTTTATCAATCCGCCCCGATGTTCAGCTCTAAACTGTCATGCGTAAGCAAGCGCAAATAATTTTTCATACAACTATCACCGAACCATCTGCCCATACAGGGATATAAAATCGATCAAACATCACGATATAAATATCGACTATCGACTTTTGTACAGTATCGATTGCTCGTACCAATCTTCTAATTCCGGCTGTAGCGATCAGCTGACCAACGCTAGTGATCCGATTGGTTGGTTCTTAAGAAAAAGTTCAATATATTGAACGTGATTGAACTTTATTTTAAGAAGTGACCTTGAATTAATATATTTAGTCATTTATGCAAAAATGAACTGATTTGGATACTTACTGCAACGTCATCATTAGACGCTCCTCTGGCGATGTCCGATTGCGTTCAGGTGACTTCTGCAGGTACCTCTTCAACAAGGTCAGGAGTTGATACCAGCGCGGCTTTTCGTTTTTTTTTGCTCTAGGCATGTCCATCCTCAATTAATCGCACAAAAAACAAGTCCAAGGCAGAAAAACATACCCGAAGACGAACACCAAAACAAATCTCTACCGCAAATTCGTCAACAACTCAAACAAAAACAACAGATGAGTCATCGCGTGGCTTTCTCTGTAAATCGTCGTGGAACACGAGACACCACAGAATTATTATAATTACGTCAATACGAGCATAGAACAGTATGGAAAGGGCTATCCGAGGGTAAGACGAGTTCCGACACCACACGAATCATGTCAAAAAATGGGTATGACGTCACCAAAACGTTTGACTAAAACTGGATATCACTAGCTAGTTACAGTAGTTATAGTTACCCTCTGGCTGCGTAATATGTGGAGGACACTGGTGTAGAAACAGCAAGTTTTTATATGGCTGAATAACCAGTGATGATTTATACTGCTTTTTGTCCAAAATAGTTTCCATACTTCATTTTAAATCATATATTCTTAGAGCAGCAGAGTTGATATGCGAAGCTCAGTGTAATTTGAATGGAATGGAAGCCATATGTTATTGAACAATAACATGGGTGCCGGTGCTGTTGCGTTTTGTAGATCTTCCGATTTCACTGTTTTTTCACTTGAAACTTATAGAGGGTAGTCTTATAGATTATTTTAAAACAAGAAAAGTGTGGATGAAGCACTTTTTTCATGAAATTTTTTTCCCAAATCACTGTATTTTTAGCAGTTTTTCCACCATTAACTCCACCGTGCTCCACCGCCATCCGCCGTATGACGTTGACGTCTGTGAATATGTCATTAATCAAATTCAAGCGGATAACCAAATGGAAATGGTATTTACCATTTTGGGTTGGTATTTACCAATCCATTCAAGCGAGTGTAGTTATCAGTTTGGTTATAAGATCCGTGACGTCACGAATCAGCTGTTATATGTCATAGTTATCACCGCAAAATTGTGGTATTTACTCAACTCAAGAGTAGTTTTATATTTCTGGTTATTATTTGAAATATGGCAAGTTAGAATTTTGCCGGGTATTGGATATTGTTATTGTACATTTCTCCCATGAATATTATGAAAGGTTTCTTATTTAAACTTTCCATATACAGTTGTAAACGAAAAAGCGCCGATTATTAAGTGATAATAAAAATAATCAGAGATTATATACGCGCTTTTCTAAAATAAACAACTTGCAACAAATCCGCGGTTAAAACCAACGCGTTCAAGCGATTCGTGTAACTGACGTCATCAACCCGTGTGTCATCTTGAACCATATTATAACCGCGGCACATAACACTGAAATTTTGGTTATTGGCTTGGATTTGATTATAGTATATGAGAGGCGCTTGCCTGCACTGTTGCCAGATTGGGCTCCGCATTAAGGGGAAAGTATGAAAAGTGGAAAATTTATATACGTATATTTAAATAATGAAACACAAAAGCGAAAAACTGAAACAAACAACAGTGGCAAAATAAAAAGCGATTCTTAATAATTATATAACAAAATATAACAGTAGTAAACTAAAAAACAATTGTAAATAATTATAAAAACAGTAAAACAAGAAACAATTCCATGTAATTATAGAAAACAAAAAAGAACTGTGGGTCTGGGCCTCTTCAATGTATCCACGAAACGTGGGCACATTATTTATGTTCCAACTAGGAGTGCGACTACGCTTGAGAGCGAAATACTAATATTTGTCAAGCCGGGAACAGTAATCTGGAAGGACGGTGGTCCGGCTACAATCGCTTGGGGAACCTAGCAGGTGTTTCCCCCTACATCCATGAAACATTGAACCGCACACTAATTTTATGGATCCAGTGACAGGAGTGTGCACTAATGAAATTGAAGGGCACTGGTCTAGATTAAAGCAATTTTTGAGGCGGCTGGGTGTCATGAAATCGCCTCATTTACCCGAGTATATTGACCAGTTGATTTGGTGGGGGCTCTATGGTCCTAGACCCGGAGACCGATTCAAAAATATATTGCGACAAATTGCCGCCTTTTAATATTGTTCATTTTAGTTTTTGGATTTGTTTTTTAATTTACTGTTTTTACTTTTTGTTTTTGTTATCACTTAGAATTGCTTTTTATTTTACTGTTTGTTGTTTTTTATAATTACATGAAATTGTTTTTTTTTGTTTTACTACTGTTCTTTTTTTGTTACAACTTAGAATTGCTTTTTATTTTACTGTGTTGTTTTTTGTTTTTTATAATTACATGGAATTGTTTCTTGTTTTACTGTTTTTATAATTATTTACAATTGTTTTTTAGTTTACTACTGATATGTTTTGTTTTATAATTATTAAGCATCGCTTTTTGTTTTGCCACTGTTGTTTGTTTCAGTTTTTCGCTTTTGTGTTTCATTATTTATTATACGTACCTATATAAATTTTCCACTTTTCATATTTTCCCCTAAATGCGGAGCCCAATCTGGCAACAGTGCAGGCAAGCGCCTCTCATATACTATGACATATGCACAGACGTCAACGTCATACGGCAGATGGCGGTGGAGCTAATGGTGGAAAAACTGTTAAAAATACAATGTTTTGGTAAAAAATTTCATGAAAAAAGTGTTTCATCCACACTTTTCTTGTTTTAAAATAATGTATCAGACTACCCACTATAAGTTTCACTGTCAACTGGTCAATATACTCGGGTAAATGAGGCGATTTCATGACACCCAGCCGCCTCAAAAATTGCTTTAATCTAGACCAGTGCCCTTCAATTTCATTAGTGCACACTCCTGTCACTGGATCCATAAAATTAGTGTGCGGTTCAATGTTTCATGGATGTAGGGGGAAACACCTGCTAGGTTCCCCAAGCGATTGTAGCCGGACCACCGTCCTTCCAGATTACTGTTCCCGGCTTGACAAATATTAGTATTTCGCTCTCAAGCGTAGTCGCACTCCTAGTTGGAACATAAATAATGTGCCCACGTTTCGTGGATACATTGAAGAGGCCCAGACCCACAGTTCTTTTTTGTTTTCTATAATTACATGGAATTGTTTCTTGTTTTACTGTTTTTATAATTATTTACAATTGTTTTTTAGTTTACTACTGTTATATTTTGTTATATAATTATTAAGAATCGCTTTTTATTTTGCCACTGTTGTTTGTTTCAGTTTTTCGCTTTTGTGTTTCATTATTTAAATATACGTATATAAATTTTCCACTTTTCATACTTTCCCCTTAATGCGGAGCCCAATCTGGCAACAGTGCAGGCAAGCGCCTCTCATATACTATAATCAAATCCAAGCCAATAACCAAAATTTCAGTGTTATGTGCCGCGGTTATAATATGGTTCAAGATGACACACGGGTTGATGACGTCAGTTACACGAATCGCTTGAACGCGTTGGTTTTAACCGCGGATTTGTTGCAAGTTGTTTATTTTAGAAAAGCGCGTATATAATCTCTGATTATTTTTATTATCACTTAATAATCGGCGCTTTTTCGTTTACAACTGTATATGGAAAGTTTAAATAAGAAACCTTTCATAATATTCATGGGAGAAATGTACAATAACAATATCCAATACCCGGCAAAATTCTAACTTGCCATATTTCAAATAATAACCAGAAATATAAAACTACTCTTGAGTTGAGTAAATACCACAATTTTGCGGTGATAACTATGACATATAACAGCTGATTCGTGACGTCACGGATCTTATAACCAAACTGATAACTACACTCGCTTGAATGGATTGGTAAATACCAACCCAAAATGGTAAATACCATTTCCATTTGGTTATCCGCTTGAATTTGATTAATGACATATTCACAGACGTCAACGTCATACGGCGGATGGCGGTGGAGCACGGTGGAGTTAATGGTGGAAAAACTGCTAAAAATACAGTGATTTGGGAAAAAAATTTCATGAAAAAAGTGCTTCATCCACACTTTTCTTGTTTTAAAATAATCTATAAGACTACCCTCTATAAGTTTCAAGTGAAAAAACAGTGAAATCGGAAGTTCTACAAAACGCAACAGCACCGCATGGTTTTGTGTACAACTTTGAGAATATTGTAAAACTTGTCCGCCCTGAGAAAATTGCTACTTCTGCGCATCAAAAAATTTTGGGGGCAGGTACAATTTCACAATAAGTTATGTCTTGATGATGATCAGCACCCCTAAGAAAAATTCCTGTCGGTAACCATGGACAATAATAATATTGTTCTAATGAAAAACGAAATCTGAATTGTAGTAACATCAACACAATTTTTTTCCTAATTTTTGATTTATGCAAGTGCCAACAAAGGCTGGGGAATGAAAACATCTGCACCATAATAGTGTTAATACTGATTTGTTTTTAGAAAGATGTATGAGATTTATATAATAAATATACAGGGTGACTTCGAAGTTGAGTCATTTATTTTAACAGTGAGTAGATCTGATCAAAAGAAATGTTTTTTCCTTTAACATTTTTCTGGTAAAATTAAAGTAACAAAGGTATAGCCCTTTAGAAGTTTGAGTACCGCCCTGTCTCAATAATAATATTATGTACTCGTGTTTGGCAACATCGCATCGGAAACAAAAAAGCGAAAGAATTTGAAACGATGTTTTTGCTACAATCTTATTCAGTTGTATTTAGTCAATGTGTCAGTCGGTAACGCGTGAGTGAATAGTGGTGTTTGTTGCGTGGCTCAAACGAAATAAAAAATGGCACATGTTTAGGAAAATGCTGAACTTGTGGACATGATTCTTATTTACGGGGGGGCGAGTCTTTACAAAATGCTGCCGCGGCATCACGGATTTAAACGGATCGGTTTCCCAATCGAGTGCAACCAACCCCTCGTGCCTTTGTTAATGTAGTACAAAGGGCTCGTGAATCAGGTGACCTCACAGGGGAGGGCATGCCGGTGTTCCAAGACCGCACGATCAAATACAGGTCCGCACTGAAATACTTGTCGGGAGGATACTTGATAAAACAAGGTACCATTTTTTTTTATTTTTACACACATATTTTGGTTTATCTTCCCTCTACAATCATTATCTGAAAATTAATGACTCAACTTCAAAGTTTATCAAGGAGCTTAAAGCATTTTGCGCAACATGCGCCATCTAACCACTTCCGGAGTAACTTGGAACAGTCAAGACTTCGAGAGGAAGGGGAAATTCCATCTGTTCCCGCTCCCGGTTCACTACGGGATCTCAAGGTAACATTTTTTTTTATTTTTACACACATATTTTGGTTTATCTTCCTTCTACAATCATTATCTGAAAATTAATGACTGAACTTCAAAGTCACTCTGTATATTTAGGTATTTGCAGTATGTGTTTTTCTTTTGAACCTTTCCAGATTAGTAAGTAGATATGAGTGATTTTTTTTTTTTTATATCGAAACAGCCGCCCAGGCAGAAGCCTAAATGTCGGAACACCGCGGCTGCTATGATGATCCCAAAGAAATTTTGTTAATACGATTTTTGAACTGCCTAAGGCCAGCAGAACTGGGAAAAGCCTCCTCCCGTAGATTGTTCCACAATCTAGACACCCTCGGGACAAAGGAGCGGTCGTATCGGCCAGTTCTGGATGTACGAAGTTTGACACGGTTAGGATGGGACGCCGAAGTCAGGCGGGTCTGTCTGGCAGGCACATCGCGCGGCGGCATCATAGAAGAGAGCTCTGAGGAGCAAAGCCCGTTGGTGTAGCGATAGAAAAGAGCTAGATCGCCGACGGCCCGCCGGTGCGAAAGAGTCCCGAGACTGTCTGTTAGAGAGGAGTCATCGATCAGTCGGACCGCCCTCCTCTGGACAGCATCGAGCATGGACAATGTAGTCGGGGCGGCAGCACCCCAAATGTGTGAGCAATACTCGAGGCTAGGCCTTATCTGGGCCTTGTATAGAGTGAGAAGGTCATGCGGAGAAAAGTACTTCTTAGCCCTAAACAAATAGCCTAGCTTTTTCCCAGCAGCTGCAGCTATTGAAGAGATGTGTTCGTGCGAGATCAGGTCCTCGGTGATCTGGACTCCGACCAGCCGAAATGAATGGCTCTTTGGTAGAACTCGACCGTCCATCGAAACTGTATGAGCGCTAGGACGCTTTTTGTTCGTCAAAGTACAATACTGTGTTTTTGAAGCATTGAACTGTACAAGATTGTTGCGTCCCCAAGCAGTGATAGCCTCCAGGTCTCTTGTCAGAGAAGAAGTCGTCGCTAGTCTTCTTTTTTCCAGCTCAGCGGCAGAGATCGGCTTGTCACTCTGAATTCCTGCATGTAGAGTGCTGTCATCAGCGAAGCTGTGGATTGGGTTGATCGTGCAGGAAAGGAGGTCGTTGATATGTAAGAGAAACAGTGTTGGAGCCAAGACTGATCCCTGGGGAACACCCGCGTTGACGGTGTGGGATGAAGAGGAGAATCCGTCAATTACGACGGATATCTTGCGGCCAGAGATAAAGTCAGCCACCCATCTGCAAAGCTTTTCTGGGAGGCCGTAGGATGGAAGTTTGCTTAAGAGGGCAGCGTGCCACAGCTGATCGAACGCTTTCGTGATGTCAAGAGCAACGACATGAGCCTCACCATGAGACTGGATGAGTTTACTCCACAGTTGCGTGACGTAAGCTAGGAGGTCCCCTGTGGATCGTTGGTGCCGGAAACCGTACTGCCTGTCGCTAATCAAGCTGTGACGTTCGAGGTAGTCCAGAAGCTCGCGATTTATGCACCTCTCCATCACTTTACTTATAACAGAAAGCAGAGCTATAGGCCTGTAGTTGTAAGGGTCGGTTTTAGATCCTTTTTTTGGGATGGGCTGTACATGAGCAAATTTCCAGTTTTCTGGGAAGGTGCCGGATTCATAAGATATCTGGAAGAGACGCGAAAGAACTGGAGCAAGCTCCGCTGCACATCTCTTCAGTACAATGGCAGGAATCAAGTCCGGACCAGAAGCTTTGTTGATGTCGAGCGACAAGAGCACTCGTCTTACGGTCTTATGCCTGAATGTTACCTCCCGCATAGTGTGGGGAACCCTTTGAATTGACGGCACTTGGGCGTTGGTGGGGACGTCCATGGTGGAGTTGGCAGCAAAGATCTTGGCTAGCACTTCCGCCTTGGCCTTTGAGTCGAATACAATAGTTCCATCCTGACACGTAAGTGGTGGAAGGCTACTGTGTGAGAAGTTCTTTTCAATCTGCTTGGCCAGCGTCCAGAAAGACCGACTGCCATTGCGCTGCGATATTACCCTGTGCCTAACTTTTATATCATGCTGGTTTTTGGCATTGCGAACCGCTTCGTTATATTTGTTTCTGGACTCGACGTCGGCTTGTCTGTTCTCTACAGTGGGGTTTTGTAAGTAGGCTCTGTGGGCCTTGATCTTCTGCTGGCGAGCAGTGTCACACGATTTGTTGAGCCAGCCGTTGGACCCTGGTTTGGGAACTTTCACTGTGTGAGGGATGTATTCCTCCATTCCGACGTGGATAATTTCGGTTATTGAAGAACAGACAGTCGACGCATCCGCGTCAGTGAAACAGACATCTCTCCAAGGAAAGCTAGAGAAGAAGTCTCTGAGCCCCTCCCAGTCGGCAAGTCCGTAATGCCAAGTTTTGCGGCCTGTGCGAGTTTCTGCTGCCACAGCGGCTTCGGACCGAAACCTAACCTCCACAACACCGTGATCTGAGTTACCCAGGGGGGACAGGACAGCAGTGCTGTAAGGGGCAGGATGCGTGGTCAGAAAGAGATCCAGCAGGCTACTGGCGTGTGACGAGACGCGGGGGAAAAAAGTAGGGCTCGTCACCAGCTGGGTCAGCCCTTGAGTAAGAGCGAACGCTTCGACTGCACGACCTGCTGCATCGGTCTTATTTGAGCCCAACCAAAGCTCATTATGGGCATTGAAATCACCGAGAAGAACTACCTCTGAAGCGGGGTGATTGATATTCAGGAAGTCGATCTGGACGGCGAGGTATTCGAGTAGGTCATCCCAGTTATGGTTCGAGGGAGAGCGATAAAGGCAGCAAATAAATTTGGGTGATGTTTTGGAGTTGAGGCGAAGCCACAGAATGTCCTTCCGGTCTGATTCCAAAGAAAGATCCCTGGAGCAGGAAAGACTGCTGCGGACAAAAGCCACAACTCACCCGTTCTTTCTCAGATTGGAGTGCACCTCGTAGTTTGGGAAGTTGAGATGGTTAATCGGTGCAGTCTCTGAGATTTTTGTCTCCGCCAAGAAAAGCACGGCGGGACGATTGGATTGCAGGTAGTGATGAACAGCATCAATGTTGCTGTTGATCCCGCAGATGTTCGAAAAACAAATTTTATCTTCGATGTTGTTCCCTCGAGCCCACCCTCCACCCGGACATTCCGAGAGTGGAGTGAGTTTACGTCCGGAGTTTTAAGTGCTCGAGGGATCCATCATCATTAATTTCTTTGTTTTGTTAGATAACCGACTGCATAGCTTAGGTGTGGAAACATGCGGACATTTATAAGACACCCTGGGAAAAGCTAGCGGGTGGTACTGCCTCGGTCGACTGGTCCTTGTCTACCACCTTCTTTTTACGTGTTAGTGATATTAAATAGACCTAAAGTGGCCCGTTGGCGGACTTGTACCGCCACCCGGCAATCGGTACTGAGGTATTCCTTAACGCGTGCACAATCACTTGGACGGGAAGAAGTTGTATACTGGATACAACAACTTCCGGAACAAGCATTTGCCACGGCCCTCGCTCAGTAGGGTGATCTTATAACAGCTTGTGTTATTGACGTTGCTATTTTATCAAACAAAAAAGCACTAATTCGTCAAGCTAGCCCAAAATGTTAATAACACATACTGTTATAGGATCTCCCCTATCCCTCTAAATTTCTATATATAAAAGTATAGTCATCTCAGATTTATTTGTAGAGCTGGCAACTTTGCGGGGTATTAATGCAAAATCTGGCAACCGTGTCGCACCCTCAAAAAATGGCCGCTGACAACCACACAAGTCACCGTGTTGCCATTGAATAGCATGGAATTAAACCTTTTTAGTGTACAGTACATGTTTTGTGGTGTATTGTATATGTTTTGTTGTTTTGTGGAGGAAAGGAAAGGTGCCATTTTGATTTTTTATTTTTGTGCGAATAGTTTTACAAAAATGGGATCGACCAAAAGCGATCCCCTTTCTAATAACGCGAAAAACAACGGTAAACCATACGGCCAAGTGATATTGACTTTGAAAAATAAGTTATTGCCTGAAGAAAAGCTTTCGCCTACGCCATCCCAAATTGATGGTTTGGGTATTGACACAGAGACTGATCTGCGAATTTATGGTTGTGAATTGATACAAACGGCAGGAATTTTGCTCAAACTACCTCAGGTAAGCCAAGTAGTTCTTTAAAGAAAATAAATCAGTTATTGAGAATTATTTTTAACGGAATCGGCCGATGCTTTTCAGGTTGCAATGGCCACTGGGCAAGTCCTTCTCCAACGATTTTACTATTCCAAGAGTTTGGTACGCCATCCAGTAGAACACACAGCTATGGCTTGTGTTTGTTTAGCTTCGAAAATTGAGGAGGCTCCCAGAAGAGTCAGAGATGTTATAAACGTTTTCACCCATATAAGACAAGTCAACAGCAAAAGGTAAAGTGTACCATTTTCTACACCTGATTAATAATATCTGATATTACTTGTGCAATGCTAATGTTAGAATTTTTTATGTATAACTATAGACCAAAGTAACAAGTGAAAAAACATTACTAGATCATTCCAGATACTGGTATATAGAAACAAAATCTATTCAAAATCTGCGTTAAAGTATTTTCAAGATTTTAGCAATCGAATTTCTAAAATTGCGTTTTTTGCATATTTTTATTGGAGAACTCGGAAAAATTTTGTAGTATCATGTTTGTCATAACTAGTAGATAGGTTGGCATGTTGCTGAGAGGTCAACAGGAGATGGTTGAAATTTACTCATTATTAGACAAGCAATGAAGCCTATCAAAGTTGAAAAACACAGTTGTCTGTAAGTAGAGGAAGCATTTTTGATGCCCAAGATAGGTTAAATGTTTCAGATTGATTTGTGCAATTGCTTTTGCTTTATAAAGGTCTATTCACACTCAACTGTGACATGCCAGTGATTCTCGCTCATGTGAGCTCACAGTGTTTACAATTTAGACTGGTCAATATTTTTCTCCGTGCTCTGACAGTGCAGTTGTGTTCATGTGAGGTTTAAATGGCAAAATTTTCAGAGGATCAACTTTTACTGCATTAATTCTGGATGAAGAAGAAGAAGAAACGAGAAGAAAATGGAAGTTCATGTATTTTGAATTTGACTGGTTGTACAGCACGGATGCGCATGCACAAATTCAATTAGTTTTTCATCATTCATGTTTTTTTACCAAAGATATCAAAATATTCACAAAATTACATAAAAGCACGACTGTGAATATCGAAAAATATTGTTCCAAAACAATGCAATGATTGGGGTACAGCGTCCTCGAGGGTACTGAGAACACAGCACAGAATGTTTTTAGTTTCACCGGTCGGATCATGTGCCGGTCTCAGCACTGTCTCGTCACGGCTGAGTATGAATAGGCCTTAATTGTTTATGCAAAATATTTTTTTTTGCATCAGTGTCACTGTCAATATCAAGATGGTGCCCAGCTGATGTTTTGATATTTTCACCTGCTTCAAACTTAAGTACAGTACTTATGCTTTAATTTCATGTACCTGAATTTTCAGCTTCATAACTTGGCCTGTTCAAAAAATTAGTGTGGGCAGACCTTAAATATTCAAATCCAAAAATTTCATAGGTGTAATCAGCTTGAAAATTGAGTCATTTACAGTATCAAAAAACCTGCTTAAACATCCTGATCCTTTGCGAAACCTGTGGCTTGAATTAATTTGAAACTTTTAGGCTACTATAAGCAGCAAAATATTCAGAAAAGATTTTTGTTCATCGACTTTTGTAACTTTATTGCTTACTCAATAATAGGTAAATTTCAACCATCTTCCTTAGCAACTTGTCAACCTGCCAGCTAGTTTTAACCTGCAGTTTTTTCAATATACTGTAGGAGTATTACCTTATATCTCCATAAACTTACAGTATGTTTTATGTGGCAGTAAAAATATTATTGCAATTTTGGCACCTTTATTGCTAAAAATCCATTAAATATCCTGCAGATTATAGATTTTGCTACTATATACCTATAGGTGTTTTTTTCACCTATTACCCTGTTTTATTGCAGTTCATGTTGCTTTCATACAAGTGCACTTGAGTATATTGGTGCCATTTACCAGAACATTTATAAATGTAATGTTACTGTTTCTGATCCCCTGAAAAGTGCTGGTAAATAAGACTGTTATCACAATAGAAATGACAGTGTTGTACTACAGTGGCTATTTGAATTATATGGACTCTGCCATCTTAGAACATGCTTAGTCTATAGGTTTTTTTTTGTAAAGTAGTAATTAGCAATACAGGATTTATAATTTCTTATTGAATTTGTCTCCATAGTTAACGCAAAATTGCACTGAATGTTTGTGTTTTATTAGCTAGAGGGAAGATTCAAGTAAAAGTTGTGTGTCTTATTAGCATTAATCAGTTAATATTATATTCTAAAACTGCATTTATAAAGTTGCAAGCTATCTTATAATAGGGCAGCCCAAGAGGCTAAATGGGGGGTTACTTGAGTGTCATAGGGAACTATTGGGTTTTTTAGATTAGACGATAGAAAGAAAAGAAAAAAAGTAATATGGTATATTCGAGGGCGGTCCAAGAAGCCTACAAAAGAAAAACGAAAATTTTGGAAGATACAATTTATTTCTCAACATAGTCTCCTTTTAACTTCTTGTTTAACCCATCTGAAAAATTTGTTTTCTGGAGGTCTGTAAGTTGGCCTCTGTGGCGGCTATAATCTACTCATTGGACTCAAGTTCTGCCTGGCAGGTCACTTTTTCGAGTTTGGAAACAAAAAGAAGTCGCACGGGGCTAAATCTAGTGAATACAGTGGATGGGGCACCTGTTCGTAGTCTAATTCGATCAGTTTGGCCATGGCGGAGGTGTGAGCTGGTGCGTTGCCATGATGGAAGAGCCCTTTCTTCTTCGCCAAATGGTTCCGCTTTTTTCTGCATTTCGGCGTCAAACGGCCATATAATTCGGCATAGTAGAGCTCTGTGACCGTTTTGCCCTTCTCCAGGTAGTTGATGTAGGTCACACCTTATGAATCCCAGAAAACGCTGGCCATCACCTTTCCGGCCGATAGGTCAGTCTTCGCTAATTTCGAAGCACGTTCGCCGGGTGAAGTCTACTGTTTCGACTGTTCCTTGGACTTTGATGTATACCAGTGGATCCATATTTCGTTGACAGTCATGAAACGACGCAGAAGGTCCTTAAACAGCGTTAAAGCCTGCTCTAAAGTGGTCTCCCGGTTACGCTTGTTATCCGGAGTGAGACAGCTTTCTCATGCCCAATGGCCAATATTTCATGCAGGATATGACCTCTTTTGAGATGAATACTGTCTCAGCTATCTCGTGCATCTTCAATCGGCGGTCTGTCAGTACGAGATCGTGGATATTTGTCACGTTATCCTTCGTGGAAGCCGTTTTCGGGGCACCTTGACGTGGCTCATTAGCACGTTTTCAATTTCCCAGAAAATTAACTCACTTTTCTATGTATAAATTCACTAGTTTCTCGCTAACTTTTTTGAAAATCTCACTTTTCTCACTTTAATTCATGCTTATATGCATATGTTTTTCAAAAAAGGAATTTATAATTTTTATTAATAGTAGTTATTTTTATGGCTCTATATATATATATATATACGAGGGATGTCTTTATTATATATTCTCCACGAAGATTAATACACATCTGCATGCGCTCGAACCAATTTTCGAAGCACTTATTCCACTCGTTTGCTGGCAGATCCAAAACGGCATTTTTGAATGCGTCAACTACTTCTGGTGACTGGAACCTTTGACCACGCAGTCTGTTTTTAATTTTCGGGAAAGTAAAGAAATCGTGAGGACTTAGATCGGGACTATATGGAGGATAGTCCAATAATTCCACTTCTTCCATTAAATACTGCCTTGTTTTTTGGGCTGTGTGCGAGCTTGCATTGTCTTGGTGAAGGATGATTCTTTCGGGATTGATTTTTCGAAGCTCGGTGATGACTTTTGGCAAACAAATGGTGGTATACCAATCCGCAGTAACCGTTCTTTGCTCATTAAGAGGAATTGTTGCAATATGACCCGCTTTTGACACAAATGTCGCGACCATCTTTTTCGAAACACTTCGAGAACGGATTACTTTTGTTGACTTTTCTTCACCTTGGAACATCCAAACAGCCGACTGTCGTTTATTTTCTGGTTCATAACAGTAAATCCACGATTCATCACCACTAACAATGCTGTACACATTTTTTTAGTTTCCGGAATTGAAACGGTCAAGCGATTTTTGACACCAATTAACCCTGGCTGCCTCAATCTCGCGATATGTCACATGTCTATCTTCAATGATGAGTTTGCGCACAGCATCGACATTTTCCTGGGTGACTGCCGTTTTTGGTGCACCCACCCTGGGATCGTCGCTAAGACTCACCCGTCCACGAAAATGTTCTCGGTTGAGTTCCATTTTTCAAATAACTTGGTGGACACTTAAAATTCACTGTAGTGAGAACACTGCACGTATTGTTGTGAAACTTTGAATTTAAGTTTACTGAAGAGTGAGGTTAAGATTCAGTACTGACGTTCGATCCGCGCGGCCTACTATGTTTTTATATGCAAAACTTAAAAGACATCCCTCGTATATACGAGTATATATATATATATATATATATATATATGGTGAGGTTAAGTGGTAGAGTAGCCAGCTGGCTAAACTTCGCCTCGCAAAGTGGATGGATTAATAAAGACATTATTATTATTATTATATACAGGGTTTTTTCAAAGTTGAGACATTTATTTTAACAGCTTATAGAACTCGTCAAAAGAAGTTGATATTCCAAAAATCACCTATATAAAAGTTGCATAATAAGAGAGTTCAGATTATTAAAAATTATTTTAAAAAAAATCATTACCAAGTTAAATGAATACCGTTTTTACAAAAAATGTTCAAAATTGTTCGATTAACGCAAAAAAGTGCTCGGCGGATCCAGGACTCTTTACAAACTTCGAAAATAAAATCCTGGTGTCCTCCAATTGAATCACAAGCAATTTCAGTGCCCTGTTGAAATTCTTCCAGAGTATTTACTGCTCCATCATGATACACCAATTCATTCAAATAGCTCCACAGAAAAAAATCGCAAGGCGTTAAATCCGGGAAGCGAACAGGTCAAGAAATGGATCTACTGCACCCTATCCATCTATTCGGAAGCTAATTATTTAGATGTTCATGAACTTCTCGTCTAAAATGTGATCGAGCCCCATCATGTAGAAACAACATATTCTGTTTCACATTTAGAGGAACATCTTCTAATAATTGTGGCAGATTGTGTACACAAATCTAAATAAATTTCACCAGTCAGTCGAGGTGGAAAAAAGTAAGGTCCAATAAGATTGCCATTTACCACGCCAGCCCAAACATGATTGTTGTGGAAATTGTGCACTCCATTTCGTGTAAATGTGGCCTCATCTGTACACAAAATTAATTTCGTCAAATCTTCAGTTCTGCCAAACTGTTCTAAAAGCTACTGGTAAACTGTAACTCTTCTAGGATGATCTTCAGGTTGTAACGCTTGTACCCGTTGATAATGATTGTCTTCCACACTTTATTATGAGAAACTTCAACTTGAGCTGCTATGGCTCTAGTACTCATTTCTAAAATGTCTTCCTCAATTTGTAACATTTTAGGTTCAGCAGGCCTTCCAGCGTGACCTCCTCGTTGTTCTTTTAAATATCCTGTAACACGAAGTCTAATAACTAAATTTAAAAACATCCGTAGGACCGGATGATTTCTTAAAGGAAACCTTTCCGCATACAACCTGCATGCTGCGGCTGCATTTTGTTGGCACTCTTGTCCACTAGTTCATTGTTTTCGTAAACATCGGCCTTTTTTTCGCACAAAATAATCAGATAAATGAAAGTATACGCAACATTCAATAACACAAAAAGTTTGCCGAATTTAGAAAATCTGCGTAATATTCTTATTTTTTAAAATATTTTTTTTATATAGGTGATTTTTGATATATCAATTACTTTTGACGAGTCCTACAAGCAGTTAAAATAAATGACTCAACTTTGAAAACACTCTGTATCGCCGCTATTCTTGATTATTTCTTTAAAGTGGAAAAAATCTACCGAAAAGTCTAGAATGTTAGGTGATGTTTTTTTGGAAGTTTGTGATCCTCCCCCCAATAACGTCACTCAATCGTCAGCTTATTGAAATACACACTTTCCAGCATATAATTTACCCACCTTATCTTAGTCTGACGCACTGGAGTATTTCTAACGATCGATTTTTTACTATCTTGAATGGCTTCCCTAGGCGTACACCCTTGTATAAGGGGCTTACATATGGTGTAGGTTGTTAACAGGACGCAAGGTATCCATCCATATGTTAAATTGCCGCTCTCGAGTAAATCCCAAAATCGCTTATTAGGAATTATGTCTGTAAAATCTTGATTTTTCCACAATCTTCAAAGTTTTTTTGCTTTAGAAATATTATTTTGAATCACCCTCAATATATTTTTTATACTGAACATTTACAATGTCTTTTATATAAAAAAAAAAATATGGACAAATTAATTATCCCTTAGGAGTACAATGATCTGCTTTCCTTCGCCACAATGAGCGTGTACCTAAGTAGGGGTGGAAAGAGATGTTTGTCTATCAAACATTGGATGCATAAACGCAAGATTTCCATTCTCTAACACCATAGATACACAATTGGCAATGAACAATATTCTTGAGAAAATGTACAACATTGTTCTAGCATTGGCATTGTACTTTAGAGCAGAAAATCAACATAACATTAACATGCTTCAAATGGAATGATCTGTTGAATGGTAGAATAACTTTAAGCAGATTCCAGATTATTAGGACATGGAATTATATGAGTTAATACTGTGCAGCTGCTTCTCTCGAAAGAACGTTCACAGTTATTTGCTTACCCACTTGCGCCACTTTGTACACGAGAGATTATTTCATACGTATAGATATCAACATGCAACAAAGCAATATATGTGTACTTATGAGAATATGCCAATTGAATATATTTTTAGACCAAAAAGTAAGTTGTCATATTTTTCAAGGAGACAATATTGTGATTTGAAAACGGCACAAAACATATCAGAAAGGGGGTACAGGGTTCGATAATGTAGAGATTTTAAGATATCAAAGGTCAGAGTTGATGAATATACTATATGTATATGTTACATGCAATCGGCATAAACAATAGGAGTCGTAACATCGACAGGTACCATCGGCAAATGAATCTGAGTTATAAAATAATAACTGCCTAAATACCATCTCTATATAGAAATAACCAAGTAACAGTGCTGTCCAACATTGTCAGTGTAAAAAGTTTGGTTACTAACATAATTCTTGACATTAGTTCTATTTTCAAATGAAATGTCAATTACGCTAATCAAGGTTTTCAAAATCTGCTTATAACGTAAAAGAAAATTTATTTGAGGTGCATTTAAATGCTTAGTTTGTGAGTTCGTTATTTAAAACCAATGAATGAAAGTGTGAAGTTTGACCCACCTGCTTAGTCGGCAACTGGCTTTTCAAGCAAAAGAGATGCATAAAAAACTCCGAATGGAACGCAAGACTATTTTAGATGTAAACTACGAACGAAATAAACACAGGCAAATCTAGAGTTCTCAAACATATACTTTAACAAATCGAATGTTTAATCTTATTCATAACTTATATTGGCGAACCCTCCAAATTGATACAGGACATTTTTTATTCGTTGCAGGAATAAGGGTAGGCCCGCAGCTCAATACTTATCAATAATCATATTAGCAAATTTCCCCGAAATAATTGTAAAGTCTGGTTTTATTGATGCAAGTTGTTCAAAGCGGTATTTAAAACTTGGACGCATAAAATGGGTACACCAATTTTTGTGGGAAAACTTCTTATCGACAATAAAGGTTGAGAAAACTTGTTTTTCGGGATTCAATCCAAAGTTTTTCGCAGGAACGAAAACACTCTTCAAATAAGTTTTTTAGGTATTTACGAGACCTACAATATGAGACCACACATAAAAATTTCCGAATAATAGCAAAAACAGTTATGGCCGAAAACTTAGGCAAAAGGCAGGTTTTGGCACTTGGTAATGCGACGATAATTTCACGCAGGTATTTGAAAATTTTCAAATTCGTAGACTCCATACTTCTAAATAACCACAACAAAATTGGAGTAGATTGGTTAAGTAGTTTTTGAGAAGTTCATCCCAAAACACGAGTTTTCCGGCCATCACTATCAGTTTATTGAACAACGTACAGGGTTCGTTCAAAGGGCATTTTATAGCAAAATACACGAGTTTACCTTGCCGATCTGAATAACAAACTATTTCGATAGATAAATGTTATTTTATAGCGAAAAACAAAGGGTTTCATTTTTTTTTCTAAACACATTCAAAGATTTCGTATTGGTGAGAAATTGAACGGATGCGTTACGATATTCGCAAAACATAAGTTATTATACAGATTTTAAAATAGAGCGGATGTGTCATCAGCACCTTTTGTGACGAAGAAAAAATATTTTTCCCAAGATTTCTTCATACTCTTATGTATACTTCGTTAGAGCTGACATTTTTACCCGGTCACAGGTGAGCCTCAAAAAATACATAATTCCATACTGATATGCACTGAACTGTTTATAAAGTTAGCACGTAAAGAAGACGATTAAGTTCAAACTGTTAGTATGTAGCACATGCTAAATAGCTGCATTATTCATGATTGCACGACTTTGTCAGGTAAGTAGATCACGAAATCGTTTCTTTACAAACCAATATAATTCCCTGGACTTTTCTATAAAAGTATTAATATAGTACACGTTTGTTTTGAGGGTAGTCTACGTAATTGTTTATAACAGATTTGATGTGCAGCCAACGTTCGCTTGACAGTTGTCAGTGTCAAGTATAGTGGTATAAAGATCCATTAAACCAAGAGGCGCCGTAATGTAGTGGGAACGAGTAACGGTTGCAGATCCGCAGAACGGAGGTTCGAATCCACGAAGCTCCTTTTTTTCTATTTAATTTAAATTTGGTGAAATAACTGCTTGATCACAGTATGTGTACTTTTAATGTGATCAAACGGTTTTTCGCACGCCATAGACAATATAAGCTTGCAAGAGGAAACCAGCGGTATACGTATGATTATTTATATATTATTTTTTGATAAAATTTCAGAAACACTATGTCGGATCATTGCAGATAGTTTTTGAAAACATATATCTTAGAAGTGTAAATTATTAACCAACAATAATGAAATACATCCGAAATTTTGACTGAGATAATACGCTCAAGTTTTCGATTCGCGGACAAATTGGGTACCTCTTGGAGCCCCAGAGGATGCTTATGAAACCCAGTTTTTTGATTTATCAAGTTACTGCTGAGCGTGGAGGCTCATTTTATCAGCATCGTAGAAATTTTTTTGCATAAAGCAAAGGTAATCTCCATTTTCAAAGCAATGCCATTTCAATAATATTTTGTTAGGCTTCAACAGTCGGAATGAAATACTTTAAATAAAATTATTAGGATCATTTTTTTTAATACGAAATCATGCTTTTATAATGTCTCAATATGTACGAGGGAGTACAAAAAAAAAGGAATTATTTTTTAAAATCTATTTATTTTCAACTTGTTCACAAAGTAACATTATCTCCTTAAAAATACTGTCCACTACAATAATACACTTGTCCCACCGGTGCTTCCATTACTCGAAACATTTTTTGAAGTCTTTCTTGGAAGTGTCTGACAGCTCCTCCCTCGTTTTTTTCTTGACCTCTTCAATGTCGTCAAAGCGGCGTCCTTTCATGCCCCTTTTCATCTGTGGAAATAAAAAGATGCACCGAGTCAAGTCAGGCGAATAAGCTGCGTGAGGCAGCGGAACCATGCCATTTTTAGCCAGAAACTGTCGAACAGCTGTGCACAGGTGCATTATCTTGGTGTCCAGTCTCTTGACTGCCACAAATCGGGTCTTTTTTGTCGAACACTGTTTCGCAATCGTCTGAAAACCTCCAAATAGCACAAGCTCTCGAATTTTTTCAACATTTTCGTCGATTCGGGCAGATGATGGACGTCCAGAGCGAGGTTTGTCACCAATCGACATGTCGCCATTTTTAAATCGAGCAATCCACTCGTACACCTGAGTTTTTCCCATAACATTATCTTCGTAAGCTATTTTCAACATTAAAACAGTTTCGGAAGCATTTTTACCAATTAGAAAGCAAAATTTCACAGTTGCACGTTGCTTGCCATCGTAAAAAACGAAACAAGCACGAAGCAGCTCTAGCAAAAATAATGACTACAGAGGAACGAAATAAGCCAGAGCGACAACTCAGTTGGCACTGAACTGGTAATGAGTTGCGCTGTACGGCTCTAAGTGCAGAAATGTGTACTACACAAGCTCCGCCCACTGCAATGCTATTCCTGTTATTTTTGGGTACCTCCTCGTATATGTTAGTAGTTATTTTAACAAAAGAAATGCATTCAATCAACATCAGCTAGCTGTCGTTTGAGGAAAGCGTAGTATCCGTCTACAATAATCTTGATGTTACTCTATATACTCATTGCCTAACAAGTAATATCACTTTTACAAGAAGGAACGTCTGGGAAATTTTATTTGCCTTAAAACTTACTGCCTTACGTGCCCGCTAAAACTTGCGATTCAAATGTTTTTTTAATGATTCTTTGTGGATACGAAGTCATACGTATAGAACAGACGACATTATTGTTGGTTAATAATTTACACATGTTTTCAAAAACTATCTGCTATGATCCGACATCGTGCTTCTGTTGGCAGGCTTACATTGTCTATGGCGTGCGAAAAGCTGTTTGATCACAATAAAAGTACACATAATGTGATCAATCATTTATTTCACCAAATAAAAAAAATAATAGAAAAAGGGAGCTTTGTGGTGTCATGAATCATGTAGATAGCACATCCTACATACTACATAACTAGGCTAGACATTATGAAACAATTGTTTCTTCAGTGCATTTCAGTATGAAATAATTTTTTTTATTAACTTCAAGGCTGTGACCGTGTAAACATCTCAGCTCTAAATAAGTGTACATAAAAGAGTATGAAGAAATCTTCAGAAACATTTTTAACTTCGCAACAAAAGGGGATAGACACCCGATTTGTTTCAAAATGTGCATAATAGCGTATTTTTTACGAATATAGTTGCGCATGTGTTCTGTTACTCACAAATACGAAATTCTCAAAAAATACTTGACCAATCTAATCCAATTTTGTTGTGGTTATTTAGAAGTAAATCCTACGAATATGAGGATTTTTTTACCAACAGGTGGCAAAACCTGCATTTTTCCTCGGTTTTCGGCCAAAACTTTTTTTTGCTATTAAGCGGATCTTTTTACGCGAGGTCTCATGAAAGCCTAAAATTTGTATTTGAAGAATTTTTTGTTCCTGCCAACACTTTCGATTGAATCCCAAATCCCTCATTCTTTGTTGTCGAATAAAAAGTTTTCCCACAAAAATTGGTGTACCAAATTTTATGTGTTCATGTTATAAATATATAAATACCTACTTGGACAACTTGCATCAATAAAATAAGATTTTACAATTATTCGAGAAATTTTCCAGGCATCAGTCAGTAAGTCAAACCATAAACAGGTGAAGCTTACTGGTAGAGATGGGACTGATTTTTTGTTCGTCAACCATTATAACTTATTAGATTCCTTTTTTGCTGATGGTACCCGTTGATATATGTTATTTTTGTTTGAACAAAAATATTCACACTCGGCGTGAGGGTTTTAAATTCGGCTCTCAGCAATGGAAAACAGTAAGAGATATGAAGCCCTTTTATGGGCCGCAAAGTTGCACGTTTAGATAATTGTACTTAGAAGGTTTCGCAATTCAGATAATTTCCTAGAATATAAAAAACGTATTTTCCCAAAATCGTTTTTATTTTTTCCTGTCTTTATTTGAGATATGATTTTTAAATAAATTGAACATTAACATTGTCACTTTTTCCCCTATAAGGTGGCATAATTAGAGTTTCAATATGATGTTTCATCTGTTGTCATCAATCATCAACTTTTTATTTCTTAAGAACGTAGAGATTGTATTTTTGAACAGATGCATAAAGTTTATAATTCTTACTTCTAAAATGACAAACATTATCAAACATTAGTTATTTCATAAAACTAATATTTTCATGGTTGGCGTGGAAAATGTCAGCTTATCATATGTTTATTCACCCAATTATCCATTTATAGAAGCGATATTTTTACACGATGTATCTACATGACACCTCGGCCGTCGATTAATATTTGAATTCAATTCTGGAATCAGAGTAAAAACCTGTTCACATTGGCAAAAATTGAATATGGCCTTTATAAGAAAAAAGAAAGTTGTATATTGATGCCAAAAGTGCGCAGTTTATTTTGGAATTGAATGAGGCCAGAAAAAAATAAAAACAATCATGGGAAAATTCCTTTTTTTTTCTTTATGAAGTTTTTAGTAATTTTTCTATAATAAGAGTGTATACCCATCTTCAATCGTTGTGAACCTATTTGAGTTTATAACAGAATTCTACAAATTGTGATAGGGGATTATGTCGTAAAAATAATAATGAATGTAGTTCCCATAGTAATAAGACTTTACTTTAAACTTAAAAACTCCAAGTATTAAAAAAACAAAAAACAACTTACAGTTTACACGCAAGTTAAAGTAAACATTAATTTGCTATAAAGAGGTAGGTGAATGTGAAGTCCTGAAAGTGGTGTCCATTTATATCCATGAAATAATAAAGATTTTGTTGGAATCTATTCCTCACATTTTCAAACATGGCTTGAGTTATTCGTCTTCATTCAGCCGTAATCCGCTAACGAAGATCTTGAATGGAATCTGGCTTCGAATTGAAAACTTACTTTTCAAATGCCTCCAAAGAAAGTAATCTAAAGGACTTAGGCCCAGAGATCACGGCGATTCACTAATTCGGGAAATGGATGTTCAAAAACTGTCAAACTGGAGCCACATAGTACGGCGGTGCACCATTTTGTTGGAAATGAATGTAATTTTCATTATAATCAACGTTATTTTCTATTATTTCGGTAACTCGTGTACCTCTCGCCCATCAAGTTTCCAGGAACAAAGAAAGGTCCTACAATATGTTTTCCGAAAATGTCGGCCCACACATTTTTTTCACACTAGTGTACCTCTCGAAAGAAATGTGGATTCGCGTCACTACAATATCGACAATTATGTTTATTTACAGCACCATGTAAATAGAACGTACACTCATCCGAGAAACAAATATTAAATAACAGATTTGCATTGTTGATTAAACGCAAAACTCCAACCTTCTATCAAAATCGTCTTCATTAAGCTCATGGACAAATTTTATCTTGTACGGGTGAAATTTATTGTCTTTCAAAATGCTTTGTTCTGTGAGCGTGTAAATCCTGAAGAAGTAGCCAATCCACGAGTGCCTTGGGGGTTGTCAAGTGCTACGTGTTCCAAAAATGCTGTTTCTGCGGCTTCATTTCTAACCGGTCTATTTTCTCGATGGCGATTACGGCGAATGTTAGACACAGATCCAGTTTCTTCAAATTTTCTTATCAACTTAGCCACATACTTATCGTTAATATTTTTGTTTGGATGTAACGCACAACCGGGCGGTAGTTCTTGCTGTGCTCCCGTTTTGGTAATACAGTTTTGTTATTTCTAACCTTTCTTGAATTGAATAAGTCATTGTTCAATGTTCGTCACAACTAGGTAGGTAACTTAACAATTTGAAATGAATGACAAATTTTTTCTACGACATAGTTACGATAACACTGACAGATGCTAAATGTTCTTGCTGGTATCCATGATTATTATTTTTTGCCGTGCATTCCATTATTATCAGTATTAAGTTAGTCGAATTTTATTATAAACTCAAATAGCTTCACAACGATTGAAGATGGGTATAAACTTTATTTTACAAAAATTACTAAAAACTTCATGGAAAATCTAAAAATTAAAAAATTGGGGTTTCCATTTAAAAATTTAAAATGTAAGGCAATATCTTATTTTTTACCCTGTACTGTAACGCTATAGATGAAAAGGCGTCCACATAGAAATCAAAATTGACGTGTCCGAGCGTTTTTCCCAAAATATATCAGGAGAGTCACAAATGGGGTTGCGACCTTCTCGTTGGGCCACCCTGTATGTAAAAGGGAACAGGTGTGTGGTTGCATATTGAATGTGAACAACGGTAATATTTTTCAAATACTTCGAAATTGAAGTTCACTTTGTTATGTTCTTAGTTATAACGTCAGATATCTGTATATATCTTTCTCCAAACCTCTAGTAGTAGTATGTTAAATATTAAACAGAAATGGTAATTGTGTAATTTTATGTGATATTAATATTTTGCACCATGCTGTGATCTCCTATACGGTATGCAACACTTGAATGTCGAATGGAAAGGATCATGGTCTATATGCGGGTTTGTTTTCGGCCTCAAATTTCGAGTTGATCGCATCTATGAATTTGAATATTTCAGAACATGTATTTTTAACTTTTATCAACACTTTTTGATTTTAGTACTTAATTGTTCTTTAAGTCCAAAGTTCGCAATTTTGACTTTTTGTCCAAAATTCAACCATTTTCTGATACTTAGTATTTTGATATGAGCACTTTTTAGTTCAAACCTATAAGTCACTTAGGGTTGTACCGTCTGTCGTTCCTAAAATTGTTGGACGCCTCCCTGATTTTCATAGTTCTCTACTTTTCCGTGTCAGCGCTCGATTTTTAGGTTATGTCACAAATATCTGCATCAATTACTTTGCTTTTGATTTATATCATGTTTTGTCAGCCTGAAATTTACTACAATTCAAAAAGAAAACATAACTTTATAATAGGAGAGCGCTGACACGGAACAGGTGCAATCTAGAACTTTTTGAACTAGAGAAAAGACTATGACAATAAAGGAGGCCATAAGGTCGTCATACAATTGTAGGAACGACTGACTATACGGCCCTAAGACACAGAACATTTTATCTGGTTTAAATCAATTTGGTGACGCACCATAATCTCTTGGTCATCGTTTCCTATGTTTTCCCAAATTTTAAATTGCTAATATTCTCTTCTCCAGATATGTTTAGTTGATATACAGTAATGTTTGGCATACAGTGTTTAACAAAAGTTTGGAACGCATCGAATATCTGACGAATGACTCATTTAATTTTGCTAAAAATTTGTAGGCTTGGTGGTAGGTAGGTAGGTTAACCACGGCGGATCCGTTGATGATATCCGCGATGTTGCAGTACACAGTTTTTCTGAAACTGATAGCAACGTTTGTGTTTCTTTTGGAATGCTATACATTTTATTAAACATACTTTGACGTAGACCTCATAGTTTCCGAAATATCCGCGGTCAAACATTACCATCCAAACAATAAAAGGTATTTTTTTCACCTATGCAATGACCGGTATGGAAAGTAATTTTATGTCATTTCTGACATTCAAAAGTTCATTGAGTTTTGTTATTAGAGTTATTGAGAATGATTCATTTAACTGAAACCGAGAGAATAGAAATTATAATGATTCTGGGTTATGGCGATCGTCGACGCACACAGCAAGAATGTCAAATATCCCAACCGGAATCCAATAACAAGGTCTACTGTTGGAAAAGTTTTGAGGAAATTTGAAATAACAGAAAATGTAAAGGATGTTCCACGATCTGACCGCCCCGTAGCAGGCACTGACGAAAATGAGGCTGAATATTTTTGTGAGCATAGCGAAAACCCCCACCTTCCTACTAGAACACTTGGTAAAGATAATACATCTCACATCTCTGTGGAACGCATTTTAGAGACGGAAAAATTCCATTTTTTACAATTCTGTAAGGCCATGATGGACATGTATTATAGAAATGAACATTTTTTGTACGAAACAATGTTTTCGGATGAGTAAAGTTTTTCTTTGAACGTAACTCGTAATCGCCATAACTGCCGCTACTGGGCCAGGAAAAATGCTCATTGGGTACTGGAACATCATACACAATATCTATAAAAAATTAATGTTTATGCGGGTATCATAGGTCAAAAGATAATCCCGTTTTTCATGGAAGAAAATTTAACCGCTGAAGATATTTAGATCTTTTGAGGAATCACGTTGTCCTAGCTTACGCGAGAATATTTCGCAATCCTTGCAAGTAACTTTTAATACTACAAACAATAAAACATATCAATATTGTTTTCTTTTAGTAAATAATTGAGCGCCCAACGATAGAATATGGCTTCAACATGGAGCACCTCCGAATTACGCTCGAAATGTTGGCGAAATTTTGGATCAAACATTTTTTGGAAGATAGATAGGTAGAAGAGGTACGATTGAATGGCCACCTCGACCTCCTAACCTCACACCGCTCGATTATTTTTTGTGAGGGCGCTTAAAAATGTATACAATACCAAACCGTTTGATTTGGAGGAACTAAAATTACGAATAGAAAATTAATGCAGAAGAATCGAGGAAAGCGGATGTCTTCAAAATGTTCTAAATGCATTTCCGCAATATCTAGCTTTTTGCCAAGATGTATATTGACTGCAATTTAAACTTTTAATATGATTTTTATCTTGTTTTGAACTTTAAATTAACAACTAGGTTTTATCGTTTTCTTTGTTTTTAATTTTTCTCTTGTTTCCTTGGAATATCAAATACACTATTTTAACCAGTATTAGAATTTCTGGTTTTAGTTAAATAAATCATATTTGTATTAACTCTACTAGCAAAACTCCATAGACATTTCATTGTCAGAAATGGACATTATTTTCCATTCCGGTCATTGCTTAGGTGAAAGGATACCTTTTATTCTTATTATAAGTAGTCCGAATTTCTCGCAGAATACAAATATCGAATAAAATATATAGCGTTCCATAAGAAAAACAAAAGTTGCTATCAGTTTCTGAAAAACTGTAGATTTGGCAAAATCGCAGCTACCATCAATGGATCCGCCGTGGTTTCGAGCCTAAACCTACCAATTCAAAAAAAGTAGATGAGTCATTCGTCAGATATTTGTTGTGTTACAGTTGTTTGTTACAGTCTGTATATTCAGCTTTGCTACCAGTTAGTAACATAGTAGTGAAGGTAGGCAGCCAATTGTGTATGCCTTATTGAAAAATCCGATTTTGGTTTTTATAAGTGGTTACAAATACAAACAATACTCAAATACCATTGTTAATTTACAGAGGCCTCCAAATGACTGGCTCTAAGTGGGCCTCTGTGTTCATGAAGCTGAGTGGCACCTGTTTGTACCACCAGACATGAAAGCCGTGCTATACCGTCAACGGTACTCGGTGAGACTTAGCGATAAACAGTAAGCCAACATTTTTTTGGATTCTTACCTTGTTTTATTTCGTATAAAAAGGACTGCACTACTAGGAGCGACTTATGAGGTGGATGCTGAAAACACTTTTGAATTGTTTCTTGACGAAGGTACTGTATGTTCCAACATGAGAACGAAAGAAGCCTGGTATAGACATTCACTCTGCAAATAAATATTTGATCATTACTTCAACATTTTGTAAAACAGCTCTATCAATCTGTTTTTATTTTAAAGAATATAAATTCAAGCTGTAAGTGGCGCTGCAATGTTTATAATAGTAATCTAAACTCTGTATGGCCAGATTTATATGGATTCGTCTAAAAGTCTACCGTTTTGTATGAGTATTTATAAGTTTGATGGAACTTTGTCCTGGTGCAAAGGTACAGAGGCATAGGAGAAGTTACGGAATTCGTAAATTGTATACGAAATCGATGATTATAATACCAGGCTTTCTTAGTACATCTCTTTTAATTTGGATTCATCAATACTAATACATTTTTCTTTTAGCTTTTTGTATTTGAAGCACATAAGTTTGCTGTTATTACATGGTGTACTTTTTATAAATGATAATGGTGGAAAATGAAAATGTAAGGTAGGTTGACTCTCAAATCGGTTTATTCAAAGGATGATTTGTATAGTAATTTTGCTAGAGATGTTAGTTACACTGAAACAGTGGAAGGTTAGGTTATGCCGAACATCATAATTTTGCATTTACTCTACTGCAAATCGAAAGTCAATTGTGTGCATTGCATTCAAACGTATTTAAGGTTTATGCGACCCGCTAGTACATCGTCACTTCTGAAATCTGTATTTGTCTTTATTATGAGCTAAAATGTCATTCGCTATTTTCTCAATGAACTGTAATTCAGATTAATGTAGTTTGGTTGTTTTGGTTATCTCCCCAACCATCACAGTACAATTCTCAGTTACAGTGTAGCCATCAGAAATTGTGCTATAAATAGTAAAGACGTAAAGTGAGTTTAGTTATTTTACCAAGAGCTGTATACATTGGTATATAACAACACAGAAAGAACTTCTGCCTTAGATTGAAGACTCCACCATAAAGGAGTATACATCTTATGCTTATTAACCGTACTGCATTTGGAGCCAACCAAATGAGTGTCATATACAGGGTGTTCGAAAAATTAACGGAGATATTTTAGAGGCTGATTTCTTGTTAAAAAATATGGAAAAAAGTTTCTATAAACTTGCAGAGTTTTTTCCAGATTCAGGGTGATAAATTTAACACTTTTTTTATTTAAAAAAATATTTACTCGATTCCGTTGAAATTTGACAATATTATTTGTTGCACTAAGAGGCTAATTTAGCCATAAATAGATTGAAATTATTAGGTCCAGTGGCGTCCCGGGGGGCACCTTAGCGAATATTATTGGCAAAAAAAATGTACGTCACTCCCAAATACTTTGATCAAGGATCTAAATCTAAAACTACAACTTCTGTGCCTCTTGTATTTTTTTCGTAACTCACTTCGTTTTCGACAAAAAAATTAAAATCATTTTATTGCATGTCACTGGACAAAATTGTTTTATTAATTTTTGTTAAAAAAATTACAAGTGCCTTGAAAAACAAAAAATCATTTCTGCATGGAGGTTTGACATTCACGTAATTTTCTTTGCGAACTCTCTCTAAAAAGTTTTTGTCTCGCTTTTTGTGATGGAAAAATTAATCTTTTGAGGAAATGGCAGATATGCATGTAATGTGTGCACGTGCTTATAGTAACTGTTATGCAGCGAGGCACCTGGATGCACAAGCGTTTCCTCATCGGCAACTTCAAGATAAAGCGTAGACCGTAGATTCCGGGAAGAGGTAAATTTTCTCATTTCTTTTTCATGGGGTTTTTGCCAATAATGTTATTTAGAAAGTTTTGCCATTCCCATCAATGGTAGAGGGCGGCCGAGGTTCAAAATCCTTGTATCAGTACCAGGACTATAGCATCTAGATTAGATGAAAATCATTCAAACAGCACTGTGTGGCAGGTTCTCTCCGAGCAACTTTTGTATCCCTATCATGCCCAATGTGTGCAAGCATCATTACCAAGAGATCTTCTACCTTGTTAACAGTTTTGCCAATGGTATTACCAAGAGGTTAATAACAATAGAAATTTTAATAAAACCACACTTTTTACGGACGAAGCAGGATTTCGGCGGGATGGTATTGTTAATTACAATAAAACTCATGCATGGAGTGACGAAAATCCTCGTGCTTACGTACAATGTCGCTACCAAGAACATTTTTCTTTAAATGTGTAAGATGGGTATTCTTGGTGACAATTTAATTGGCCCTTTCATTTTACCCTTAAGATTAAACGGTGAATCTACCTTAGAGTTTCTTCAACAAGAATGGCCCATACTGCTAGAAGTTTCTCCAATGGTTTGTTCGTGCAGTAGTCGGTAACTTGTCGGTGACTGTCAAAATCAGAATCAGAGAGATGTCACCTGTTCGTACAGTTCCTGACTGTTTGCCGACAGCTAATCCGCTGTTCATACAGAACCTTCTGACAGATCAGAGGACACCAGTCAACCAGTGCCAGTGACAGGTATCAGAGAATGTCGGAACTATCTTGAGGACTAAAATTGATTAGCAAGAGGCATTTAATGAACTTTTCTCTAATGGTCGGTCTGAGGACACCTTCGTACCAACGGGCCGTTGGCGATCTAGTTACGCCAACGGGCTTTGCTCCTCAGAGCTCTCTTCCATGATGTCGATCCGCGATGTGCCTACCTGACTTCGGCCTCCAATCGTAAGCGTGTCGAACATAGTACATCCAGAACTGGCCAATAAGACCGCTCCTTGGTCCCGAGGGTGTCGAGATCGTGTAACAATCTACATGAGATTTTCCCAGTTCTACTAACTTTAGGCACTTCACAAATGGGAATAACAAAGTTTCTTTAAGCTCCTGAAAGCAGCCGCGGTGCCTTGGCATGTAGGGTTCACCTGCTTCGGTGTAAAAAAATGAAACCCAAAAACCTTAATTTTGTGCCACAATTCAACAGAAACAAGTTTTTGTAACATTTTCAGGTAAGCAAGTGGCAGAAGAAATTTTAATGAAATCCCATTTTAAATATCAGCCAAAGTGCTTTGAGCTCAATATTTTGTTTATTCAATGGCAAAATGAAGATTATGAATTCAGTATGAAAAATTCGAACAATAGAGGACATAACTTTCAAGAACCATAATTAATACGATTTTTGTGATCACTAATCTTTTGATAATTTTTGTTACAGTTGCGTAATTACGCGATTTAAGTCTTACTTCTATGTATTTTCGTAGTCTCAGTTCTTTTTGTCCATGTTGAGAACTCTTCGAAACTTTAGCTGTGTAAGCAGATCTTGATAATTGTAGTTAGGTTCAACCGTTTTAGCTTTTTAGTGTATATCACCCTTTATTATTCAAAGACGTTATTAAATCCTTGTAGTATTTTCACTTCTTTCTTCTAGTAAGAGTCTGCATATACAGGGTGTTTCTAATTTGGCACTCACCATTGGGATCTTGGAAACTGTAAATGGATACGAAGTCGCTTAAATGGAATAGTCAACAAAGTGACAGAAGGTTTCGAAATTCAAAGTACCTCCGTAGAGTAACAGAAAAACTGAATTTTCCCAAAATTGTTCCGATTTCTTCCTGACTTTATATTGGGATTTTAAAATAAATTGCACATTAACAGTGCCACGTTTTCTCCTCTACAAGAAGGCATAATCAGAATTTCTATATGACGGTTCGTCTCTTGTCCTCCAGCATCAACTTTACTATTTCTTAAGGACGGTATATTGCATTTTTGCACAGATGAATAGAGTTTTTAATTTTGATTAAAAAACTGCATAATACGTCATACATTGACGTTGTCAAACCTTGATTACTTTAAGAAAAACAGAATTTCTTAGGTTGGCCTTGAAATTATCAGATGTTTGTTTCGCCCACCAGATTTATCCCAAAACCGCTCTATTTTTTCCCGACTCTATTCGAGATGGGATTTCAAAATAAATTGCATATTGTCATTGTTACTTATTTTCGTCTGCAAGATGGCGTAGTCAAACTTTCAACTCGACATTTCTTCTTTCGACTTCAATCATCAAATTTGTTTTTTCATACGGACACTATATTGGAATTTTGTACATTTAAATGGATTTTTAAGCCCTAAATTCAGTGATTGTTAGTTGACCATAAATTTGTTGTTGGATGAAAATTAAAAGGAAATAAAAAGATATGGTGAAACCTGAATACGAAATGAAAATTTTATTGATGATAATAACAATAATAACCATAAATAAGCCGAGATATTCACAGTATTGCAAACTCTGTTGCTACGCAAACAAATGAAATCTAATAATTTCAAGGCCTACCTAGGAACTTCTGGAATAACTAAGGTTTTGCAATGTCAGTGTATGACATATATTTTTCAAATCAGAATCAAAATTCTATTCATGTGTGTAAGAATCCAATATGGCGTCTATAAGAAAAAATAGGTTGACGCTGGATGACAAGAGACGAAACTTCATATTGAAATTCTAATTGTACCGTCTTGTAGAGGAGAAAATGTGGCAGAGTTAATGTGCAATTTATTTTGAAATCCCACCACAAATAAAGTCAGGAGAAAATTAAAACCAATTTGTAAAATTTCGTTTTTTAGTCTCTTTCGGGAAGTACTATCAATTTCAAAACTTTCTAAGCGACATTTTGCTTATTATCTGAATACGCAACTTTGCCTCTATTTAAGTGACTTCGTATCCCTTGAAGTTTCCGAGATCCCAGTGGTGAGGGTCGAATTTAAAATACCCTGTATAGGGGAAATATTATTTTCACCCCAGCACAAACAGTCACTCCCACTCCGAGGGCACCCGTGACAAAAGCTGTATCACAAAATCTCCAGAATTGGTTATTTTGTTTATATTTTCATCAGCGTTGGGTTGGACTTACATAGCTAGAATAGATAAATACTGTTTGTGCATACACTTCTAGGCTGGGCGACAAGGGAACAGGGAACAAAATCCCTACTATCCGAGTTTTATTAAAAGTCAGTGCAGACGTTTATTCAGAATTTTTACTATGTATTTACTTCTTCAACTTGTCATACGATGTGTGGAATCATATTTCCTCGAATTTATGTTTATACTTTATATGAGAATTGAATGGTGATTACTGAGTAAATCTACTTGACATTTTTGGGTGCTGTTATTTTTTCTTGAAAGTGTCCATGTTTTCCTCTATAAAGGACAATTCGGGCACATTTGGACAGTTGGACGAAAAATCCTAGATCATTCTGGTTTACAGCAAATGAACCCCCAACTTTTTCATAATTCATTATTTTACTTGATTTCGAGCTCTGACAATTTACTGGAAAATTATCTGCTGACTGATTTAACAGTCATCAAACAGTCAGAAGTTTCTGTACGAACAGCGGATTAGTTCTCGGTAATCGGTCTGACCTCCCTCAGCCAACTCGTAACGTTCTCATGTACGGAATTAATACAGTCAGCGACGTGTCAGTGACAGCTAACGGCGTAAACTAGGTCATGACTTGTCGCCGACTATCAGTTTGCTGAGTGTCAGCAATCAGGCTGTACTAACAAACCATAAGACGATGGTTTACGCTACGCCCATAAACAATAGAAGAATTAAAATAAATAAAATAGGAAAAGCTTGCAAAGAAATAAGAAATAGACCTCGAATTTTAGCTCGAGTTCGTCGTTCAATGATTCGTCGAGTGGAAAGGTGTACGGAAATGAATGGTGGACATTTACAACATTTGTTGTAGTGTACTTTATGTCATGGTGCCTATTGGAAAAGTTGCAATAACACTTCTTCCTAGAAATTTTTTTAATTTTTTGTTTTCCAAAGCACTTGTGATTTTTTAGCAAAAATTAATAAACCAATTTGGTCAAGTGACATGCAATAAAACGGTTATTTTTTTCTGGGAAACGAAGTGAGATTCGAAAAAATACTGGAGGCAAATGAGTTGTATTTTTAGATGCTTAATTAAACAACAAATAGTGAAGTTACAAAAAAGGCAGTGGCGTACTTTTTTCATCAATAATATTCGCTAAGGTGCTAAGGTAATTTAATCTATTTAGGGCCACATTAGCCACAACAAATAATATTGCAAAAATTTCAACAGAATAGAGTAAATAGTTTTTAAGATATAGAAACTTTTTTTCATATTTTTTAACAATGAGTCATCCTCTAAAATATCTCCGCCTATTTTTCGAACACCCTGTATAATTGGCAATCTCATTGGTGGGTGCATCACTGTTGTTGTGGTAATTTGATTTTTGAAGCATTGACAGCAATTTATACAAGTTAAATGGGCTGAGATATACATAGGTAAAAGTACCACACACCTCACGCTAAATGGCGCTATCACCAGCTGGATACACTTCTCATTTGATGTTCTGTGCATGTTCTGTTGTTTCGTGCCATACGTGATTGACAAGTTGACACTCCAATACAAATGGCGACGAGATTTTTTCATATGAGATTATTGAAAATGAAGTCACGCATCCATCAGGGACATGTCGAAGAAAATAAATCTGGCTAGAGAAGACGAGGAAGAACAAGAGAAACTGAGATGGGGTCAGGAAAAACCACTGCAAATTAGCTGTTTAAATCATTTGTTTCCAATTTTGGATTTTTTCCCTTCTATCTACAAACACATTTCAAAACTAAACTGAATGCTAAACATCCTGCTTTTGTGCATTCGACCAAAGACGGGCAAATATGGACAGCTGTTTTGTGCTTTTTGACTACTCATCACCATGGTGGGGACAACGAACGAAAGGACAGCAAGTATCATAAATTGAATGCTGTTGATGAGATATATTGGAAACACCTACTTTTGAGCTTCTATTGAGGATTTTTTAGTAAACGGAATGTTAGGGAAGTTGAATTCGCTCTGCCACTCTAATTTCCATTTCTTTTTGATTCGTAATGTAAAATTGTCTCCCTAGTTGGATGGTAGTTTTTTGAAACAATGTCATTTGAAAAATGAATGATTTTTTTTACTTCTGGTACTATGCATATCGGATCCTGAAGAATCGAACTAGAAACTGTTAGTCATAAATTTACCTAGGTTTATGTAGAATGAGTTTCTTTCATATAGTTAAAAAAAGATATGGGGTTGGAAAATAAAGACATATACCCTATTTCACGAATATCCATCTCGCTTTGACGTCTACTGAGGTGAACAGCTGATCAGCAAGTGACATTTTTGTGTTAGTCTGCAACGTTGGCAATAATGAATCGGGTATAAATCTAGTAAATATTTCTTGAACTTTCTTAAATAAAAGAGTTGTAAGTACAAAATGAACCTGTAGCGTATAAAAAACCAAAACAAAATATGGCTCTGTCTACCTGGCGTCGACGGATCCGTCCGAATTATGTGTCCTGTGCCGATATGGTAAATTTTGAAGTATTACTAGATAACCAGCTGTCATTCTACGGCGATGGATACTCGTGAAATAGAGTATATTACAATTATTGCTGTTATTTATTTTTTTAAGTCTTGTAAAAATTGGTTGAACGTTTGTTTGACGTTATTGAAAGCGTATTACTATTCAAACCAAAAATTAGCTTAATACGATTATTAAGCAATTCCATCAATACCCCAGCTATTAACGCAAAAATAGGAGTTCACATTTTTAACTTTGCTCCCCCAGGAAGTCTAATGTCAGTATGTTTTTAGCTTGTTTTACTTTTATACAAGGAGGATTATTATTTATCAACTTATGCATAGGATATACGCTAAACCATTGTAGTTATAAAAACAGTTTGCATCAAAGAATTGTCGAGAATAATGTGTTAATGTTTTCGATTATTAAGGGCTTTCTATTAAGATGAGGCATAACGCATCTTCGAAGCTGTAAATGAAACACCCTGTATATTGTCATATTTTCAGATTATACTCTTCATTTAAAGATAAGTTTGTTCAATTCTTATGGTGTCTGAATGGTTTTGGATTATCAATTTTTCCTTTTTATAGTGCCTTTCAATTAAAGAACATAATTAAAAAAATATCAAGAGTTTATAGAATATAATAATATAGGTAGTGTCAATGTACAGGGTGGTCCACTTGAAATTTCGATGTTTTAGTATGTCTATGCTTTAATACAACATCTTGTATAGCCGGAAAACTATTTTGTGTTGCTCGGTACAAGATTCCAGACAATGTTTAAACTTCAGCAGTTTATCCTTTATCCGCCATATATCTGGAGTTATTAAATGGCACACCCTGTATAAAAATGAAAAAATCGTGAAATGACCGGACTTCCTAGGCAAAGCATGTCAAAAAGGTGCCTCGAACACTACCTTTCAGGAAAGTAGCTCTAAATGAGTTCATACACATACGCTACCGTTCAAAAGTATTTGAACACCCAGAAAACAAGGAAATTATAAAAGCAAACATTACAATATCTGTATGAAACATTTATGTTCTTAATTCTTAACATACAACTATTTATTATCAAAATAGTCATTTTTTGACTCATCAATATGTCCTTTATTTTTAATTACAGCCTGGCAAATGATGGGTGAACGCGTAACTCATTTTTTTGAAGTAGATGGGGTTATTTTTTTGCCATTCGTCTTGTAATACTCTCCATAAGTGTTCTTGAGGTGCAGGACATTTCCATACTTGCCAGTCCAGTTCATCCCACAGCAACTCTATCGGATTCAAATCCGGGGATTGGGGAGGCCACTGCTTGACTTTCAAAGTATTTTGTTCTTTAGCTTCTAAAAATTGTTTACAGAGCTTGGATGTGTGTTTGGGGTCATTATCATGCTGAAAGACAAACCCCGGACCAATAAGCGTACCAGAAGGCACAACATGTTTTTGTAGTATGGCTTTGTAACCTTCTTTATTCAGTATTTCCTGTACTATCACAATATCCACCAAAGCGGAACCACCAAAACAACCCCAAATCAGTATAGAGCCTCTACCGTGCTTAACTGAAGCGACGGTGCATGATTCTCATGCCGTCTCGTTAGGTCTATGGCGCACAAATACTCTTCTCTTGGAACCAAAAACTTCAAATTTCGATTCATCACTCCAGAGGACCTTCCAGTCAGCAACTGTCCAAGTTTGATGTTGTTTGGCCCCATTCAGTCTATTTTTGCATTATCCCCGAGGAGTTGTTTCGATACTGCTATGCATCCCTTAAGTTCAGCTTCGAGTAACCTCTAATTGTAGTCACACTTACAGGTTTACTACGGCCCACATTCAAGTCCGCTGCTAGCAGCTAGCAGTCATGCGTCTATTGCGTTTACTTTTCACTATTATGCTTAAGTCTTCAGTGGAAGTTGTAACTCTGGGTCTCTCTGAACGACGGCTATTGGGTGTTGTGCCTTGAGCCTTAAATTTCTTAACAATGTAGTGTACAGGTGACAGTGGTACCTTCTGAAGCTTAGAAATTTCTCGAATACTTTTGCCGGATTTATGAAGACCAATAATAACTCTATTTTGTACAGAAAAAACAATAAACGAAAACGCACTTGTTGAATAATCTTGAACTATAAGGTTGTTTATCAAATGAGACAAGATAACTGGAAGTAAAATTGTGTTATGGGTTTACGTACAACACAAATTAAAAGAAATAACCGAAAAAAATCCTGAGAAAAAATTCCTATACAAAAACATAACAATATTGTAAAGGCAAAGAAATTCCTATTATGGCTAATGATAAAATCCCAATAATAGTGTGAGCAAAATTTTTGATATCAATGACCTTAAATAAAGAAAAATAAATACGTACCGAATATTTTTTTTGTTATGATTTTAAATGGAAATATGCAGGTGTTTAAATACTTTTGAACGGTAGTGTACATCTCCATGTTTTCTGGCCGCTAAATGAATCGACTGTAGAATTGATTTGATTGACTTATTATTGCCGTTAGTAAAAAGTCATTTCTACATATTTATGTGATTTGAAAATATGGATATTCATCAGAATGAAAAATACATGTTAAGTTTCATATACGCTTTGGCGCGCTCATCGTGTTGGCTGTAATCATATCGATTTTTGTTTTGAATTGTACAGAAGTCACTAGGGTCTCAAAAACGTCTTGAGGCGGTCTGTCACGATACGAAATTTTGTGCTTTATTTCGTACAAACTTAGGGATAGTGTCGACAGCATTTATTACATAATTTTGTATGAACAAATTTAGTGTTAAATTTTGTAGAACCTGTTCTAAATAATATCATACTAAATGTGCGCAGACAACTGCTGCGTATTTAGAGCAGTACAGTGGCTGATATAACCTCAAACACTTTCATTAGTTGATGTTATCAGTTGTGGTCATGTTTCACGAAACTCCCCTGCGTATGCTATTCTACTTTTAGACTTGAAAGATGTCATGATCGAAACAGCAGTGGGACATACTACTAAACGAGTATGAGAAATATGATCGTTTATATGCTGTAAAAAGCAAGGCCTATAAAAACAGAAAAGCCAAATAAGCTGCGTTGGATAAAATCAGAAGACTTGAAAACCAATTAGGCTTATAAGCCAGCGGATCCTGCACTAAAAGTTCATCCAGCATATGGAGCAAATACATGCCCTAGTCCCTCTCCCTGATCCATATTCGGCACCAAATTCTGTTACGGTTTCCTTTACTTCGTTTTTTCATGAGGTGGGCAACTATAACGCAGATCGCTGCTGCCACAGCCGCATGCAATATAATATGTGAATTACGGATTGCCCCATTTTGTTCAATTTTTCATTCGTTTAATGCTAAAGGAATAAAGTAGCAACCACAAAGGAAAGTGTGGTTAGAATGACTTTGATGTGATGAATGGCAGTTAGAAGTTAACAGTTATAGTTTTTTTCCTATCAGCTGCGCATGATTTCGTACGAAATTAGTACAAACATTTCTTTACGTGCCATACAGGATTTTAGTTTGTAAACAAATTGGAAGCTAAATTCTGTAACGAATTTTATCACGAAATTTAGTATCAAATTATGAACAAAACTTTGTATCATGACAGACGGCCTTTAAATATTTTCCAGTTCATACTCATCATCAAACTGGTAGAAAACTGTGAAAGACGATTAACATCAAACGTAATTTTTACTTTCCAACTCTGTATCCTTTTATTTGGATAACTCTACGAAAAAAAAATATTCTTCATTAAGGTAGTTCAATTTTTAGCCAATAATTTCTTTTTTCATTTTCTAGGATCCGATACATACTGAACGGAAATGATTGAAAGAAACCGAAATGATGCACTTTTCAAATAACACCTCATTCAATCTAATGTGTGGAAAATGTGGTTTTAGGTTTAGTTAATGGTCCTTTCTCAACTTAAAACAAAAACCTAACTAGGCTACATTTTGCACGGCGGGTGTGGGGTCATTTTCACCACAATTCGACTGACTTGATTACTCAACAGAAGAAAATTGGAGTGCTTACAATCGTTATTTAAATCTTATGGTATTTATTGGGTTAGTTTACTGGATCTAGGGCTTTTAAAAATACAGTATCGTGGATATTCGTGATACCATATTTGTTGATGAATGACCATTTACTGTGACCTTTTTAAATTCCTTTAAAAAAAGTCACTGAGGTGTCCGAAACGTTAGTAAATCTGTAGTTCTACTTATATGGTTTCAAATTGGCAGCCCGTAAAAGAACTACATGTTGCAATAAAATCTAAATTGGTGAGTGGGGAGCGGGGAATATAAATGTTGTATTGCTTTGGTGCTGCCCGCCCCGACAAAGTGCAATTTGCTATGTCGAGTCTCGCCGTTAAGTAGGTACCACAGAGCGAAGGTTGCCATTTATACTCCCTATGGTGCTTAAGTTATCTATTAAAACGCTTTATCTAATTTTCGTGCTTTTGGTAGATTTTTATAATTGTATTCCTGTATGTAGTACAGATCTGATTTTAGTTCCTGTTACATTGGATCCCTTGATGGGAGAACTAATTAGGAGCACTGATATTATGCAGAGTATAAATAATAAAATCATTGCAACAATCAAGCACCTGCTAGGATGGGAATAACACGATTCCGTTGGCAGGGGATGGAATAGTTATAGGACGTATCAAGTGAAAGTTGAGGACCTTGTGTAAACCATCTTTACACCTTGAGTATATCCTACGAACTAAATGGAATTTTATAGTAACTACATGAGATGTCTGGATTTGTGGACTTCACTTGCTGTATACAGGGTGTGTCAAATTCGACCTTCACCAGTGGGATCTCGGAAACGGCAAGAGAAACGGAATCGGTTTAATGGGGGCAGTTGCGCCTTCAACTATTTAAGAAAGTGACACAAAGTTTCACAATTCAGAGTATTTACGGAGATAAACTTTTTATTTCAAGTTGGATTTTAAAATAAATTGCATTTTCTCCTCTACAAAATGGCATGATTAAAATTTCATTATTATATTAGGTGTGTTGTCGTTTTTCTCTCCGCCATATTGGATTTTTGTACAGGTGAAATAGAATTTTCTCTTCTGAAAAAATTTATACATACTTTCATAGTTGATCGTTTTCGAGTTAAATAATAGCGGTTCTTTTGAGGGCATTCACAATTATACGCAAAACGATTAACTTTAGAGAAAACTTATTTGGGAACTACTTTATTGAGGATGAGTGAAAGAGTATAAAATATGTACAAAACGAATTGACTCGATAGTACTTTTTTTACTAAATCCTGACAGTTTTCGTGTAAGTGAAACAATGTTTTAAACCCAAATATGCTTTTTCGCATGGAGCTCTTGTAGAGGAATGCTTCTTCTTCAATTCAGGGACTTGATGATCTCAAATACAAGGATTTTTATAATTTTTTGGGACACATTTTTTAACTCTAAAATTTGACATTTCTTAGGATCGTTAAATGAAAAAGTCAATGACACATCCCGTGGGTAACATGTTCGCTTCGTTTAACTAGAGTAGGACGTATTTTTGAGATGTTTCGGAAAATAGCTCGATGCAAGCGAAGGAAGTTTGTTTGCTGAAGATTTATTTTAATTTTGTATAATTATTCGTTTACACAATTTTTAATCAATCTTCTGTAATTTTACATTCTTGTCCATTAAAATTATATCACTATGCATTTTGAGTATTCATTAGCTGATTTTTTAATTTCACCTTAAACATTTTTAAATTCGAACATTGTTTAATATCATTATTAAATTCAAATACTCCCTTTTGAAATACAGATTTGCTAGTTACGCTATTATTACAATTCTGCAGATGAAAATCTATACTGCCTCTAGTTTCGTAGTTATGATAATGACTATTTAATTTTGTGGAGTTTTCTAAATGTGTAGGTAATAAATGATTTTTTAATTTGAATATAAAAATGAGAACTAAATAACATGAAATTTTTGACATCCAACCACTGTAGTTCTTCTAACATAGACTTAATCCTAGCATATTTGTATATACAGGGTGTTCCAGTTTATTGTTGCATAACTTTAAGATTCGATAGAACTTTTAAAATTAATGCATAAAGTCTATATAAACATGCGTCGAAAAATGCGTGGCTTCCGAAATTTAAATTTACTTTTTAAAATAGTTTTTTTCAAATATTTCGAACAATATTTGATGTATAACAGTGAAAATTGGTATACAAGGGTTTTTTGGCACGCCAAAACGAACCATGGGCATAGTTTTACTGTAGCCACTAGAGGGCGCTCTCTACCGTACCTGTAGTGTATTAAAATGACCGAAAATGTTTTCTTAGTGCAATTTTTTGCTTTTTGAATAAAAAAACTGATTCTTCGCACTTTTCTGCATAAAAAAGCTCTCCTGTGAGTTTTCGTTATAGTTAGCCGTTTTTGAGACATTTCGATTTTTAAGGTTCGATGCATTTTTAATTATTTATGGGAAAATAATATTTTTTTTTACATTTTCGATTTGGGCATTACAAGTAATTAAGATGATCGCTTAGATTGTGTTTTTAAACACAGCAATAATTCTTAACTCCAAATAAACACAAAAAAAAACAATATTAATTTGTTTAATTTTCGAATATTATTTTTAACAAATTAAATTCATTATTTACATCTAAAATGCTATTGGATAGTTAGGACAAACATACAAAATCTAAAGTAGTTGCTCGAAATGTAAACCCAATTGTTCAATACACAATTCACATCTACGAATGATCGAACGTGGTATAGCATTATTCAAATAAGGCCTTATTTCATCACATGCATTCCTGATTCTGTCTATTAGCATATCTCTTGTGGTTACGGGAGTCTGGTACACAATTTCTTTTAGAAATCCCCACACAAAGAAATCTAATGGATTTCGGTCAGGGGATCGTGGAGGCCAGGTGACTGGTCCTCCACGGCCGATCCATCATACTGGATAACTTTCGTCCAGCCAGTTTCTGACTATTCTCGAATAATGAGCTGGACAACCATCAAGCTGGAACCAGGCCAATCTTCTTAAATCTAACATAATATCATCCCACATATTTGCATGTTCAGCCTTTAAAAATTCCAAGAAGGTCGCAGCATTTAACCTTGCAGGCAAAAGGTAGGGTCCAAATAGTCGATTACGGTAGATACCAATCCACACGTTCACACTAAATTCATGCTGAAAATTTCTTTCCCGAACTGCATGCGGATTTTCATGCGAGCAAATATGTTGATTATGAAAATTTACCACTCCACGTCTAGTGAAGCATGACTCATCGGACCATAAAACGTTACTTAAAAACTCCCTATTATTATCAGTTCAATCAAGAATCCACTGACAAAATGTGATTCTTCGTTCTCCGTCCCCTGGCTGTAGTCCTTGCACAGGCTGCAAATGGTAAGGACGCCTATGGTCATTTCTAAGAACACGGTGAACATGGCTTGCTGAAATTCCCAAGGCACCAGAAACTCTCCTAACACTTGTAGTCGGATCTCTATCAAACTCACGCAGAATCATACGGGTAAATCTGCGCTGACGAACATTTATGTTTTGATCCCTTTGGAGATTTCCAAAACCTTTTTCAATTATTTGGCGATGCACTCTTACAAATACTGAGCGAGTTGGATGATGTCTGTTTGGAAATCTTCGTGCGTATTCTCTGGCTGCTTCTGCTGCGTTTCCATTTACAAAGCCATACACAAAATGAATATCCGCTAACTCTTGATTGGAGAATAAAAATGGCACTTTTATAAAACAGGTAAAAGAAACTAAATTTCGTGCATTCACAATTGCAAAAAACCTTTCAGGTTTCAACAGACAACAAAACTAACTGTCAACTAACTGACGTTTAACCCTATTCTGCTTTCAATTTCAAAAATATTTGCAGGCACAGCCTACTTCTAAAAATTATCGAGATACTGACTTTTTAACGTTATTTTATCATACATAATTAAAAATGCAACTATAACGAAAACTCACAGGAGAGCTTTTCTATGTTGAAAAGTGTGAAGAATCAGTTTTTTTATTCAAAAAGCAAAAATTGCACTAAGAAAAAATTTCGGTCATTTTAATACACTACAAGTACAGTAGAGAGCGCCCTCTAGCGGCTACAGTAAAACTATGCCCATGGTTCGTTTTGTCGTACGAAAAAACCGTTGTATACCAATTTTCACTGTTGTACATCAAATATTGTTCGAAATATTTCAAAAAAACTATTTTAGAAAGCAAATGTAAACACCCTGTATTTCGGAATCCACGCATTTTTCGACCCATGTTTATATAGACTTTATGCATTAATTTTAAACGTTCTATCGAATCTTAAAGTTATGCAACAATAAACTGAAACACCCTGTATATACAGGGTGTCCGCAAAGTTGGGGTTTTCCTTTTCAGAAACAACTACCCTTGAAATAAAGGTAATGTGTAGTGAAACGAGGGCGACCAAGTAAAAAAAAAAAGGAAAAAGTACTCACTCTCCAGTTGACGAGAAGGGCTAAGTACCTCTCTGCCCGAAATCATACCGTTCCAACAGAAAATGAAATCAGCTGAAGCGCTACCGAGCAGACGCAGAAACCACATTGATTGTCTTACACTTAATGGCACATCTTCTAACAAGGAAGGCAAAATGTTGCGTGAAAAGTCTAGGTATTGCATCCCGTCCAATCGATTTGGGAGAATAAATGGTCTAATGAGCATACCGTTCACCATGCCAGCCCAAACATTCACCGAAAATGTTTGTTGAAAATGACCTAACATGAGTGTTGCGAAAGTTATTCACCCCATTACGCGTGAACGTAGATTCGTCTGTCACCAATATGCACTTCAAAAAGTCCGGATTATTGTCATGTTGATGCAACAACCACTCACAAAACCGCACTCTTGCTGGAAAATCGTCAGGTTGAAGGGCTTGTACACGTTGGACGTGAAACCGATACAGCCCCTCTTCACGCAGCGTTTGCCACACTTTAGTTTTTGATACTTGCACTTCTCTAGCCACGTCTCTAGTGCTTGTTGTTTTTTGAAACGCAATCGATTATACGAGTTCGTTTACCTCTACACGCGTGACTGTAACCGTCGGTTGAAGGTTGCATACTAACCTGACACACTGGCCCCGACCCAGTTCTGCCGTCGGGTTGAGACCTTGTACCAGTCGGGGTGTCGGGGATATCCCGGCGGGTCGCGGCTACAGGACGGTATTCAGATATTTTTGATGTTGCAGAGCCCTTTATCTCGGTTCCCTTAAGACATTGGTGTATATGGTACTAAGAAAAATTGCTTATGTTTTCAAGATCTACACGTCGTGTAAAGGAAAACCCCAACTTTGCGGACACCCTGTATTTAAAATGATTCTCATATCTTTATCTTGTAGACTTGTAATTTTGAAAATATGTTTTCATTTGATATTAAGACGGTTGAACAATAGAAAAAATGGGGAATAATTATAGGGTTATACCCATTTTTTGGAATACATACTAAGATTATGGGAAATTCTATAGATGTAACTTATCTTTATTGATATTTTTGAATGCTCGTGAAACAGTAGTTTACTATCCACATATGTACCCAGATATTTAAATGATTCGACTACTTCAATTTTTTCATCATTAATCATCAGCCTAATCGTATTGTCACCTAAATGTTTCCCTATTGACATTTGAATTCAAGTTTATTAACATTTAACCAATTAATAATTTTGTTCTGTACTAAAGCAGTGTCCAAATGCTTATGTGCTATATATATATATATATATATATATATATATATATCAATGTATCGTCCGCAAATATTTAAATTTTGCAATGTTCTAAAATGTCAGAGATATCATTTATATAAATAATAAGCAGGAACTGTCCTAATTTACCCCCCTGTGGCGCCCCTACGGATATATTTTGAACGCTTGATATAATATTTCCAACTTAGTTTTTTTACTTCTATTTACTAAATAATTCTGTAAAATGTTTAATACTGATCCTTTAAAATCATAGTGATGCAATTCCAGTAACAATTTGTCTCTGTCTATATATGTCTTTTTGAAGTCTAAAAATACTATTACAATACATTCTTTCTCATCTGTACTTATTCTCCAGTCTTCCACCACCATTTGGATTCCTGTTTCTGTAGAATATTTTTTTCTAAATTTTTTCTCCAATGAATTCGATGATTTGTTCGTATATTATCCCTTCGAACAGCTTCTCGACATTTGGCAAGACATTAATCGGCCGCATATTTGTATATAGCTCAGAATGTTGAACTTTTGGCACAGGAGTAAAGGTTGAACACTTTTATTTTGATGGGAATTCACCATGTACTAAACCATGATTCACCAATAATAATAATTTCTCTCCAATTGTATTGTAACAATCACTTAGAATCTTTTTCGAGAGATTCTCACTGGGATTTTTATTAGATTTCAATTCTGAGACAGCTTTGATGTTGATGTTTATTGTCCTAAATTGATTCATTGATGAATTATGATATACTTGTAATGAACATAAGTTTGGATCACCTCCATCAATCGTCTTCACTATTTGATTTACACTTGTCTACAAAATAAGTGTTCATTCTTTCTGTTATAATTATTTTCATGTCACTATCCCATCTTTGACACGCATTTTAAATAATTAAGTCTTTTTACGAGGGGGTACCAAAAAAAAAACGGAATTACTTTTTAAAAGCTATTTATTTTCAACTTTTTCACAAAGTAACCTTATCTCCTTGAAAATGCTGTCCACTGCTCGAAAAAAAAATTGAAATCTTCCTTAGAAATGTCTGACAGTTCCTCCCTCGTTTTTTGCTTGATCTCTTCAATGTCGTCAAAGCGGCGTCCTTTCATGCCCCTTTTCATCCGTGGAAATAAGACAAAGTTGCACGGAGCCAAGGCCAGGCGAATAAGGTGCGTGAGGCAGCGGAACCATGCCATTTTTAGCCAGAAACTGTCGAATAGAGATGGCTGTGTGCACATGTGCAGTATCTTGGTGGAAGAACCAGTCTCCTGACTGCCACAAATCGGTTTTTTTTGCCGAACACTGATTCGCAATCGTCTTAAAACATCCAATTACAGTGTGATTAACAGTGTGACCTGGGGGAACAAACGCTTTGACATCAAAAAAACAAATCAGCATTGTTTTGATGTTTGATTTGACTTGACTTTTTTTTGGTCGGGGTGACGATGGCGTCTCCCATTGACTGTTGATTCATTTCTGGGTCATAACCGTAGCACCAATTCTCATCACCAGTGATGATCTTTGACAGAAAATTTGGAACAGATTCAAGCTGTTGTTTCAAAGCACGACATGTTCCAACTCGGTGTTCTTTTTGATTGTCAGTCAGAGCCCGAGGAACAAACTAGTTACGGACAGTTCACCGATTGTCAGTCGACGGTCTGCAAGCACAAGCTCTCGAATTTTTTCAACATTTTCGTCGATTCGGGCAGTTGATGGACGTCCAGAGCGAGGTTTGCCATCAATCGACATGTCGCCATTTTTAAATCGAGCAAACCATTCGTACACCTGAGTGTTTCTCATAGCATCATTTTTGTAAGCTATTTCCAGCATTAAAACAGTTTCAGCAGCATTTTTACCAATAAGAAAGCAACATTTCACAGCCGCACGTTGCTCACTGAAGCTTGCCATCGTAAAAAACGAAACATGTACGAAATAGCTCTAGCAAAAATAATGACTACAGAGGAACGAAACAAGCCAGATCGACAACTCAGGTGGCACTGAACTGGTAATGAGTTGCGCTGTCCGCCTCTAGGGGCAGAAATGTGTACTACACAAGCTCCGCCCACTGCAATGCTATTCTTATTTTTGGGTACCTCCTCGTATTTGGAGAAACAATATTCTTTAATGTTTTCCACATCATTTTAGAATGTTTATTGCTGTCGATCTTCTTATCATAGTATCTTTTCTTTTCTCTCCTGAAAACTGTTACACACTTATTTCTTGATTTTGTATATTGTTTTTAATCATTTTCACTTTGGGTTACTAAAAATTTTCTGTAGTCGTCATCGCGTTTTAGTTTAGACTCCTTGAATATCTGTGGAAACCAGGGTGTTGGGTTCATTCTTTCATGTACTATTTTCTTGACCATAGCTTCTCTCATTTATTTATCCATATTAGCCATAATTTGTTCGAAGTTGTTGTCGGCATTATTGATAATTTCAGGTATATTGTGTTGTAAAAGTATTTCTCGTAACTTTGTGAAATCAGTCCCTTCATTTTATTTTCATTGAACATATTTTCCACTTCGAAATATATCCATCAGTGATCACTGACTAAAAAATTGTAGGTAGAAGGCGTATTGATGTTGATAGTAACATTTTCACTAGATGCTAATTCATTCCAATTTCGCAGTTCTTAATGTAGCTTAATTGAGAAAAATCTGCAAAGGACAAGTGGCATATGGTATCCACACCATTATGGAAAAAGTTTATCTTTAATAAATGACATTCGTTGTCTATGCTAAAATTTTAGAGGGCAAGATAATTTTGTCCGATGATTAATCTGGAAATATAAGTTTGGGAGATAGGTGAGGAAACATGTCAATCATTTTTCATTAGCAATACTCGATGTGAAGCATCGAAAACATGATTATCCCCAGGTAGAATACAAGCCTTCTTTCGCTCATATCTTATTGAGTCACATCTAGCAATTATCGAATATCTTTCGTTCTTTACATTCTTCACTGGGGCAGCGTGAACTAATAACTTTAGGTAAGATTCCCTCTGACCTACTCCATCTCCATTTTCATAAAACACAAAATTTTCAAATACCTCAAAAACTACTCGGCTGCTTTGAACAAAGGTATTTCAACGACTAGTAATTCTTATGGGAATATGAGGCGCGTTTATTGTTTAATTACAATTCAGGTGTAATTCACTTATTCTCGTTTTTAGCGTAGTTATTACTGAAGTGGATTGGTTTGGCATTGAAATTTCATTTAATTTGTTTTCAAGACAAACGTGTTTTATGCTTGTTATTTATTACTGAAATACTTTTAGCCTCTAATCCTTTAAAAGTGTACATTGCTATTTAATAATACATAAATATATAAACAAATCTATTACTGTCACATTGTCAGTGTAAATGTTCAATTCAAAGGAGGAGGGTAAAGGATAGCCGTTTTTCGCTCAATTTTAATTTCGGCCATTTTACGTTTTCAAAGTTGAGTTATTTATTTTAACTACTTGTAGGACTCGTCAAAAGGAGTTGATGTACAAAAAAGCATATTTAATAATTGCATAATCATATAAATAGTAAAAGATTAAATATTTAAAAAAGATTTTTCTTGACAACTGCCCTGTAAAATCTTAGTCTTTTTGTTTGCTACTCTTATCGTTTATCTAAATTTAGCAGACTTTTGGTGTCATTGTATGGTTTTCAGTACGAGTCTTTGGTTGGATCAGTTGGATCAGTCTTTTAATAGAGCGTATACTTTCATGTGTCTGATTATTTTGTGCGAAAAAATGGCTATTTACGAAAACAATGAACTAGTGGACATAATACTAACATACGGAGAGTGCCAACAAATTGCAGCCGCAGCATGCAGGTTGTATGCGGAAAGGTTTCCTTTAAGAAATCAGCCGGCCCCACGGATGATTGTAAATTTAGTTATTAGACTTCGTGACTCAGGATATTTAAAAGAACAAAGAGAAGAGAATGAAGTTTTTACGAAATTAATTTTGTGTACAGACGAGGCCACATTTACACGAAATGGAGTGCACAATTTCCATTACAATCATGCTAGGGCAGTAGATAATCCGCAAGCTGTAAAAAGAACTCATATTCAACATAGATTTTCATTAAATGTTTGGCCTGGCATGGTAAATGGCATGCTTATTGGACCTCACTTTTTTCGACTTCGACTGACTGGTGAAATTTATTTAGATTTTCGTCGGCACAATCTGCCAAAATTATTAGATGTTCCTCTAAATGTGAGACAGTATATGTGGTTTCTACATGATGAGGGTCCACCACATTTCAGACAAGAAATTCATGAACATCTAAATAAAGAGTTTCCGAATAGATCGATAGGGCGCAATGGGCCGATTTCTTGGCCTGCTCGCTTCCCGGATTTAACGCCTTGCGATTTTTTTTTTGGGCTATTTGCAAGAGTTGGTGTATCATGTTGGAGCAGTAAATACTCTGGAAGAACTTCAACAGCTCACTGAAAATGCTTGTGATTTAATTCGTGGATACCAGGATTTTATTTTCGAAGCTTGTAAAGAGTCGTGGATTCGCCGAGCAAGATTTTGAGTTAATCGAACAAATGGAGACAATTTGGAACAGTTTTTGTAAAAATGGTATCCATTTAAGTTGATAATAATTTTAAAATCTGTTTTAATAATGTCTCTTTTGCAACTTTTATGTAGCTGATTTTTGTTATATCAACTTCCATTGACGCGTTGTACAAGGTGTTAAATAAATGACTGTACTTTGGAAAAGGTCACCGAGGTGGCCGAAACGTCAGTAAAGACGCATTCCTTCATATGAGGCTTGATTTAGCGACCAGAAAAACGTGGAGTTCTATCACCATATAATCCACGGAATAGGTTTTACAACGCTGTTTTGTCCATTGCATGGTAGTGACCCTTTATCAACATTCCATTATAATTCCTACTCATTAGTGCTTTCAAAGTTATAGACCACCATACAGATCGAAGAAAATGAGTAACAGTTTTTAGGAATATAAATGTATGTCATTAATCTAAAAAGCATTTCGCATGTTCTGATTACGAATTTCTGATCATTGACATTATTGTCACTTTGGAAGTGGCTATTATTCATTTCATGTTCACTTGTAGTAGCTATGCGTGTTGCCTAAATCTCAAGACACTTGCGCTATGTGCTGTGGCTCTGATGCGATATACAAGGTCTGTCGCAAAGTAAACAGGAAAAAGAAAAAAAGGAACAAATATTTTTTGTTACGTAAAATCGAATTTATTTTATTCAAAATAGTCTCATTCAGAGTTAATACAGGGATTTGCACGGATGAAAGGATTTTCGAATGATGATTTTAGCTCATTGACCGGGAAGTCCTTCAAAATGGTCGTCGACGCCTTTGGGATGGCCTCTACGTCGGCATACCTATCCCTTCATGGCCAAATGTAGTTTATGGAACAGAAAATAGTCACACGGTGCCATATCAGGAGAATAAGGGGAGTGCTTGATGGTTAAAATGTCATTTTTCATTAAAAAATCGTACACAAGCGTCGATCGATTAAATGGTGTATTATCGTGTAACAAGCGCCAGCTTCCTTGTTCGCGATATTCTGACCGAACACGCGGCAGCAAACGCCTCATAACACCAAGTTAAAACACAGCATTAACCATTTGGCCTAGTGGAACGAACTATTTGTGAATAATTCTCTTCGAATTGTAGAAACAATCAACATTGTCTTCACTTTGGACTTTTCCAAACGGTTTTTTTCCGGATTTGGTTCGCTTGGGTGCTTCCATTCGGCACTTTGACGCTTGGTTTCGGGATAGTATTCAAAACACCACGTTTCGTCACCAGTCACAATGTTGTACAGAAACTTTTTTGGCCTCTTCAATGATATCTCTCGAAGGTTGAATTCGAATCAATTTTTGGTCATCCGTGAGTTTGTGCGGAACAAACCATGCCCCAATTCTTGGTCGAAATGCGATGAATTGAATATTTAGAGATATTTAATTCCATTTCTATGTATCTTAATGATGGTTTTGGATCATTTTTGATAAATTCACGCACTGTTTCGACAGTTTCTGGCGTAATCACAAAAGCAAGTTTAACACGGAACTTAATATTGACTCTTTGTTCGATGCTCATTTTTCGACCGATGCTAAAAAGGTACTGTCACTTTAAGCGCGATAACTCCGCGTGAAGTGGTTCGATTGTCATGAAATGTTGACAGGGAATCAATGCAAGATATACCACCTCCGATAATTCATGGCGCTACTTGTCGGATAACTTTCAAAAGTCCTGTTTACTTTGGGACAGACCTTGTAACGTCTGCTTCAGAGATGGTACTAGCGGAGGCCATTTGTAGCTTCTATGGCCTAAGCTGTAAGTTCTACATATACTATAGGTCGTTGTGCCATTCATCCATGGGTACCATTCACAGCCATTACGTGTGGCGTGGACTAGCGGCTAGCGTATTACACACGCAACAAGTTCATAATACGGCTACCGTTTGAAAATTATTGCTAGATGTGCTTAGTATCTCGAATTCGATTTTTATGATTAAAATACTCTATTCACCCACTGGTGTGGGAATAAGTGAAGTGCTCCTTAAATAACGAAATGATTATAAGGGAGAATAGTCAGTAAGGTCAGCTTTCGGTCTATTTTTGTAAGCCAAATCTCTTTTTTAAATCATTACAAAATAGTTCGGACATTATCTAATTTTATCTTAAAGTTTGTTCATTTTTTAAGATTACGATTAAGATTAAATTATTATCAAGTGATATGATATTAAACTATAAATCTTAACCTTTATTGATAACCACCATATTTGGTTGACACATAAATCTTTCAATATCTCTTTACGTCTCGCTTTGCCTTAAAACAGCATTAATTCTGCTTGCATAGTTTCAACAAGGTTTTCGCAGACTTCCGCTTTAAAAGAATCCCATATATTTTGTAATTTTACTCGTAAATCAGACATGTTTCGTTCTTCATTTATAACTGCTGCTCCAGTCTTCAAAGTCTACATTGCCCGTTCCTTAGCCGACGCTAATCGCATTTTCTTTTGTTTTCCCGTAAGCAACGGCTTTTGCCCAATGCAAATATTTTACTGAATAAATATGCCATATGTCCCTAAAATGCAACCTACGTACCTTATAAAAAGGTAAACCAGGCTTATGAATCCACCGACGGCACGTTTCTCATGAAACATTTCCTAGTGTTTCTTCATTCCATTTTGCGCCTATGTCCCTTACAGTACCTCGACGACCAGCTTTACAAATACGAACAAGAGATCTTTGCATTCTAGGATTGATCTTACGTGGCCTACCAACACCGTGTCTTGAACCTTGCGTTGAACCCGTGTCTCCATACTTTTTTACAATATCTGCCACCGTAGACTTTACGACATCTATTTGTTTAGCAATATCCCGAAAACTTTTTCCTTGAAACAATTTTATGATTAAAACTGATTGCACCGTTAGTTGCTTTACCACGCGACATTTTAAAGCAAATTGATGAGGCCGGAAGGATATTCTGTGGGTTCGCCTCGACTTAAAAACATCCCCCAAAATTTGCTGCCTTTATCGCTCTCCCGCGGACTATAACGGGTATTCCTTGCTATCAACATTGTCTTCATGAACATCCGTGCTTCAGAGGTAGTTCTCCTCGGTGATTTGCTGTGGTTGGGCTGGAATAAGATCGATGCAGCAGGTGACGAGCCCTAATTTTTTCCATGGCGTTTCGTCACATGCCAGTAGTTTGCTGGATCTCTTTCTGACCACACATCCTGTCCCTTACAGCACTGCTGTCCTGTTTCCGTTAGATTAGGTTGTGGCAGCAGAAACTTGCCCAGCCCGCAAAATTGTTCATTACGGTTATGCTGACTGGGAATGGTTCGGAGACTTTTTCCCTGCTTTTCCTTGGAGAGATATTTGTTTTGCTGATCCGGATGCGTCGGCTGTCTGTATAAATACACCTATACGCCTAAAATCAAAAATCATTACTTTCTTTGCTTACAGCCATGGCCAGGTTGAACAAGTAAGACGTCTGAAACAAACTAAATCAGACTGTCTTTCTTCATTAAGGCTCGCGAGTAGCCTTCCACCACTACGTGCCAGGTTGAAGTTAATTGAAACAACTCAAATGCAACGGCGGAAGTGCTGCCAATATCTTTGCTGCCAACTCCACTATTGACGTCGCTTCTCCCCTCTCCAACAACCAGAGTTCCGTCGATTTCAAAGGGTTCCCTACACTATGCTGGAAGTTACATTCAGGTATAAGACCTGCTACGGACTTGCTTTATCTCTGGCAGCAAGATATCCGTCGTAATTGACGCGTTCTCCTCTTCATCATACAACGCCAACTCGGGTATTCCCCAACGATCGGTCTTGGCTCCGACATTCTTCTTACATATCAACGGCCTCTCTAGCTAGCAAATTATATTTTACAATTTTCGACTGTCCGTGCTATTTTATTTCATAATTGCTTTATTACTACTCTTAGAATTCAATTTTGTTTAAATATAATTTCCAGAAAGACAATTAAGCTTTCAGGAAGTATTCTGCTTTATAAGCTAGTCATAAGAATGTTCTGAGAGCAAAAATACAAAACAGTTTGAGGACAAATTTCAATACTGTGTCATGAACACGAATATTTTTTGCATTCAAGC